>JAPTOF010000020.1:6020833-7236666 GCA_028554755.1 Cordia subcordata
CAATTTGTTCGAGGGAAACTTGTGGTCAGCTTAGTCTTTAATTCTTGAATCTGCATAAAGCACAAGGACTTTGTAAAAAGGTCAGCCAACTGTGAACTTGAAGGAACAACGCAAAACAACCACATCGCCATGAGCAACTTTTTTTTGAATCAAATGAAAATTAATTTCAACATACTTGGTGCAAGCATGTAGAATGGGATTGGCAGCCATATATATGTTGTGGAGACATTGTCACAAAACAAAACAATGGGAGAAGCAAGAAAGGCCAATGCTCGTTACTCAGTCTCGCTGCTCAAGCGAGATTTGTTTCTTTGATTGCCAGGAGATGAGATTGGTACCCAAGAATAAGGTATAAATAATGTTAGATCGTTAACTATCAGGATAGCTAACCCAATCAGCATCAACATAGACGACAAGAAAGGAGTAATGAGATACCTATAAAGGTCAGTCCTTGATCAATTGTACCTTATGATATTTGAAAATATGTTTCACAACTTGTAGACGAGTAACACAAGGAGCATGCATAAATTGACTAACTAAAATGACAGCAAAGGTCATGTCAAGTCTAGTTAAAGTTAGATATTAAAGCCCTCCAACCATACTATGATATTCAATAGGATCTATGAGTAAATCACCATTATTAATAAAAAGTTGAGATTTAAAAGGTAGAGGGTTCTTGACAAGCTTCACATTTGACATGACAAATTTTCTCAATAGATTAGATGCATATTTAGACCAGTTTAGAGACAAAGTGTGTGAATGAACTAAAATAGAGAAGAACTAGTGTTAGAGTTACTTGTCAAGACAATGTCTTCAACATAGAGTAACAAGACAAGCATGTAACCAGACTGAAAATAAACAAACATCGAAGTATCTGCAGAGCTAGAAATAAAACTATGGGAAAGAAGAAAAGTAGTAAACTTGTCAAATCAAACTCGTGGAGATTGTTTAAGGCCATATAGAGCTTTTTTCAACTTACAAACATGATCAAGTTGTTGAGGATCAATGAAGCCATAAGATTGTTTCATGTAGACCTCAATAAGTATCTCATGTAAGAAGGCGTTTTTGACATCAAGCTACAAAATGACCTAATTCCAAGAGATAGCAACAAAAAGAACAATACAGATAGTAGTGAGTTTAACAACTGGGCTAAAAGTCTTATTGAAATCAATACCTGCATATTGATGAAACTCTTATGCCACAAGTCTAGCCTTATACCGCTTAACTACCCTCAGCATCGTACCTTGTCTTTAGATTGTCTAAGGATTATATATCTATATATAAGGTACATTTATCTCTTTCAAACATTTAAATTATTAGAGACAAGTTTATTATTGTATTTTTTGAGTAATACGAATGCATATTTTTGTCCAAGAATACCATTAGTTGCTCATCACATGCGATATACTTAATATACATGACTCTTGAATATTTGCTGAGTGGATAGACTGCCTGGTTGGGGAGCTTCTTATATCAACTACTTTCATATAGTGATGTGGGGGAAAAATCTCAATCATTCATATGCATATAATATCATTTCACTCGTCTATAAAATTCAAATACCAACAAAGTTCTTTTCCTAAATGCTTTTTCTTTCTTATATTATTCACTTTTTTTAAATTTAAATTTCATGACGACAGTTGAGGTATTATGTGTTATGTGTACATAGTTATTGGGATTTTTTTCTCACATTGCCAAGAGAATAAGTAATATAAGAGAATTAACCTAATTTGGGTTCTCTCCAATCAGCATACATATACAAATTTGTTATTATCATTAATTGGTAAACATAAGAGTACAAAATAAGGACAATGAAGATTCAAGAGCCCATTTTGCAAATTGATAGTATATTAATGGCCAACTCCTCTTAGATTTAGGTCCATTTATGTGTGCCCCATTTCCTGATGATGATGATTCAGTCGTCAAGAGGCAAAGGAAGAATGGAAGATAAAGTCTGACCAAAAAATAAAAAAAGAGAGAGGCCACAATTATATAAAACATCCCCAATGTTACCATATTTTTTAAACTAGTCTTTATCACTTGAAAAAATTTTAAATTAATTCTTAATATTTTACAAACATATCAAATTAGTTTCCATTGTTTGAAAAGTTCAAATTTACCCTTAATATTTTACAAAATCATTCAAATTAGTCACCAAAATGAGATAAAACAATAAGGAATAATTTAAATAGGTTTGTAAAATATTAAGGACTAAAATAAATTTTTTAAAACAATAGGAACTAATTTGATTATATTTTGAAATATTAAGAATTAATTTGAAATTTTATAAAAAAAAATGAAATTAATTTAAAATTAAATGATAAATTTGAAGACTTTTTTAAATTAACCCAACAAAAATATATTAAAATATAGACACTCCATACGTGATGAACCTGACGATAGTGATCCTTATTTTTTTTTAAATTATTTCTTCTTTTTGTCATTATTACTGACTTCTTTTTGCTCAATCTACTCATTAACGAAAGTGGTAGCAATATATATATTCAATGACCAAATAGAGGCTAAAAGAAAAAGAGTGGAATTGTTGTGAATGAAATGGACATTCACCAAAAGGTCAAAGATGATGGCTTATCATCCTGACAAAGTAGCATGGTGAGTTTTGAAAAAGAAAGTTCAAAGCATTAGGAATCAGCAATTGTAGTAAGTAGCATGAGATTTGGTTAGACAAAATTTTCTTTCATTTAATGTATTATCTCCCTAACCTTGGTTATAAAAGGCTGGGAATGGAAGAACATAGTGGTTGATGTAGAAAAAGATTTCAGAAGAGAAAGGTTTTAGGTTGAGTAGCAAAATTCTCTGAGAGAAATAAAAAGTATATTTGAGATATTGAAATAAAGTTTAGGTCTCTTTATATTTTCTCCCTATATATTTCTCTCTTTCATAATTATTTTATAACACGTTATCAGCACGAATCTCGTCTACGAGGAGTTTTGCAAGTTATTAAAAGGAGCACGATCCTACAAAAATTTTGGTAATGGTTCTTATTTTATTTTTGGCATTATATCATATCTATAGCATAAATTTTTTACTATCCTATTTATTTTACATTGTATTTATTCTAGAAATAAAATTTATGTTATGTTATTTCTTTTAGAATATATTATTGCAATATTTCCTCTTCAATAAAATAATAATGATAAAATAAAATAATAAATACCATAATTTTTTGAAAGACCTAATTACTGCAACTTTTGAGGACGTGATCACCTTGACTTTTGGACATATGATTATGATGACTTAATTAAAAAAATGATGGCTTCTAAGGACATAAATGCTAATATAATTAAATAATGACTAATTATAATAATTACACTAACATATTATTCACATTTGAAATTAACATCTTTATATTATGTCATGCTTGTAAGTCTCATATGCCATATTTATAATATTTTAATTTCTTTCTATATGTTTATATTTACTAGTCAACAAGGTACATCAGGCAAATATATTATTATTTTTCTTACTAATTTTTTTTGAAAGATGCTATTGAAAATATTGAGCAATTAATCGATGATGGAAATGTCCATACAAATTAATCTTTATGTAAAAATAGAACGTTTCCATTATGTCAAATAGTTTGTCACTTTAATGCTTAAGTTTAGCTCAAATGTGATATCTATCTTTTATAAAATGAATGTCGTAACTTTGCTAATATTTGTGTATTTTCTTTATTACTATTGTGAAGAACTATGGATTTACATCATATCAATGATGGAGAAATATGTTTGGCTAATAGTACTACAATACATACTATTCTCAAGAATAAGGAGTATTTCTCCCAACTAAAATTAGTTGATGCAAATATCAATACAATAACTGTTTCTGCAAAGCTAATTGAAGACTCTGGTAGAGCTTGTGTTATGTTTCCTGAAGGAACAAAAATGATAATAAGCAATGCCTTATATTCCACTAGATCACAACAGAATCGACTCAGTTTTAAAGATATACGAAAAAGTGGTTATCATATTGAAACCATGAAAGAAGGCAATAAAGAACATCTCTATATCATATCGCTTATATTTGGCAAAAAGCATATATTAGAAAAATTACCAATATTATCTTCTAGACTATATTGTACTTTTATAAATCCTGTGGAATCACACGTTGTGATAAACCAAAAGATAATTGATCCAAAGAGTTTTACTCTTTGGCATGATTACCTTAGACATCTAAGCGCGATAATGATGAGATAAATTATTGAAAATTCACATGGACACTGATTAAAGAGTCAAAAAGTACTCTCATCAAGTGAATTGTCATGTGCTGCTTGTACCCAAGGGAAATTGATTATAAGGCCATCCCCAACTAAAATTGATGCTAAAAACCCTGCATTTTTAGAACGAATTCAAGGGGACATATGTGGGCCTATTTTTCCAACATGTGGACCATTTCGATATTTTATAGTATTAATAGATGCCTCCACACGTTGGTCATATGTCTCCTTATTATCCACTCGAAATGTGGCATTTGCAAGACTCCTTGCACAAATAATTCGCCTTCGTGCACAATTTTCGGATTATACAATTAAGAAAATTTGTCTTGATAATGCAGGAGAATTTACATCTCAATCTTTTAATTATTATTGTACATCAATTGAGATTATAGTTGAGCATCATGTGGCTCACACACATATTCAAAATTGTTTAGTAGAATCTTTTATTAAACGTCTATAGCTAATCGTTAGATCACTACTTATGAGAACTAAGTTGCCTAGTTCTGCTTGGGGACATGCCATATTGCATGTTGTAGCACTGGTTCGGATAAGACCAATTGCTTATCATAAATATTCCCCTTTACAATTAGTTTTTGATCAAGAACCAAATATATCCTATTTAAAAATATTTGGTTGTGCAGTATATGTTCCAATTACTCTACCACAGCTTACAAAAATGGGACCACAAAGAAGATTGGGTATATACATTAGTTTTGAATCTCCATCAATCATTAAATATATTGAACCCTTAACTGAAAATCTTTTTACAACACATTTTGCTGATTGCCAGTTTGACGAAACCGTATTCCCAGCATTAGGGGGAGAAAAACAAAAGCTGAAAAAGTAATAAATTACATGGAATGCATCATCTATGGCTCATTTTGATCCTCGCACAAATCTATCTGAATAAGAAGTTCAGAAAATTATTCATCTACAAAAGAGTGCTCATCAATTGCCTGAAGCATTCATTGATACAAAGAGAGTGATTAAGTCACATGTTCTAGCTTGAAATGCTCCTGCTAGAATTGATATTTCAAAAGAGCAATCTAATACTCTAGAAAATGAGTCTACGGGACGTCAAAACGTGGTAGACCAATTGGTTCCAAAGATAAAAATTCTAGAAAAAGAAAGGAGCTGAATAAACAAGTTTGCATTTTCAAGGTTCTTAATGATGCTATAGATTTCGTAAAAACTTCTGGAAAGGCAACACCAGTAGAGAATTAGGTACCTGAGTGTGAGAAAAATAGCGATAATATTGAAAATGAAGAGATCAATTAATTATATCTCTACAGGAAAAAGATGGAGCCGAAATGAAATTGTTGTTGATGAAAAATTTTCATATATAGTAGCCACTGAATTGATGATAGAAAGCGAGGATTATGAACTAAGTTCCGTCCAAGAATGTCGACATAGAAAGGATTGACCTAAATGGAAAGACGCAATGGAAGCTGAATTAAATTCTCTTACAAAAAGTAAAGTTTTTGGACTTATCATCCAAACGCCTCAAAATGTAAGGCTTGTAGGTTGCAAATGGGTATTCGTGCGAAAACGAAATGAAAACAATGAAATTATAAGATATAAAGCACGACTTGTAGCATAAGATTTTTCACAAAGGCCTAGAATTGATTATGAGGAGACATATTCTCCTGTGGTGGACGCAATCACATTCAGATATTTAATCAGCCTAGCAATTTATGAGGAACTTCATATGCACCTCATGGATGTAGTGACAGCATATTCGTATGGGTTACTTGATAGTGACATTTATATGAAAATCCTTGAAGGACTAAATATGCCTGAAGCATATAGATCAAAATCTTGGGAGATGTACTCCATTAAATTGCAAAGATCCTTATATGGATTGAAACAATCTGGATGAATGTGGCACAATCGTCTAAGTACATACCTCCTAAAGAAAGGATATGTTAATAGTCCCATAAGCCCATATGTTTTTATCAAGAGATCAAGAAAAAGGTTTGTTATTATTGCTGTATATGTTGTTGATTTAAACATCATAGGGACTATTGAAAAGCTTAAAGCAGCAGTTGCATATTTGTGTAAAGAATTTGAGATGAAAGATCTGGGCAAAACTAAATTTTGTCTCTAGCTACAAATTGAACATTTGCCAAATGGAACTTTAGTCCACCAAAAGACTTATACTGAAAAAGTTTTGAAGAGATTTAATATGGACAAAGCTCACCCATTGAGTACCCCAATGATTGTTTGATCTCTTGATATCAAAAAGGACCCTTTTCATCCTCGAGAAGATAATGAAGAAATACTTAGCCCTGAAGTATCGTATCTTAGTGCAATTGGTGCATTGATGTATCTTGCTAACAATACACGCCCAGATATTACATTTTCTGTAAATTTATTAGTAAGATTTAGTGCTGCACCAACACGAAAACATTGGGCCAATATTAAACATGTATTTCATTATCTTCGTTGAACAATTGATATAGGCTTATTGTATTCAAAGCATACATATCCTGTATTAATAGGATATGCAGATACTGAGTATTTATCTGACCTGCATAAAGGGCAATTCCAAATTGGATATCTCTTTACATATGGTGGTACAACTATTTCCTGGCACTCAACAAAGCATACTATTGCTGCCACCTCCTCAAATCATACTGAAATACTTGCACTACATGAGACGAGCCGAGAATGTGTATGGTTAAGGTCTTTAACTCAACATATTGAAGGAGAATGTAACATTTCAGCTAACAAAAGAGGACTTACTATACTATATGAAGATAATACTGCATGCATTGTTTAAATTAAAGGAGGCTATATCAAAGGTGATAGAACTAAGCATATCTCACCAAAGTTCTTTTTTATACATGAACTCCAAAAGAAAGGTGAGATCAATGTTTGCCAAATTTGCTCAAGTGACAATTTAGCAGACTTGTTTACAAAAGCATTGCTTGCAACAACATTGGAGAAACTAATACATAAGATTGGCATGCGACGACTTAGAGACCACTCCTAATTGTCTTTATGAGGGGGAGTCTATACGCGCTGTACTCTTTTTTCCTTAGCCTACGTTTTGTCCCACTGGGTTTTCTTGACAAGGTTTTTAATGAGGCAGCATAAAGCTTATAGCAAGAATATTGTACTCTTTTCTTTTACTATTTTTTTTTTCACTGGGTTTTTCCTAGTAAGGTTTTAATGAGGCATATCCTTATGATAAATGTCCAAGCGGGAGTGTTATAAATGAAATGGACATTCACCAAAAGGTCAAAGATGATGGGTTATCATCCTGACAAAGTAGTATGGTGAGTTTTGAAAAAGAAAGTTCAAAGCATTAGGAATCAGCAATTGTAGTAAGTAGCATGGGATTTGGTTTGACAAAATTTTCTTTCATTTAATGTATTGTCTCCCTAACCTTGGTTATAAAAGGCTAGGAATGGAAGAACATAGAGGTTGATGTAGAAAAAGATTTCAGAAGAAAAAGGTTTTAGTTTGAGTAGTAAAATTTTTTGAGAGAAATAAAAAATATATTTGAGAGATTGAAATAAAATTTAATTCTCTTTATATTTTTTCCCTATATATTTCTTTCTTTCATAATTATTTTATAATAAAAATCAGGACGATTCAGGTGGTGCCAAATTTAGTAGTGGCCCTTAGCTTGCCTAAGAAAATTAAAAGAGAAAGTTTAGGAGTAATGATCTCTAGGATACAATATTTAATCAAATGAGATAGATTGACGATCTTAGGCAGCATCATGATTATGGATAGTGGCAGAGCTAGGGGGCAAGTAGGTGTAGCTGCTCCCAGCCCTAAAAATGCATTAAAAAATTTCTATATATCTTTACCAAAAAATAAGTTTATATGTGGTTGATTAAAAAAAAAGTTTATATCTGTATTTTTCCCTCCTAACTCAAAAGAAATATATATATATATATATATATATATATATATGCATTTGTGTATATGATATTTTATTACAAATTTCTTCATTGATTCATTTGAGTTGAAAAAAAAAAACACTTAATATGCCCCCCTCCCTCTCCGTTAAAATCCTGGCTCCGCCACTGATTATGGATTATTAGGATTATCTCCTAACTCCTATGTTGGTCCTAACCTTCTAATTAAAAATTCCAACCATGTATTTCATCTATCAAAAAATTTTACTATTAAAATAAATAGTTGAAATTTTTAATTAGAAAATTATTAAAATCAAATATGAGTTAGGAAAGAGTCCTCATCCCATAATTATAGTGGTCATGTCATCTTCATGTTACAAAACGTTGTGTTTGGTAAAATGTCTCCATCTATAGGACTAAAGTTCAAATAATGTTCGATGTAGTGACGAAGTTAAAATAAATTTTTATATTAAGAAGAATAAAGAAATATAAATAATTTAAAAATAAATTAATATGCCAAATAGATAATTTATGATAATAATTATTTGCCTTGCGAGTTTATAAAAACATGAAATTTGTAATGGTATTTTATTGATTTATATTTTATTTCATCCAACTACAAATATTAATAAATTGACTCATTTATTCTTATTAAAACATGAAATATGTAATAGTAATTATAAAGGAATCATTTATAAATTTAAGGTGAATATGTTACATATATAAATTAATTTTAATAACATCCCAAAATTATATAATATCTATGATTTATGAGATCCCCTTAACTCCAGGTAGCTCCATCCCTGATTAGATATTGATATTTTTCTTATTAGCGTATTAAAATTAGTTCGCATTCCAGAAGTATTACATAGACTAAATTTTTCTTCAAGTCCACAGCTTAAATTTTTTGAAGAGTGTTCTGTACTTCTATATATTATTTCTTCACTTTTTGAAGACATAGATCACGCTTTTGCTATGCAAATTATATTGCATGAGAAAAATTTAAATATAATATAAAATATTATTGGAAATTAAAAAAATAAAAACGTCATATCATCTTCGAACGACCACGATTTGCCTGTCTACAAAAGTTGGCTATCGCTAAAGCAGATCCCTAACGACTAGATATGCTTACGTCGCGTCCCATGTCCGTTTCCCCTTTTTTTTGGCTTACTTATTTGGGTTACACATCAAAATGAAATGTTTAAGCCAAATTATAAGTTAAGTAAAGAAAATATTGATTTTGGACTTGACCTTCAATTTATAAAGTTGGAGAAGGTGGATTAGATAGCACAGGACATGCTATTAAAATTGTTATTTTGTAGCTAGAGTGCAAAGTTCAAGTTAATATTAAAGACAAATTGGACGCGTTATTTGGTTAAGGATAATTTGGAAAAGAAGACTTGTTAAGGGACAAGTACTATAAGTTTGGCTTTTAAATTGTAGTAGGTGACTTAAATAACTCTTTCCACTTTCTGTTGAGTGAGGTTGTAATCGAGTCAAGAAGTGATTGATCTTATGCATATTTTTTCTGCTTTATGTCTTCCAAAAATAATTAATGATGTCTTTAAATTTTGGAAAGCTAGATATATCTTAAGGGATCTATCACAAGCGCAACATCCTTTCGAGTAAGAGTCCGTTTAAAAAGACTTTTTTTAAAAGTACTTTTTTTAAAAAAATTTTTAGAAACTAATATTTCTGATTTTTAGGATAGCAAAAATTGAGTTTTTGTTATAAAATAATTATGAAAGAGAGAAATATATAGTAAGAAAACATAAAGAGAACTAAACTTTATTTCAATCTCTCAAATATACTTTTTACTTCTCGCAGAGAATTTTACTACTTAACCTAAACCTTTCTCTTCTAAAATTTTTTTCTACTTCTTCTTTTTACATAACTCATCCAAACCCTGATATATATATAAGCTAAGAATGGAGGGAGCAAAACAATAAATGTTTGCTGCAAGAAAATCCAAGGCAAATCTGCATCTACCTTTTTGCGTACTAGTTTCAATTTCCATTGTTAGAAGCCAACTTCCATTTTCAATCTCAAAGCCATTATATTTGACTTTGAGTAATGAATGTCCACACCAAGATTTTCACAACACTCTCCCCTGGACATTCATTACAAGAATATGTCTCATTAAAACCTTACTAGGAAAAACCCAGTGGGAAAAAACCTAGTAAAAGAAAAGAGTACAATATTCTCGTCATACGCTTCATGCTACCTCATTAAAAACCTTGCCAAGAAAACCTAGTGGGATAAAACTTAGGCTAAGGGAAATAGAGTACAGCGCGTATAATTCTCCCCCTCATGAAGGCAATCAGGAGCAATCTCTGAGTCGTCGCATGCCGATCTTGTGTACCAATTTCTCCAATGTTGTTGCAGGTAACGCCTTTGTAAGCAAGTCTGCTAAATTTTCATTTGAGCGAATTTGACAAATATCAATCTCTCCTTTCTTTTGTAGTTCATGTGTAAAAAGAACTTTGGTGAAATATGCTTAGTTTTGTCACCCTTGATGTAGCCTCCTTTAACTTGAGTAATGCATGCAGTATTATCTTCATATAGTATAGTAGGTCCTCCTTTGTTAGCTGAAATGTTGCATTCTCCTTCAATATGTTGCGTTAAAGACCTTAACCATACACATTTTCGGCTCGCTTCATGTAGTGCAAGTATTTCAGCATGATTTGAGGAAATGGCAGCAATAGTTTGTTTCGTTGAGCGCCAGGAAACAGCTGTACCACCATATGTGAAGAGATATCCAGTTTGGGATCGTCCTTTATGTGGGTCAAATAAATACCCAGCATCTGCATACCCTATTAATGCAGGATGTATATGCTTTGAATACAATAAGCCCATATCAATTGTTCCACGAAGATAACAAAATACATGTTTAATACTAGCCCAATGTCTTCGTGTTGGTGCAGCACAAAATCTTGCTAATAAATTTACAGAAAATGCAATATCTGGACGTGTATTGTTAGCAAGATACATCAATACACCAATTGCACTAAGATACGGCACTTCAGGGCCAAGTATTTCTTCATTATTTTCTCGAGGACGAAAAGGGTCCTTTTTTATATCAAGAGATCGAACAACCATTGGGGTACTCAATGGGTGAGCTTTGTCTATATTAAATCTCTTCAAGACTTTTTCAGTATAAGCCTTTTGGTGGACTAAAATTCTACTTGACAAATGCTCAATTTGTAGGCCGAGACAAAATTTAGTTTTGCCCCGATCTTTCATCTCAAATTCTTTACATAAATATGTAACTGCTGCTTTAAGCTCTTCAATAGTCCCTATGATGTTTAAATCATCAACATATACAACAATAATAACAAACCCATCTTTTGATTTCTTGATAAAAACACATGGGCTTATGGGACTATTAACATATCCTTCCTTTAGAAGGCATGTACTCAGACAATTGTACCACATTCGTCCAGATTGTTTTAATCCATACAAGGATCTTTGCAATTTAATGGAATACATTTCCCAAGGATTTGACTTATATGCTTCAGGTATATTCAATCCTTCAGGGACTTTCATATAAATGTCACTATCAAGTGACCCATATAAATATGTTGTCACTACATCCATAAGATGCATATGAAGTTCTTCAGAAATTGCTAGGCTGATTAAATATCTCAATGTAATTGCGTCCACCACATGAGAGTATGTCTCTTCATAATCAATTCCAGGCCTTTGTGAAAAACCTTGTGCTACAAGTCGTGCTTTATATCTTACAATTTCATTGTTTTCATTTCGTTTTCACACGAATACCCACTTGTAACATACAGGCCTTACATTTTGAGGCGTTTGGACGATAGGTCCAAAAACTTTACGCTTTGGCAAGAGAATTTAATTCAGCCTCCATTACATCTTTCCATTTAGGCTAATCATTTCTATGTCGACATTCTTGCACAGACTTTGGTTCATAATCCTCGCTTTCTATCATCAATTCAGCAGCTACTGCATATGAAAATTTTTCATCAATAACAATTTCATTTTTGTTCCATCTTTTTCCTATAGAGATATAATTAATTGAGATCTCTTCATTTTCAATATTGTCGCTATTTTTCTCATACTCAGGTACCTGATTCTCTACCGGTGTTGCCTTTCCAGCAATTTTTGCGACATCTACAGGATCATTAAGAACCTCGAAAATGCCAACTTGCTTATTCGGCTCCCTCTTTTTTCGAGGATTTTTATCTTTGGAACCAATTGGTCTACCACATTTTTGACGTGCCGTAGACTCATTTGCTAGAGTATTAGATTGCTCTTCTGAAATATTAATTCTAGCGGGAACATTTCGAGCTGGAACGTGTGACTTAATCACTCTTTTTGTATCAGTGAATGCATCTGGCAATTGATGAGCAATCCTTTGTAAATGAATAATTTTCTGAACTTCATGTTCAGATAGATTTGTGCGAGGATCAAAATGAGCCATAGATGATGCATTCCATGTAATTTCTTGCTTTCCAGCTTTTGTTATTCTCCCCCTAATGCTGGGAATACTGTTTCGTCAAATTGGCAATCAGCAAAATGTGCTGTGAAAAGATCTCCAGTTAAGGGTTTAAGATATTTAATGATTGATGGAGATTCAAAACCAACGTATATTCCCAGTCTTCTTTGTGGTCTAATTTTTGTGCGCTGTGGTAGAGCAATTGGAATATATACTGCACAACCAAATATTTTTAAATGGGATATATTTGATTCTTGACCAGAAACCAATTGTGAAGGGAAATATTTATAATAAGCAGTTGGTCTTATCCGAACCAGTGCTGCAGCATGCAATATGGCATGTCCCCAAGCAGAACTAGGCAACTTAGTTCTCATGAGTAGTGGTCTAGCGATTAGCTGTATACGTTTAATAAAAGATTCTGCTAAACCATTTTGAGTATGTGTATGAGCTACAGGATGCCCAACTATAATCCCAATTGATGTACAATAATCATCAAAAGATTGGGATGTAAATTCTCCTGCATTATCAAGACGAATTTTCTTAATTGTATAATCCGAAAATTGTGCACGTAGACGGATTATTTGTGCAAGGAGTCTTGTGAATACCACATTTCGAGTGGATAGTAAGGAGACATGTGACCAACGTGTGGAGGCATCTATTAATACCATAAAATATCGAAATGGTCCACATGTTGGAAAAATAGGCCCACATATGTCCCTTGAATTCGTTCTAAAAATGCAAGATTTTTAGCATCAATTTTAGTTAAGGATGGCCTTATAATCAATTTCCCTTGGACACAAGCAGCACATGAAAATTCATTTGATAAAAGTACTTTTTGACTATTTAATGAGTACCCTTGTGAATTTTCAATAATTCGTCTCATCATTATTGAGCCTCGATGTCTAAGGCGATCATGCCAAAGAGTAAAACTCTTTGGATCAATTATCTTCTGGTTTATCATAGCATGTGATTCCACAGGATTTATAGATGTACAATATAGTCCAGAAGATAATGTTGGCAATTTTTCTAATATATGCCTTTTGCTAGATATAAGTGATGTGATATAGAGATATTCTTTATTGTCTTCCTTCATGGTTTCAATATGATAACCATTTTCTCTTATATCTTTAAAACTGAGTAGATTCATTTGTGATCTACTTGAGTATAAAGCATCGCTTATTATCATCTTTGTCCCTTCAGGAAACAAAATACAAGCTCTACCAGAGCCTTCAATTAATTTTGCAGAACCAGCTATTGTATTGACATTTGCATCAGCTAATTTCTGCAGGGAGAAATACTTCTTATTCTTGATAATAGTATGTGTTGTAGCACTATCAGCCAAACATATTTTTCCATCATTGATATGATGCAAATCCATATTTCTTCACAATAATAATAAAGAAAATAGAAAAATATTAGCAAAAATATGACATTCATTTTATAAAAGATAGATATTACATTCAAGTAAAAATTAAGCATTGAAATGACAGACAATCTAACATAATAGAAACATTCTACATAAAGATTAATTTAGATGGATATTTCCATCACCAATCAATTGCTCAATATTTTCAGTGGCATCTTCAAAGAAGTCAGAGCAGTCAAGGTGTGTGTAGTTCATTTGAGTATTCTGTTCAACAAGATTTGTCTCTACACCTTTTTCTTTTTCTTTCAATGAAGCTTGATAAAGATCTACGAGATGTTTAGCAGTACGACATGTTTGATGCCAATGCCCTTTCATGCCACATCTATAACAAGTACTTTTAGTACGTTGGAAAGATTTATTTCGTGGATAATTTTCTTTGTCGTGGTTTTCTTGTCTTTTGAAATTTGGTTTATTTGACTTGTGAAAATTATAATCATTACCATGTCTATAACCACGGCCACGTCCACGACCACGGCCACGTCCACAACCACGACCACAGCCACGGCCACAACCACGACCACGACCACGACCATATCCATGGCCATAATTATTTGATGATGTAGCATTCACCTCAGGAGATGCAATTTCACTCATTTTAGGAAATGGTTTTGAGCCAGTTGGTCGTGTTTGATGGTTTTTCATCAAGAGCTCATTATTTTGCTCAGCAACAAGAAGACATGAGATTAGCTCAGAATATTTTTTGAAACCACGCTCTCTATATTATTGTTGTAAGAGCATATTAGATGCGTGGAAAGTAGAGAATGTTTTTCCTAACATGTCTTCATCAGTGATCTTTTCTCCGCATAATTTCAATTGTGAAGTAATTCTAAATACAGCAGAATTATATTCGCTTACAGTTTTAAAATCCTGCAATCGCAGGTGAATCCATTTGTAACGAGCTTTAGGAAGGATCACTGTTTTATGATGATCAAATCTTTCCTTCAAATTTTACCAAAGGATTTGTGGATCCTTTACTGTAAGATATTCAGCTTTAAGCCCTTCATGGAGATGATGACGAAGGAATATTAATGCTTTAGCGTGATCTTGTAAAGATGCGCTATTTCCTTCTTTAATTATTTCTCCAAGGTCCTTGGCATTGAAATGTATTTCTGCATCTAGGATCCATGATAAATAATTATTTCCAGAAATATCAAGGGCCACAAATTCAAGCTTCGGGAAATTTGACATTATAAATCTAGCATATTTCAAAAATAAATTAGTAAGTGAAATAATACTATATTTAACTGACGTAACTTGTAAATCAATAAATATAAGTATGTAGGAATAAATTACAAATATGACATATAAAACTTATAAGCATGACATAATATAATGTAAGATGTCAGTTTTAAATAACATGTTGTATAATTATTATAGTTAATCGTTATAGAACCATATTAGGTTTATGTCCTTAGAAGTCATCATTATTTTTAATTAAGTCATCATAATCACATATCCAAAAGTGAAGGTGATCACGTCCTTAAAGTCACGGTAATTAGGTCTTCCGAAAAATTACGGTATTTGTTATTATTTTATTTTATCATTATTATTTTATTAAAGATGAAGTATTGCAATAATTTATTCTAGAAGAAATAATATAACAAAATTCTATTTCTAGAATAAATGTAATGTAAAATCAATAGGATAGTAAAAATTTTATGCGATAGATATAATGTAATGCCAAAAATAAAATATGAATTGTTACCGAAATTGTTGCAGGATTGTGCTCCTTTTAATAATTTGCAGAACTCCTCGTCGGCAGAGACTCGTGCTGATAACGTGTTATAAAATAATTATAAAAGAGAGAAATATATAGGAAGAAAATATAAAGAGAACTAAACTTTATTTCAATCTCTCAAATATACTTTCTACTTCTCTCAGAAAATTTTACTACTCAATCTAAACTTTTCTCTTCTGAAATCTTTTTCTACTTCTTCTTCTTACATAACTCATCCAAACCCTGATATATATAAGCTAAGAATGGAGGGAGCAAAACAATAAATGTTTGCTGCAAGAAAATTCAAGGCAAATTTGCATCTACCTTTTTGCGTACTAGTTTCAATTTCAATTGTTAGAAGCCAACTTTCATTTTCAATCTGAAAGCCATTATATTTGACTTTGAGTAATGAATGTCCACACCAAGATTTTCACAATAGTTTTTTTTTTTTTTTAGAGTTTTAACTTTTTTTTTAATTTAATCTGAATACTTATAGGAATTATAAGATTTGTTAAGCTTAACAGTCCTCTTTACCCCCGCCATCCCCACCCCCTTAAAGAAAAAGAAAAACTGATGGCCTCAACAAGACATGCAAGATGATATTTCGTCGAGAAGAGTTAATATGACAAGTTAGCCATGCAAGATCGAAAACCAATGGTTACGTATATAATTTTTAAAACCATGTACGGGTTTATGTCGAGTAACAACAATTGTTCTTTGCAAAATTAGTAAGACCACTTTTATTTGTATAATAATCACGTCGCGCCAATTACATATAATATTCTCCAGAACATAGCAAAAGCAACTCATGATGACAAAGGAAAAACACATGCGAAGACTAAAAACAACAACAATATGCATATTATTACATCTTCATGCATCTTTGAGACTTAGATTTTCAATCCAGAGCCGTTAAATTTCTGTTCAGTGATTGAATCAAGACGATCCATCATCTGGGGTGTCAAATAATTCTTCCAATCTCCCACCTCACCACGACGGAAGTATGCCTGATGTGCTATACCCATTGACGACAGCTTCCCATTCTTGTTGACCTCCAAGTTGCTCAAGTTATCAAAGCTACACAACCTCAAGATATCATCCATGGCTCCTGATTCTTCCTCCTCCATTGAGAAAGGGTGCCCCAAAAACGCAGCGAGGCGTTTCAATTGATGAATGGGCTGTTTTTTCATCTCTTCATACTTCATGAAGAGTACCTTCCCTGGATTTTCCAAGCTTTGTTTCCAATAACTTAGGACATGGTCCCAAAAGGGTCCAAAATCATTCACTCCCCTGCAAAACATGTCAAGTGCATCTTCAAGTGTTTTAGATCCCACGTTTTGGAGCCTAATCTTGTTTGAGAAATGCCAAAGTGATATGAGTGTGTCTTTGGGATCTCTGCATAGATACACAAGCTTGCATGCTGAACTATGCACAGATTTTGGCAATAAGGCATAAGGCAAATGAGTGGAAAAGAGCCTAGGGGAGGATGTAAAGGAGGATAAATCAGGGATTTTGTTATCAAGATAGAGGTCAAGCTCCAGAAAGGGCACAAGTTCGTGAGAGTTCTCGGTAAGTAAAGGGTGTTGTTGACTAATAGGAGGATACAGCTTTCTGTTGGCTAAGGCGAAGACTAATGCCTTTAGCCACGTGGTGCCAGATTTAGGAGCAGTGACAAGCAAAACATCATCATCTTTGGCTTGAAAATGTTGTTGGCATGCAATAGTTGCTTCAACTTGCATGTCGTTGAGCCAAAAACCTTGGTACTTGTAAAGATCAAATCCAACCCATCCTCTTTCTCGTGGTAGGGTTGAAAACAAGTCCTTACAACATTCTTGGCTCTCTTCATTTTGTTGTAGGTACTTTGGAGGAGGAGAATTCTCCTCAGGTTTTGGCATTGTTGTGAGAGGATAAGGAGAGCTAGGGGTTCTTGAAGTATTTTCGAATACAATAGGAGCACTTATTTATAGGCCTCCTAACTTGGAGAAAGACAAAAGAGCTAGCTAAACTAATAAGAAAAATAGAATATTAAGGAAACTAGCATAACAAGAAAATAATTATAATATAAAAGATAACTATATTATTACCTAAATCTTGACTACTAGTTAATCAAGTGCGTTAAGAGAAGCAAATACATTAAAAATCTAAACATAATTCAATAGCCCCTCAAAGTTGAGTGGGCGAACCGACTTGAGTTGATAACTGAATTATTAAGAACTCTTGAAAACTTTCGACGAACTAATCTTGAATTAAGAAATGGGAAGCAAGAAAAGATACTTCATAAACAAACCAAGGCAGAACCAAGAATTGAAAACCTGAATTTCAAGTTGTTGTGGCTAATGAAATTTCCAGAGCCATCATGAACAAGAAACAGAGACATAAACGAAATTAGATAGTCAAAAACAGAATGCAGAGAAACAGAGTCCAAAATAGATGGTCTAAATTAAAATATAAAAAAATTGAGACCAAAAGATGAAATAATTAAGACCTAAAGGGTCTGAACCAAATTGTAGAAAAACAGAGATCAAAAAAGTCTAAATCCGAATGTAAGAAAGTAATGACAAAAGCAACAGACACTCAATCGCCAAGAAATACCTTGAATGAGATCAATATTTGTACGATAGCAAGATGTTTTGGGTAGAAGAAATTCTTAGTATCTTCATTGCATTAGCAGTATAGCTTTTATACACATTTAAACACAGTAAATAGTGAAATATTTAAAATATAAAACTAAGATAAGAAACTATCCTATCTGTTACGTTTACATTATCCCATATGGTTATCTCTTGATATGACCCGCAAGAGGGTATTGACATCGGCAATACCCATCTTGCTTTGAAGTTCTTGGAGTTTGTCCTTTGCCAAAGGCTTTGTCAGAGCATCAACAACTTGTATTCCAGTTGGGTCATGAGAGAATTGCAACAAACTGGAGTTGGCCTTTTCGCGTACAAAATGGTAATCCAATGTCAAAGGTTTCATACAAGAGAGGAATACAGGATTTGCACAGAAGTAATGTCTATATTATCACATAACAAATGAGGAGGGTGTGGCAAGTGGCATTTTAATTCTAGTTAATAAATTTTATAACTAACACACCTCCGCGGTTGTGGATGCTACCGCTCTGTACTGCTTTAACACAATAACACTTTATTAAGTTATCGTATTGTCTAGATATTTAGACAGTTAAAAAATATGTTTATTATATATATCTATTATTCGCAACAAAATAATCATTTAAAATAATGTCGAAAAAATCATTGTATTGTACTGGCCACGTGCGCCACAAAATAATCAAATAAGATAATGTAGAAAAAATCATTGTATTGTACTGGCTATGTGCGCCACAAAATAATCAAATAAGATAGTGTAGAAAAAATCATTATATTGTACTGCATGTTTTTCATAGGGGATAGAGACGTAGGGCAGCCAATCAATTGAAGAAGTGTGGCTGAAAAGTATAGACAGCACAAGTGTAATACCCCATAATTTTTTAGAAAGAAAATAAATAAAATAAATGGTAGAGTAAGAATTGGAAGAGATGTAATTTACATTTATTAGTTTAAAGTTGATGGTAGTGGGTATATGAAACATGTGGCTTATTTAATTAAGAAATATGAAGCATTTTCTTAGAAATTGAATATAGAAAATGATTTAATTGCCTGCAGTTAAGATATTATGACCATTATTATAGGTCTTTTACACCAATCGTAAAGCTGCAATAGGGGTACTATTCTAACCTATAAATGATGAAAGTTGGAATCTCTTGAGAAGGAAAAATTATGGGTAGTATTTGTCCTATATTGAGTCCTATGTTTGAAATGGCAACCATCACAGCATACCATTTTAGTTTTATATTTGTCTTTTACTTTGAGTGGTGGAAAATGATTGCTTAACGATCTAATCACAAAACAGGGAAGTTCCAACTTCCATCTTCAATATAAACTCTAAGTGTATGTATTTGTGTTATTAAAATACTTCAAGTTATATAATGAATTGCTTCAACTGTATTTAAAAACCTTTGCTTAAAATTATTGTAAGAAACCTCCTTGGCTAATTACATATTTCTCTATAGTACCTCGGTTTTATATTCTTTACAAAAAGAATTGAGAAAATTTATTTTGCACAAGAAAGTTTTGTTGATTGTTTTCAAAATAAACACGGGATCAAAGTTATTGAGAAAGTGCAATGAAAAGTTATTATTATTATTTTAATTTGAAATGTAAGCTTGAACTCTTTGAAGAAAGATTTCGAATGTTTTGGGCTTATTGTATTTTGATATCACGTTTAAACTACGATTCTCATTGGCAATTACTCCTATTATTGTGACCCTTGCATTGGTAGGGATTATAATACACCGTCTTTGTCATCATATTGTGTAGTGCACCACTTGTTGAAGATATCCTACTCGCCTTTGATGGTTGGGCAAAATGAACCACTTTTTGTATTGCTATGTTATGATCACAGCCTATTCTGTTCGCTTTGGGATTTCATGTTTGATACAGGTTTTGTCTCGTTTTGAACGATTAATACATTAGTGTTTGACACATTATGTGTGTTTGACACATTATGTATCGTATCTTGATATTTGAAAATTGTTAAAGTAACAATTATTTATTTATTTTCTATTGATATAAGGTCCCAAACTATCTTTTTGGAAAGTTTCCCTCTTACTGAGTTATATACTCTTTTTTTTTTATTAATGTATTTTGCAGAGGAGGAATAAAGTCTTTGTGGGAGAAGATTTCAGTTAGCTATTTGATAAGGAAATACGGATTTAGCATTAGACTTAGTCTATGGAACTCTTTCTGAGTTGAGATTAAATCTATTGGAGATTTATGAATTGTAATCTTTTACCGAGATCATCATTAGCTTTAGTTGTTAGTTTGAATTGATTGAAGTCTTGCGGGTCTAAGTGGAGTCTTTCTAGGTACGCAACGGTCTCGCTTCTCAAATATTCACAGTGTAAAATTTGAAGGTGTGACAATAAGGCCCCCAACCAAAAAAGAAAAAGAAAAAAGATGCAATGTTCAATTAACACACGCATTATCATAGACCTCCCCGTCCCCCCCCTCCCCGTCCCCGCCCAAGGCTCCCAACCAAAACAGGAAAAGATAATTGATCACTTTTGATGTGGGTGAAAGATGCCTTTCCCACGTCAGTAATAACTTGGACAACTTGCTCGTGGGCTAAGGGTCAACCTTTGCCCGCGTTTGAACACGTAAGCTCCCTTCTCCAGATTGATGTGAGGGTAAGCCTTCCAGGTGGAGTGAGGGTAAGCCTTCCAAGTGGAGTGAGGGTAAGCCTTTCCCGCTTGGAGGAAGGGTAAGCCTTTCCTGCTTGGTTGACGCGTAAGCCTTTCCAGCTTAATTGACGCGTAAGCCTTTCCCTACAAAGCAAGAACAAAGCAAGGCTTTCCTCTTGTTGTACCTCCAACGGTTAAGTTAGAGTTATAGATGTATGAACGCATGTTTGAATGTGTTATGAATATACACAAGACAAATGGAGAGAATTTTTATTCCTCACTTTACTTGCTTTCCTTGAGCTATGGCCCGGTGTTTATAGATATGGTGGCTCAACATTCGAAGTTTACCTTAAGTAAGGTGCTGATTGGACTTGCCTTGTTTGTTGACACGGCATATATTATTACTTAAGGAAAAGAGCACTGCAAGTCCATGAATTTGGCCTAGGCGTACCCGAAGGGCGAAGGTACGCCTCCCCCACACCTCCCAGCTTACGCGTGGCCTCTAGGTCCCTTTTCCATACACATTCATGCATACTACATTAAACACACAAAGGGGCTTACCGTTGCGTGAGAGTAAGGTAGAGCTTGAGGATGGTGGACCCGTAGCCCAAGGGGCTGCCAAGTGCACAGTCGGAGTCTTAAGGGGGGCAGACCCGTAGCCCAGGGGTCCGCTGTGTGCGTGGTTGGAGTGTTCCAGGGGGAGGGGGGGCCGGACCCCGAGCCCCGAGGGTCCGTCGACTTCGTCTCCTCTTCCCGCGAACCACGTGTTGTTATTTTATTGGTCGGAGCGATATGCCTATATCAACTTTCATACTGTTATACACGCATGCGTGGTTTGGGTTGTTGAACTGTTTTCTTATAATCGTTTTATGAGCATACGAAGTGCCTCCAAGGTTGCGATAGTAAAGTTCATATTTCTTTATCAATGTCACACGTCACTATTTTGTGAAATGTTCTTCAAATTTTGTCAAGTTTTGGATTCTTCAAAGTTTATTTAATACATTCATATATGTGTGCTTTATTACAGATTTTTTTATTAATTAATTATTATTATATTTGTAACTAATTTTCGTTAGTCAAGAATATGTACTTTTTGCCATTTAAAAATTTTGTAAACTCTTGTGGATATGAACATATATTGATTAATAAGAAATTAATTGTTTCAAGATTGAGATAGGTATTCCATTGAGATACTCTACACCTTTGTAGTCTTAATCAATTTTGTAAGAATTGTTAAATTAATTAGAGAAACGTGAGTGATATATTATGCCTCTACATTTTTAGTTAATTAATTTAACTAAAATAGAACTTGTAGCCTAACCCTACGCGCTTAACTGGAAAATCTCGAAGGTTATGAACATAAATAAGAGATTTCAATTAACTATCACCCTAAATTGCTTTTCCCATAAATTTAATCTCTCAATTCTTGTTGTTGTTGATTTCTACATTTTTTTAGTTAATTTAGTTTTATTAATTTCCTTCTAATTTAAATTGTCTTCTTAATATTCAATTTAGTTATTTTAGGTTTTCAGTGTATCGTTTTCAGTTTAGTATTGTTACCTTTTAATTCCTAATAACAATCCTAATTTCTTGTGGTTCAACCATCAATTTGCATTAATAATGAGAATACAAATTCATTTTTGGTTGTTTATTAATTCAACTGTTATTATTTAGCCATACAACAATGTGGTCAAATTACCATGTCAACATTTGTTGACTAGCTAGCTACTCTCTAGAAAATGAAATGCCCAGCTATATGTGGAGGGTTTTTCTCATGCTAGTTACATGTGGGTTCTTATTCTTGTGCATACAAGATGGGTTGTAAAGAAGCCAATTCAATCACTAAATTAGTCAAAGTAGCTTTTTATTTTAGATACTTATAAATACCTAAATTTAGTTGGAATAACTTTTTATTTTGGATACTTATGAACACTCAAATACATATTGTGAAGCAACCTTTTTAGACATATCATGTATAAACTAACAAGAAAGTTCATGAAATATTTTGGTCATTAAGCTTTTGCAAAATTTAATTTTGGTCATTTTCTTTTGTTTTTTTATCGTTATTTTTGGTCATCAATATTACTAACTCTTTTTGGTCAATCTGGTCATTAATTATTTGATAACAAATTAGAGATTAAATTAAAAGGGCAAAAAATCATGAGATTCAGTTGTTTCCAGATATCTGTATGGTCCTTGACCCAAAAGAAGAAAAGAAAAAAGGAAAAAATAAGAGAGCAATTAAAGTAATAAGACCTATATGAAGATATATTATATTGTCGTTTCCAACTGCGAACCTAATTTTAATGACA
This sequence comes from Cordia subcordata, assembly GCA_028554755.1. Lineage (NCBI taxonomy): Eukaryota > Viridiplantae > Streptophyta > Magnoliopsida > Boraginales > Cordiaceae > Cordia > Cordia subcordata. The sequence continues at coordinate 6,044,102 of JAPTOF010000020.1, forward strand.
TCGATGTTGGAATGTAAAGTTTAAGAGTAACGAAAATAATGATTTTAAAATGTTAATTTCAAAAACAGGTGACAGCTTCTTAGCGGCATTAGTAAACTGTCTTCTGTGTTGAGATCACACATGGAAATTGTTACGGTATTGACGGCTCTTGAGTGCAATTCTTTCAAAATACAACAATCTCTTTCTCGTAGTAAGAGCACTAGAATCTACAAGAACTATCAAATTGAACCGTCTAAAACTCTCTCAATTAAAATGCTTAAGATGAAAGAATATGAGTCTAACGCTTATTATAGAACTATATGCTTTGCTTATTTTTCCTTTGTTCTCAAATGCCTAAAGCTCAAGGCTTATATATGCTAGAGAAGACCATGCAAAAGCCCAACACTAAATCACCATAATAAATTTCATTATGAGGGAATTGCAAAAGCTTTAATGCAAGCAATCAAAATATTCAATCAGATGACTTTCAAGTTCGTAGCATCAATTCGGCAGATCCATATGCATGAATATGTCATTGATTTGCCCATTTTAATTGCTTGCATAATTCTTGAGCTTCAGCCTTTTTCAGTAATAAAATGAATTTAATTTCCAAAGTTAACTTTTCGACTTTCTCTTCAAATTTACATTCATTACTCAAAAAATATATATACCAATATATATTTTTTAACAATTATTTCTTTAATTTTTTAAACATAGATCACGTTTTTGCTGTGCAAATTGTATTGCATGGGAAAAAAATTTTAAAAATAAAATATTGTTGGCAATTAAAAAATAAAAACGTCATATCATCTTCGAACACCACGTTTTGCCTGTCTTCAAAAGTTGGCCAGAGGACGACGAGAAACACGCCACAAATGGATTTTACAGATACCTAATTAGTAATATGCTTTGATCACGGCCCTTGTCCTTCCCCTTTCTTTCTTTCTTTTTTTTTTTTTTTTTTTTTTTTGGGCTTGCGTGTTTGTGTTAGACATCAAAGTGAAATGTTTATGCCAATTTTGCCAAATTATAAGTTAAGAAACTGAAAATATTGATTTTGAGCTTGACACTCAATTTATAGCGTTGGAGAAGGTGGATCGGATGACACAGAAAGTTCAAGTTAATATTAAAGATAACGTGAAAGAGTTATTTGGTTAAAGATAATTTGGAAAAAGATACTTGTTAAAGGACAAGTACTATACGTTCAGCTGTTAAATTGGAATCAAAATTCTCTTATATCAAAACTTCTTTTAATCATTTATCTGTTGGTTAAAATTATCTTAATCATTCATCTGAGATAAATTTTGTTAAGAAAAAAAAAGTGGCTAATGAGAGGTAGAAAATTTTTTTAAAAAAATTTAACATTGATGATTGAGATGTATTTACCCATCCATGAATTTAAATTATAGTAAGTGTCTCAAATAACTCTTTCCACTTTCTGATAGGTGAGATTGTAACCGAGTAAAGCGGTGATAAATCTTATGCATATTTATTTTCACTGCTTTATGTGTGTATCCCAATTCCAAAGTAATTAATGATGTCTTTAAATTTTGGAAAATGGGCTATCTTAAGGGATCCCTCTCAAGCACAACATCCCTTGAAGATTTTTTTAAAAGTATTTTTTTTTAATTTTTGAAAAATATTTTTTTAAAAAGTTTAAACTTCTGATTTGGTTAGCAAGATAGAGTTCAAGCTCCAAAGAGGGCACAACTTCATGAGGGTTCTTGGTGAGTAAAGGGTGGTGTTGGCTAACAGGAGGAAATATATTTCTGTTGGCTAAGCTGAAGACTAATGCCTTGAGCCAAGTGGTGCCACATTTAGGACATGTCACAAGCAAAACATCTTCATCTTTGGCTTGAAAATGTTGTTGGCATGCAATAGTTGATTGGAGTTGCATGGCCATGAGCCAAAAACCTTGGCACTTGTATAGATCAGATGAAACCCATCCTCTTTCTTGGGGTAGAGTTGAAAACAAGTCCTTACAACATTCTTGGCTCCCTTCATTTTGTTTTAGGTACTTTGGAGGAGAAGAGTTATCTTCAGGTTTTGTCATTTTTTTGAGAGGACAAGGATTATCCATATAGGGTACACATCTGTATTCTTTATGATAATGGTTGAGTGGTTGAGCTAGTGTCAGCCACTCAACCACTCTATATTATTTTTTTAGAAAGAAAAAAAATACTAAAATAATTGAAAAGTTTTAAGTGGGTGCCAATTGCTGGTGCCTTTTATCATTTTTCTTAAAAAAGAAAAAATAGAGTAGTTTTCTTTCTTCTCAAATTCACTTCGTCACTCTCCACCAAAAAACCAAAAAAGCCTCTAACCACAAATAATTTCTCTTTTTCTCCGTACTCTTTTTTCTTGCGCATTCAGCCATTTTGTATTTGATTTGTTACTGCCGAGGAAATATACAAGAGCGTGGGACTAAATCTAGCCAATTTTAGTCGTTTCTAATTTTTTCGTTTGACGCTAATAAACAATTCACGAAAGAGAAGAAGGCAGTAAGAGGAGGAGCTCTTTGTGGGGTACCTTTTTTTTTTTATCATTTTATCTTTCATTTTTTGAAGCTTTCTTCCCAATGGATTTTGTAACAACATATAAAGATAAATCTTACATAAAAAAATCTTAAAATTTCAGATTACTGTATAAAAGTTTTAAGACACTCCTCATATTGATCAATTGATTTTTATTACAGAATCTCAGTGTTTCTTTACATAGTATCAGAGTTGAGCTTTTAGTCCAGTTCTCACATTGCACATATGTCTACGTGTAACCCATCAAACTCGTCCATTATGCACATCCATCATAGCAGCCCATCCCTACAAGCAGCATACTGTGCATATGTTTACGTGTGACCCATCAAGCTTGTTCATTATGCACATCCATTCATATAGCGACCCCTCCTTGCAGGCAACTGAGTTGCATCCATTCTGGGTTGTTGGTGGTCTATACAACCATCCCTTTTGCGAGCCACACGACCATTCAAGTTCCGTTCCTGTCACCATCCAAGTTCAAGTTTGTTTGTCAAGTGGTGCATGCATTATTTCGGGTCACACGTGAACGGAGTATTACAACATATAAAGAGAAGTACCAAATGGTGTAGGTATTATTTTGGATCACACGTGAGGAGGTTGTTACAACATATAAAGAAAAGTCTCACATTAGAAAATCTCAAAATTTAAAATCACTGTATAAAGATCCTGGATCACTCCACATATTTTGACTAATTAATTTTTATGATGAAATCTCAATGATTCTTCATAAATTTTACTTTGCATGTATATAATTTTCTGCCATCTTCTATTTATGAATGACAAAACCATGAAAATTTGAAAGGTACCTATTATTGTTTACTATGAATTTATAAACAGAGGTTATTTAGAAAGTTAGATAATCTTGATTTAGAATTACCTTAGAATGCTAGACAATCTTGATTTAGATTTACCTTACTTATAAACCCAAAATGTGATTTTTTAAAAACTTTTCTTCTTCTTTTCTCATGCCAGAATAACATTTCAATAATTTATTTTTTACGAACAGACGGAAGTTTGTATCCTTTTTGGCTTTATTCGCTATTTCCTTTTTAGGAATAGCAAAAAAAATCAAAACTTTTGTGGGTTCTGATTTTTAGTGTGGTAAGCTTTCAACAATATGGTATTGAGAGAGAGAAAAGATGTAATTTCTATGTATATTGTTGTGTTCTTTTAGGTTGGTGAGATATCATTGTCAGACACCCCAGATTTCAGTGTAAGAAAAATATGTTAAGAAACTTTGCACATAAATTTTATTCAATGCTAAATTTAAGTTGGAGAAAGGCCTATATATAGGCTTACAAGGGAAACCACAAGGCTAAATTTAAGCAACTAAAGCAATAGTAGAGAACATGGTTCACCAACTACGAGCAACCAACCATGATATATTAGTGGAGAACATGACAAATTACAAGCAACTAATCATGATCTACTTTGACCATGCAAAATTAACTACCCACTAACTTATCAAAAAAAAATGTGGAACATAATTTTGGAACACTACTCAACACATCCCCTTGCTTCAAAATTTGATATTCCCATCTGCAAAAGAATAAGTATGTTTGGCATGAGGAATGGACTTCGTAAGGATGTTGCATTTGTTCAACGATGCTTCATGATTATCATTCCACTTGAAATTAAGTTCCGAATAAAGTGATACCCAATATCAATATGTTTTGTTCTCCCGTAAAATGCTGGATTTTTATGCCATTGCTATAGTTGCATTATTGTCATAAAAAAATCTTCGTTCTTGTCTTTTGCTCTTGTTGTAAATCAACAAGCGATCTCCTTAAATACATTGCTTGACAAGTAGTTGAAGTTGCAACAATATACTCTGCTTCAGAGGATGATGAGGTTACTATCTCTTGCTTTGTAAAACTCCATAAAATTGCTCCTGAACCAAGGTTAAATATATTGCCAAAAGTGCTCTTTCTCATATACAGAACTTGTCCAATCACTGTTAATAAAACCAAATCCCATACTCTATGGTTTCAGCCACCTAATGAAAGATCTTTTTAGCTACACCAAAATGTTACTTTGTTGGATTATACATTAATCTAGACACAAAACTGCCTGAAAATGCAATATATGAACAAGTGTGTGCTAGATAATTTAATTTGCCTATTAAACTTCTAAATCTCTTTGCATCAACTTTTTTAAAAAAATATAAAATATTATTAGAAATTAAAAAAATAAAAACGTCATATCATCTTCGAACAACCAGGATTTGCCTGTCCTCGAAAGTTGGCCGGAGGACGCCGAGAAACGCGCCACAAATGGATTTTACTAATGCGGATACGTAACTAGTAACGTGTAAAGATCACGTCCCTTGTCCTTTTCTTTTCTTTTCTTTTTTTTTTGGCTTACGTGTTTCAGTTGGACATCAAAATGAAATGTTTATGCCAAATTATAAGCCAAGTAATTGAAATTATTGATTTTGGGCTTGAGCCTCGATTTATAGTGTTGGAAAAGGTGGATTAGATGACATGAGTAATGCTAGATACGCAATTATAAGGTACACCTTAGTCACATTTATTTATTTATTTAGAATAAAAAGACTATTTGTTTAGTATTCATAAATTATTTGTCCAATAAAATCTATAAATCATTACAATATCTATTAATAAGTGTAAAATTAATAAACATCTATATTTGAAATTAGCCACAGACGTTTGTTCAAAATAAAAAGACTATTTGTTCATTATTCATAAACTATTTGTTCAATAGAATTTACAAATCATCTTTGTTCAGTACTAATAAACTATTTGTTCAGTACATTTACAACCATATGTACACTTTGCACTGTGCATCTATTGGTGTACGATATAAGTTCCCTACTAAATATCACCCTATTTTGAGCACTCTATTTTTACGTCTTACATGACACGCTGAGTTAGGCTGCCAACTAAACTTTTTCTTTTTTAATCTCTCTCTTATTTTTTTTTTCTCACTCTTCTTTATTTCTTTTTTTCCTCTTTTCTTTATTTCCTTTGCTATCTTCCTCAATTAAGATTTCCTTTTTTATTGCCTTGCTCTTTTCGTTTATCTTTGTAGAACCCCTTCCTCAAATTTCCCATTCCCCTCTTTTCTATCGGTCTTCTACATTTCTCTTCAAAAACCTAAAGCCCCATTGAAAGTGACAGCACAATTATTCAACCTGAGGATTGATAATGGTTATTCAGCTCGAGGATTGGTAATAGATTACAGCTTTTCTTGTATGATGTTTGAGTTGGCCTTGCAAGAATTTGCCTTTGTGGGGGATTTCTTCTTTATTGGGGTCTCTCCACCACCGAAAATTAGGAAAATTTTTGCATCTGAATTTGAACTCTTAGGCTCGAATAGTGTTGTTATTTAGTTTTGGATGGTTTCAGTGAGCTCTGTCTTTTCGTTAAAAATATTGACAATGATACTCAACTCTGAATTTTTATTGATGGTTTCAATAAAAGAAAAATCTATATTTTTATTGACAATTTTTGTCAAGAATGTTGTGGCTAAGATTAGCCGGGTATCAAGACCCATTTTATTATTTTTATGGCCCAATTAGCAAGGTCATTTTCCTGGAGGCCCAAAGAATGAAATGCATATAGAGTTCGATTCTCAAATAAACATTATCAAGAAATGATAAGCTCCAAGAGGATAAAGCTAAGCGTCTCAGTAAACGGATGTGCATGCTAGGTAGAGTTCGGATTGAGCGCAAGTCTCTCAAATGCAGGAAGTACTTTCCCAGAGGTTATAAAACCATGGGTCATCAAGAGACGACGGACAGGTTGACCCATCCACTGATACGTTCCCTTTTAACTTTTCCCATAACTATATCTAATCTTTTATCCGATCAAAACACTGACTTGAGCATCGGAGAATCTTTGACCGGCACCACACCGGTGTTAAGATTTTTCGCCGCTCATTTTGCTTTCTGGTCTTACAGGTTGCCAAAACCCAATCAATTTTGTTCGAAATTTGTAGAAACTGCCCTCTACAAAGAAGTAGTCGAAGAAGGTAGCAGACCTCGATTACTCTTTAAGAGTAAAAAGAGAAAGAAAAGTAAAGAGACTTTAATTAAGGGAGAGGGAAAAAAGGAAATAAAAAAAGAGAAGAAAAGGAAATAAAGAAAAGAGAAAATAAAAGAAAATAAAAAAGAGTGAGAAAAAATTAAAGGAGGAGAGAGATTGAAAAAAAAATGTAGTTGGCATCCCAACTCAGCATGTCACGTGAGGGGTAAAAATAGGGTGCTCAAAGTAAGGTACGTCCAGCATTACTCAGATGACACAGCATTACAATTGTTACGTTGTGGTTAGACTGCAAAGTTCAAGTTAATATTAAAAATAAAATGAAAATTATTTGGTTAAAAATAATTTGAAAAAAAGATACTTGTTAAAGGACAAGTATTATAAGTTCGGCTTTTAAATTGTAGCAGGTATCTCAAATAACGCCTTAATTCCACTTTCTGTAAAATGAGATTGAAACCTAGTAAAGTGGTGATTAATGTTAGGGTTAATTCCAACTAATAGCCCTAACTTTTACATAGGGTGACACTTATTAACTCTTACATTTAGTTTAACCACTTATTAATCCTTGACTTAGGTCAAATCCAACAAAATTATATTTTCATTGATAAAAGTAATATAGTTATTAAATCGCCCTATTTTTGACTTTTGCCTTTAAAATTTACAAAATACAAAAATAACATGTATACAAAGAAAATTTTCTGAAAATATTAACAAATTTTAGCCATTAAATTATATGAAGATATCTTACCTCTATACAAAAGAAACTTTCCTTCTCATTTTTTCACTCTTCTATTTTCTTTTCTTCACTTCTAAATATTTTTTTCTTTTTTCTTTTTTTTTTGTGCCATTTTTTCTATTTAAACTTTTGCCTCTTTTTTTTTTTTTTCCCTCATTATCAATTCTCAATTGCTTGTTTCATCAAACATTGTATTGAGGCCTTGTTTGCTTGCTTCATCCACTATGTACTTTATTGGAGAAAAAAAAACTTTAACTATCATGCTAAAACATATATGTAATCAAATAATAATATTGTCAATGTTTCTTTAACATATTTAGTAAATTAAAAAATCCAAATATAATAAGTATGCAATAGTTGTCAGTACTTAAACTAATAAAGCTAGACTCTGAAAACTCGAAATATTGATAAAGTCTAAGAAAAAACAATCTAACTTAAGATGTTATAATTCGATTTTTTAAAAAAAGAGTCCCTTTACATACAAAATCTTCAGCAAATTCAAATGGATCTTTAACACAATTCATATAAAATTGCACAAAAATGTAAAGAAGTATAATAAACATAAGATTTATAACAAAATCAAAATCAAATGAGTCTTCTTTACATTCAAAATTACCAAAATCAATTATATATATATATATATATAATTGCAGTTTTGACTTTTGGTGTGTGTTTGGTGTTTGGATCCAAAAAAGAAAAAGAAAGAAAATTTTGGAATTATGGCTTGAACGGCAAGGGTATTTTAGTCCCAAAAAAATATAATACTAACTTGTTTAGTAATTTTTTAACAGTAATTGAATAAAAGGTTAATAAGTAGCTAAAATTAAATATAAGAATTAATAAGTGTCACTCCATGTAAAAATTAGGATTATTAGACGGAACTAACTCTTAATGTTATGCATATTTATTTTTGCTGCTTTACGTGTGTATCCCAATTCCAAAAGTAATTAGTAATGTCTTTAAAATTTGAAAAGTAGACTATCTTAAGGGATTCCCTCAAGCACAACATCCTTCACGACTTTCTTAAAAGTGTTTTTTTTAAAAAAAAAATTTTGAAAAAATATTTTTTTGAAAGTTACAATTTCTGATTTTTGAAAAAAGTGAAAATAGAATTTTTTTTTTCAAAATTCAATTTTTTTAATTTAATGTTCTCGTTAAAAAATATTTTTTCATGAAAAAAAGTCAATTCAATTGGACCCCTAAATTCGAGATTATCTTCCCAATCCAAAAAAGAAAAAAAAGAAAAGAAAAGAAAAAAACTCGAGATAGTATTCGCATTATTACGGAATTCGAATCTGTAGCCACCAAAGTCCAGACAAAAGGCCAATTCTCATCTATATCAATTTATGTTATAATTCTTGTCAATGCGATCATGACTTTTAAACTTTTACTTCCTTCCAGAAGCATTTTTTAATTTATTCCTTCTATCAATACAAGATTATTACATGTGACGACCGAAAACAACAATATGCATATTATTACATCTCCATGCATCTTTGAGACTTAGATTTTCAATCCGGAGCCGTTAAATTTTTGTTCAATGATTGAATCAAGACGATCCGCCATCTCAGGTGTCAAATGATTTTTCCAATCTCCAACCTCACCACGACGGAAGAATTCTTTGTGTGCTATACCAATTGGTAGCTTCCCATTGATCTTGTTCACCTCCAAGTTGCTCAAGTTATCAAAGCTACACAACCTCAAGACATCATCCATGGCTCCTGATTCTTCCTCCTCCATTGAAAAAGGGTATCCCAAAAATGCAGCGAGGCGTTTCAGTTGATGAATGGGTTGTTCTTTCATCTCTTCATACTTCATAAAGAGTATCTTCCCTGGATTTTCCAAGCTTTCTTTCCAGTAACTTAAAACATGGTCCCAAATGGGTCCATAACCATATACTCCCCTGCAAAACATGTGAAGTGCATCTTCAAGTGTGATAGACCCCATGTTTTGGGTCCTTAACTTGTTTGAGAAGTGCCAAAGTGATATGAATGTGTCTTTGGGATCTCTGCTTACATACACAAGCTTGCATGTTGAACTATGCACAGATTTTGGCAATGAGACATAAGGCAAATGAGTGGAAAAGAGGCTAGGAGAGGATGTAAACGAGGACAAATCGGGGATTTTGTTAGCAAGGTAGAGGTCAAGCTCCAAAAAGGGCACAAGTTCATGAGGGTTCTTAGTAAGTAAAGGGTGCTGTTGGCTAACAGGAGGATATAGCTCTCTGTTGGCTAAGGTGAAGACTAATGCCTTGAGCCAAGTGGTGCCACATTTTGGAGATGTGACAAGCAAGACATCATCATCTTTGGCTTGAAAATGTTGTTGGCATGCAATAGTTGCTTCAAGTTGCATGGCTGTGTGCCAAAAACCTTGGTACTTGTACAGATGAGCTGCAACCCATCCTCTTTCTCGTGGTAGAGTTGAAAACAAGTCCTTACAACATTCTTGGCTCTCTTCATTTCGTTGTAGGTAATTTGGAGGACAAGAGTTCTCATCAGGTTTTGCCATTATTATGAGAAGATAAGGATAGCTAGATGTAGAGAATATTGGCTAGCGCACCCCAATAGGGTAATTTGTATGTATATTTATAGGGTAGAGAGTTTGTGCAAATTATATATATATATATATATATATATATATATATATATATTCAAAACATAACTACGAAGGGCATAATATACACTAATATGCCTTCAGTCTGATCGACGGAAACTCACGGTCAGATTGGTCTTCAATTCTTGAAACCACATAGAGGGTGGGGGTGGGATCATATAAAAATTCTTTAATGTTATTATATTTTTCCAAATTAGTCCTTATTATTTGAAAATGTTCAAATTAGTCCTTAATATTTTACAAAATCATTCAAATTAGTTAACAAAAATGAAATAAAACAGTAGAAACTAATTTGAATAAGTTTGTAAAATATCAAGGGCTAAGATAAATTTTTTAAAACAAAAGGAACTAATTTGACTATATTTTAAAATATTGAGAACTAATTTGAATTGTCATAAAAAGTGAAGACTAATTTGAAACTAAATACCAAACTTTGAAGACTTTTTTAAAATTAACCCAACAAAGTTATATTAAAATTTAGACACTCCATACTTGATGCATTAGAGGGACCTTATATCATGATCCTTCACAAGGTGTTTCTTCATTAAGTATCATGCTCTCTCATGTATTGAAAAAAGAAAAAGAAAAAAAGCAATCAGCTCAATAATAGAACACGCACAGCAAATGTTTGTTCAATATCCTATAGCTCTTTATTCACTAACTGTTTGTTTATTACGCACAACTATTTGTTCCCTAACTTTTATATATACATCAAATATTTGTTTACTACGCCAAAAGTATTTGTTCACTACTCCATAATTATTTATTTACTAACTATTTGTTCATTACCTCACAACTATTTATTCACTGACTTTTATATATGCATCAAATATTTGTTCGTTACGTTACAACTATTTGTTCACTGAATATTTCTTCATTATCACAAATATTTGTTCACTGACTTTCATAAATACATCGAATATTTGTTCATTATTCCACAACTATTTGTTCACTGCTTTTACACACACAAACACCAAAAATAAACTCATCTGCATACTTGAAGATAAGGTGAGCTTGAATGGCAAATTGATCTTGGAGTGTTCAAACACCACGTGGGAGGTGCAGTTAGAATAGGGACAAGAAGAAGAAGAGTTTAGTAGGTATGGAGCGGCGAGATGATGTCAACATTTTTGTCTGCATGAGAATGAAGACGACAGACTTTAATAGTGAATTAATACCTAAGAGGTTTTCTTAGACACAATGCACATAATTACGATCAGTGAAGAAAGGCGAATTTTATGGTGGTATTTATTCAACCTGAGATTACTGGTGGTGTCACCAGTGAAACAAAAAAGAAAAGAAGAGAAGAGGTAAGGAGAGAGAGATACGCACACTGCTGCGGAGCTATTTTTCTTCTTCTTTTTCTTTTTTTCGTTTTTAATTTGAACGAACATGATACTCCGCAAGAACTCCATGGCGAGGGACCATGGTATAATTTGCGTGCATGAGACGATAGTGATCCTTTTTTATAATTTTTTTGTCTTTATTATTATCTACTTTTTGCTCAATCTAGTCATTAACCAAAGTGGTAGCAATATATATATATATATATATATATATATATATATATATATATATATATATATATATATTCAATGACAAAAAAGAGTAGGAAATCATGACGATTCAGGTGGTGCCAGATTTAGTAGTGGCCCTTAGCTTGACTAAGAAAATTAAAAGAAAAGATTTAGGAGTAATCTATATGATAGTTGTCATGTCCTCTTCATGTTATAACGTTGTGTTTGGTAAAATGTTCCATCTATAGTACTAAAGTTCAAATAATATTAGATGTAGTGACGAAGTTAAGATTAAATTTTTATATCAAGAAGAATAAAGAAATACAAATAATTTAAAAATAAATTAATATGCAAAATATATAATTTGTGATAATAATTATTTGCCCTGCGAGTTTTTAAAACATGAAATTTGCAATGGTATTTTATTGATTTATATTTTATTTCATCCAACTTCAAATATTAAATTGACTCATTTATTCTTATTGAAACATGAAATATGTAATAGTAATTATTAAGGGATCATTTATAATTTAAGTGAGTACATTACATATATAAATTAATTTTAATAACATCCCAAAATTATATGATATCTATGATTTATGAGATCCCCTTAACTCCATGTAGCTCCAACCCTGATTAGATATTGATATTTTTCTTATGAGGGTATTAAAATTAGTTCGCAATCCAGAAGTATTGCATAGACTAAATTTTTCTTCAAGTCCACAGCTTAAATTGTTTGAAGAGTGTTCTATACTTCTATATATTATTTCTTCCCTTTCTAAAACATAGATCATGTTTTTGCTATGCAAATTGTATTGTTTGAGAAAAATTAACAAAATGATATAAAATATTATTGGAAATTAAAAAAATAAAAACGTCATATCATCTTTGAACAACCACGATTCGCCTGTCTACAAAAGTCGGCCAGAGGAGGACAAGAAACGCACCAAAAATGGATTACTAATGCAGATCCCTAATTACTAGATATGCTTAGATCACGCCCATGTCCTTTTCCTTTCTTTTTTCTTTTTATTTTGGCTTACTTCTTTGGGTTAGACATCAAAATGAAATGTTTAAGCCAAATTATAAGTTAACTGAAAATTATTGATTTTGGACCTGGCCCTCAATTTATAATGTTGAAGAAGGTGGATTACATGGCACAGGACATGCTATTAAAATTGTTATTTTGTAGCTAGAGTGCAAAGTTCAAGTTAATACTAAAGATAAATTGAACGCATTATTTGGTCAAGAATAATTTGGAGAAGAATACTTGTTAAGGGACAAGTTCTATGAGTTCGATTTTTTAAATTATAATAGGTGACTCAAATAATTCTTTCCATTTTCTGTTGAGTGAGGTTGTAATCGAGTCAAGAGGTGATTAATCTTATGTATATTTTTTCTGCTTTATGTCTTCCAAAAATAATTACTGATGTCTTAAATTTTGAAAAACTAGATACATCTTAAGGGATCCCTCACAAGCACAACATTCTTCCACGTAAAAGTCCGTTTGAATAGACTTTTTTCAAAACTATTTTTTCCTCAAATTTTCTTTAGAGCATTTTTCAGAAACTAATATTTCTGATTTTTAGGAAAAGCAAAAATTGAGTTTTTTTTCTGAGTTTTAACTTTTTCTTTTTTTAATTTAATCTGAATAACTTATAGGAATTATAAGATTTGTTAAGCTTTAACAATCCTCTTTAGCCGCCCCCCCCCCCCCAACAACAGAAAAAAAATAAATAAATAAAAGGAAAACTGATGGCCCAACAAATGAGACATTTTTCATCGAGAGTAGTTAACATGACAAGTTAACCATGGAAGATCGAAAACCCATGTTTACGTATATAATTTTTAAAACCATACGGGTTTATGTCAAGTGATAACAATTGTTCTTTGCCAAATTAGTTTTTATTTGTACAATAATCATGTCGGGCCAATTACATATAATATTCTCCAGAACATAACAAAAGCAACTCATGATGACAAAGGAAAAACATATGCGAAGACTAAAAACAACTACAATTTGCATATTATTACATCTCCACGCATCTTTGAGACTTCGATTTTCAATCCAGAGCTGTTAAATTTCTGTTTGGTGATTGAATCAAGACGATCCACCATCTGGGGTGTCAAATAATTCTTCCAATCTCCAACCTCTCCACGACGGAAGTATGCCTCATGTGCTATACCCATTGATGACAGCTTCCCATTCTTGTTCACCTCAAAGTTGCTCAAGTTATCAAAGCTACATGTTGGGGAAAAACATGCAAACACGAAAAATACGAGAAGAAATAACAGACACAAGAAATTACGTGGTTCGACTTTGAAGTCTACGTCTACAGGTAGCAGAGAATAATTCTATTACTGATCACGAATGCTACAAGGCTCTCCCTTTGGTTTCTCTCTCACACATAACATAATAAGTATTGCCACATATTTATAGTGCAAAGGTTTCCTAAACCTATTAAGCAGAAAAGGCAACTAATTAATTATGTGCTACAAAAGGTAACAAGCGAATAAGGTAATATGCTAATAAGGAAATCTGCTATTTTTGTTGCCCAAAAATACGGGCCACATTCAACAAATCTCCACCTTGGCATGTATTCGCTCCAATCAATACACCATCATCCCTGCAGCCAACTGCCTCCAAGAGCTCAATGCTCCGCACCGCAAATAGCAACCAAGTCAAAGCAATGCTTAAACTTGCTGACTGGAACTACCTTAGTCATCATATCTGCTGGATTCTCATGGGTAGATATCTTCTGTACCGATATGATTCCTTGTGATACAACATCTCTGATAAAATGATATCTGATATCAATGTGTTTAGTCCTCCCATGATACATCTGATTCTTCGTTAGATGGATTCCACTCTAACTATCACAAAAAACTGTACTTGTATCTTGCTGCAGTCCAAGATCACGAACCAGACCTTGTAACCACATGGCCTCCTTCACAGCTTCTGCAATTGCCATGTACTCCCCTTCAGTAGTCGATAATGCCACAGTAGACTGTAATGTCGCTTTCCAACTGATAGCACATCCAGAGAGAGTAAACACGTAACCCATCAGAGATCTTCTCTTATCAAGGTCAGCCACAAAGTCTGAATCATAATAACCCACCAACCTCGCGCAATCTCCAGTCATCTTGTTAAATAGCAAACCTACATTTGCAGTGCCACGCAAATATCTCATTATCCATTTCACCGCTTCCCAGTGTGTTTTCCCAGGTAACGCCATATACCTGCTCACAACACTAACTGCAAATGAAATATCAGGTCGAGTGCACACCATAGCATACATCAAGCTACCAACAGCACTCGAGTATGGAACATGAGACATATGCTCCACCTTCTCCTCAGTTTTAGGTGACAACTCTGCAGACAACTTGAAATGAGCAGCAAGCGGCACACTCACAGGCTTAGCTTTAAGCATCCCGAAACGCTCCAGCATCTTCTCAATATAACTTTGTTGAGACAAGAACAGCTTCCCAAGATTTCTATCTCTGTGAATCTCCATGCCAAGAATCTTCTTCGCTGCTCCAAGATCCTTCATCTCAAACTCATCACCTAGCTGCTTCTTTTATTCGTCGATTGCAGACATGCTTTTAGCAGCAATAAGCATATCATCGACATACAACAACAAGTACACAAACGAACCATCTGGAAGCCTTTTGAGATACACACAGCTGTCATAGGCACTCCTTGTGTATCCAAAGACCTACCATGAATGTGTCAAATCTCTTGTACCATTGCTTTGAGGTGATCGCTTCAACCCATACAAGGACTTCTTGGTTTGCAAACATGGTTCTCCTTACCAGGAACTATATACCCCTCCGGTTGACTCATGTAAATTTGCTCTTCAAGATCACCATGCAAAAACGCCGTTTTCACATCTGGCTGCTCAAGCTCTAAGTCATGAAGAGCAATCAAGGCAAGTAAAACCCTGATGGAACTATGCTTCACAACCGGAGAGAACACTTCGTTGAAGTCAACACCCTCCCTTTGTGTATAGCCTTTTGCCACCAACCGTACCTTGTATCGAGGACCTTCAACCCTTGGAGTACCTTCCTTTTTCTTGTAAACCCATTTGCAACCGACAACTCGCTGTCCCTTAGGCAATTCAATAAGCTCCCACGTTTGATTCTTATGAAAAGACTCAATCTCCTCACTCATGGCACCCATCCATTGAGCAGAATCTTTCCCAGATATGGCCTCTTTGTATTAATTCGGCTCATGTCCTTCAATTGTTTCGGCAACAGTCAAAGCATAAGCAATAAGATCAGCGTATCCGTACTTTTGAGGCTCTCTAATCTGTCTCCTTTCTCGCCCAGTGGCAATGCTGTACTTCTGTTGTTCAGGCACATTTTGATCATGTACCTCAGTTGGTTGAGTCGGCTGAATTTGACTGCCACTATTGCTAGATGGAACATTTGGAACATCAGCAAATACCTCCATCTACTCTTTGACACCGTGGTCTAAACCAGCTACCGCTTTCTCCTTTTCTTGATCTTATAAAGCAGACTCATTGAATATGACATCCTTGCTGATGAGGAAACCTGGAGACTTTGGATCTGTGCACCACAACCTGTAACCTTTCCTCTCGGACGCATAGCCTAGAAATATGCATTTCTTTGCCCTCGGCTCCAACTTGCCATCCTTCACGTGAGCGTATGCGGGCAACCGAACACCCTCAATCGAGTAGTCGAGCTTACGGACCATAACTCAAAAGGAGTTTTCAATTCAATAGCTTTGGATGGAGACCTATTCACCAAGTAGCATGTCGTAATGGCTTGACCCAAAAGTCTTGACTCAAACCAGATTGGGAGAACATACAACGAGCTCTCTCCACCAAAGTTCTATTCATGCGTTCTGCAACTCCATTCTGTTGTTGTGTACCTACACATGTGCGGTGTCTCATAATGCCATGTTTCCTACAGAACTCATCAAACTCTTTATTGCAATATTCCAACCCATTGTCAATCCTAAGACACTTAATTTGTTTACCAGTCTGCTTCTCAATCAACATCTTCTACTCGACAAATGTTGGAAATGCCTCATCTTTAGTTTTTAAGAAGTATACCTACACCATCCGAGAGTATGCATCAATGAAAGTGATATAATACCTGGCACCTTTCTTGGAAGGAACTTTATTAGGACCCCAAAGATTAGAATGAATATAATCAAGTCTACCTTTGGTGTTTTCCTGCCCCTTGCTGAACTTCACCCTGGTTTGCTTTCCAAAGACACAATGCTCGCAGAATTCAAGCTTTCCAGTTCTTTGTCCACAAAGTAAATCTCTCTTACTCAGCTCAGTCAGTCCCCTCTCGCTCATATGGCCCAACCTTTTGTGCCACAACTGCGTAGTGTCATTATCACTCTTCTCGGATATAACAGTTGCAACACCTGTAATTGTACTACCTTGAAGGACATATAGACCGCCAGTCAAGTTCCCTTTCAAGAGCAAAATTGCACCTTTGGTCACCTTTAAGACACCATTCTCACTTCGAAATTTGTATCCATGAGAATCTAAACGCCCATGAGAAATCAAGTTTTTCTTCAGCTCCGGTACATGTCAACACTCAAGAGATCTTGTAATACCATCAAACATCTTGATATTTACGATGCCCATTCCCTCCACCTTCAACGAAAGATCATTGCCTAGAAAGACTTTCCCTTTTCTTTGGAATAAGAAGAGAACCAGTCGCGCCTATGACACATATGGAACGTTGCACCAGTATCAAGAATCCATTGATTATGCCACTGTGATCCACTCACAGTCAAAACTTCCCCGGTACTACTCGAGTTATCTCCATCATTGTCAGCACTCTTCCCCACATTAGCTGAATTCTCTACCTTTTTCTTTCCCTTTTTCAGTTTTGGACATTCTTTCTTAATCTGACCCTTTTCACCACACTCGAAACAACGTAGCTTCCTTGCTCTTAATTTTGACCTTGACTTGCTTTTCTTTCTACCCGAAGATCCTCCTCTATTCTCCGATCTCCCTCTACTCATTAAACCTTCCCCATGAACTTCTTCCCTATGTCCCGGAATATGTGTTTGAAGATCCTTCAATTTTAATGAAGTAATCACATCTTCAAAGGTAATTTTATCCCTCCCGCACAACACAGTGTCCACAAAGTTCATATATGAAGGCGGTAAAGAGCATAATACGATCATAGCTTGATCTTCGTCATCAATTTTAACACCCACATCCTTCAAAGCAATAAAACAAGAGGTAAACTCATCAAGATGTTGTTTTAGTGAGGTACCTTCTTTCATTCTAAGATGATACAATCGCTTCTTCAAGTAGAGGCGATTTGTGAGAGATTTAGATGTATACAATTCCACCAAAGTATTCCAAGCCTCAACTGCTGTTATTTTCTCAGCAATCTTTAGCAATACTTCATTTGTCACGGACATATGTATTGCACTCAAGGCTTTCGCTTCGAGTTCTTCTCTAGCTACTGGTTCCGTCTTTTCCGGGATCACTTCTTCAATGACTTTCCAAAGTCCCTGCATTGTCATAAATGCCTTGAATTTGATCCTTCATAGACTGAAACTCATTCTCCCGTCAAATTTCTCGATTTCAAACTTTCCACCTGTGGAAGACATCTTCGTTTGCACAAAACTCACACTTCGGGATGGAATTTGGCTCAATGGACTACAAAAACGAATTTAGCACGTCGAGAAACCTTAGGAACACCCCTAGTCAACTTTGGTCAACACCGGTCAAAGTCAAACCTGTTGGTCAAAGTCAACACCGTCCCTAAACTCGTACTTCAGAGCAGAATCTAGAAAAACAGAGCCCAAAAATGGACTCTGCACGTCGAAAAACGTGGGGTAAGGCTTTGGTCAAACTTGGTCAACCCTTGGTCAATGGTCAATGGTCAAAGTCAACCTCGGTCAACGCAGTCAAACAGGTCAACTAGTCTCTTTTTTTTTTTTTGTTTCAGGACTAAATCTAAGCCCAAATAAAAAATTAATTAACCCAAGACCCAAGACCTAGCCAAAATTGGACAAGGCCACTACTCAGACCCAATCCAAATAAACCCAAAGATCCAAAGCCTACGAACCCTAAACCTGATTTACAAACTTGAACCAATTTCCAAAAAATAATACCTGAATACCAAAAACCAACCTCAAAAGTACGCGAACTCTATCTTCTTCGCTTGTTCTTCAAACCCAAACATGAACCATGACCCACCGACACAAGCTTCCACTCCAGCCACCAACGCTCAACGTAGACAACACCGGAGCACTACTCGCCAAACAAAGACCTTTGTTTGGTGAGGCACCGTTTGGTTTTGAGAAATTTTGGTTTCACAATGAGTTTTGATTTTTCCTTTTTCCCTCAAGCAGCAGATTAAAACCTAAGCTCTGATACCAGTTTGTTGGGGAAAAACATGCAAACACGAAGAATACGAGAAGAAATAACGGACACAAGAAATTACGTGGTTCGACTTTGAAGCCTACGTCCACGGGCAGCAGAGAATAATTCTATTACTGATCACGAATGCTACAAGGCTCTCCCTTTGGTTTCTCTCTCACACATAACATAATGAGTATTGCCACATATTTATAGTGCAAAGGTTTCCTAAACCTATTAAGCAGAAAAGGCAACTAATTAATTATGTGCTACAAAAGGTAACAAGCGAATAAGGTAATATGCTAATAAGAAAATCTGTTATTCTTGTTGCCCAAGAATACGGCCCACATTCAACACTACACAACCTCAAGATATCATCCATGGCTCCTGATTCTTCCTCCTCTATTGAAAAAGGGTTCCCTAAAAACGCAGCGAGGCGTTTCGGCTGATGAGTGGGCTGTTTTTTCATCTCTTGGTACTTCATAAAGAGTATCTTCCCTGCATTTTCCAAGCTTTCTTTCCAATAACTCAAGACATGGTCCCAAAAGGGTCCAAAATCATTCACGCCCTTGCAAAAGATATCAAGTGCATCTTCAAGTGTGTTAGATCCCATGTTTTGGAGCCTAATCTTGTTTGAGAAATGCCAAAGTGATATGAACGTATCTTTGGGATCTCCGCATAGATACACAAGCTTGCATGCTGAACTATGCACTGATTTTGGCAATGAGGCATAAGGCAAATGAGTGAAAAGTAACCTAGGGGAGGATGTAAAAAAGGTAAAATCAGGGATTCTTTTTATCAAGATAGAGGTCAAGCTCCAAAAAGGGCTCAAGTTCGTGAAGGTTCTTCGGTAAGTAAAGGGTGTTGTTGGCTAATAGGAGGACACAGCTTTCTATTGGCTGAGGTGAAGACTAATGTCTTGAGCCAAGTGGTGCCAGATTTAGGAGCTGTGACAAGCAAAACATCACCATCTTTGGCTTGAAAATGTTGTTGGCATGCAATAGTTGCTTGAACTTCCAAGGCATTGAGCCAAAAACCTTACAACATTCTTGGCTCTCTTCATTTTTTTGTGGGTACATTGAAGGAGAAGAGTTCTCCTCAGGTTTTGGCATTGTTGTGAGAGGATAAGGAGAGCTAGGAATTCTTAATGTATTTTCTAATGTAATAAGAGTGTCTGATTATAAGTCTCATAACTTGAAGAAAGACAAAAGAGTTAAACTAATTAATAAGAAACATAGAATACTAAGGAAACTAGAAAAATAATTATAACATCAAAGCCAGCAAGATTATTACTTAAATCTAGACTACTATCTCATTTAGTGCTATAAGAGAAGCAAATACATTAAGTGTGTTTGGATTGGAGGGGGAAAATTTAATAAAGGAAAGGAAATAAAAGGATTATAAAGGAAAGGAGAGGAAATAGGTAATTCATGTTTGGATTAGAGTTTTTTTGCAGGGGAAAGGAACATAAAGGATTATGAGTATCTTGTGTTTGGTTAGGAAGGAAATGAAAGGAAGGGATAAATTTTATATGTAAAAGATTGAGAGTAAATAATTTCAAGAATCATTTTCCCTATTTTACCCCAATTTGGAAGGATTGAAAATAAAAGATTTGAGGGGATTTTGCTTTTCCTATCAAAACCCTCCCCCTCCCAATACCTTCAAAACAAACAAGGGATGGGATACCAAAATCCCTCTGTTCCTTTTCCTTTCGCCCCATTCCCCTCAATCCAAACAGCCCCTAAAAATCTAAATATAATTCAAAAGCCCCTCAAGCTTAAGTGGGCAAACCGACCTAAGTTTGATAATTGAATTATTAAGAACTCTTGAAAACTTTCGACTAACTGATCTTGAACTGAGTAAGAAATGGGAACCAAGAAAGGATACTTCATGAAAAAACCGAGAGAGAACCAAGAACCCAAAACTTGAATCTTCAAGTTGTTGTGGCTAATATAATTTCCAAAGCCATCATGAACAAGAAACAGAGACAAAAAAATCCAGATGGTCAAAACCAGAATACAAAGAAACAGAGACCAAAACAGATGGCCTAAATTAAAATGCAAATAAATAGAGACTATAGAGATAGTGGATCTAAAAACCCTAGAACAGATGTCTAAATTAGAATATGAAACAACGGAGACCAAAAGGCTCTAGATTGTAGAGAAATAAAGACCAAAAATGTCTAAATTTGAACGTAAGAATGTAATGACAAAAGCAACACTCAATTGCCAAGAAATACCATGAATGAGGTCAATATTTGTATAATCGCAAGATGATTTGGGTAGAAGAAATTCTTAGTATCTTCATTGTATTAGCAGTATAGCTTTTAGAAATATTTACACACATCAAATAGTGAAAAATTTAAAATACAAAAGTAAGATAAGAACCTATGCTATCTGTTACATTTACATTATCCCATATGGTTATCTCTTGATATGCCCTGCAAGAGGGTGTTGACCACAACAATACCCATCTTGCTTTGAAGTTCTTGGAGTCTGTCCTTTGCCAAAGGCCTTTTCAAAGCATCAACAACTTGTATTTCAGTTGGACAATGAGAAAATTGCAACAAACTAGAGTTGGCCTTTTGGCGTACAAAGTGGTGATCCAATGTCAAATACACACATACATGTGATATGTTATTAAACATGTACATAATACCTTGTGGTCACTTGCAGAAAGCAGTGAACAAAAAAGTTCATCTTCACTTGTTTGATTCTCCAAATCTCTCCATTACCTTGCTTAAAGTGGCAAGTAAAGTATCTTCCCCACGCTTTGATGTCTCAAGCATTCTCCTCGACTCCTCAAGCACATATTCCTCTCTCTTCTTTAACTCCTTAAGTAAAGTTGTTTCTCTCTTCCTCGACTCCTCACGCAAAGCTTCTTCTCTCTTCTTTGACTCCTCAAGTATCTTCCTTGTTTCCTCAAGTAAAGCTTCCTCTCTCTTCTTTGACTCTTCAAGTAAAACTCTCTCTCTATTAGCTGCCACATCCCTTTCCTTGGCCAATTCATCAACTTTCTTCAAAGCATTTTGTATCACTTCTTCACTAATTGGCATCGAGCTCAAAGATGAAAAGGAGTTAGATGAAGTATAACTCCCAACAATATCATGAGCTTGAAAAGTGTTCCCAAATCCAAATACCCTACCCTTGATCGAACCCCCACATGCTTCAATCCACATGCTACTATCAAACATTCCATCAAGAGTAGGGTTGCACCCATGCTTTTGTGTGTATTGTTCATAGTATGCATCCTACACAAGTTGAAAGGAATAGTTACAAATCTAAATATGTAATACTATACAACCAATTATTTTGAGTGAGAAAGATTATTTACTTACTATAACTTTCTTGGCCTTGTCATTCGCATACTCACCCTATCCCCTTTGTCTCTTCTGAGTTAGATCATGAATCTCAAGTTGAGTTATCGGACGACCTTTTATGACTGACTGTATTTTGAAACATTAAAACACTAAGTATTATCTCAAATAAGTGTATTTAAAAATTAAAATTCAACCTGAAATTTCCATACCAACCTACGCCCATGCTCCGCAAATGAAATTGAAACGCCACAATACTTGCCGATTGATCCACCCTTTTCTGTCAAACGATTTTGTCTTGATTTCTCACATTTTTCTTGGTACTTGCCATCACTAAAGTGACTGTCACAAATGGAATTCCAGTGAGCAGCAGTCATGCAATTTGGTAGCCTAAACATTTTATCTTTAGGTTTTCTTATCGTCACGTTTTAATATTGCACTTAGAATATATATACAATGGAGTTACTGGTGTATCACCTTAAGCAAATTGAGTACTATCAATAGCTTGGCTTATAGCCTGTAGCCTCATATAGCTATAGTCTTCAAAATAAACTTAAAGGCTTGAGAAATAATAGGGCACACATTCCGATTAACAAAATCATTGAAGACGATAAAATAAATATATCAAATCCCTCCTTATGAAGAGTTTAAAATTTTAATAAGGTGATCATTTAATACGGTATTAGGATCTAGGTTATAGGATCAAATCTCGCGTTCATCCATATGTAAAATTCGTCCACATATACTCAATAAAAAAATTATCTAGATAATAAATAAATATAAGAGTAATTTTTTACCAAATTAAACTTTCAGATTAGGTGATCACTTATAAAAATAATATTATCATAACTCTAACCAAGAAAATACCAACAGCTTGCAAGATTAATAGTAGTCACAACTTTTTAAGATTAATGTTCTCATCTTGAGCCGAAAACTTCAAGGGTGGTTAAAACTAACCCAAGCAGCCCTATAGATTTCTTATGATTTGTTTTAACATCATTATAGTTCTAACTAGTTAGAATAACGATAACAATGAGGAATTTCCAATAGGATTGTTTCTTGTACCCATTTCTTTCATAATATTTGTTAGTGACGGAAAAGGATTATGTAAGTAGGATATCGCAAATTAGAACAGAAACGGATCCTGCTGAAATTCTGCGGGCTGATCAATGGTGGTGATGCCAACTCAAATTGGGAGTTATCTCTCCAATTCTTCCAAGAGATATGAAGATTGAGAAGCCCAAAACCCAGATTCATCAAGATTGAACGATATCGTTATATTAATATATTTAAGACTCTCTAATGATATCATTACATTAATATAATTAAGACACTCTAACGAAATAAGACTTGGTTTAGTTTAATAAAAAATCACCCAAGACTATGACACGCTAAAGGCCAATCGGCACAATCACAAGTCTAGCTGACATGCGAAAAATCACGTTTTAACAAGCTTTCCTTTAAAAGAGATCTAATGTAACTTGCTAGAGATCTACATCAGGAAACAAACTACAATGCTCTTTCCCTAATTGAATATAGATGATGATGATACTTGGCAACATGCAGATCCAAGATTCAACCTCACGGTAGAAATGTTGTTTAAAATGTTTACCACTCATGCAACATGACCCTAAAGGATCTAATATGCAGAAAAGAGTAGGAAAAATCTGTGACTTGACCCCAAAAAAAAAAAAAAAAGATAAAGTTTGCATTTAGAGAAAAGATTTACATATATAGCTAATATAAATGAAAATCATCTCCAGTTTCAACTCATATTCTAATCTAGAACCAAAACAGAAATTCAAACAACTTAATTCACTCAAAAGCTAAATGGACATAAAACTTAAAAGAAAACGAAACAAAAAAAGTCACACACACACGTGTATGTGCGTGTGTGTATATATATAGAGAGAGAGAAAGAGATTAAATAGTAATAAATAGATCGGGCGTTTTTCATATATATTATTCTTAATTTTTTTTAAAAAAAATTACTTGCTTTTTTCGTTCTCAAGCGCATATATAGCAAATCAGATCAGCAATATCTTCTTCCGCATTCAACATCTGAGCTTCACATAAGCAAATTAACAGTAAATTCAACATCTGAGCTTCACATAATTAGCAAATTAACGGTAACACACTAGTTGGTCTTTCCTCTGACACCACTCACCATTTTTGTTTTCTCACACCACTCAGCTTTTTTTATTTTCACTCACTAAACACACACGAATGACACAGAATTGAAACGAGAAAATTGATGAGAAGTGCTTTCATTGATATCCCGTACAGCTATTGCGTCATGACGATTCATAGAAACTTAGGTCACGGTTGATACGATTGAATGAATTTGAGAGAAATGGAATGAGATAAGAAATGTAATAAGCTTCAAAATGGAATGGACTTAGTAATAAGTATACTATACTTGGTATACTCTAAGAATTACGGTAGAAATGAGTATTGATATAATGATACTAAATTTATGTTTGGTAATTAGTATATTAATACAATATTTAAAATAATTTACCTAAAAAGCCAAGATTAGCCCTATACAATTATATTATATGCATTATAGTAATAAAATTAATTATTCAAATATTACTAAAATACAACCAATACTAATACAAAATATATTTATATTAATAACTTGAATAAAAATAATAATGATGATAATATAAATGTGTGTACATATGAACATATAATTCAGTGAACTTTTTTATTTCTTATTTCTTATTTTTATTTTTTAAATTTAAATTTTTATTTTGTTTTTTAAAATTTTTATTTTTTGGTTTTCATTTATAAATTGATTTTCTATTTTATTTTCTATTTTTATTTTTGATATGAAATGTTAAAATGTTAATTTTTGTAAAATTATTTTAGTTATTTAGCAAAAAATTTCATTCCCATGAACACGGGAATGAGCAATTCCCATGGATTTACTCAGGAATGGCTAGTCCCACGTTCATGTGAATGGGATTTCCTCGAGAATGATATTCCTTGTCTCATTACACCATACCAATAATTTAGAAGAGAGGCAGAAATAACATTCCATTCTTAATTCGTTCCTACATACCAATCACTTTAGGGTTTGATTGAGAGAGAGAGATTGGGTTAGGGATTTTTTTGGTCAATATTGGGTTAGGGATTAGGTGTGATTGTATTAGTGCTTACATATATAAAATAATAAATATGATTATAGATGTGATCGTATTATAGATCAATGAATTAATTTATTAATTAAATAATAATACGATTAAACATGATTAACTAGTATATTGAGGTGAAGTTAGATATTACAAGGGAATAATAAAATAGCTACGAACATTTCAAATAAATATATTAATTAGAAAAAATACATACTATCAATATTTAATTGATTGGAATTTAATATTTAGCGATTCAAATAAATATGATAAAATTAAGTTAGTCAAGACAAAAATTAATATATTAAAAAAAGAGCTTAGGATATATAGTTATCATGTTTAAGTGTCAATTTTCTATATAAAGAAATATTATTATGTATATAAAAATTGATATGATTGAGTTAGAGCCTACAAAAATAGGATAAAACAAATTAGTAATAAAACTATAATTAGTTAATTATCAGTAGATAAGTTAGTACGGTTACTATTAGGATAAGTTAGTAGCTTAGATAAATTAAGTTATTTGCTATTAGAATAGTTACAAATATCAGTGGTGATCCATTTCAACTTGTGACAAAAATATCGGTTACAATTAGTAACTGATTAGTAATGGACTAGCACTTTAGTAATTAGTGACGGATTAATGATGGAATTTTCAGTCACTGTTAGTGACAAATTAGTGACGGATTTACATTTTATAAATTAGTGACGGATTTGTGATGGGAAAAAGTTTAATTATGCAATTTTTGTGACAGATTTATGACTAAAAAAATTCTGTCACAGGTTTAGTGACTGATTTGTGACGAAAATCATTTCCGTCAATAATTCAGTCATTGGTCTGTCACTAATCTATCAATGTTTTTATAATATAATATTATATAATTGTTTTATTTGGTCACCAATCAATCATTAATAGTGACGGATTTCATTCGTCACTAATTTTCCATCACTAAAGCCTAATTTTCTAGCAGTGAAAGTAATAAGACCTATATGAAGATATATTATATTGTCGTTTCCAACTACGAACCTAATTTTGATAACATCGGTGTTGGAACATAAAGTTTAAGAGTAACCAAGTAATATTTTTGAAACATAAATTTCATAAAAAGGTGACAGTTTTTTTAGCGGCATTAGTAAACCGTCTTCCATGTTGAGATCACACATGATTATTGGTAACATTTTAGTTGATTTGTTAGTAAGAAGCAAAGATAAAGGCAACGGTTAAAAACCACCATTAATTACCAAAAACTTAAGTTGGCAACGGTTTTAAATGCAACTAAAATCTTTTAGAACTTGGACAAAAGTGACGATTATGAAATGTCATATATTATGGAAAACCCCATACAGGTGACAGTTTTTTTATAACTTCCGCCAATTACCTAACTATGAACTGTATAATGAGTAAATTATTTTGAACACAGAGCCTATACTATTATGTTAGTATTATACTTAATTATTTTGATTGTTGATAATATCTATTAAAATTATTATTTAATTGTGATTTATTCAAATAAAACTTTTTAACTCTACATATAAACTTACATAAAATTAAATACCTAACAGGTTTTTTTTTTTTTGATTGAATATCCACACATATAATTAAATACCAAATATTTAATTTTACAGCAGTCCAGCTGAAGCGCAGCTAATAAGTATGGACGACTATAAACAGCAGTTACACAAAATCGCTACACAAGGATAGGATTACCGAATATATATATATATATATATATATATATATGTAGAGATAAATTGGATAGAGGGTAAAATTATCAAAAAAATGTCGAAGAAATGATAGGATTACTTAAAAAAGACATCAAAGCCTTAAATTCTATCTTGAAAATTGATAATATTAATTAACGTTTCAAAAACATTACTTTAAGTCCTATTTCAAATACAGACTAAATAAAACACGATTTTATTGAGTAACACAAATTGGAGAAGGTACTATCCAAAAGAACTGTTATTGAGCAGGGCCATAAGGATTGTGCAAAAGATATACAGTAATATAATATAATAATTTATCTCTAATCATTTAGGACTCTGTGTGCTTGTTGTAAAAAGCTTCCATGAAAAAATACTTTTCTAATTTTTTAATTTTTGGTAACATCGAAAGTTTAGTCAAACTGGAAAATATATTTTTTTGAGTTAGAATATTCAAAAATCACATTGAATTTAGAATTAATTCCTACCAAGTCGGGAGCAACGATGAAATTTTTTTTCATTTAATCGCAAATTTTAGTTAGAATTAGAATTATTAGGAAAATACTTTCAGCTGATCAGAGAGAGAAAAACATTTTCACAGCGACTCTCTCTTTTCTAACCCCGCCGGGCCCCCCGGCGCGGCAACCACCATGACACCAACCTTACATTTTTTATTAGTTTTATTTGTAGTTTTTTTTTCCGACTATGAGTCCTATTTATTATTTATTTAATTTTTAGTTTTTATTTTCAATTTTTATTGATTTATTTATTATTAGTTATTTTTTACTATATTTTCTTTATCTTATATTTTTAATTCTTTGTATATTTTTATTTAGTTGATTTAAATATTATATTTATATTTACAATATATTAATATATATTTATAATATTAAATCCATTTTCTTTACAAAAATCTCTTATTGAGAAAAAATATCTTTTAGTGTAACAATCAAATTAAATATCAAAAAATATTTCTCAGCAAGATAACTAATCAATACCAGAAAGTGTTATATTCCTCAAGAAAACATTTTTTTTCCCAGCAAACATTTCACCCCTGTCAAGTTATTTTACGGTAAACAAACTGGCCTAGCTAGGTTTTCATACAGTACTTGGAATAGTGATCACTGGAAGATCAATATATAAGTGTACCCTATATAGATAATCCAATGCATATACAACTCTGAAGACGAGCTAGCTCTCTCTCTGTATCCCCCTCTCAAAAACAATGCCAAAACCCGACGAAAACTCTTCTCCTCCAAAGTACCTACAACAAAATGAAGACACCCAACAACGTTGTAAGGACTTGTTATCAACCCTACCACAAGAAAGAGGATGGGTTGTATCTCATCTGTACAATTACCAAGGTTTTTGGCACACAGTTTGGCAACTTCAAGGAACCATTGCATGCCAACAACATTTTCAAGCCAAAGAAGACGATGTTTTGCTTGTCACACCCCCTAAATGTGGCACCACTTGGCTCAAGGCATTAATCTTCACCTTAGTTAACAGAAAGCAGCTAGATCCTGTTAGCCAAGAACACCCTTTGATTACCAAGAATCCTCGTGAACTTGTGCCATTTTTGGAGCTTGTGCTTTATGCTGATAACCAAATCCCTGATTTTTCCTGGTTTACATGCTCCCCTAGGCTGTTTTCCACTCATCTGCCCTATGTGTCACTGCCAAAATCAGTACATAGTTCATCGTGCAAGATTGTGTATCTGTGCAGAGATCCCAAAGACACATTCATATCGCTTTGGCATTTCACGAACAAGTTGAGGCTCCAAGACATGGGATCTATCACACTTGAAGATGCACATGACATGTTCTGTAGGGGTGTGTGTCTTTATGGACCCTTTTGGGACCATGTCTTGAGTTTTTGGAAAGCAAGCCTTGAAAATCCTGGGAAGGTACACTTTATGAAGTATGAAGAGATGAAAGAACAACCCATTCATCAACTGAAACGCCTAGCTGCTTTTTTGGGGTACCCTTTTTCAGTAGAGGAGGAAGAATCAGGAGCGATGGATGATACCTTAAGGTTGTGTGGCTTTGATAACTTGAGCAACTTGGAGGTCAACAAGAATGGGAAGCTATCAACTGGTCAAGCACATGAAGCTTTCTTCCGCCGTGGCGAGGTGGGAGATTGGAAGAATTATTTGACACCCCAGATGGTGGATCGTCTTGATTCAATCAGTGAACAGAAATTTAACGGCTCTGGATTGAAAATCTAAGTCTCAAAGATGCTTGGAGATGTAATAATAGTATGCGTATTGTTTTTATTTTCCGTCGTCGCATGTGTTTAATTTTTCCTTCGTCATGAGCTGATTTTGCTATGTTCTGGAAAAAAATATTACATGTAATTGGTCCACCATGTTTACTATACAAATAAATGTAATCTTAAGAACAATTATATATGATAAGCTCTCGACGAAATATTGTCTCCTTCTTTGCGCTGATAACCAAATCTCTGACTTGCAATATGGTTACCTCTTTTACATTCTTAATAGCAAATGAGATGTTAGTAACCTCACCCTCGTAAAAAGGAGAATACAAGTTTACTTTCAAGAAGTACTATACTTGCAGGGAAGGCTTTTCACCATGAGAAAAAACTTGATTGCCGACGAGCAAAACCCGTTTCTAAATAGGGAAGGACGACGAATTACTCTTAGTCTTTTGATAATCTGCCAGTCACTAAATTTTTAGTTTGTCATCTTTCTGTCACTAATTGCGACGAAGAATTTCAATCAGTAAGTGCAAAAGCTTGATAGTAAATTTCTTTCACCGCCCTTGACTAGTTAATAATTAGTTTCAAGTCCAATATCATATGAAATACCCTAACTCAAAGCAAAAAAAAAAAATATCACCTCCAATTCTAGGGCGCCATAAATTAAATGAAGCTAATTGTTGTATATATCTTACTTGTCGAGGTGAAATTTTAGTTTTTTTTTTTTTTGGGGTAAAGAGGATTGTTAAGTTTAATAAATCTAATTCCTAAAGTTGCCAAAAGAAAAAAGGAAAATGAGATATTTAAGTCCTCAACCTTTTAGCATTGGACTTATTTTCATCCTTTTCTTTTTTGACAAAATAAATCTTAAATTAATGAAAAATTATTTCTATAATAAAAATATTTTTATAGTATTAATAAAACTAATTTATGAAAACATAATTTTATTATGCTTTAACAATAAATATTATTGTAAGAAACATATATCTTGTTCTTAAAAAAAATCTTAGTTTAATGATAGTAACGACAACTATAGTTATTATATTATAATAATAATAATAATAAAGTGATATCAACTTTTTTTTTTACTTTATTTTGTATTTATCAACTAATCCAATAGATAATTTTAACGGACATATTTTTAGCCTGTTTGGCTAAGTTTATTTGGAGTTTATAAGTTGTAAATAGTTAATATATATATATATATATATATATATATGCAAGAAGGTGCTCTTTTCTCAAAGTTTATAAGCAAAGCCAAACAAGCTCTTTATTTGATCAATCAATCAGCTAAAACTATCTGCTAATAACTAAACTAGACTAGTTATTAATTATCCAAAAAGTTATTAATTACTCAAATAACTATTATTTACCCTAGTAACTAATTTTGCCAAACAGGCGTTCTTTCATCTACATGCGAGACAGTCTTGATCAGTTTTATAGATGCACATATTCTTTTTGAACAAGCAAGCCCTTTCGATCAAGAGAGTATTTGTTTGGTTGAGGGATTAATTATTTTAATCTGTCCTCCTACGTGAAGGCGGAATTGTTTTTAATTAAATTTTGGATATGGATATGTAAATAGGTAGTCACAAAATTTAGAATTTGTTTGTCTCAATATTTAGACATTTAAATTTTTTATGAGTTTAAAAGTTAAAACTGATATATTTGACCCATTTTTTAAAGTACTTTTATATAAAAGTTAGAATTATAAAAGTTGAAAAATAAAAGCTCCAAATTAATTGAAGCTTTCCAAAGAATATTTTTGACAAGATGATCATGTAAGGACTTATTTATCTTCTTTAATTTCAAAAATACTAGTCTACATTTTTAAAAGTTCAATTTATCCTCAAAATAATTAAAAGTTCAACTTGTAGTTAATCAACAACTTAACTTTAATATTTTATTAATTATTATATTGTCGTCTAAACATTATATGTTTATTATATTATCAATTATTATTACCAAAATGATCAAATAAAGTATGTAGAAAAATCATATACTATACTAGACGTGTGGGCCCATATTTTTCGACAGGGCGGGGCATCTGTCGCTGAGCAACTTGATTAAATTTAATTAGCAAAAAATTTTAGGCAGCACAATGCTTCTCTCGTACAACAGGAGAAAATAATAATAATAATAATAATAATAATAATAATAATGCAATGTTTCAACTAAACTCGCATTATTTTGTTGACCCAAAAAGAAAAAAGGACAAACATTATTTTGTTAGTACTATAATAAAAATTCCAATTCGTCTGCAGGAATTAGGTTCGAATGAATTCACAATTCTTGCCCGTACACTTTTTTTTTTTTTCTTTTAAAGTGCCATTGAAGATTGTCTATATATTTTTTTCTTCACATAACCGTTAATTATGACCACTTATTAAGTGCATTGAAAATTATAAAGGTCTAATATATATCATACACACTATACTTTGCTTTGTGGCTTTTGAAAAGATAAGGGATATTTATTGCAATATACCATTTACATCATATTATATATTAAATCTATTTCACTAAACCTCCTTCCCAAGACAAACCCCAAGCCTTCCAACCCTCCCACGTGATACCCCCTATGAAACATGTTTTTTCTACAATATTTATATATGTTGCTCCAAACCTTTTTATTATATTTATTATAATAAATAAAAATAAGTGATGTAAATATAAAAATTAATATTAATTACTTGAATTATAATTTTTTTAATGTAGCACGCAGTTAATTGTTTCTTTAATTTTTAAAATTTAATTTCTTTAATTGCTACAATCAATTTTTTTATTTTCATTGGGGAGCGTACTATTAAGATTGCAACTAAAATAGTAATGAATGTTTAAAATTAAAAAAAAAAGATATTCTTTTAATTGATAATTTATCTTTTCATAAGTTGAAACAATTGAAAAAGAAATATGAGTTAATATATAATCTAAAGTTAAAAATATTATTAAAAATCTTTAAAAAATTTATCACCCAATGCATTGCGAAGGGTTTATATTAGAGTTATCACCTCATCTAAAAGTTTAAATTTATAGAGAGGATATTAGTTTATTAATTTACTAGGGTGTCTTCCCGTTCGATGCATAGGTTTCGATATTTATATAATATGAATATCAAAAATCTATATCTATATTAATATATCTTTCCTTTTCTAATTATCCTATTACTCTATTCTACCTCCGATTATAATTTTTTTACTTTTTTGATTTATAATTCTTATTAATATTCATTGTTTATAAATAAAAAATAATCTTCTTTTTAAGATTATTGTAAAACTCACCCCAGGTACATGACAAAAAGCTAATATATTATAAAGCAGAGTCTATGCCTAATTTAGCTCTACATTGCATCATCATGTCGTTTAATTTTTTTCTTGCCTAGAAACTTATCCTCTCTTAATAATAATTTTTTTCTGAACTAATAAATATTATTCTCAAAATAAATTGAATACTAAGTGCCATATTAAATTTATTGATCTTTTACCATACATAAATTTAATTAATATTAATTACAATGAATTATAAATTAGATTTTATTGATCTTTTACCATATACAAATTTGATTAACACTAATACATTTTACTTTCAAGTGGGCATATCGAAATGACACATGACAGCTGTACATAAAAAGTAGAAATGGAGGGATTTGATTAACACTAATACATTTTTCTTTCAAGTGGGCATATTGGAATGATACGTGGCAACTTTACATAAAAAGTAGAAAATGGAGGGAATGAAAATGGTGCAACGAGTTCTATTTTAATATATAGTATAGATAGATTGTATTAACACGTTCCATCACATGCAACGTAATTTATTTAGAGCTTACATATGAAAAATTTTATATTTTTTAATTGGATGGTGATAAGGATCTAATCTGAGACCATTTGGTTTTTAGACTCTAGAATCATAGTTGAGTTACCACGTCATTTAAAAGATTAAACTTATAGAGAACATATTAGTTTAATACTAAACACACCCATCTAACCTAAGATCGTTTGATTTCTAGTCTTTGGTACTGTAGTTGAGTTACCACCTCATTTAAAAACTTAAACTTGTAGAAAATATATTAGTTTATATACTTAACACGTCCCCTCACATGCAATGTGATTTGTTTAGAGGTTATACGTAAATAATTTAATATTTTTAAATGGGTGGCAGTGAGGTTCGAACCTGAGACCATTTGGTTTTTAGGTTCTGATACCATATTAGAGTTATCATTTTATTTAAAAGCTTAAACTTATAGAGAGGATATTAGTTTATTAATTTCGTATGTTAACCATTTAGACTAGTATAGTATATGCCTCAAATCATGGTATTCATATAGTCAGATTAGAGAAGTTAATGGATTCATAAAAAGTTCATGTAACATAGTGTACCGGAATGCATGATAGGCATAGAATTGAGGAAATGGGCATAATAAGGATCTCTCTCTCTCTCTCTCCCGGTCTCATAGTCACTTGTATGCATATAATATTATTTCAAACATTCTCATAAAATTTGTAAAAATTGCTCTTAAATATCGCAAGCCACATTAGTGACACTAATTATTCTTATCAGGTTGAGAATAGTGATGACAAAATAAAATTAACAAATTTTGTATATATATGCTATCAACTGCTCTCTCATCTGTTCTGAAAGAAAAATGTCAATGGTTCATATACACATAATTTTATTTTAACTGTTCACAAAATTGAAATATCAAAAAAATATTTTTTAAGATACTCTTTTAATATAGAAGAACCTAAATCCGATCTGTCTCTCCAATCAACATATATATACAATTTTGTTATTATCGTCACTAGGTAAAGAGCATAAAATTAAGGACAGTGAAGATTCAAGAGCCGCTTTTGCAAGTTGACAATATATTAACGGCCACTTCTTTTTGGATTTAATAAGTTCATTTATGTGTGACCTATTTTATAACAATGATGATTCAGTCGTCGGTAGGCGAAGAAATATGAAGTCTGACAAGAAAAATATATTAAAATGCAGACAATCTATACCTCAATCTAATCATTATCACCAACGACTTTTGATCCTTTTTTTATTAATAGTTTTTTTGCCATCACTACCGACTACTTTTCGCTCAATCGATATATATATTATATATATATATATATACCTCAATCTAATCATTATTACCAACAACTTTTGATCCTTTTTCTTTTAATAGTTTTTTTGCCATCACTGCCAACTATATATATTGTAGAATGTGGCCCGTATTCTTATGCAACAAGAATAGTAAATTTTTTTATTAGCATATTACCTTATTCACTTGTTACTTTTTGTAGCACATAATTAATTAGTTATATTTTCTGCTTAATAGGTTTAGAAAACCTTTGCACTATAAATATGTGGCAATACTCATTATGTTATGTGTGAGAGAGAAACCAAAGTGAGAGTCTTGTAGCATTCGTGATCAATAGTAGAATTATTCTCTGCTGCCCGTGGACGTAGGCTTTAAAGCCGAGCCACGTAATTCTTGTGTCCATTATTTCTTATCGTATTCTTCGTGTTTGCATATTTTTCCCTAATAAACTGGTATCAGAGCTTAGTTATTAATCCGCTACTTGAGAGAAAAAGGAAAAATCAAAACTCACTGTGAAACCAAAATTTCTCAAACCAAACGGTGCCTAACCAAACAAAAGTCTTTGTTCGGCGAGGAGTGTTCCGGTGCTGTCTACGTTGAGCATTGGTGGCTTGAGTGGAAACTTGCGTCAGCGGGTCGTGGTTCGTGTTTGGGTTTGAAACGAAGAAGATAAAGTTCGCGTGCTCTTGAGGTTAGTTTTTTGGGTATTCAGAAATTTTTGTAAATTGGTTCAAGTTTGTAAAGCAGGTCTAGGGTTAGTAGGCTTTGGGTCTTTGGGTTTATTTGGATCGGGCCTGGTTAGTGGCCTTGTCCAATTTTGGCTAGGTCTTGGGTCTTAGGTTAATTAATTTTTGTTGGGCTTGGGTTCTGTGCCAGAAAAATAATAAATTTCTTTTTTTTTTTTGGCTTTGGGCTTAGTTTAGGCCAAAAGAATAAAAAAAAAAGAAATTTTTATTTGGGCTTAGATTTAGTCTTGAAACCAAAAAAAAAATCTAGTTTGTTGGGGAAAAACATGCAAACACGAAGAAAACGAGAAGAAATAACGGGAGAATAAGTTTCAGTCTTTGGAGGATCAGATTCAAGGCATTTATGACAATGCAAGGACCTTGGAAAATCATTGAAGAAGTGATCCTGGTAAAGATGGAACCAGCAGTAAGAGAAGAACTCGAAGCGAAAGCCTTGAGTGCAATACATATGTTCGTGACAAATGAAGTATTGCTGGAGATTGCTGAGAAGACAACAGCAGTTGAGGCTTGGAATACTTTGGTGGAATTGTATGCATCTAAATTTCTCACCAATCGCCTCTACTTGAGGAAGCGATTGTATCATCTTAGAATGAAAGAAGGTACGTCACTAAAGCAACACCTTGATGAGTTTACCTCTTGTTTTATTGCTTTGAAAGATGTGGGTGTTAAAATTGATGACAAAGACCAAGCTATGATCGTATTATGCTCCTTAACGCGTTCATATATGAACTTTGTAGACACTATGTTGTACGGGAGGGATAAAATTACGTTTGAAGATGTGATTACTTCATTAAAATCGAAGGATCTTCAAACACATATTCCGGGACATAGGGAAGAAGTTCATGGGGAAGGTTTAGTGAGTAGAAGGAGATCAGAGAATAGAGGGGGATTTTCGGGTAGAAAGAAAAGCAAGTCAAGGTCAAAATCAAGAGCAAGGAAGCTACGCTGTTTCGAGTGTGGTGAAAAGGGTCACATTAAGAAAGAATATCCAAAACTGAAAAAGGGAAAGAAAAAGGTGGAGAATTCAGCTAATGTGGTGGATAGTGCTGACAGTAATGGAAATAACTCGAGTAGTACCGGGGAAGTTTTGACTGTGAGTAGATCACAGTGGCATAATCAATGGATTCTTGATACTGGTGCAACATTCCATATGTGTCCTAGGCGCGACTGGTTCTCTTTTTATTCCAAAAGAGAAAGGAAAGTCTTTCTAAGCAATGATCTTTCGTTGAAGGTGGAGGGAATGGGCATCGTAAATATCAAGATGTTTGATGGTATTACAAGATTTCTCGAGTGTTGGCATGTACCGAAGCTGGAGAAAAACTTGATTTCTCTTGGGCGTTTGGATTCTCATGGATACAAATTCCGAAGTGAGAATGGTGTCTTAAAGGTGACCAAAGGTGCAATTGTGCTCTTGAAAGGGAACTTGACTAGTGGCCTATATGTCCTTCAAGGTAGTAGAGTTACAGGTGTTGCATCTGTTACATCCGAGAAGAGTGATAATGACACTACGCAGTTGTGGCACAAAAGGTTGGGCCATATGAGCAAGAAGGGACTGACCGAGCTGAGTAAGAGGGATTTGCTTTGTGGACAAAGAACTGGAAAGCTTGAATTCTGCGAGCATTGTGTCTTTGGAAAGCAAACCAGGGTGAAGTTCAGCAAAGGCGGAGAACACCAAAGGTACACTTGATTATATTCATTCTGATCTTTGGGGTCCTAATAAAGTTCCTTCCAAGAAAGGTGCCAAGTATTACATCACTTTCATTGATGCATACTTTCGGATGGTGTGGGTATACTTCTTGAAAACTAAAGATGAGGCTTTTCCAACATTTGTCGAGTGGAAGATGTTGATTGAGAAGCAGACTGGTAAACAAATTAAACGTCTTAGGACTGACAATGGGTTGGAATATTGCAATAAAGAGTTTGATGAGTTCCACAGGAAACATGGCATTGTGAGACACCGCACATGTGTAAGGACACCACAACAGAATGGAGTTGCAGAACGCATGAATAGAACTCTGATGAAGAGAGCTCGTTGTATGCTCTCCCAATTTGGTTTGAGTAAAGACTTTTGGGCTGAAGCCGTCAATACGGCATGCTACTTGGTGAATAGGTCTCCATCCAAAGCTATTGAATTAAAAACTCCTTTTGAGTTATGGTCTGGTAAGTCTGCTGGCTACTCTCTATTGAAGGTGTTCGGTTGCCCTACATACGCTCACATGAAGGATGACAAGTTAGAGCCGAGGGCAAAGAAATGCATATTTCTAGGCTATGCGTCTAAGAGGAAATGTTACAGGTTGTGGTGCAAAGATCCAAAGTCTCCAAGTTTCCTCATCAGCAGGGATGTCATATTCAATGAGTCTGCCTTATGAGACCAAGAAAAGGAGAAAGCGGTAGCTGGTTTAGACCACGGTGTCAAAGAGCAGGTGGAGGTATTTGCTGATGTTCCAAATGTTCCATCTAACAGCCAAATTCAGCCGACTTAACCAACTGAGGTGCATGATCAAAATGTGCCTGAACAACAGAAATACAGCATTGCCACTAGGCGAAAAAGGAGACAGATTAGAGAGCCTCAAAGGTACAGATACGCTGATCTTGTTGCTTATGCTTTGACTATTGCCGAAACAATTGAAGGACATGAGCCGAATTCATACAAAGAGGCCATATCTGGAAAAGATTCTGCTCAGTGGGTGGGTACCATGAGTGAGGAGATTGAGTCAACATGGGAGCTTATTGAATTGCCTAAGGGACAGCGAGTTGTCGGGTTCAAATGGGTTTACAAGAAAAAGGAAGGTACTCTAGGGGTTGAAGGTCTTCGATACAAGGCACGGTTGGTGGCAAAAGGCTATACACAAAGGAAGGGTGTTGACTTCAACGAAGTGTTCTCTCCGGTTGTGAAGCATAGTTCCATCAAGGTTTTACTTGCCTTGGTTGCTCTTCATGACTTAGAGCTTGAGCAGCTAGATGTGAAAACAACGTTTTTGCATGGTGATCTTGAAGAGCAAATTTACATGAGTCAACCGAAGGGGTATGTAGTTCCTAGTAAGGAGAACCATATTTACAAACTGAAGAACTCCTTGTATGGGTTGAAGCAGTCACCTCGGCAATGGTATAAGAGATTTGACATATTCATGGTAGGTGTTGAATACACAAAGAGTGCCAATGACAACAGTGTGTATCTCAAAAGGCTTCCAGATAGTTCGTTTGTGTACTTGTTGTTGTATGTCGATGATATGCTTATTGTTGCTAAAAGCATGTTTGCAATCGACGAATTAAAGAAGCAGCTAGGTGATGAGTTTGAGATGAAGGATCTTGGAGCAGCGAAGAAGATTCTTGGCATGGAGATTCACAGATATAGAAACGCTGGGAAGCTGTTCTTGTCTCAGCAGAGTTATATTGAGAAAGTGCTAGAGCGTTTCGGGATGCTGAAAGCAAAGCTTGTTAGTGTACCGCTTGCTGCTCATTTCAAGTTGTCTGCAGATTTGTCACCTAAAATCGAGGAGGAGGTGGAGCACATGTCTCGTGTTCCATACTCGAGTGCTGTTGGTAGCTTGATGTATGCTATGGTGTGCAGTCGTCCTGATATTTCACATGCAATTAGTGTTGTGAGCAGGTATATGGCATCACCTGGGAAAGCACACTAGGAAGCGGTGAAATGGATAATGAGATATTTGCATGGCATTGCAAATGTAGGTTTACTGTTTAACAAGATGACTGGAGATTGCGCGAGATTGGTGGGTTATTGTGATTCAGATTTTGCGGGTGACATTGATAAGAGAAGATCTCTGACGGGTTATGTGTTTACTCTCTCTGGATGTGCTATCAGTTGGAAAGTGACATTATAGTCTACTGTGGCATTGTCGACTACTGAAGCGGAGTATATGGCAATTGCAAAAGCTGTGAAGGAGGCCATGTGGTTACAAGGCCTGGTTCGTGATCTTGGACTGCAGCAAGGTATAAGTACAGTCTTTTGTGATAGCCAGAGTGCAATCCATCTGACTAAGAATCAGATGTATCATGAGAAGACTAAACACATTGATATCAGATATCATTTTATGAGAGATATTGTATCACAAGGAATCATATCGGTGCAAAAGATATCTACCCATGAGAATCCAGCAAATATGATCATTAAGGTGGTTCCAGTCAGCAAGCTTAAGCATTGCTTGGACTTGGTTACGATTTGAGGTGCGGAGCATTGAGCTCTTAGAAGCAGTTGGCTACAGGGATGATGGTGTATTGATTGGTGCGAATACGTGCCAAGATGGAGATTTGTTGAATGTGGCTCGTATTCTTGGGCAACAAGAATAGCAGATTTCCTTGTTAGTATATTACCTTATTCGCTTATTACCTTTTGTAGCACATAATTAATTAGTTGCCTTTTCTGCTTAATAGGTTTAGGAAACCTTTGCACTATAAATATGTGGCAATACTCATTATGTTATGTGTGAGAGAGAAACCAAAGTGAGAGTCTTGTAGCATTCGTGATCAATAGTAAAATTATTCTCTGCTGTCCGTGGACGTAGGCTTTAAAGTCGAACCACGTAATTCTTGTGTCCGTTATTTCTTCTCGTATTCTTCGTGTTTGCATGTTTTTCTCCAACATATATATATATATATATATATATCACTCTGCGTCAATTTTGTGTAAGATTTATATGCACTTCACAATGATTTAGATTTACTACTATTGTCATTACCCGCTTAAACATTTTGAGCCAATTAATCAAATTCAAGTATGATGATAGGCCACTAGTTAGACTTAAGTCGTTACAGGTGGTATAAGAGTAGGCTTTGGGTAAATTCTATGTTGCTTCGCTGCTTGGGGTCCTAGACTGTAGTTCTACTCTGTTCGTGTTTGGGCTGCTACTTGGAGTCTTAAGCTGTGGTTTTGTTCTATTTGTATATGGACCGTGACGAGGATGTCACTTTATAATGGCTTGAGTTCGCTGAGTCTATAATGTCCCACTCCATATCAATTCTATATAAGATTTGTGTATACTTTATAATGACCTGGGTTTGCTACTGTCATTACCCGTTTAAGTATTTTGAACGAGTTAATGAGACTCAAGTATGATAGAAGTTCAAGTGTGATGATAGATCAGTAATTAAATTTGGACAGTTACAGATGACAAATAAGGGTTAAAAACGACAAAGAAGTAGAAATCATGTTGATTTCGGTGCTGCTTAGATTTAGTAGTGGCGAAATCATAATGATTCACGTGCCTGCTAGATTTAGTAGCGGCCCTCGACTAAGACAATTAAAAGAAAAGAATTAGGAGTAATCTCTAGGATACTGTATTTAATCAAATGAGATTAACTGATGATCTTCGGCAACGGGGTCATGATAGTGGTCATGTCCTCTTCATGTTACAGCGTTTTATATGTTTGGTAAAAGGTTTCCATCTATAGTAAAGTTTAGACAATATTAAATGCAGTGATAGAGCCAATTTTCATTAAAAAAAAGTCACAAAATAAAATATGAATTATAATGTGAAATTTATGTTAATTTATAGTAATCATTACAAAAGTGTTCCACAAGTTTTTAAAACATGAAAGTTGTATTGGTATTTTATTAGTTAATGTTTTATTTGTTCTAACTAAAAATACTAAATTTACTCATTTATCCTTATTAAAGCCTGAAATAGTGTAATAGTAAGGGGTCATTTATGAATTTTAGCTGAGTTACACTTATATATATAATTTTTAATAACATCCCAAAGTTATATAACACTTATGCTTTACAAAATCCCCTTAATATAATACTTAACTCTATGCAGCTCCACGCCTGATTAGATATTGATATTTCCTAACTAGGGTATTAAAATTAATTTGCATTCCAGGAGGTATATTATATTACGTAGACAAAATTTTTCTTCACGCTCACTTAAATTGTCTGAAGAGTGTCTTGTATATTATTTCGTCGCTTTTTTTCTTAAATATAGATCACTTTTTGTTATACAAATTCCATTGTATAAGGAAAATTAAAAAGTTAAAAAAAATTTCATAAATATTATTGGAAATTTTAAAAAGTAGAAAACGTCAAATCATCTTAGAAAAACCACGATTTGCCTGTCCACAAAAATTGGCCAGAGGAGGGCGAGAAACGCGCCAAAAATGGATTTTTTTAATGCAAGATCCCTAATTGAGATATGCTAAGATCACGTCCCTTGTCCTTTTTCTTTCGGCTTGAACCATAAATCATAACAAATAAATTAATTTCCAACTACGGGGAAAGGTGGCGTGGGGTGGGGTTGGGTGGCGTGGTGTTGGAGTAGGTGGATGAGATGAGACAGGAGTCGAGGTTATAATTATTAAATTGTGACTAGAGTGCAAAGTCCAAGTTAATAGTGGAGGCGTAATTTGGTCAAGAATAATTTGAGAAAGAGTACTTATTTTTGAACAAGTATCAGTTGTCTATCAAGTACCTACAGATTGTATAAAAATAGGAAATGTGTGATCGGGACATCCTTCCCATTCTTAACTATGATTCCAACTCTGCACAGTTGTATTCTTTTTTGTAAATGTTGTAACTATAATGAAATGATTCACTCTTGACTTAGCAAAGAAAGTGTCTATAGCTAGATTGTAGTAGGCGTCTCAAATTATTCTTTGCCCTTCAATTGGGAGAGGATGTAACTAGGTAAATAGGTCATTGTGAGCTCGAGCGAAGGATTTTCTTTGTAATTGTACGAGACGAAAAAAGAAAGAAAGAAAATATAACCATCATCTTTAAGTAACAGCAAATTTATGCCAAATGTGATTTAGCCGGAAAAAAGGATTATCCCAAATGTGAGGTCGTTAACATAAGCAAAAAATTTAATCATGTTTAATCTGGTACATTTAAACATGGCTACCTGTCATTGTATGGAAGTATTTGACACTCACCAATAGGCAAGGACGCATTCTCCAAGTAATGGCATATTTGGTGGGATGATTTCCTCTCTCCCCCAATCCCCCTTCTTCCCGCAACACTCTCTTTCCCGATGATCTTTTCTTTTTCATTGAAAGTTCTTCTTCACGTGTATGATTTTTCATAGTACTTCAATTTTGGTTAAAGGTATTGTCTCTTTTCTTTTCAATATGTTTTATAGTTTTTTATTTGGACTTTTAATTCATTTCTTGTTTCTTGTGTGGTTGTCGTTTTTTCCTTTTTTCCCCCTTCTTTGGTGTAATATATTTTGAAATTTGTGGCAACTATACTCTTTTGTTATATTTGTTGTAGTAAAAATTCATTTATCCTTAAGAATTTTTCCAGTTTTCGCCAATTTCCTATTAGAATTCCTCTTCCTTTGCTAAGAATTTCCTCGTCTTATCATCCATTAATGGATATGCATCCAACATGTTTACAGCAATCGCTTAACAATTTGAGTCGCTTATGCAATTATTATAAATATTCTACTTTTTGTTTGAATTTGTACTCTCTTTCAGCTAACTAGGCTTACTTGGTCATTAAAACCTTATTCTCTTTACACTCCATTTGATGTTTATATAAAGTGCTTTACTGTTCCTAACAACAACAACAACAACAATAATAATAATAATAATAATAATAATAATAATAATAATAATAATAATAATAATTATTATTATTATTATTATTATTATTATTATTATTATTATTATTATTAATGGCGTACTTTTGACACTCATCATAATCAATTAATGCATTTAAAAATTTTGAGGAAAAATTGAAAAAATTAAAGGCTACGCCTATTCTTGTGGTCAAATTTTGCATTAAACCTGAAATACGATTTTTCAAGGATCTGCAATCGATCTCGAGGCAGTCAAACTATTAGCTCGAGCACCAAATAAGTTGGCTAGCACATTACCAACAATCTGTACAGAACTATGCATTTCTAGCTGTTCATATACATATTATTTTCAATTCAACAATCTATACTATATTAATATAGAGGAACTCAATTCAATATTATACTGACAAGTGTCGCTCACATATATTGATAAGTGTCGTACAAATATAACTATCTGTTATTATAGTATCTAATATACAAATATATAACCTACCTTTTAGATAAAATAAAATAGACAAATATACAAATATAAAATATAGAATATACAATGCTGCTTACCAAAATTAAAAGATTCATGTTTCCTCATTCTCTTTGATATATGTGTAATTTTTCAGCATAGCAAGTCAAGACATCCATGCAAATAATAATCGAAAATCATAACAAGAAAATATTGCTTCAGATATGCTGCGTCTGAAGGCAACTTTGATGGCATGATATGACTTTTCATCCATATTTATACTATATTATATAGAAGAACTCAATTTAATATAATACTGACAAATGTTGCACAAATATAATAGCCCTCTGTTATGTACTCCTATTTTCAAGTCCCAATCAACGGCTATTCAAGCATCAAAATCTCAATTGCATCTCATCCAACCGTCAAGATTTATATTCAAATTATTCAAAATTGCGTTATTTAGTTAGATTTATACTGATTTACTAATTTATTTTAATAACTACATATTACAACTGAAAATCATGATACGCAATCTCACTAAATAGCCCTCTGTTACGTACTCCTATTTTCAAGTTCCAATCAACAGCTATTCAAGCATCAAAATCCCAATTAGATCTCATCCAACCGTCAAGATTTATATTCAAATTTATTCAAAATTGCGTTATTTAGTGAGATTTATATTGATTTACTAATTTATTTTAATATCTACATATTACAATCGAAAATCATGATACACAATCTAGATTGATTGTACATATATCTATGGTAACTCATTAATTTGGTTGTTATCAAATCTTGACCTATTTTAATTGATTTTTTTTACTATAAAAAAATTAGTGCTATTTATGGTAAATTGAATTTTGGTTAATATTGACAAGCATTTTAATTTTATTTTGTCCCTTTCGATTAACTGTCTTCTTTTGAAATCGTATCCATTCTTTCTTCTAAAACAATCTTTTTACTGCAAAATTGATAAGTATTATTCCTTGATTCCTAGATAGCTTCATATCCAGGTACTCATCTTATCTTAATATTTCATTTACTTTTTATCTTTTATAATTTATTTGTATTTTTTATTTGTATTCTTATCTGTAAAATTGTTGATAGTTTCATGACTGTATCCCTTTTAATCATTTTGTTTGTGTAAAAATCAATTTATTTCATGCATTTTCTAGACATATGATTGATTTATGGGTCCATTTTTAAAAAATACAAAATAAAGATAATAAAATTGATGTAATGATGATAATTATCTATTTAAAATTAGCTTTTTTCCGTAGTCAATTTTTTTTTATTGAATTTTTCATGTGATTTGTTATTCTTATTACTAAATATATTCTCTTTACTTCTGTATTGCATATTTTATTTAATATAATGTGCCATTATTGTAAATATTGGTATTTTTAGTATCTTAATTTTTATACGACACCACATTTATTGAACGCTTAAAATATAATTTGATTGCAATGCTTAATAATATAAAATACTCTGTTTTTAAAAAAATAAATCATATCTTTTACAACCTGTGCATAACACGAGTATTAAACAAGTATATATATATATATATACACCCGCATATACATGTATATATACACTATAAAAATCTGATCACCACTTAGACCTTAGTGGCATCGCCGCCGATCGAATTTGCTCCGAGTTCAGCTTGAACTCAGACGCGACTACATCCACCAACCCTTGGACTCGAACCCTCAAGAGCATTATGAGAAAGAACTAACAATTTGTAAACTAAGGACACAATTATGATAACAAAATATGAAACCATTGAGTCTAAAGACCATGTGACTACATCACTGCTACACCTCCAATAATCTCCTTCATGAAGTTATGACTACAAGAATCAGGACTATTAGGCATATCAGTGTGGAGATTGATCTCCCTTGTAACTAGTAAGATTATGTAATATTATGACTCGATCCAGATCTAGCCGTGCAAAAGCAGGTGTAAAACTTCAAACCGGTATCCTAAT
Source organism: Cordia subcordata (assembly GCA_028554755.1). NCBI lineage: Eukaryota > Viridiplantae > Streptophyta > Magnoliopsida > Boraginales > Cordiaceae > Cordia > Cordia subcordata. Next base: position 6,089,040 of record JAPTOF010000020.1, read on the forward strand.
TTGACCTAAATGAGAAGATACAGGAACTAAGAGAACTAATTGTGTAAGCATCAGTCCGCACGGACTGATGTAAAACTTTACAAGCTGGGAAAACTTCCTGAGTCAAAAAAGTTCACTGCTCTGCTTCGTCGTATGATAAGTAGCAAGATTTACCTATGGCTTCATAATATTTAAAGAGACGCTCAACTAACATCCTGCCAAAAATTGTTCGTCGCAGGTTTAGCTGTCATGAGCACGATTACAAGAGAACAAGAAGCTGGGGAGCAACTTCCAGAATCCAGCACGCTGGTGCAAAAGGATAAGAGATTCATACTTGAAAATCTAAGCTGCAACTTCTTCCACTGAATCCAGTTACTGAGGACCTGAAGAAGGAAACCCAATATGAGATGATTAAGCAAGGTAAACGTCTGACAAAGTTCAAAGAGATTGAGAAGTTACTTCATTCAAAATCAGTAACACCCAACAGAGAGAAACTGGCATCAGCAGATCCAAGAAGTGGAATATACTCTGATCCTCTCACATGAACGCTGAAGCAAGCTGCAAAATATGCAAAATCACTAAGCATTCCATCAAACGAAGAGACAAAACTGAAACCTGAACAAAGTGCTCGAGTGATCAGAAATTGCACTACTTCTTTAGCATATGGTTTGCTTTCACAATATACTCCAACATTAAATAAAAAATCCAAATAACTATTTTGAGAACACTACATCATCCAGACAAAGCGGATAGAACAAGAACGGAAAAAGTAGTTCTGACAACAACAACAACACAACAATAATAATAATTTTTGGATCCTCATTCCAATAGGGTGAATGGTAAAATAGAACACAAGTCTGCGATTTTTTCCAGATACTCTTCAACCAAATAAGCACTCTTTAGAACACATAACATGCCACACAGATGTTGGCTCAGATATTTATAGAACTGGAAGGTAAACCCACACTGACAGAGAGTTACTTCAGAACACTGAACCACAGAAAAGTACATGCATCACCTGCTATCAGAAGTAGATATTGAAGAACCCAAAAACAAGGTCTGGACCTTTTTACACTTGAATGAGAAAGTGGTCAAAACTGTACCATTTTCTATCTTCATCACACTCTGGAGCATAATCTCCATCTTTGTTTTCATGTCTGAATTATCATCAATCTTGGGGGCAAGAAGGGTCAACTTCCTGTAAATCTCACGCACAAACTTGCATATCCTCTGGGCAAATTCAAGTTCACCATCTGATATTCGACCTATTGCTAACCTCATCAGCTCCCCTGTTAAGTCTGAAAGCTAAAAGCAAAAGAGAGGGCAATTTATCAGATGTAATGCATAAGACGTTTGTTGATTTAAGTTTTTAATCGAAAGAAAATAATGAACTGAATACAATCAACTTTAAGCTTTAGATAACATGAACAAATTTCCATACTAATATACAGAAGAAACTCAGCATCTGACTCTTATTAGATTTGGGGAGTAATTTTGTGCTTAAAAGAGATGCTAAGCTGTAACTTCTGTAGACAAAGCCAATAAGCTAATAATAATACAAGTTTAAAAGAATTACCCCCAGTAGGTAGTCAAGTACATTAATCTGCAAAGGTTCAATGGACGTATCGCCTAGTGGTAGTAGGGCTGCATTTAACTCATCAAGGTTCAAAAGCATCCCTGTCTTGCAGAAATGGCAAAGAGTTGCAGCTTCAACATACTCTTGAACCTAGAGAATTCCAAGCACAAATGAATCCAAGTGGAAATTTTTCTAGTATCTATGACAGACAAGAATCGAGATACACAACCCCAGGAGAATATGCTCGTCTTAGCTTCCAGAAATCAGTCCCACGTAGTTCTTTTACTAAACGGGACATATATTGTTCAGTCACTGCTGCTAGATCTTTTTCTGCTTTTTTGAGGACTTCCTCTTTGTTATTCTTACTGATTCTGTTGATGGAAAGGGCATAAAAGAGAGCTTTAAATTCTGATATACTTTTTCAGTACATAATAGAGCCAATACAGAAGATAAATTCTCAAGAAAGTGTACACTTTAGTGTTAACATCCCAGGGTATATATTCTATAACAAATTTAAACTTGAAGTCTGATTTGACTTTCCTGACCTGTGAACCTGAAATATGACCTTTTTGCTATTCATGGTTACATCGCGGCTTGCTTTCACCACTCTTTCCCGTTTATCATTCTGCAGCATTGCAAAAGATTGACCAAAGTGGGAGAAACACATATGTTCTTTCAGTCTCAGTGGTCCAGTGAAAAAGAATATAGCAACAAAGGCAGACGAAGAAAGCATTTCGAGACATGTAAAATAAAGTGATAAAGCAGATGCCAGGGGCTGAAACAAACTTGTCTTTCACTATCATAAAAGAATATTGCGTCATGTCCAATTAATAGCTTATGTACTGCAGCCCGATAAATATAATTTAAAAGAAAAAAAAGTCAGCTCCACATCAGTTAATGATATTATCATTGAAGCCCCAAGGGTTTCCCATAATCTCACAGACGTTTTTGGGTTTCAAAATTTTAATGACATCTTTCCTCCCAAGAGAGGGGTTTTATTGTCCAAATCATCACAAAAATATTGATATCGCCATCTGATGCTCAACTTGTTAGCATGCATGGCATCTCCAGTTTACTGTCCTAGCCTTAATATACTTGTACCATAGAATATCAGTAGATTTTTTCAAGTTAGAAAGAGTAAAGCTGCAAAGGAAAATTTACATGGTCTAAAGTTAGAAAGAGTAAAGTCAAGGTTTTCAGCACACCCTTTAATCAGAAAACCTGAATATATATATTTGTATGCATCAATTGTCACTCAGAATTGACCAGGATGATGCACATGTTGAAGGTGAATTCAGAGAAGCATCACTAGAAATGGCACATCATAGTAAGTAGATAATGGTTTTCTTTCCAGCTAGGACTTCAGTGTTCTTTTACCAAACACCAAGACAACTATAAGGCAAATAAAGCAGTTTAACTTTGGATGCAATCCATGCATATATCTCCAAGCAACGAGGCTTCATGCATTTGCCTTCACTCTATGCCCCCAGTGAAACTTTTCTCATTTATCTTATATATAGTAATCAAATACCCTCAGAGAATAAGTCTGGGCTCAATTACCACAATTCTAAAACACACTTAAAGGGAGGCATATAGCAAAATCCTCCAGGCAAAGATCATTCTGCAAGGTGCAAAAGAACGAATAAAGTATATGTGACAAAACTAAATAATCAAATCAAATGCCCAGCAAAAAGATAGTCAACTCAAATGCCCAGCAAAAAGATAATCAAATCAAAATGCCCAGCAAAAAGACAATCAAATCAAATGAATCTCAAAATTGGTTATGCTCAAGCTAGAAATATAACAATGCAACGCTTCAAAAAGTTGGCTTTCATGGCCCTAAAATTTCAGTAGTCCTTGATAATTTTACAACAGCTACAAGGCCCATTTTCTTAATAAGTAAAAATAAATTTATGATCTTCTTCTAGCTTATCTCCAATGACCCCAAAAATGTTGCTTAGTAAATTGGTGTATGATATTATGAACATAACTTCACCAACAAAATCTCCCCCACATCATATACGTCGCATCCAGCTTGTCCCAACTAAAACAAGTCTACTATTTAAAATGCTAAACTCTATGAACTTCTTATACTAGTGGAGGCAACTATACTGGAGCCAATGGAGCAACTAAATATCATCATACATGAAACACTCCCTCCTTTCATACAGAAAGAGAACATAAAAACTAGTACAACCATGACTGCACTCACTTTAAGCTTTCACCATGTGCAAATACCAACTTTAACACTACATCAATATCATGTGGTCCTACATTTCTTCCTATACCCTTTATGGCGCACAACCTCCATACTTTTGCACCTTCTAACAGGATCCTCCACTGTCGCCTCTTTACAAGTTCAAACCATCTCAAACAATTCTCTTTCATCTTATCCTCAACTCGGGCCACCCCACTTTTTCTCACATCACCTATTCAAATCTTATCCTTTATATTATTTTCATAGAATCTTGAATCTCAAAATCTCATCTCAGGCAACACAAAACTAGAAACACTAACATTTTGCAAATGTTAGGTGTACCCAACTTTATGAAACACGCACTTTCTCCTAAAGCTAGGTATATCCGGCTTTTGCAAAGACGGAGTCTGTGGTCACTCAAATTTGCTTTTGGACTGGGCTAGGTATACCCAACTTTTGCAAAACAAGAATGTATAGCCACTCAAATCTGCTTTTGCATTTAAATCCAAAACACAAAAAACTTTCCATTTCTCAAAAGGTAGTATACCCAACTTTTGCAAAAACTGGAGCTTTAGGCCACTCGCATATACTCTTTGAATTCCCAAAATCAGAAAAATACACATCTAACAAAAACTCAGTATATCTGACTTTTGCCAAACAGAAGTATGAGGCAACTCAAATCTACTTTTGCATTCGGGTCAAAAATGCAGAAAATTTTCCATTCCCAGATTTTATTTACCTTCAATTTTTATTTTCACAAAACATGATTTTTTCAAAGCGACTCTTAAAATCAAACGTTTTTGTAACTGAAAATTAACTTCTACGACTGCTATAATTCCTCCATCTATTACAAGTTTGTGTGCGCGCATGCATATTGATTTTTTTTTTATTAACATCAACAATTAATTGCGTGAAAGCAACATTGAGAAAAAAGATCAAGAGTAAATTAGAAATATCGAAAATATAAAATACTAAAAAAGAAAGAAGCTTTACGAGGTCGTTTAAATACTGAGCGTATTTAGAGAACGCGTCTTTCATTTGGGTAGCAAACTCTGCCTCCGCTTCAGTGGTGGTGCTGCACATCGTCCTCACTCTCTTCACGCCGCGTTCGCGCGTCGTCTCCGCAACTGTTTTATAAAAACAAACCCCAAAAATGTTATGAAAAAAAAAAAAATTGCTCCTCTATTTTTCTTTTTTTTTTGTGTGTGTGTGTGTGACCGTGTGAGAAATGAGAACTAATTTTATTTAATAATAAAATTAATTTATTAACGTTATAATATTACGAGGGATAATTCATTTGCTTACAGTAACGGAAGCGTTGGGGTTTAGGAGGCATGAGAAGAGAGAAAGACTTCAACCTGTGAGAGGTCGAGATACACAACACCATCTGCCACTTTTGCTCCTACACGATGGTCTCAATTTTTATTTTATATTTGTTAATTGGTTGAAGAAATCATTTTGGCGTCATTATTTCTCCGTCGAAGAAAATGAAAATTTCGAGCTTCAAAACCTAAATGGAAGTAGTATTATAATTTTTTAAGAATAATTCTTTTATTTACAAGAAAGCAACAGTTCAAGTGAAGTTTCAAATTTATTAGAATATGCTCTATTAAGTGTTGCTCAGCGAGTGTGTAAAAGTCGTCCGTAATGATTTGCCTCCCAATAAACATGTTTAACTTTGTAATATGAGAAGTACTCATGAAAATTTTTTCAATTGCTAAAGTTGGATTTACTGAATCGACCTCTAAAATTAGTTCATAAAAAACGATATAACTCAAATAGAAAAGATTAAAGAAAAAATTACTAACAAGTTAAAACTTATTGTAATTGAAAAAAAAAATCATTGTTATAACGTCCTTCTATGATCCTTGATTTGATCTTGAAATACATGGTTTTGCAACGAATCATGCACCAACGCCTCAATAATAAGAGGGTGTTTGGTTTGGTTTTTTTTTCTGGTCAAATTTATTTAAAGCCTAATTTAAGCTAATAGAAGTGTTTGTTTTAATTAAAAATATACTTTTTTTAAGTAGCTTTAAGTAGAAAATAAAAAGCTCCCCAACCCCAGCTTTTGTTTTTTATGTCTTTAAGTACGTTGAAAAAAAGCAAGTTTAACCAAATCATTTACTATCTTATCCTTACCTTTTTATTTTTATTACTAAAATATCTTTTCTCTTTTATCTTATACTTACCTTTTTAAATTATATTTTAATGTCCTTAATAGTTATTTTAACTATATAATTTACTTTTTAGCCCACTTTAATCAAACATGTAAATATTTATTTTTACAACTATAACTTTTATTCAAACACGTAACTACTTAAAGTTGACAATAAAAAAAAGCCACTTAAAGCTAGAAGTGCTTTAAGTAACTTTTTTATAAGCCAATCCAAACGCCCTCTTAATCAAACGTGTAAATACTTATTTTTATAATTATAACTTTTATTCAAACACATAACTACTTAAAGTTGATAATAAAAAAAAAGCCACTTAAAGCTAGAAGTGCTTTAAGTAACTTTTTTATAAGCCAATCCAAACACCCTCTAACACCCAACATATTGTCAACAAAGAGCCAAGGTGCATATTAGCAAACTACAAAAAGAGCATTCATAGTTGTCTAATAGGTTAGTTCAAATAAGAAAAGTCTTAAACAAGTTTTTCTTAAATACTTCGGCTTATTGTATAACTCATAGAACCTATAAGTACTCCTCTATATACAAAAAAACATACATAAACCAAATTATCTTTCTCAAGATCATTCTTTTTGTTTTACAAGTAACCCAAACATCAATCTCGGTTAATTTCAAAAAATTAAAAACGTTAAACTCTCCTCTTAGCACAAAGATTAACAAGTTTACTAAGCCAAACATAAGTCATACAACAAATTCATGATACCAAAATGTAGCGGGAACAATGTGCTAAAGTTTAATTTAAATTTAAACATTGCAAGCTGAATAATTTCGTCATGTAGAATTAAATAAAAATAAATCATCTCACTCATAGAATATGTACAAAAATCTTTTGGACTTGTTTTTTTCCAAGGACTTTTCTATAGGAAACAAATGTAGATATACCGATTCAATTCGAGGTTTTGGAATTAAAATAAATTCATCAACAAATCGTGAAATTTTGATGATCTTCTCTATCTAATGAATGGGGAGTCTACTTTAAAATTGTCCACCTTACACTTATTCCTTGAGCATGCGTTTGAATTGGATTATACAAGCTTAGATTTGAAACATTTCAAAATCATTTAGAGTCTTCAATCGCCAAGGATGCTGTGGTGTAGTGGTTATCACGTCAGTCTTACACACTGAAGGTCTCCAGTTCGATCCTGGGCAGCATCAATTTTTTCCTGAAAGCATTAAAATTATTTTACCAGTGAAATTTTCCAAAATTAAAAACGTTTTCTTTTGTTATTTTCAGAATTAATGCCCACAGTTTAGGCACCGCCCGCAGCTTATTTCTTCTACTTTATTACTTTTCAAAGCGCAGCCCACAATACATGATTCTTGAAATGACTCTTACGTGTTTAACACCAATTATAATTTCTTAGTAAATTCTTACAGCTCGTAATTTTCTTTTTCATTTTGTCGGAATTTTAATAGCTCTTTATAGTATTATATAATTATTCGCAAAAAGTTTCATTTCATTGCTTGATCATATATACAATACATTTAAATAGTAAACACATACATCAAGAAGAGAAAATGGTGGTGTTAGTGGTGGCGACGACGACGGATCCGGCGTCGATCAACCCTGCCAAGGCGCTCCTGGCCAAGCCGGGGTGGCAAGCGGGCCCCACATTCGACGGCGTAAGAAGCTTCACGAACGGAGACCTCGTGAGGCTGTTGGAGCACGACAAAGGCATCGTTGAAGAAGACGATTTGGACTTCCGATGGGAGAAGGCCACCGGCGAGGGCGTTGCCGAGCTCATTTTCCTCAGTAAACATACTGCTGTGTCCAATCGCCCCGCTCTCACCATTCACCCCATTGGTATATTAATATCTCGATTCGAGAAATGTTGGTTGATCGTATATTTATGTTTCAAAGTATTTTATTATAGTTCTATGATCCTATGTTTTATTATAGTTCTATTATAATTTATGATTCAAAGTAGTATAGATTAGTTCTATGATTGTTTATTTTATTATAGTTCTATGGTTCAAAGTATCTTTTCTGATTAAGTGTGTAGTATTATATATATTTTTTTTTCAAGCATTGGAAATACGTGAATGGCCCCACAAGTTTTTGTTATATACGTGTTTATTAATTAATTATATATGTGTGCGTATTATTGAATTTTTTTTAGTATTAAATCTTCTTATGTGTCGCTCGAATTGAAAACGTGCAAATGGACAAACTTGTTACCATGATACATGTTTTTGTGTTTATATTATTGTGTTTACATGTAAATTGGATTCTCATTTTCAATCTTGAGCCTTGGGAAAACTAAAAGATTGTGTTTTTTGTGTGTATTTCTATTAGATTCTTGTCCAAGTATTGACTATTAAAGAAAGCAACTCAATTATATTGATAAATGACCAAATGGCTTCTGTAAGCTTTATGGTATATGTGTGTTCTCTCAAGCATCTCTATGTAAATTATGTGACTTTAGTGTGTGGATGAGTTAAGCAAGATGTTATGATTGCAAAGCATAAGGGCCTGTTTGGATTGTTTTCTTTTTCAGGAAAAAGCACATTTTTTTTTTTTCAAAGAAGTATGTTCTTTTTGCAATAACTATATGGGTTGGCTTTCAAAATAGCCAAAACTCTTCTTTTTCCAGAAGCCAGAATTTTTTGTTTCTCAAAAAAGCACTTTTCAAAAGTTGTTAAGAGAAGCGCTTTAGAAAAGAAATCATGAGTTCGAATAATTTTCTGGGTCTTGTAGGCTTGTGAGATATGGATTGTTCTGTATGTATTTAGTCAAGTGTTCTAAAAGACATGGTATAAGAAACTTCATATATCGGATGATGCTTTCCAGAAGAAGATATGTATAGCTTGGTAGTGTTAGTTTGCTAATAAGTACAGGTACATTTTCATGTAGAGAATGTGTATTGGGTTCTGTAATAAATTCAATGTTTAGATGCTTGTTAGTTTATTTGGTATTGCATTGTTAGATCTTAGTTATTGGGCTTATGTGGGTGTATTTGTATAATTTTGTCAGGTGTGCCTCACTTGAAAGAGGGAGATGTGCCACCACAAGGAGGGAGGCCGGGATGGGCAGCACCACCAAATCCTCGGATTGGCCCGTGGCTGATTCTTCTGAAGAAGATTGCCCAGTCTCGTAATCTAGTGCCTGAATTTGAGGTATCTTATTCCCATGTGTAGAGTCATGCTTCAAGCACTAATTTTGACATGTTCCACTGTAACTGATTATCATCATCGAAATATTTGGAGTTTGTGTGGAAATGGACGGGCTCTTATGTCATCTTGATTGTCGTAAAGGTCTGATTGTCCTTTCTGGATCAAATATATAAAAACTTGGCTAATTACAGTGTTGGATTTGAGTTTATGTTACTGTACCATTCATTTTGATTGTTTGCTGCTGGATAGGACTTCTCATGGGTGCTAACAGACTAATTTATTTTCTCCTCTAGTTTACATCATGATGGAATGTCAGCATTGTACTTTGCAACTGACTATTTTTACTGATGAATGTAGATAACTTTGGAGGCTACTCATCACGGACCTGTGACAACTAAGCCAACCCTGTTTATTGAGATCGGTAACTTATGAGTTCTCTGTCTATATCATTAAATCAACAGATTGCTTTTGTGTTATATTGTTAGTTACACGTTCATAAATTACGATCTGTCTTTCACTTCACGGTTGACATGTATTTAAACTAGGAGCGTCCGATTTATTAGTTATCCTGTATTTTCATCCATACACCTCAAAAGAAAAATTGTGGTAGAACCTGTTTCTGTTTTATAACAGGGGTTCACAAAACATCAAAATATATTGATGAAGTCAGGATTCCATGCCTCTTTTGGCTTCATGCACCTATGCTTATTGATGGTTTCCTATGTCTGAAGTGGGGAAACCCAGTAGCAAAGTAAACTCTTCATATTAGTAATTCAGTGTCCTATGAGTTTCGTGCTCATTTGTGTTTTGTATCTTGGAGAGGGCCAAAAATATAATTAATGAAAAGCAAGTCACACAACGAATCTGATGATTCATGACACGTTAACATGTGTCTGCCTCACTGTGGTCCCAACTGTATAGATCTTTCAGTTTTAGAGAGTAAGTTATATATTCTTCCAAAGTCTGGATGAAAGGAAACTTCCTCCACTTGAACCCCTCCAGCTGCGCTTTTATGTATTCTGCAATCTGTGGTGTTGTTAGTTAAGTGCCCATGACAATTTTCAGTGCAAGGAATGGTGGCTTTGGGCATGAATTTGTGATAAGTTTCTTTTCTGTACCATAGGTAGCACAGAAGAATATTGGAAGAGAGAGGATGCGGCTGATGTTGTTGCTCAAGTGAGTGTACATCATTTCTTCTTCTTTGAGAATTGCTAGATTTTGGGCTGTGTACTTCCGAAGCATATTCTTCTGCTTTTTTTCTTTTGTAGTTTGAACTAATATGAGGATTCTTTTAACATTATTATGTAGTTAGTTTGGGAAGGAATTGGGCTTGGAGAAGGTGCTGCAGTTGGCAACTGGAGCAGGTAATGTTTGCATATATGAGATTTCTTTTTTCTTTCTATCAAATTTTCTTCAGTGTATCAGGTGTAGGCTTAAATTGTATTTTTTACTATACATAATTTTATGTAATTAGCTTGCCTATGGCATCCTTCTAATAGTTTTCTAACCACATTCCCAGTCAGGTTGAAAGAAAAAAAGTTCTTCTTGGAATTGGTGGAGGCCATTATGTACCGCGACACATGGATATAATCCAGTAAGTTGACCACTTATTAATTGCTTCAGTTGATGCCTCTTCTCAAGTCATAAAATTCGTGGTGTGGGAGCACGAACAATAAGAGATTGCAAGGGCCTCAGAGTGTGACACTTTTAGAATTCGCTAGGGTTCAGAGAGTCATGCCAGTGTTAATAAAACATAAATTTATATTTAATTAAAAAAATATTAATCAATCCCAAAAGTTAGAAGTCATTTAATTTGAAGAATAATGTAACAGAATTTTGTAGACAAGTTAAGGATAATATTTTCATTTGTTATATAGAATTGGAGTATTAGTAAGCAAAAAAAACCTAAGCTTCCAGATAGCATTTCAGTTAAAGTACTCCTGCATATACTCTGAGTCTTAGGATTTCTGCTTGCTTCTAGGAACTACAGGCACACCTAAGTGAAAATGGTTGTAGTAACTAGTATATAGAGATTTTGATTACTGAAGGGATTTGTGTAACTTTTATCTGTCTGCAAAAACATCAAGAAGGATGTATCTAATAATACTTGTTGAATTTGTGTAACATTTCTCTCTCGTTGTTCAAGAACAGCTATCAAGCAATTCTTATATGCTATGATTCTTTAGATGATTTTCTGCACTGTAAATATTGAAAGAAAGTAAAAGTGAAGTTTTCTTATTGTAAGAGACATTATGACTGGTTAAAATAAATTGAAATGATAATTAAATAGAAAGTCTTTAATGGATTGGGGTCTTGAGTCATTTTATTCTACATAACCACAGAAAAGATGGTCTCTGGGTGGGTCATCTCCTCTCTGGTTACTCCTTGCCGATGGAGGATCCTGGCCAGTCAAAAGCAAATAAAAATACAGATGATATAGGCGGAACTTGGAAGCAAGCAATTAAAGCCGCTTTTGATGCTACCAGCACAGCTTTTCCTGGTGCTCAGATCTTGGCACATCTTGATCAGAAGTAAGTCTCTCTCTCTCTCTCTCTCTCCCACCCTCCCACAATGTGATCCATTTGGTTTCTTTTGAAGTCCCATGTGTGGTATACATGTTAAGCAAATCATAGCTATGTTGATCATAATGATTGCTAAAAACTATATTGAACAACATATAAAGGGGCATGATCCAATCAACTTGTGTATTCTGCTTTCAGCACACTTATTAACTTTTGACCAGGATATGAATACGATCTCTTGCTTATTATTTGTGGAAACCAGTTATTGTTGTAGTGAAGATGAGCATGGTCACTGTGAATGAAGTTCTAGTTTCCATGGGTCACCACTGCATAACTATATCCAATTATCAATTGGAGCATCTTTCAGGTTACCTAGTGCAGTTTTGCCATCTTTATGTGTAAAATTGAAAATCTAAATAAATTGAAAAAGAAAAGACTGTATGGAAGCACAACAATGCTTTTCAAGCAATTAAGTATTACTTCTAAAGGCATTGGTCACGATCTTCCCCTCATGCATGGACTTTTGTTTCATTGCATAAGAACCATAATATTATAGTTGTCTAGTTCCGAAAGCAGCCACATTTTCTGCAAGGCTCATAATAATGCAAGTGAAGGAAATGAAGCAAAAATGATATCTGAGATTGATGTAGTAATTTTTCATTTTGATCTGTTGCATGATTTAACTTAATGGTTGGCAGGAGTTTCAAGGGCTGGCAAAAGAATGCCATTATAGAATATTTAGGTAAACTGAACATTCAAGTTGGCAAGCCAAGCGACTTCATCTGAATTGAAAAATTTTGGAGATTTGGACCAGCTGCTTTCTTCTGACCACTTATGTACCAATTGAGGCATAGCAAGTTGTGGAATCTTCATCTTGGATTACACTTTCAATTTTTTCAGTATACGATGTATTAGTAAGCCGGTGCCCTAGATTTTACTGTATTTTTACACTAGCATTTTACTAGGAGCCAAAAATACACCAGGTGCGGCTACTGTTTTGCTGTATTAATTTTAAACTTTCACTTCCACCAATTTTGTTTTCGACAGCTGAATGATTCTTAACAATTAGATTATGCTAACTCATTACGGATGAATCTTTCTTATGATATGAGACGGGATGTTATACCGTCAGTTTTTATGTTTACGTTTATACGTATCACGTATTGTGTTTAGAGATGACAGGTAAAAATTTTTCCGAGGCTTATTCTGTTTGATGGGTGAGTGTGACACTAAATGTCATCCCATTGTTGTTTATGTTATTTGTATTCAGATTATGTAAATGTCATCCCATTGGTATTAATGTTATTTGTTTTGAGAACATAGGAAACAAACTTATGTTTCATTTTCTGTAAATAATTGAGACTAAAATCAGAGAGTCTGGATTCGTCTTTCCCTTGATTATTAGCGCAAATTTTATCGTGCACCTTTTAACGTTGTACACCCCCTTGGAGAGTGAGTAACATGCTTCTATCAAGAGAAAAATCTGCAAACTCATCAAGTTCTTCTCTCTCTCCTCCCCTTCTCTTTCTTCTCTTCGGTTCCAGATCTCATCCTCTTCATTCTCTCTCTTTTCTCGTTCTTCTCACTCATTGTATCTTCGTTCTCTTTTCAAACCCATTACAAACATGGCTTCTAAAACTTAGATCATCTCATCACCATAGAAGCAGAGATTTTCTCCGAGAAACGTATAAATTAAGAGAGATTTTCTCTTACATATGAGTATTACTTATACAAATGACAATTAAAACTACAAGCAAAAGAGCAAATGTTGGTTCTGGAAGCTGCAGAAGTTCACCAGCTAGTGTTGTATGCAAATATCAACGTAGAAGATGTGCCGCTGCCTTCTTGTGCCTTGTTTTCCAGCAGATCAACAAAAAAAGATTTTTTGAAGATCAACAGGCTCTTTAGGGTTAGTAACATAACAAAAATTCTAAAGAGTGATGGAGAGAAATTGCAATGAAGTCGATGATTTCTCAAGCTAAGCGTGTGCAAGAGTGAATGTCATTGAATCATTGATGGATATGTGTGTTTGAAATTTGTCATTTTTGTATATATGTGTTTGTGTGCAATTATGAAGATTATCCATTGATTAAGATTTTGTAATTTGAGTTGTTTGTTATATAGTTCAGAATATACCAAAGTTTGAACATACAGTTGACGAATTGTGAACCAATTTTATGTTACGAACATTCAATTCTAGACTTGTTAATATACTATTATTCTTTTATCTCTATTAAGTTTTGACTTGAATATTTAGTTTTTTTTTTTTTTTGTGAATATATGCTTGTGAACTATCAATTATTATTTTGTGAATATATATTTTGTTATTTTACAAAAATTAAAAATTGAATTTGTGAAATTTTAGTAATTTTTTTATGAACATATAATTTAACACTTGTGAACGTACAATTATTATTTTCCGAATATTTGAGTTTAGACATGTGAACATATTCTTTGTAGGTGAACAGAGCATGTATTTTTCACGTGTTGTTTGCTGCATGGTGCTTAATTGGTGTACCATGCTTGTGGTGCAAGATATAAGTTCTTAATTATTAGTTGGAAAAATCGATCACGTGATAAACTAATTAAGTAACGATCACCGACATTATAATAGTTCCCAAAATAAGTTCAAAGTACTTGTAAGTTGTTTGGCAAAAGTAGCTATTTAATTATTAACATTTGATAGAAGTTGTTCGAAACTCTAAAAGTTAATATAGGAAGCTATTTTACCGAAAAATACTACTTGACAAAGTAGTTTTTTGGTTTGATCACAACACAATTATGTTTGGATCGAGGGAAATGAGGGAAAGGGAATGGATTGGGAGGGATTTAAGAATCCCTTACCTTATTTGGATAGAAAGGATTTGGAAAGATAGGGTTAAGAAGGGGTTGGTCTAATCCCCTCATTTCCTTTAAAATCGATCCTCTTAATCTGGGGGAAAATGAGAGGAGAGGATTTTTTTTTTTTTTGTAATGATTTTTTATCCTTTATTTTATATTTAAATATAAAAGTAATAAGACGTATAAATGTTCATTTAAATATAAAATTTATCCCTTCTTTCATTTCCTTTTTAGTCCAAACAAGAGAAAGTCACAATCTTTTACAAACTTTTCCTTTATTCAGATGAATTAAATTTATGCAATTTTAGGGAAAAAAAATCTCTAATGTTGCTATTTACTATCGTTAAAGATCTTTCTAATCTCCGGCTTTCACTGACCATCCAATGGACCAGTGGGCTAAACAACCACGATTGTTAAATAAATAGAGGAGGCTTGTAAAAATTACGCGGAAATATTTTCTGGAATGAGATAATTACATAATCCAAACAACTTTTGGGCTATCGAGCTACAATGGCTTAATGTCTTTTTTCTTTCTCTTTTTTTTTTTTTCTTTTTTGGCCAAATACAATGGCCTAATGTCAGGTTCGAGAAAAAAACAAAGAAAAAAATTGCTTTGGCTGGAATCAAAATAAAAGCCTAAAATGAAGGAAAAGAAGAAAATGACAACAAGGAGAAGCAAAGAAATGAGATATCACATCAACATCTTGGTTGCAATAGCGTAATTTTAGGGATCCTTTGGATTTTTTTTTAATGTTCTTTTATAACTTTTAACAACAATACTTTTTTGAGATGTTAAAAATTTTGAGTTCTAAAAAAATGATTTCTAATGAAAAAGAATTAATCCAAGTGGGACCTTAATTTTTGCGAAACCTTCCAAGTGCTAGCTTCCCACTTAAATATTGCTGACTCTTAATTATTCTATTTACATAGACTATAACCTCCATTGTGTTTTTGAATAGCAAATAGACTTATTTCATTAGTATAATCCAAAATAAACTTTTATCTTATGATTTTCAAACTCTAAAAGTTTATTGTAGAAGAGAGACAAATGAAAACAACAAAACTTAGGTTAAAAGTCAAAGTTCAAGTTTCATGATCACCTATCTAAAAGTGAAATTTATGTATAAAACTCAATAAAAATAATCTAACCTAAAAGTGAGGGAACGGGTTGAAAATAATTAAGAAATAAAGAAAGCTCTTGGACTTACTTGAATAAAGGGTTATTGCTATTTTGCCCCATGAGTTTTAGCTTAAATTCCAAACTTCCTCATGAATTTTTAAATTTACCCATATTCCTCCACACTGTCAAACTTTACCAAACAAAGCCTTATATTAAAAAGTGTTTCGCATTTATTTGTTAAATAAAAATAAAATAATTTGATAAAATTAGTCCACAAAAATCTACAATTAATTTGCAAATAAAAGTTTTAATTTCAAATAAATAAAAAATAGTTTTTTAATAAAATTTTTGTTACCAAAGAGCTACTTTTTACTTTTTTTATTTCATATCTATATATTATTAAAGTAAAAAACTAGATAAAATAATTTAATAGAGTAATTCAACAAAAATTACAATCAAATAGAAAATCAAATGATTTTAATTTCAAAATATACAGAATATTATATTTACAATTTTTTTCAATATATTTATATACATTTTAAATATAAAGCAATCTTTTCTACTTAAATTAATGCATATTTTTTGGAATGAACTAACTCTTAAGAATATAAAAAATGAAAATAAAAAGTAATTTATTGCATAAAATTTGTGTTATACATTAAATTAAAATATTAAATTTAGATTGAAATCATCCTTTTTATGTAAATAGACATGTATAAAAACAAAATAGAATAATAATTTTACTTCAACAAGCTAACATTTGAAAAATTAAAGTAAAATTAAAATTAATAGCAATAAAATAGAATTAAATCATCTAATAAATAAATAAAAATGTCAAAATATCACCAAATACAAGGCATTGTTTGGCTAGACTTTAAGTCATGGGAGAAAATGGGTAAACTTTAAACTTTAAGGGAAACTTTGGGATTTAAGTAGAAACTCATGGGGGTAAATGACATTCTCCCTTTGAATAAACATATCGTTTTGGATCATTAGCCATCTATAATTTTCATGTTATACCTAGGTCAGAGAAATATAACTTGACATTAGCCTTTTACTACAATAATCAATCTGGATTCAGGAATGAACACCCTAGGACGGAATCTTTAATTTGAAGTCTTAGGTTGTATAACATAGATAAATATATACGTGTTTAATTCATAACTTGTAAAAATTAATTTCTGTCATCAGGTGAACTTGAAGATTTATAAGAGGAAACATTGAACGCCATGTCCGCATATTTAGAGCCAAACGACATATTTTTCATTTCAAAATGATTTATAACAAAATGGAAAATTTTTTATTTCAATTAGGTAAATTAATTTTGATTAACTTGCATAAGTATTTATAAGTTTAATTTATGAACACTAACGTCTAGCACTTGAATAATTTAAAATATACGTTTCAATGTGTTGTGCCACTACAAGATTAAAATTTTAGGACGAATTTAAAGTAATCTTGTCTAAGATGAAGAGAAACCATCGTCTCAAAAACCCAAAAAAAAAAAAAAGAGAGAAAGAGAAAGAAAAGTTTAGCTTAACAGTTGACTTAATGTGGGTGGCCGACAGAAAAAGAAATAACATCATATTTTTGGAGGCATATTCTTCAATCTTCACAAGATCACCTCACATCCCATAAATTAATTATATCTCGGCCATAGAATCTACATAGGCATGCTTTTTGCTAACCGCATTTTGATACATCAAATAAAGCTACTCAAGATGTTTCCTGATCAAGGTTTATTCTTTTCACCCTGTCCAACTTTTAACGGCACAAAAAATATTCTACGCGCCTAGGATAATGATATGCATCGATAAAGTTCGAAAGAGTTAAATAAGGTGATCAGTTGATAATTAGTTATGATTAAGGGTCTCAAATTTAAATTTATCGAATATTCTCATCGCAAATTTATTGAATTATGCAACTGTATTTCAGCTATGTAGAGAAAGAAGCTTCTCAAAGGACTTCATATGTCCTTGTTGTTTATTAGGATTGTACGCAACAAACATCTGAACCCTCGTACATTAACAATAAAGTATATATGTGGTATGTGATGAGATAATATTATTTTCTCGAAACCAATTAAAATGATCCAGATATGTTGGGATTTGATAATGGTATGCAATAAATCATCCCGCGTATGAATCACAAGAGACCATAGCTAGCATTTGACTCTATAAATAATAATGATCTTGTCTATATATGGAACACAGAGACGCGTGAAATTAGCGGTTGAGTTATTGAGTAATTATTTTATGAAAAACAGTCTAAAAATTAGAAGTATCAAGAAGACCGGAAAAAGTTTAGGAGAGATGAGGACTTACTCCACCTAACACTAACCTCATTTTAAAATGGAATCTTAATTATCTTAACATGATATTAAAGTACCGATTGATTTTAGGATTGAACATCAGTTATGGAATTAGAGCTGAGTTCGTAATGCGTGTTTGGCAAAAACTTTTAAATAATTTTTAGTGCTTTGACAAGTCAAAATATTATTTTTCTAAATTATTGTTATTCGGTAAACTAGCATTTCAAGTAGTTTTTAGCGTTGCAACTAGCATTTCTCAAAAACTAAAAATTTCAAGTAGTTTTTAGCGTTGCAACTAGCATTTCTCAAAAGCTAAAAATTTTAGCCTTTCAGGTAACTTTTAACTTTTCATTTTTTTTGACAATTCTACCCTTTTTGTATTTTTTTTCTTTTTGTTTTTCTATTCTTTCTCCAATATCTCTCTCTATATTTTTACCTTTTTTTTAAAATATAAATAAGATATAATATAAAAATAGATTTCAAATTTTATATAACCAAAATTACTAAAAGTATTAGTTTTATTAGTATTTTTTTACAAAATAATTTTGAATCTATTAAAATTAATTTTATAATATTGATACAAATGTTTTATCAAAAAATTAGTTATATTTTAATATTAAAATATGATTATAAAAATAAATATCAAATTATAAAATATATTATCTTATTGCTATAATAGTAATGATAATTATATAATTATCATAACAATAATAATAATAACATGATATCAATATCTTATTACGTCATTTTACATTCATCAGCTAATCTAATAGCTAATTTTACTGAACACATTTTGTTTAATCGACTCGTTAAACAACTATCAGCTAACAGTTAAAATACAATAACTATTAACAGCTAACTTTGCCAAACAACCCCTCAAATTTAACTATGTGCAAGTATTCATTTACATGCGAGTCATATTTCTAATTATCAATGAGTGACCAATCTTCCTTTATGAAATTAGGTCACATGTGAAGAGCATTAGAACATTATATTATTCTTTTCACATAAAAAATTCAAAACCACTTTATAAAATTTCTAGATTACTTTACTTAGCACCAATTGATTTTAAAATAAATCTCAATTACCTTAACAAAAGCTTGCATCAAATAGGTGGCTATTACAATAAAAGAGGGGACTTATTGATTATCTTTAGCAATACAAAAATAAGGTACTATCTTTAAAGTTGTGTGAATAATTTCTTATTCTTGAGGACAAAGGATATGTATTTAAATAATTTCTTATTCTTGAGGACAAAGGATATGTATTTACGCATCTGCTAAGGGGTAGGTGAGAAATGACTAGCGAACTATGTCATGGTTAAAATTTTATGTGCCATTTCGAGCCTCTGGTACAATCATAACTTTATCTTGTTGCTTTATTTGGAGTTGTATAAATACACCTATCATCTTCACTTATTATACCTATGAATAGATCCCTCATTGATGAAATACTTGTGTTTGGCGAAACAGAAGTAATGATTTTAGGGTTGGTCTCTTACGTGTTATGTCTTTAGAGGTAAGTGGATCAATAATACTTCAAGTTTCAGGCAATAATAGGTCATATATCAATTATCATATGTTGTCAAACTCATAAAAACTTGGTATATTGGTATATACAAAGTCTGATAGGCATACTTAGTTGTTAGGGTAGTTAATAGTCATTCAACTAATTGAAAGTTGTTTAAGTAATTAATAGTTATTGTATTTTAGTTTTGGCTGATAATTGTGTAGCTAACTCATTGAACAAATTTTTTTTCATAAAATTAGCTATTGAATTAGTTGATAAATGTAAAATAATGTAAAAAGACATTGATATCTGTCAAAATACTAAAAAGCTAGTTGACAAATTCTTTTTGCATCAGTGCCATAGAATGACTTAGGTCATCTATATTGATTATTGAATTTTTCTCACAAAAACTTTTTTCTTGGAAAAAAAAAAAGCTCATTTATTTTGCAATAAGTATTTGGCTTAACTTAAAAAAAAAAATTGTCACTGAAAAATTAATCATGGTTGGTTCTATCTAGAATCCAAAAATTCATGCATGAGTTAAACAGATGCCTTAATTAGTCAAGCTAATAGACATAAGGTTCACAAATTATTTTTTGAAATGTGGCACGAGTTAAATCTAAAACATTTTCTTAGGCTATTAAGTATGATATAAGACTTCGGTATGTATATATACACACACACAAATATTCAGGATAAAAATTTTCTATTCTTAACTAATTATAAACATTTTTTTCATGCACAGTTAAACTAATACTTAACGAACCAAGTTAACTAATTATACATGTAAAGGTTCATAAATTAATACAAGTTCAACTTTTAACAGGTGATTGCTGAAGTAAATATTTTCTAAAGCCATTTGGTATGAACGGCATGATAAGATACATTCATGACCTTCTGATTATTTCTTTGATATATTTTTTGTACTCGGCATCAAATTTTCGAGAATCAAATCACTTGTCTCACATGTTAAGTTAGTCATATAAATTTGAAGATATCACTTATATTTGTTACGAACTTACATTTAAGAAGAATCGACTGCTTAACAACCGCAGCATAATTAAATTTATAGTCAACTCAACGCATTCGGACAAAAAATTTCTCCCCGTTCTTGCTTGGAAGCAAAGATAAAATGGAATTGATGGATGCAGCACTGAAGCACAATTAGCAGTGGCAAATTTTGAAGATTTAAGGTTGTGCAGTTTTGGCTAAAGAAAATTAAAAAGTTTGTGCAAACATAAAGCAACGCAAAAAACGACAATTACAATTATTGAAAGTTAATATTGACTTTGGAACAATCTGGATTAGCCGACCTTATCTTTTTTTTTTTTTTCTTTTTTCGGACGACCTTATCACTATCAATAGGATATGCATGCTGTGCTCTAAATGTCAAAAGAAAAAAAGGTCAAAGTTTGCTGATTTTTTTTTTAGAAAAAAAAATAGAAACAAATTTCAGGGCATAAAAGAAAATTGGTTTTGCCCTCACTTTGTCCAACTCCGGCAAGGCAGCAAGCCCATGCTTCTGTTGAAAACAAAATTAGGCATATGCAGTTGGACTTAGAAGTTTGACTTAGCTGCAAAAAATTAATATAACAAAGATAATAATATGAATGTATAGACTCGAAATGAATAAATTACGTGCTTTTCTAACAAAAGAAATAATAATAAAATGAACGTTTCAATCAGCTTGCGAATCCAGGGATTGGAATAAATATGTTTCTCATTAGAGTTAAGTGCTACCTCTCTCTCTCTCTCATCTTCTTTTTTCTAAACGAGAGAAACTTATGGTTCGTTTGGTATGATAGAATAGTTTGAAAAAGAATTGTTATTCAAGGTAGAAAAGAATTCAAGGCAAAATAACCATAAAATATGTATATATTTTTTTCCTTATGTTTGGTTAAAACTATAAAAAAAAAGTTAGAATGGAATGACTATCTTATTTGATATATTTGGTAAAATTATTTTAAAACAAAATTAGAACAGAATAAAATTAATTCAATTAATCAAAATACACTTGTTCTATAATTTGACATAAATTTAAACTTATACATGACAATTATTTTTATACAATATTAACATAAATTAAAATATTTTATCTTTTGATCAACGATAAAACATAGCATTATTTGTTCAATCATTTTTTATTTTTATCACCATATTTCAATTTATTTACTTTTCTAACCTAATTGAGAGAAAAGTTAATCATCCAATAAAACTACACCTATTTTTTTTGGGGGGAAAAGAGTTAAAAATTAAAAAAAAAAAGTGTATTTTTATTTTTTATTTTTTTACTTTTTGCTTTTTTACTTTTTAATCTTTTATTTATTCAATAATAATTGAAGATTAAATGGGGAATAATAAATTATTTTTTTGGTTTTATTTTATTTTTTATGATTCTAACTTAGGTTGGAATATTCATTACTTCGGTTTGACTAAGGAACGGGTTTTCTTACTTTTTCTTGAAAAGACCGTTCCATGATAATTGACTTTCCGACTTCAATTAGTTCCATCAAACAAAAGAAAAGAAATAAAAAGTTGGAATGCTGATTCTATTCCAGACCATTCATACATACCAAATATAACCTTAACTAATAGAGTTCGATCATTAGACATCTGGAGGCGCCTAACCACCAATTAGTAAACTTCAAGGGGAAGGATTGTCCCACAATCCAACCACCAAGTACGTGAAGGTAAAGTTGAGTGCCATTTCTTGATTTAGCCAAGCCCTACACATGTATTTGAAAGGAAAATTAAATACTTTGATTAGTGTCTATCTTCGTTGTTCGTGAAATATGATATTTTTTGGATGAATTAATCAAAATATGTTCATAATAAAGAATTAGGATAAAATGTAGTTATCCCTATCATTTTATCAAAGTTGTATAAAATTTTGGATATTTTAAAATTTGTTAATACCCTATGCTATAAAGAATGTTGCACAAAACTCTAATATTTTAAAAATGATTGTGTAACATTCTTTATAACATCTCTTTCTAGCATGAGAGCTATTAGCAAGTTTTTGCATAAAAAATTTTATGTAATCAAAATAAAAGGGGTTAAAATACATTTTATTCTAAAATATTATAGCTACTTATGATGAGACTGGTTATAAATAAAAACAGACATTCAAAAACCCTATTCTTACACAAGATGGGCTTGTTTGGATTAGTTTTTTTTTAAAACGTTTTTAAACAACTTTTGAAAAAAATGTTTTTTGAGAAGCTAAAAATTTTAGATTCTGAAAAGGCTACATTTAAGCTTTTTTTCAGACTTTCAACTTATTTGAAAATCAAATCAAATAGTTATTATAAAAAAATGTATTCCTTTAGGAAAAAAGTAGTTTTCCTTAAAAAATAAATCCAAACAGGCCCATAATATCGGTACTAGGACTAAAACAAAATGAAAAAAAGAGTTCAAAAAAAGGAAAAAAAAAAGAAAAAGAAAAATAGTCAAAAGGGAAATATGATCTCTTCTTCTATGCAATTTCTGGAACAAGAAAATATTTCTCTCTTAGACAAACACCATGGTGAGTTATAGTATCTATTTACACAGTGATGTCACGCAAAGGAGATAGAACATTAATTCTTTTTTTCATGTTCTTTTAATTCGCTTTTTCACGTTCTTTTAGAATGGGAAAGCTCATGTTAAGAGTCCTTAACACTAAAGGGTATTAAGTTCCGAAACACATAACTTCACTTAGAGAAGACGTGACCTAATTAAAGTTACATAATTGATTTGAATTTAAAATTTGATATATGTCTACCACTTGTCTACGCTCTAAACGTTCCACCGAGAGAGAGAGAGAGACCATATTCTTGTATGGTCCCTATACTGCTTAGTGGAGACAACTTCTTTTTCTATTTCCATAAACTAAAGAATTTCGAAGATTTGAGTGTAGAAATGCCAAATTGTAGCCAGCTTTTGTGACAAGGTGCTAGTGTCTATTTTCCCATCTTTGCTTCATAAACACTTAAATGGTAGAATTATAGGGCAAGTGGAAGACTCTATGAACGCATAAGCACATGGAAGAATACGTGAGGACCCTTTTTGTAACGTTGACAATTGATGTAATTATATATTCAACAATAGGTTGAATTATACTTTGTATAGCACCTCGCGTGCACAAATGATCTGTAGTGTTGTACAAAGTAAACCCAACCTCGCTTTCGATAATGACCTTTTTTGACTAAAAATTTTGAGTTCCAACTTGTGCGTGCACCTCTGTTATTACAAACATTATTTTGTTCGAGTTCAAATTTTTTAATTTCTTTGTTATATGGGTGAACACGAAATTTTATTATAGTCATGAAATTAATTGAATATATTAATCTTATAATTTAAGTAACTTCTTGCCATTCAAAAAGAAAAAAAAGAAAAAGCTTCCAATTAACTTGAAAGCATGACTTTTAGATGTATGGTGAAAAACCAACTATTTGACTTTTGCCATCTCCAAATGACTTCTTCATATAACAAACATAGAGGCAATGAAAGGAGACTTGAGGTAAAGACTGGGAGCATTGCACCTTTTCTTCCGGGAAGAAACTACAAAATGCCTTTAAATTTTCCAACACTTTGTCCACCATGTCCAATTAGCCCCATGACAAAGTGCAACCACGCTTATAATAGATACATACACACACACACACATACATATATACATATATATTATATACACACACGTAATACAAGCTAATTATATCATGTAGGAACTTCTTTATTTTCCGTCAGAGTAAAAGAGCTTGTTATGATAATGCATTACATGACCAAAAGAAAAAGAAGTGCTTAATTATAGAGATGAAATTCTTTCTCAATGGCGACTAAAATACGAAAAATATACATGCCGTTTGACAAATATATAGACAACATTTTCCTGCAATACGTAAAAGTTAATCGATTTCTGATCATACCAATATTTTCCCCGGTCTTATTAGCTTCATAACCCACACTAGGGAGGTTCATTAAACTCGCATCTTTAGAACAAAAATACCTTTTAATGATTCATAAATTTAAGATAATGTTTCCCAAAAAAGAATACATTTCTGTCTATAATATATGATTTGTCTAGATTGTTCAGCTATTCCAATGCCTAGAAAAATTAATAATGTTGGCCTTCTCGAAAACTTAGAATCCAATATAATTAAGAAACTCAATGCATGTCATCGTGCATTGTTCATGCCTATTTTTCTATTGCCATATACTAACAAATATAATTAATATATATGATAAAAGATATTTTATTTTTGAAAAATTACCAATAAAAACCCAATAGTGTCTGTAACTTACCTTGTATGTTTGTGATTCTTTTTTTTTTTTCCCTGGAATACTTCAGGATTGGTGAGCTCGATTTACAATGTAGATTTTGCGTTAATTCATGGGTATTTTTCTGTCTAGTTAATAAATATATAGTTAATAATTGTTAATTACACAAAAGTTTTGAAAAAGATTTTGGGCACTAACAGAGATCGAATCTCGAGAGGATCAGAAAGGCGCCCACTTCTTCGACATTGTTGGTCTGGTTATCATAACTTGTTATGACCATGGAATGATGGACCAGTGTGACCAATGATAAGTTCAAAATTTGCTCCACCTTTCACTAGTCAAAAGCTGCTTCAGTATCCTACTTTTTTCAGGAATATATATCAAATTTTCATTGGACATAAAAAATAATATCATGTAACCATTCCAAACCCATATCATTTTGAAGAAAATCTCTTTGTTTTTAAAAGGTTAGGACTTCTTATTAGGGCTGTTATAATATATTCTTATTTTATAGAAAAAATAAATTTTAAATTTAGTATATAAAATCATGAGCTATTTTTTTTAGCATTGATTAATTTTGAGATGAAAAATCATAATGATTAGCATGGTATCAAGACTGAATCATTTGACTTTTATCTTATCTTGTTTGCCATGAATCCATCAACGTGATGATTAATCAGGTCTGAGTAGTTGCATATTAATTTTAGTTCACTTTCTCTTCACTTGTAACTCAACAATTTTTTTTCCAGAAAATTAAACTACCCTTGGTACTAAACTTTGAGTTCACTATAGAGTATCTTGATTAAGATTAAAAGTTTGTAATTTTTAACAAATAGAGCTAATTAAGCCTCGGGCCCTCTCTTAGCTTCAAAATGATATCATCCAACAAGCAAAAGAAATTGGAAAAATAAGGTATTAATCCAACTATTCCCTTCATTTATCTTCAAATAATCAGTTTGCTCCAAAGCAAAAGGATCCAAGGTTGTATGATTATTATACATTCGAGTGCTTACATTAGCTTCTTTTTCTTTTCTTTTTTTTTCTTTTTTTCTTTTTTTCTTTTTGGGTTTGTCTTGTTTTGTTTTGGTCAAAGCTTACTTTTACTTGCATCCCCTTCATGTACGAGGCTACAAGCCCATTAGTGGCGACAAAAAAAAATTCTTTTTCCTTTTTCCTTTTTTCTTTTTCTTTTTCTTTTTTTTGTCAAAGCGACAAAAAGAAAGAAAAAAAAAAACAAAAAAGTTCCATCTAAACTAAACTCAGCGTCAAGTACACGTGTTTGCCAACCAGAGGCGACTACCGTGTGGTGATATCAGATGTGCCGACCGTGGGTTTGGGCCGCCAGGAGCTTCGTGCGGCGTCTCTTTCCATATGAAACTAGAGCATAACGCTCTGCATTAAAAATGTTTATTTTTAATTCTTTAATTTCCTATTGATGAATAGTTTTTATGTTTTTATATAAAGATGAAATATAAATATATTTTTTAAAGTTTAATTTTTAGTAAAGTTTTTAATACTTGTAATATTTTTATAAGAGATTTTCAGTAATTAATAAAATGTTTAAATCATTTATGAAATTTTTTAAGAATTGAATAAAATATTTAATCGAGAAAGTAAATTTATAAAATGATCTAATATAAAAAACTAATAACATATTTTTGAATGAAACAAGTTCTGAAAAACAGTAACTATATATATATGTGTGTGTGTGTTCTGTACATAGTTGGCAAATTAAATCACTTGGTTTTTCTTTTTTCTTTTTTCTTTCTTTTCAATAGATCTATATGTATTGTTTTGGGACATAAAAGAAAGAATCATATGATAGGAGATTTTTGTGAAGATGTTGCTGATTTCTAATCAAAGCTGCTTTGGCATGAATCAGTAAATGACAGACTGCTTATTTAGCCAATATAATAAGAAAAAGAATAGCCCTTTATTTTAAAAATAAAGGGTATTATCTCAATTTTATGAAGTTCTTTTTGAAAATTTAATTGCACCATATAAACAGATAAGAATTTTCAAATTTTTTTAAATTTTCAAAACCAATATATAAGATCTCGAACGATAACATCTATATCCTCATGTGACCTATTCCCATTTAAAGTATCGAGGGTCCATTTGGTTTGACTTATTTTTAATTTAAAAAATACTTGTATATATATTTATATACATATATACTGTTTACAATTAATATTTGATTTGAATCTTAAAAAAAAAAAATTCTAAAAAATTTGAAATTCAATTTTTTTAGAAGTTAAAAATTTTAGATTCTCAAAAAATATTTTTTTCAAAAGTTACCAAAAAACATATTTTTTCCTTTTGAAAAAAGACAACTCAGACGAGCTGTGAATTTGGTATGCAGCATGTTCACCAATCAAGTCATGCATAAAAAGGGTGTTAAATGACCTAATTGTCTCGCACGGATAAGTCATGACTTTTAAAACTACTATTAAAGTATTAAAATCTTGAAATACTCTACTACCTAATATTAATTAATCTTCACAATAAAATGTGGTTATTTAATGCTCACGTCATAAATATTGGTAGCGTTTGAGGACATTGCTAGATCACAGGTTTTATCGAGGGTGAATCCATTATTTTTGTTTAATGGGTGCTACAAAAATATAATGTAGCGCTCTTATGCAAATAATTTTTTTAGTAAGACTTAAATTAATTTTTAGAAGAAATGAACCTCAAAATACAGATTTTTTTTTTCATATTAATTTGGTGTGAGTGGGGAGCATCTGACCTTGAATTTATAGCCTTGAATTAGTTTTTATTTGATTTTATTTAGGATGAATTTTTCGTTATAAAAGAAATACTATGTAAAATTATAAGGGCAAAATGCATTTTGCCTCTATACTTTATGAAAATTGTATAAAAATTTTTGTGATTGTAAAACTCACTCATACTCTCCTATGAATTAAAAAATATTGCACATTGGTCCCTGCTGTTAGTTTTTTTTTGTTAAAGTTAATGGAAGAGTTTTTAAATTGGTGCCAAATTTTTTTCATTTTAAGATAATACAAATTCTCCCTCTGATTTGAAATCTGGTGTAAATACATCACTTGTTAGTTGAAAATTAAAAAAAAAAATTCTCTTAGATTATATACTTTTTTGTGTTTATATGTATTCAATTATTATAAAATATATTTGTATTGTTTAATAAAGAGTTATTTAAACTAAGAAATGTACATAATTTGAAGATATGCTTTTATTTTATTTTATTTTTGAGGAGGCAAAACCTACTACATTACATAAGGACTAATCTTTGGGAGGGAACTCTCCTTTTGTTTTCTCTTAAGATTCTTTTCAGCGGTTGGGGTAGAACTTCAAAGCAATGACTTCCCAATGGTAATGTTAGGCCAAAATTTGTCATCCAGTCAACACTTCTATTAGCCTCTCTATAGACATGCTTCAATGAATACTCATTTTGGGATGCTAATATTCATTTACTACTTTCCAACATTGGCTGCAGTTCATTGTTCGGGCACTTGCTCCCTTATATCCAATTCATTAACACTTTTGAGTCTATCTCAATTTTCAGTTTAGCAATTCCGCTCTATTGGGCTATCTAGAGGCTTTCATATAGTGTTCTATTCTGCATTATTGTTGGTGGCCTGTCCCAAGTTGATTGCGAATCCCTTCATTCATCTGCTACGTTCATCTCTAAAGACCCCCCAGCACCCGCAGGTCCTGGATTGCCGTTTGCGCACTCGTCTATATTAAGTTTCTAACCGTCTTTTGGTGAAGCCCTGTTGATGAATCTCCATGTCTTGTATTTAAGCAACCTCCTTTGATTCCTTATTTCCCACACATCATTTATTTCTTGTACGTAGTTCTTGATAAGTTGGCTTTTTATGTGAAGGGAAAATTTTGTTGCCTGTATAACTTCTTGTTCCTCCATCTCCAAATCCACCAGAGAGAGATGCTGAACGTTGTTTTCCAATTTTTGTCTGCCATATTCCTTGCTAGCCAGTCTTTCCAAGGCAAGTTAACAAACACCTGATATGCTTTAAACTTTTTACTCATCTAGGAGTATATTTGCACCTTATTTCACATCAAAAAGAGGAAGTTGTACTATTTTTAAATTCAGAGGGGGATTTTGCACCATTTTCAAAACCAAATGGGGGAATTCAAATTATTTTTAAAAGTAAAGGGGGAAATTTGTCCCAATTTACTTGAGGTTTTTCTTCTTTTGGTTATTAACAAGTCGAAATACTTTGCAAGTATGTATTTTACACTCTCTATTAACTTTAACAAAAGAACTAACAGCAAAAGGCAATATGCAACGTTTCTTTAAACCATAAGAGTGTATCAGCGAGTTTTTAAAATATAGCGAACTTTATATGACTTTTATTTAATACAGGAGGATAAAATATATTTTTCTTAACTTATAATTAATATCTTAATTATTGAACCTCATATTCATTACTTAAAGTTCGTATGTCCTTTAAGAAGTTTTTCATAGGGTTAATAAAAATGAAATTCGAAGACTAAGTTACAGTTTGACTAAGATGTAATAGTATTTTTTGGTCAAATAAAATTTAATAGCTGAGGAAAACGAAAAGCTCATTTCACATGTGGTTGAACTGAACTCGATTTGGTGCTTAGGTTCCAATTGCATTTATAGTGGGCTGCCTTTTCCCCTTGTGCATGCTTTTTGGTTGGAAAGCGGCGTGATTAATACCAAAAGCTATTTCTCCGACACTTTTAGTGAGAAGTCAAAACTAATAAAGAAAAGCGTGTAAAGAACAAAAATAATTAAAAAAAAATGAGAGAGAAACAAAATAGAATTGCAAGGAAAATTTTCGCCTAAAGCATTGTAGTAAAGATACCATGGATCTCCTTCAATAAGTTTTTTGACCTCCACCCTCAAACCAACTTGTTTTTTAACATCTCACCCCCAAACCAACTTCGACCTTTCATAGGATTCGAACTTAAATAATCACTTCTAAGATAAATAATTTTAATTACTTGAAGGACTCCCAAAACTCTTTCTCTAACCAGTTATAAGCATGAGAATGGATTAGAGATCCCCCATTATTTTGTCATCCTTCATGCTCTGAAAAATAATATAAAGAGTTCACCTCTTAATAAATAATCTTACTACATATTTTCTCTATGTTTTGCATCATGTTATATACTTGCATCTTTTTCTAGTATTGATTTGAACGTTGAGGCATGTTTCGCTAACATCATAATATTTTTGCTTCTGTTCATTCTAATTGTGCAAATTGTTAGTGCTCACATAAAATAGATTGAAAATTCCAAAACCTGTTTTATATATATGAGGGAAACCTAATTGGTAAAAGTTCGACTACCAAACATTCAGCAGAATCTGACTGCCGAAATATAAACTCTGAGTACAATAATTTTTCTCAAGATCATTGCATTAAATAAGACAAGACACTCGACCTGACAAAAACTGAAATTGCTTGAACTTATACAAAAGTAGTGTCCTCTCCATATCTTTATAACCCAGACATCTCAGAGGACTTGAAAATTCCCAAACTTAATAGATCTTAATTGTGGACTTTAACATTTACAAGGCATGGTAAAGCAAACACAAAAAAAAAAAAAGCCTCAGAAAAGAATGAAAAAGAACGTGTAGGATCCCAAGACATTCAAAGCATTTTTCTTCAAGAAAAGTGACAATAATTTAACAGAGAATGAGAAGAAGAGGAGAACAGTTGTGGCATTACATGCTCCACTTATGACATAACTCAGCCAAATGTTGTGTGAATATGCTGCCGTCATTAATTTTGTCAAAATGTCATGGCCTCAATCTGTAAGTTCGGTTGTTTAAAGTTCAAACAAACAGATAGTGAGGAAACCTGACATGCGACAAACACAAATGCATTGCCACAAAACAGACACAAACACACACAGACACTGCATTATAGTATGCTGCTAATGATCTGACCCCTACTCTTAACCTTTTCTTCAAGCACCTCACCCATCTAAATTATTTCATAATATTGCAACGTTATAAATTTTTTTTTATAATAATAATAATAATAATAATGATAAATCGTTTTAATTCTTTTTATATAGATGATTCAATATTGTTAAAATTGTCAAGAATTTGAGTTTAGCGTGAACACCCAACACGCATCTCAGAAGACTAACATTAGAAAAAGAGAGAGAAAGTCCCGCTCAATTAATAACACAGAAGGCAACTAACTCCAAAATCACTTTTGACTTTTATCTAAAGGTGGAAAAAAGGTCAGCTGAATCTGGGTTTCTTTCTATTCCCTCCATCGTTGTCAGACTATTTCTTTTTTATTTTATTTTTTGTCCTCTTTTTTCTCTTGAGGAGGGTCAAAATTTGTGAACAGGTGTTAAACGGTCTTCAAAAACTCCATTAATCAGACCCCATCATCATTGCTGGCTGGAGGTGCTTTACTTATTCTAATCTATCTCTCTCTACAAACATATATATATATATATATATATATTATATTATATTATATGTATATATGAAATAAATGTACAGAGAAAGGGTTGACCATGTTGTAGTATATAGGGTAAAAGAGAAACTGCTGCTGTGTTGGCCTTTGCCTTGCTTAATGCTTGCACTAGTACAGTTGTACTTTTACATCATGTTATAACTCTTCACTTTCATTTTCCAGCATACATACAGGATCTCTCTCTCTCTCTCTCAACCTCTCTCAACAGCGACTCAAAGGGCATAAAGCTAGCCTGAGATATCCATTGCTTCTCTCTCTCTCTCTCTCTCTCTCTCTCTCTGATTCTTGTTTTGCTGCAGAACAAGCAAGGTGCTCTCTCTCTCTCTCCCCCTGTCCCCTCTCTCTGTGATTCTTGTTTAAACATGTTTATAGATGTCTATATGATTATGGGTTTTGTGTGTCTGTGCAGATACTTTGTTTTTCTTTGTGTTCGAGGGAGGCTTGAAATCATATTATCATGTTGATGAGTGTGGCTTATCTATTTTATTTCGTAAAAGTTGAAAATTCTCTACATATAATTGCATTATGTTATACTTATTTTCTTGTCTCATTTCCATTATTTGGACTTTTCTTAAGATCAATGCTGTGAAATTTCTCTTTTGCAGTCAAATTCCAATTCCAATTCATTGTTTGCTCTTAAAGAGATTAAAGAGGAAAAGTCACTTTGCTTCTGTGATTTTTCTTTTGTTTATTTTATTTACTTTTCTATGGTTTAAACAATTGTACAGTTTTTTGGGATCTGATTGAAATTTGTGACATCGTGATTATTGGCCTTTTTTACCAAATTCTCTACCAAGATTGTGAGAGGTTTGTTAGAAGATTAAATATTGTTTGTTTGTTATATACAAATGGGGTAGATGAGATCTGGTTAAAGAGCTAAAGGACAAATCATGTGGTGGGGATGAGGGGATTTGACTTTTTTGTGATGGAAGGTTATATATTGTTTGTTCAGCTGTTAAAAGTATACATACAATTTTCAAAAGGTGTGACCTTTTTTTTGTCTCTTTCTTTATCTGCTAATAAGTTTCAGATTCCTTGTGCTCACACTAAAACTTGGTATCTAGAAATATTATTAAAGTGAAGGGAGAAAAGGAAAAAGGAGCCTTGAAATAGTATTTACTGTCTAGTTTCTTTTTATAGGTCCGTTTAGTGCATGAAACTATCGTTATGCTCGATTTTTAAGCAAGGATCTACCTCACTTCTGAGTATATATTTATACAGCCTTAGGTTGTTGTTCTCAGAAGTGGCTCTTTTCTATTACGATAAATTGATGAAACAATAGCCGGTCCAATAGCTGCTTCAGCGGCTGCAATAGCTACAACAAAAATTAAGAAAATATTTGGAAGTGGCTCTTTACGTTCTGTTAGCTTACTTTAATTGAGAACGGTAAGGTTGCCTAAGGGACTTTGCAGAGTGGAAATATGATTTGAAATGTTTAAATAATTGAGCAAACACTATGGCATAGTTGCCAAATACTTGTCTTGGTTTGATGCTCTAGGATAAAACTAGATCATGCTTTTCCTCTTTTAGTTGCTTTTCAGTGTTTTTCGAATATTGAGTATAGGAGCATGTTTTTTCAGTAACATTTTTATTTGTGTGATACCAACTGGAGTGAAGAACCTCTACCCTGCAAATTATATGACAGTATTTGGTGGTTACTAATTTCCTATGTCTCAATATTGAAACTTTACTGAATGTTCCCATGTTTCGACCTCTATATTCTCTCATGTATCTTTTGCCTATAGTCCTCATCTTTCTCATGGTTGCTCCATTTGATGTAGATTTAAGTCAAGAACCAAAAGGTTTTTGAACATTTTCAAATTTCATTGAATTGCTTATTCTACACACTGCCTACTGTCTGATTACTATTAGTGAGGCATAAGTGCTGATTACTGATGAAGAGGAATTAGTTTAAGTGACTGTATAATCCTTTTCCTTTGCTTTCTCTTGGGTGTTGTCTTCATTCATTCTTACCTCAAGAAAGGTCATGGGCTGCCTAAGTTTGAGATGACAATTGACCAATCTTTAATTTTTCATCTTCATAGGGAAGTCTCCCAAGTCTCATGTAAGTGGGTGAATTGGATGTTTGCGGCACAGCTTTTAAAAATTCTCCGAACACTACTAGCTGATGTAAAAAATGAACCCAGGTAATTTTGTTGTTTTTCTTTTATTACTTTTTGCAAGCTTTTATGTCATCAAATGCTGCTGTTCTGAATTTTTTTATCAAAAGATCTACCTAGTGGTTAAGTATTTAATATTCCTCCTCTATCTCTTTCGACATTTTTGTTAAGATATAAATGAGGCTTATTCCAGTTCATCAATGGGCATATTTACTGTCAAATATTATCTGTCTGGTGGTTAATTTTCAAATGTAATATTTGATGAACCGCAAGCCTTGACTATCACATTTTTGCATGTATATGAGATCTGGTTTGACAATTCAAAGTGATTGAGATCTATATTGTTTCACATTATCTAGACCTTTTCTTTTTTTATTAAAATGATGTTAATAGTGTCTTGTTTGAACTCCTGCTTATGTGTTATACACCCTGTTTTCTCTTCATATTATTGTCTCATGCATCAGAATAAAAAATGAATGTTATCTTTTGGCTTTTCCAAACATTTACATCATTAAAAAGTTTAATGCATGTGCAGATAGGGAACCTGTGTTTTTGTCATTCAACTAGTTGTCTGTAAGAGTAATTCTAAACAGTTTGAGTGCAACGGCAGTGCCTTTGACACTGCTGTGCTGAAGGTGAGAATGAAGGAAAATCAGGGTATACTATGCCATTCAGATGGCTACCACAACAAGGAAGACTCGTTGTCCTTTATGACCAAAGACTTGCATCATTCTACTGGTAATGGGAAAGATTCAGATCCCTTAGCACTTCAAACACTTGAAAGAAATAATTTCTGGAACAGTCCTGAACTTGAGCACTCCGCAGTCTTGGAAGATTGTAGCAAGAATAATGAAATTGAGATTAGAGTTTCACCAATGAAGGCATATCAAAGTGGCCTCTTTTATCATCTAAGTGATTGTGAGAGGGGTGCAGATTCACTAGCATCTGATAAGAAGGATAGCGATAAATTGTGGAATACTGCAGAACTTGAATACTCGATGATTGTGAATGATTTTGCGGATCATAATAAACACGAGATCCAAGATTCTGGTTCGCCATTTCTTACTTCTTCCGATTTGTTTAAGTCAGACACACATTTATATACTGACAAAAATATGGTGGAATCTGAACTTCCTGAGTTAATAGTTTGCAAAGAAGAGATCAATAATCATGTTGTCAAGGACATATGCATTGATGAGGGGATGCCAGTTGAAGATAAAGGTCTGACTGACCGAAACATAATTGATTGTGCAGGACTGTCTGCTTCCTTACCTTCGAAAGAGTATAAGCAGAATGAGATATCATCGGGAGGTCCCGACTTCAAATTGCTTATTCCTGATGGACCAAAAGCCTCATCACAAGAGGATATTGATGATCATGCTGCTGCTAAATGTCAGACTAAAGAAGAAATGGATGTCGTATCACTTGTTCCAGGTGAAAAGAAATGTTCCCCCGAAGGTAGTATCAACATGGATGGTAGAACTGCAGAACACTTGATTCAGACCAGTGAAACAAAGTCTAACGGACCTGACAAGATTGAGAGTAATGTCTTAGAAGAGGAATCTCTTGTCACTAGCGTGCTTCCCTTGCAAGAGTTTGGTACACGAAGTTTTCTGCCGTCTCTTGTGAACTCCTTAAACAATGATGGAGATAAAGTTGTACAACAGCCTAATCAGGTTCGCTTTCCACTATTTGGTTGAATTCAGGCTGCAAATCCTGTCATTTTTGGATATAATGTTTTCATGTCATTGCCTCCATTTCTAATTTGACTTTTTTAGTGGCCATTCACAAATTGTGTTTGCTTTAAGCCAAATTGCCTTATTGTAATTTAGGAATTAATGATGATACCAAATATTTTGGCATCCACCAATGCGCTTTCAATTTCATTGCTGAACATGTTTGAGATAAATATCATGGGATTTGATTTGGGTTCTAATGGTTTGTACTGCAGATTCCCTCCGTGGAAGCAAATCTGGAAAGCTTTGCTTCTGTGTCTAAAGCAGAGGAATCAAATGAGAGTGGCCCTGCAAACAAATTAGGTCACAATAGTGAGGTTGAAAATGCTACCATCACTTTTGACTTAAACTCTCCCAACTCTGCAGTAGCTGGCAGCAGAAGCATGAGTGCAGCAACTACTGAACAATCTCTGAAATCGGACAATGTGCTGAATCATAGTGATGGAGAGACTAACATCACTCTAGCTGCTAGTCTGGTTCAACATGCTAATATGGATGGGAGAACTGTAGACATTAATCAAGACTCCATGATGAACTCTAAGAATAGGAGCTCCGCTGATCCTTTCATTGTTAGTGAGGTTCAAAGTGCTAGCACAGATGGAAGCACCGAGAGTATTAATCAAGATATTCTGGTGAACCATAAAAAGGGGAACCCCTATAATCCTTTTGCTTTTGATGAAGTTCAAAGTTCTACCCTGGAATGGAGCAGCAGCCAAAACATTCATGAATCATCCATTCTGAACCATGTGAAGGAAAACTTTGATCCTTTTGCCTCAAGTGAGGTTGAAAGTGCTAACTTGGACAGGGATACTGAAAACATTCATCAACCACCCATGCCAAACCCTATGAACAGGAAGTCAAACAATCCTTTTGCTGTTCCCGAGGTTCAGGTTACTAGCACGGATATGCACTCAGAAAGCATTCATCAACCACCTATGCTGAATCATGAGATAGGGAAGACAACTAATCCTTTTACCGATGATGAGGTTCAAAGTTCTATCGCAGCTGGAGGCATCGTGAACATGCATCAACAACCTGAGCTGAAGCATCACAATGGGAATTCCAGCAATCCCTTTGCTGTTAGTGAGGTTCAAAGTGCTAGAATGGATTCGATCACCACGGATATCCATGAAAAGTCCCTCGTGTTAGATAATACGCTGGATCATAGGGATGGGACTGATGAGCATTTATCGGCCAGTAACCACATTCAATGTTCTAGCAGCATGGCCGAGAACAATGAGGTTTTGCACGATAAGTCCTTTGAACCACATGCTGGCAATAATCAAGGTCAGCTTGGCATTGGAGAGACAAGTTTTTCCGCTGCAGGTCCTGTATCAGGTCTAATTACGTACTCGGGGCCTATAGCATATTCTGGTAGCACCTCTCTGCGATCAGATAGTAGTACAACCAGCACCAGATCCTTTGCCTTTCCAATGTAAAATTTAGTCACTACTGAATCTGCAATATTTCATTTGTCGAATATTTCTAACTACTCAAAATTTAAACATCGTTTTCTTTCTGCAGATTACAGTCTGAATGGAATAGCAGTCCAGTGAGAATGAGAAAAGCCGATGAGCAACATTTCCGGAAGAATAGGGGTTGGAAGCAGGGTATTCTCTGCTGTAAATTTTGAAAATTTTATTCCTTTTCTAGGTTGTAGTTACAAGTATATATATATCATCAAAATCTCGAGTTTGATTCTACCAACTACTGTGAGTATACATGTCAATATTCCCAGGGGCTTGGCCAGCCCTTTGCTACAAAGGTAGGTTCATGGTGTAATGCTTTGAGTTGTAACGTGAAGCATGCAGGTTGCCGTATATATAACCATATTTATACGCATCTTTCTTTTAACTTTCATCTTTTGTATACCTGGTATCATGTTGCTTCTCACACTGTCGTCCTATGGGGCCAAAGTATGCCATTTGTCGTTAAAGAATTATGCTCACCCCTAATCTAAAATGCATGTAAATATTGACTTTTTTCTAAGTATATTTTGTTTAGTATACAAGATCGACCACACTCGAGCAAAGGCAGGGGCGGAGCTAGGGGGAACCACGGGGCCCCGACCCCCCCAAGCTCCAAAAAAATTATTTTTACACACACACACACACATATATATATATATAATATTTA
The DNA here is from genome assembly GCA_028554755.1 of Cordia subcordata. Classification (NCBI taxonomy): domain Eukaryota; kingdom Viridiplantae; phylum Streptophyta; class Magnoliopsida; order Boraginales; family Cordiaceae; genus Cordia; species Cordia subcordata. The sequence continues at coordinate 6,126,125 of JAPTOF010000020.1, forward strand.
TTAAAGAGCAAAAAAGAAAAAAAATATCCTATTTTGGCCCCTCCTAAAATTTTTTCTTATTGGGTAAATATTTTGAAATATGACACTGATACAATGACAAAAAGAGTATTTTTTTCTAAATATATATCTTTTATTTTATTTTATCTTTTGGTTTTGAAACTTCGAATTCTTATGATATTTTAGTGAGCTCTTTTTTATTTTTTATTTTTTACAAGGAGGCAAAGTCAATTTAAATAGTAACTAATCTTTGAGAGCTGGCTGAGTTTTTTAGTTATTTAAAATGATATTTAAGGGATCAAATTTTTATAAGGGGTAGGTAATTAATTTTAGTGGACAAAATTTTAGTAATGCTTAATCAGTTTATCTTTTAGTTAGGAATTAAAATTTTTTATATAAAATAATTTATTTTGAGTATACAAATTATTAGCTAATGTTGGGTTTTTCATATACAAATGTGCACTGTAAATGGAAAAATATTCTTTTTAATAAGTTTTTTGGAGTAGTTTTTAAAAAGATAAAACTCTAAAAAATAAATTTTTTTTTCTAATGTTATAAAAAGTGTGCTTTTTTTTTTTTTTAAAATAAGCTAATCCAAATGGATCCTTCGAATCTTTAACAAAATTTTGAAGGGATAAACAAGATATTGTACACATGCCTAATCACCCTAACTTTTTTGAAAAGATAACTTTATTCTCTACATGGAATTGTCGCTATCATGTAAATATGACAATTGACTTTTTTTTTATTTAGGCGAATCCAACTTTATTAACTTACTTAGTTAACTTTTTTTTTTCCATAACCTTACTTTTTTTTCGTTTTTGCTAAACAGTATTATATTTTGTTGTAATTTAAATATTTAATATTGCTGATATTCTTAATTAAGTTTGGTCCCCCAACCTTAAATTTCTAGCTCCGTCCTTGAACAAAAGGTGTTAGTTGTCTTGATAAAGCAACGCTCTAAATCCACCCTTGACTGCTAAACATATTCTAATGTAACACCTTTTTTCAAGATACGATGTTTACACTCTATGCGCAAGTTAAACATGTACAAGGAGGCTATATATTTCAGTCTCCTATAACTCATTTTTTTTTTTTTTCTCAATACAATCTTATGTATTGATACTTGTCTGTCATAAGTGAGTCTAATCAATTGACTCAAAATGTTAAACGTGTGATAACAATAGTAGTGCACCCAATTTGTTATAAGCTGAACTCAAATCTCATAAAAACTAATGTCAGATGGATGTTATGACGTTAAACAAGTACTAGATGCATTTAGCCATTAGGTATACTCAAAAAAAGAATAGATAAATAATGAAATGAAATAGGATAATATCCAAGAACTCTCGGATTCAAATATGCAATATGTATTGCATGCGATGAGGATTACTTGAAAATGGACTTGTCTAGTTGGATCAGTAGCTTTGGAAAGTGTAAATAAGCTTAGATCAGTAATTTGAAATTGGGGGAAATTACATGAGTGTGGTGCATTGGCCATTCCCATGAGATCGGTCCATTGGTTTGCTTATACTCTTTTATCTTATTCAGTTTCAAGGTTATCTTTCTTAGACCAAAAAAATAAGGAAAAAAAATAAAGAATAGAGCTGAAAATATGTGAAATTCGGACGGACTTTATTCTTCTTATTTTCAACCCAAATTTCAAACTAGAACATTTTTGTTCTTTCTGCAGATTTCTATCATCAACCAAACGACCAATATATATATATATATATATATATATATATAGATATATATATAAACAGAAAGAAATGCTTGAATGCGAAAAGCGTTTCTTTATAAATATGTAATCAATTAGTTTCCTTAAAAAAATATTGTTTATGTGTTAATTAAAATATAATCTTTTAATAGACTTGATGTTCAATGAGCTTCAATTGTTCTAAGTCAAGTATCGTATTGATGTTCTGATCGCACAGAAACACCTTTGGTGCACATCTGAGTTTCGCAGTGTCAAATGGTAAAATATGATTTCTTAACAAGCCTAGGGCAAATAAAAGAAACTTTATCTTCTTCATTCTGTCTAGCTACTTTAGTAGTTTATATCAGCTATAAATTAATAGTACTAAAGGATTATGTGCATGTTTGTACTGACTTTTTTATATGAAAAAATATTTTTGCTAAAAAAAACACTTCTAATTTGAGTATTTGGATTGGATTTAAATATATATATATATATATATATATATATATATATATATGAAAGAGGTTCAATTTTATTTTTTTTTCTTTAATTTTGATGTAAAAAATATTAACTTATCAAAAAAATATTTTTTTGGAAAAGTTATATAAAAACACTTTTGAAAAAAGGAAACATAACCCAAATGAGCGTTGAGAAATGAGAATAATCAAATTGAAACAACTCTTGACGACCAAAAGTGCAACTTTTACAATTGGGCAAATGATGGACCGACCTTTTGCGATTTCTCTAACAAACATTTACCTTTTGGGTATTCTTGACATAAATACATACCCCTTAAGATAGCATATTTCTTGTGAAACTCAAAAACTTATGCTTCCTAATAGTATCCCTATCTTGGTATGTGACAAAATCAACCCAAATGTTGTGAAACTTCCCAAAAAGCAAGTGTGAAAAATATGGATTTTCTATGTACTTTTTTTGGAACTCTTCATTTTGTGCTTTGTGTATCTCTCTCTCTCTCTTTCTCCCCCCCCCCCCCCCCTAAGACTCCTGTGGGCTGTATCTTGATTGTTATAAATTCCAGATAATAAAAGGATACCTCTCATTGCTAAAGTTAAGTGTTTTGAGCAATGGAACTACACATAATCATCGCTGCACTTTGTATTATTAGCCTTTCCTTCGTGTCAATATCTCCATGTACTTCTCACCAGGCTCCTATGATCCATTCATCTACTAATGAAGGAGGTAATGGCTCTAAATCTATATAGTGGAGGATTGCAGTCTTCGCTAACTCGAGATTTTCATTTTTAGTATAATATATGAATTGTTTATAATTACTATAAAAGTTGCTATTATTTTTGTCGACTAAAAAAAATTCCAGAATCCAACCCCTGAATTGAGAGTACTTTCTCTTTTCATGACTAAGTATCTCATGCATAATCTTATGCCTTGCAATTATTTTCGCAGTCCACGCTGCTCAACTGATCAGTAGTCCTCCTGCGCTGCCAAGGAAGCTAATTAAGTTCAATAAAGAAGTAATGGTACGAAAATTAAAGGTTCATTTGGATTGATTTTTTTTAAAGCATTTTTTTTTATAATGTTTTGAAAAGTACTAATTGAAAAGTTAAAACCTCTAACTTCTAGAGAGTTGAATTTAAGCATTTTTTAGGGTTCGTTTCAAGTTTTTTTTAAAAAATAAAAATAAACCAAATACTTACTACAAAAAGTATGTATTTTTCCAAAGAAAAAAATGCTTTTTCATTAAAAAAAAAAAAAAGCAATCCAAACGAGCTTAAGTTTATCCTACTTTATAATCCTCAGATAAAATCATGGTTATCTGCCAAGAAAAATCACTTCATCTATGTTGTAATCTTCAATTAAACTTAACATGCATGGTACGTTTGAACAGGTGAAGGATTCTGATCACAAGAAAGATGTTGTCACATGCCATAAGCCGAAGGAAGTTTTTTCAGGTATATGTATATTTATTATATTCCTCAAACTAAGCACTATTCTCGTTTTTCAGAAACTGAATTGTTATCCTGCTAATAAGCTTGTGCTTATCCATGAGCTTCCATGCTAAAATAACATTGTGTTTAATATGTTATTTTTTCCTCCTTCAAGGGCCCTTTTGCTCTTTAGTATCGAAAAGAGATATATATACTTCTACAGCAAAGATGACAACACTTAAAACTAGGTAAATTTATTTCGGAAAGTTAAACAAATCAATGAATCTTTTCATTTCTCAAATTTAATATATCATAGATATAAAAACGTTGCAAAATGCTCAAAACTTAGCCAAGTATGGAGATTAGGCTCCAACATTACACAATGTTAATTACTATTGTTGTCGGTAAAGTTGTTGCCACTAAGCATTTCAACATATGTATCATATTCAAGTATGCATGCCTAACATAAAAATAATGTGTTACATCATTCCTTCGCCCATTCACTCATGCCAAATTTCTTTATATCATATTCTTTATATGATAAGGAATCATGAATTGAATGTCAAATTCTTCATGTTTCATTATATAAGAAAGAAAGAAGGGGTAAAATATTAGTATATAACATTAATTTTAACTATTTAATCTATCAAATATACCCTCTGAACTATAAAGAAGAAAAAGGTTCAAATACTTCCATTATCATCATCCCATACATTGCTCTTGGCCGGAAAGTGAGGGGTGCTAACCACTAAGCTACACTCTTTTGTCTTGGTTGGCTACTTGTAGAACAAATTACTCTGTAAAACAAATGTTAATCTTATGCACAAGCTGCTGCTTAATCTCTTTTCAAGATTAATTCTTATAAATTTAGTTAAGACTTTTTGATCAAAAGTACAATTCAGTTGAATAAAATGCATTGATTATTCAATAATTTGGCTCCGTCTCGTTAATTAAAAAATAATACAAGATATACTTGATACGAGATTATATACTAAACAATTAACTAAAACCTTGATTAGTTTTCTGTAACCTTTTGGTACGTACATAACTAATTCTTCTTAATTCTGAAATTAATAAACTATGTGACATGTCCAGGCAAATCATATGTCCAAGAAGCAAAATCTACTCATGCCAAAAAAGGAACACGAGAAGAATGGATGGAGTCAGACGACACTTCTGATTTCTTTACGATGGATTATTCGCGTGTCAAAAGACGACGTCCCATACACAACAAGTCTATCCCAGTTGCTCCTTGAAATATATATAAATATATATATATATATGATATTTTGATGTTTAATTCTAGGGTTAGTGTAATAGAAACAAAAGTTTAATTTGGACACAATTTTGATTAACAAAAGACATGTTTTGTAATTAATTAGGTAGAATATAGGAATATGTGTCCTCTTCTAACTTTGTTTTCTAGGACTAGTTATTTTGAACAACAAAAAACAGTGTGTTTTGTAGTTAGGGAAATGAGGAACAATGTTTTCTTGTAGCTTTGTTACGGCCGACATTGTCCAACCCTAACTTTTGCTACAAACAATGATCCTATTTATGCTTTTGATTATGTTCATCGCTATGTTCGTGGATTTTTTTTTTAAAATCTTTTTGGTTTTTTGGCTTTGTTGTTTGATTTTCAAAGCATTCTAAAATTTTCTGTGGTTTAAAGCTAAGTCATACAAATTGAAAAAAAAAGTAAAAGTTGAAACCAGATCTAGCGAAGATTGGAGAAATTAGTGTCTTACAAACAAAGGGTATTTTAATTTGTATGGGTGTGCCTTAAACATCAAATCACCCCATGGAGGTGTGGATGAGAGCATGAGAGCAGAGAGAACTTTGTGTGCTTTAGGTTTACTTTGTTTATTTATAAAGCCGTATGCACAAGTTTTTCTCTTATAATTTAATATGCGCGTAAAAAAAATGTAACTTTATTATTTGTTGAATAATAAATTTTATTCTAAAGGAGATCGTTAGCACAAACAAAAGGCCAAACTATATGTTAAAAATGTCACATATTCTTGTGTGTGTTTCTGTTTTATGTGTGGGTGTGTGAGCATGTATGGTGATGACAAAGTTTATTATATGAAGAAAATGGGGTTTTTATCGTCCTTGATACACAGAATTCTAGCATGCCTTGAATGTAATTACCCCCGGGAATGGCGTTTCCCCATTACAATGTCTTGAAAAATGAATTATACCAACCAAAATTTTGACCTGCTTTGACTTTTTACATCCCAGTTGAAATAGTACAACCAATTCTTGGAAAAAAGTTTGGGGAGATGCACGATGAGTTTGAAAAATGTTATAAGAGATATTTAATAATAATAAACAGTATAAATGATTTTATTATTATTTTAATTTACCACTTTTAAATCTCTTCCGCAATGCATGATTGAAACCCAGAGCACCCCACTCCCCTTGTGTTTCGTTTTCCATGCTAATGCTATTATTTTCTCATTTTTGATAGAAGAAATACACATTTTTTAAGGAAAAAACATAAAAACAAATACACATTATAAATCCTCCCTTGCTAATTCTATTTGCTCAATTGCATTATGTTCGATCAAGATAACTATTTTGTTGAGGGACTTTATATGTTAAATAGAAAGCAAAGCGATTCATATATTACATGTATTTCGTTATTTTGCCATTATAATGTAGCATGTCCCTGTTTTCATTATCAACATTTCGAACATGATGTCACTTTGGTTAACTTGTACGTGGAAGCCATGTGGTAAGTTGACAAGGGCTAAATCAAATTGATATTTGTTGGAAAAGTGGGACGTCATAATAAATATTTATATCTATACTATAGTATAAAGTAGAATCAAATGTATAATTTTCATTTCTCTTAAAATTGATGCCTTCTAAAATTCGGCAAAAGACATCAATATTCATTTCTTTATCCAATATCCCATTTATGCCCCTCAACTTTCCATAGGTTTTTGCATTTTAAAACCCTAAATCTCTCTAAACGTTTGAATTTATTTCATCAATTACATTGAAAATACATCATACATTTGTCTTATGCTATGATATTAAAGGATATTACACCTTTTTTTAAAAAAAAAAATGTTATCGACATTTGTAAAGATATGAACATAGAAGTTGTTTCCTTAATTTTAGCTCAAATCATGCATAAATCTATATTTTGCTGTGGTTTTAGAATATATTATGCCTTTTTTGGAAAAGGAAAATGTCTTATCGAGAGAAAGATTTGGTGTAAAATTATGAATTATTTCCTTAATTACAGCTCATTCATGCATGTGTGAAATCTATGGTTAATTAGTAAAATCATTAAAAGATATCATAGTTTTTTTTTTTTTTAAAAAAAGATTTTCCAACCTTACAATACGTACAGATAATCATCTTGCTTTTTTAAAGCATTGGTGCGACGAAATTTATTGTAAAATAGAAAAATTTTAGCTGCATATATTTATGATTAATTAGTCAAATCATTGTTAGGTTTCAATTTTATTATTTCATTATGTGATTTAATTCATAAAGCTATGATTATTCATAGTGACATATAATGTAAATGAACATGATCTTAGAAGCATATCATGGATTTTTGTAATTATTATGCTGGTATTAATCAGTAAAATCAAGATTGTGTTTCCAAATTTAGTAATTAATTTAAATCATATAAGTATATGCATTAACAACTAAATTGTGCCAATCACTTTTTTTCTCCTCCATTTCAATAGTCGTTGTGTACATTTTTCATATTTTACTTATTTGTTGTTCTGTACATGTTTCAAATTTGACACCACAGTTTTGTCTTTATATTTTTACTCCTCGTATTTGGTATTCTTTAATCGAAAAGTAACGACATCAACAGGTAATATATCTATAATCTTTCGATATTTAGATGATAATGATGTGTATTTTGTATGATTTTTTTTTATCAATGGTTATTATGTTAATAATTTTTTTATATTATTACGGGTTGCTATCTGTGCAAGAGTATAATAACGAGTTTCTTGTATGTTTGTACTATGATATTAGTTATCACTTTACTTCACTATATTACACTATAATACACCACGCAATAATTATTCTATTAAATTAAAAAAAAACACTGTACAACTATTATATTCTTAACCCAAATCCCTATATAAAATAATTGTCAAGTTGGTTCAACTTCTAATTTGCAATGTAGCTAGCTACGATAATCAATTCTTGAGACCTACATTTTAAGAGCAAAATAAGTGTTTATCTACTTCATCTTTTGAACTAAAGAATGCTCGATCAAGAAGAAAATTAAAGAAATTATGTGTTCTAAACATGCATAAGGTTTGATATTTATTTAATTTAATTCATTCTAACTATAAGAATATCACAAATTTGGTTCATAATTATCATAACTCTTTTCTTTTTTCTAATATAAATAATTACATTTTTATTTCCAGGAGGAGCAAGTGCTCTTGATGGTTCTTTAAAATCTAATTCAAATATGTTGGATGCTCAATCTTTAAAAAATAACCAATCTTTAACATAGTGTTTTGGCAATTGTGGCAGTTCAAAACAAAATAGTTGATTGTTTACCAATGAAGTGATGGACATAAATAATAATGGCATGCCTTTGAACCTAACTAGCATTGTAAGAAAAGATCACCATAAAAGACCTCCTCTTAGAGATATATCAAATTGTGACATTAATCTTTCTAAATTGCACAAAAATACGAATTACGTTCATAAATCAATTAATATAAGTTACCTCCTATGCATGGCACTAGCATTTTACTAGTAACTAAAGAAAGGTACATGCAACGAACCTCGGTATTTAATATGATACTGCATAACTATTTACAGACAGATAAAAATCTATTGTATTCATTATTAGATACAAGGTAAGGAGTGCAAGTTTAGGAGGCCTGACCCCTCTTTCTCTTCCGCATTTCTATTACTAACTCCGTCTTTGATACATAAGTTAGTATATATAGATTACAATGAGAGAACAAATTCCATTAAAATAAGTTTCCTAATTTGGCCACAATTAAAAATTCTAAGGCTCATTCAAAATACAGGTCTATTTCTGCGTTTGCAAAAGTTGAAAAAATCAACATGATGGCAGTTTATTTTTACAATTCGACGAATTACTCCACAAGTCTGGCTCTGAGTCTCTGACAATCGTGGCCCAATAAGTACGCAATGTTTTATGTTCTTGTGAAGCCCAAAACTTCGGGTTACTATTTGGGCTATAGTCCGTTTAGGGTTAGGCTTCTTAGTTGGGTCTTAGTGTGTGTTGGGCCAAGCAATTTGTTATAGTATTTGGGCTCTAGCCTCTGGATCCATCTATTGTTTCAGTTCTGGGCCCGTTTGGTTATACAATTATTTTCCAGTAAAATTACAACTATGCCACTGCCTCCAGTCCTGAGACAGTGAAAAGCATTCCACCGTGGAAGCCTCCGCCCAACATCGCCGGAGCACCACCACCACCACCACCATGAGTTATTCAGCCTTCGTCCTCAGGACCCAAATATCCAAAAAGACAATAATACCGTTCGTCTCATTGACCAGAAGGACCATTCTACCCTTCACCACCACATCCTCCTCCTCCTCCTCCTCCTCTACCAAATGCAGAAACCAATTTCACCACTTCACGCCACCCTCACCACCACCACCCACAGCAAAGAAAGTGCCTTTTACAGTCTCAGCACACGGGGTGACGTGGCAAGACCCTTACCATTGGATGTCCAAAACCAACGATCCAGATTTCATCAGCTACCTCCACCAAGAAAACGCTTATGCTGATGCCTTCATGAAAGATACACACGAATTGCAGAGGCTGCTTTTTGATGAGATGGTCTCCAGATTGCCCTCCAAGATTTCTACCCCACCTGAACGCTGGGGCCCATGGTCTCTTCACTTTCACTTGCGCAAATTTCCCATTTCATATATGTGTGTGTGTGTGTTTTTTTTTTTGTGTGTGTGTGTGTGTGTGTGTGTGTGAATATTTGTATGTAAATATGGCACCTTTAAATTGGTATCTGTTGTTCCACAACTTGTGTTATGAGTACTACTAGTCAATGTTTACACATTTCTTGAAAAGTAATTGTAAGCAACAGTAGATGACCATATGATCACACACATGTAGTATTTTCTGTGATTTATTTGAAAATCTGGTTAAACATTGGGGATTAGTTGAAACTGGAGGAGATGATTTTGTGCGTGCAAAAGTAATGTTGTAATTTTTCGTCCAACTCGATGACTTTTGGCAACTTCTGTGGAGCTCTGGGGACATATAATGTGACTTGCAAAAATAGGACTAATTTGAAAAATTCAAATTAGCATTATGTTCATAAGTTTAAATGGTAAAAATTTACCCTTAGTTTTGATGATTGAAGTTAGTAGAAACAATGGTCATGCGTAGGTATGTTGAAATGGAGTATTTTATGAATGATATGCATTTATAATTGTACTTTTATGTGTCTAACTAATGCCGCGGATATTTGGAGAACATAACAAGAAAGAAGGAGAATCAAGGTGCCCAGTCTCAAAGCTGGAATTAGCCAAGAAACTCCCAAGATAGTAAACATACGAGAGGGAATAAAATATTATTATTGAATAATTCTAGAAAAGTTGTTTATTAATAAAAGCTTTCACCCCTGGACACAGGCTATTTCAGGAATCCAAAACTAAATACGATTTGATTCTACTAATCCTCTACATTTTAAAATAGCTAATAAACTATAAACTAATTTTAATATAACTAAAACTCAATAACAAATAACTAATATAACTAGGACTCAGTAAAAAAATAACAAACCCTAAATCCTAATCAAATTTAATTACTAACTAAAACAATGAAATTTAATTTGAGTGTTGGACTGCATCACTAACTTAATTATAATGAATTAAGAATTTGTGGAACTGGTTGCTAGTCTATCATGTTTAAATGATCATGTCTTTAAGATTCTGAACATATGTGTAGATGGCTAAAGTTTGTACCTTTGTGGTCTTTTTCAATGATAAATGTAGTTAGGGTTAGTGAACGGTTATTGTAGGGTCAATGTAGATAACATTTGTTTCTGGACAAAGGTTATATTATAGTTGACATTGGACAGTATACAAGATTGTATAAATGACTTTAGTTGCTTATGTATTTAATTTTAAGTTTGCTCCTTGCACCCCCTTGTTGCATATTAACAAAATCCTTTCCTTCTCAGGGAAAAGGGAAAAAAGATATAGTTGAATGGGTTGGTTGTTTATGGTATGCAATAATGTGTAGTATAATTAGGTTTTTGTGAGTATATATGTGAAGATGTCTGCTGCTTATTTGTGTACAAGATTGTTCTCAATATTTACAATTTTCATTGTATTGACCTTAGTTCAAATTCTCTCGTGTCTTTCAAACTTAGGCTTTGAAGACTCATAACTGAGTAGTCTCTTCTGCATATTTGTAATTGTCTATCCTTTTCTTTTACGTATTAGTACTTTACCAACTGGAGGTTAGAATATCTGTGGTCAAAATGTGACCTTTTTCTTCTTTTTCTATTTTTTGGTCTTTGGCACTTGGTTAGGCTGTATTACCAGTACATTCCAGATGAGAAGGAATATCCAGTATTATGTAGGAAATTGGCAACTGAAGGAAAAGGTTGGATGAATAATTTAGTTAATTATGTGAGAGGACTTGGGAGGGAGGAAATTCTGCTCGATTGGAATGAAATTGCTGAACAGCATGGTAAATATTTTTAGTTTTAAATTCATACCTGTATTTATTTTCTTAAATATTTTGTGTTTAAAGTGTGTTTTTTAGGGTTTAATCAGACGCTTGAAAATGTGGTCCATTGTGAGCAAACCATTTATGTTAAATGCCTTAAATAACTTTAAAAAAATTATTTACTGGAACTAGTAAAAGAGAGTACATGACAAACCAATTTAGAGCATGGCTGGATTTTCATGTTGCTTAAAGTATTGTTAAGCTCACAAGGATTCTATTCAATGTTGTTGATTATCTACGGATATTTTTATGATGTTGAATAGATAACTGACAGGCAAGGCATTCTAACTATATCACAGAATTTTCGAAACAACAGTTTGAAAATGTCATTTTATAGTTGCCTGCTACCAGTATTCATTCTTTCCAGGTCAGTCATCAAAGGATATAGCATACTTGAAAATAACCAGTGAAGTATAATTAGGATGAGGAGGTGGATTGCATGATGTAGAATTCCATAAAAGCATGATAGAAAGTGAGAAGTTTGAAATAAGAATCTTGCTTGTCTACTGAAATTCTCAATCGCCTAAAAATCTTGTAGTGAGTATATGTAAGCATTGATCTGGCAGTTTAATCCAGGAGTTACATAAGGAACATATAAAATCATATATAGAAAAGAAATTTCAACCTCTGGAACTGTGTTAGCTCCTAAGTTCTAAAATAAAGTTGGGGTTGCCTTTTATTAGATATTCCAAGGTCATCCATGATTTCCATCAGTACCTTGGTTAGGTACTTCTTTTGTGTTACTTTTCTGGTTTTCTGAGAAAGGGGAACTATGGGGAAGCAGGCAGTTTTTAACTGATGGGAGTCGATTTTGAGGTCACATAGTGAGGGTCAGAGTTACTCGGTATTACTTTCGATATATGGAAAGGAACATATGCATTTTGTTTCAGTGTCACTTTTTTGTAGTTTGCAAAGTGACTGAACTATAAGCAAATCTGGTGTTATGTAATGGGGATTCGCTGCAGATTGTTATAGAATAGAAATAGTTGGCATGACTTACAGAGTATGAAGTAGAGTTTGTTGAACATCCTGAACTGATTCACAGTATTTTCTTTGTTTTAGACATGAGTGTAAAAGAAGTTTTTCCTTGGGTATTTGACATGGTGATACAGAAATCAGGAGGAAGTTTCACATATTAGCTCTAAACAAGTGGGTCCTATTTCTTAAGCAGTCTTGTCCTTTTGGCAGGGGCTACTTGAGACATTACCTTTGCTGAGTCAATAACCATGGAGAAGTGGAACCTCATGAGTTTGTTTACTGGCTGTTGAGGTTAATGCTTGTATGGCAAACAACAGTTCTCCTGTTTTGGTTGCAAAGGCACGATCTCTTAGTAAAACTCTTCTACTCCTTTGTTGCTGGCCTGAGTGGAAGGCAATCTTGAAAGAGTAAATATCTACAAGAAGAAAGTGCCGTTTCGCCTGCTTAGCATTTTGTGAGGTTATACTTGACAATAGATGAGTTGAGAGACAGGAAGAATATTTGTATGGTTATCTTTCTGGCTCAGTGAAGCTTGGGAGACTCCAGTCACAACTTTACCGTCATGCGTTGCAGGAACTTGTGTTGGTTGTTTCCACTTGATGGTTTAAGGTTGGTGATGACTTAGGTTTCAACAACTTTATTGGAAGCTTTGCAATAAAGTTGGTAAGATTTGGAAAAGTCATGCAAATTCGAACTGCTTGCTGTGGAGAAATGCGAACATGGAAGTAAGAAGGTATTACTGAAATTGAAGGGGATCAAATTTTTTCAGATGTTTTTCCAGAGTAAATCTATGTGCTTTAGTTAATTGCGTATTTCTAGGATTAGAATACTGTAAGAGACTGCAAATAGATGCTGAGCTGAGTGAGTTTTCACTTCTCCATCCATGACTCTTTGCTCATCAGCAAAGAAAATATGAGGTAGAGACAGAAGAAAGTAAGGGGGCAGAGGTGAGAGCCAGGGAGACTTGGGGAGAACAGAATAAGTGGTACTGATTCAAAAAGTACGTCCACTAATTGCAAATCTCAGTTTGTTCCGGTCACAATTAATACAGTTCATTCAGGTTGACATCATTATTAATCTGTATATGCATGAGCATGTGCATGTCCAAATAAAATATTTCTCTTGAAGTACAAGCTATGTATAAACTTCCTAATTCTATCTTGTTTTTGTAGGATATATTCACATATGATACATATCACATAACTTGTTGATTACATGTGTTCATATCATCTATGTGTTTGTGTGGGTGAGGTGTTTAGTTTTTCACTTTTTTTTATATTTTATTGTGTTTTTGTTCGGGGATGGGGGGCTGACGGACCCTATGTGTAATATTGTAGTAAATTGTGGTTGAAGTTGTCACAATATTCCAAATAATGTAGATCCTTAGAGACAGTATCTCTTAAACAAATGCTCGGCCTATAATTGTAATATAATTTTGCTTTTGTAGGATATGTTCATGTTGGTACATGTCGAATATCACCAGACCACAATTTTCTTGCATATACAATTGATGTCACTGGTAGTGAGCAGTTTATTCTTCAGATAAAGGATCTCCAAAACAATCGTGTTCTTCCAAGATTTAGAGTTGAGGGGGTTGTCAGCCTTGCATGGGCTCAAGATGGTTGTACTTTGTTCTATACCCTATTTGATAAGAACCAGCGACCTTACAGGCAAATTCTCTATCTACTTTCGATAGCCTTGCTTGAAATCAGGATATATTCTTACACATATGATAGTTGACCAGGTTACAATGCATAAAACTGGGATCAGATTCTCTGGATGATACACCATTGTTTCTAGAAAATGATTCCAGCTTCTGTGTTGATATCACAAGCACAAAGGATGGGAAGTTTATAACTGTCAACTCTAATTCACGAACTTCATCCGAGGAAGGAACATGTTTGTCAGTTTCCATCTACTTTCTCCTAATCTTTCAAAAAATTTGTTCTCATGTCCTTCATGGTTCGGTGGTCTAACTGCAGGTTTATGTCATAGATGCGACAAATCTGGGACCTGGGCTGCGGAGATTCTGTAAGCGTGTCTCTGGTGTGCAGTACTTCCTGGAACATCATCAAGGCTTCTTCTATGTTCTAACAAATGCTCCTATGAAAGAGAATTTGGGCTTTCCTGGTAAGGAGGGTTACTATTTAGCTAGGTGCAAAGTTGAAGATATGCAGTCAATTAATTTGCAGGTAAATGGAAAAACTGTCTGCTTTACATAGAATGAGACCTGGAATTGTTCTCGATAATATCTGTCTCATGGACACTACATGAAAACGTTTTTTTAATAATAGTAAGTTGTCTATACTCTATATAATTACTTACTTCTATATAAGATTACTCTATATGACAAGCACACACAGTCTCTTAAACACACCAAGAGATGCTTACGGGATCAATTCATTTATCTTCCAATCATGGTCATCAAAACTGGTAATAAGACAAAGTATGCCACATGGAAAATTTTAAAGACTTCAAATAATACCATCTAATGGTACTGGCCTGCACCTGTTCCCTGACATTATTATTTAGTTTATGAAAGGTAGAAATTTCACATGCATGGTCACACACACACATCCACATCACGCAACATTATTTTGGAAGGGTAGAAGTATCACGTACATGGTATGGTGCACACAGGCTTGCAGATCATGCTAGCACACACGTACACATGCTTGCCTTAAGCAATTAGAATAATCGGGTTCTGTCTCTTATTTGTGATTGTTTTGTTTCTTGCTAGTACATAATTGCACCACGTGAAGGTATCTGCTTGCAAGATATGGACATGTTTAGAGACCACTTGGTGCTTTCCCTCAGCAAAGATGGTTCTGCATCCATGTGTTCCATCAATATGCCTATTGATGTCAGTCTTGAGGTATGGTTACTGTAGTTATATTGACAAATAGTTGAACTTCTTAGGAGTAACGTCCAAATTATTGAAAAGTAGTTGGGCTTACTTGATTCTTGTTAGATCATGATACTTGGATCCTTTTTAGTAAATTAAAAGATGTGCTTAAATAAAATTTATCTATCGATGAAAGAGAGATGGAACTGAGCCAAGTTTAGCAATACTTAATGAACAGATATGATGCAACACATTCATTTGGCATGTTAAATTATTTCTTGAGTCCATTCTATATCAGTCTTTATAGTATGGATTCTTACCCTGAAGTATGGATACAGAGATCAGGCATAGACATGAGATGAACATGCCTAACAGCAGATTCACAAAATCAGAACATTTCACACAAGGGACATGCCAATAGAAGTTTTGTTATTTTGCTTTTGAAAATGAGCTTATACAATTCCATAGTTGAGTAAAACTGAAGTTGTACAATGATAAAACTAGAGTAGGGTTTGCCCAATGAACTGACAATGCCACCTATACCTAGTAAAAATTTGTCTCTTTTGCTATCTCCATGCATGTGAGATTTTGTCTTCCTGTTTCTCATATGGTGTGCAACCCCATACCTTCTCGACTTCTGACACATGCTTCCATATATCGTCATATTTCCAAACCATCTCATACAATACAATTTTTCTTCAGCTTGTCCTGTGGAGCCACCAGCTTTTTCACTTGAACTGCAAAATTTTAAAAATTTCTAATCCTGTTATTCCTAGTATTACAACATATCGAGTTCAGTATATTCATCTTGGCTTTGGCCTATGATTTTTTCTGTACATGGTGGTTCACTGTAAGCACTTTGATCCATATGTTAAATGGTCCTATGGCTATCTTATAAAATTTTTATACAGGACTTATCCATCCTGCCTTAATCTTGTTATGAACATTGGTATCGATCTCAATCTCTCAATTCTATTGGACCATGAGTGAAAATATCTTTCTGATACTTTACCATGTCCAATATTACTTTTTATATATTAGGTCTGTGATCTACTCCTCATAGGTTTTTGCTTCTCTCCTCTATAATTCTAACTTAGCATTCGCACAATTTCTAGACCTATCCATCACAAATTCGCAACAATGTCATCTGCAAGTAGTGACACCTCATCCTGGATGTGCCTAGTGAGCTTGTCCATGATTAGAGCAAGCTCATTGCTGATCCATTGCAAATAAATTGCCTCCACCTGTCCTGTTTTTCCTTTGTTACATACCACCAAAGTGGTGTATCATCATAATCTTGTTTGTGTTTGCTACTACCTCCATCATCTTGGGTGGATACTAATTTTCTGAACCAACCTACTGCGACGGAGAATGAAAAATAATTCTCTAGAGCACTGATTTGACATTGAAGGATTCATTAAAGGACGATATTTACCGATTCTCGTTGTATTTACTTTTTTAGTTAAAGATGTAATTAGTTATTTGCATAAAATAAAATGCATCGGGGATGCCGATATTACAAGCTTCATAGAGAAAGCCAAATAACATGTTGTGTTGAGGAACTTTGGCAAACATGGCAGGACTTACTAAATGCATATGGTTGAACATGCAGATACCTCTTGGTATTCAATTTCATTACACTGGTGGCTTTGTTAACTATATATTCATCTAAAAAGAATCAGCAAAAAGGATGATCCAGTTGGCCAACAGAAATGCATTGTAACCTCACTTTGTTGAAACCTTGGAGACATTAAAAGACCTTTTTAGAAGTTGGAATCCTCCTTGAATCACATAAAAATGCTTTGGCTTTTCCTTCTCAAGACAATGAGCCTTCAAGATATGCTTAGGTACTATAAAAGAATTGGGGGCAAATAGAGAGCAACTTTTTTGTTTTTCAAGTTCATGTGAGATAAAGACAAAAGAGAATATTTGATGATCACAATGAGATCATGGTTCAATTCATTGATAATAAGAAAGAAAAAGAGCTTTACTTCTTTAGCTCTCCAAACCTCCAGTCTAGAATTGGACCCTCCCAATCGCTGGCTAAATATTTTTTATTTCTCAAGCGAGAAGTAATCTGTACATATATCCAGTGTCTCATATTATTTTTCAGCAGACTTTGGTTGGAATGTCGAACTGGTTATTTTCATTAGTACTAAACTTGAAGTACGTCATAAAATACCTATTATTACGAAGTTCGTCCTTTGCCTGTCAAGTAACAACCTGAATGCTGTTATATGATAAGATGATCTCTTTTCTTTTACACAATTATATTTGTCAACTGGCTATTACATGAAAATAAATATTTGATACGCTTTTGCCAATTAATGGTGGGGCTTTTTAGAAACAGGTGGAGATTGAGGATCTTAATCCGTGGTTTTTCCCCCTGCCCTCCAATATGCATATGATAACTCCAGGTTCAAATCATGACTTCACGAACTCAGTATATCGTGTGGTTCTCTCTTCACCTGTGGTATGTTCCTTGTAATCTAAATGATGATATGTACATGTTAAACTATTTGTGTCAATTGCTTTCGTTCAATGCCTTTTTATGACAAATGTTTCTTTATGCAGTACATATAGTTCACATTTGCTCTTGACGTTTCCATAACTAACCGTGGGCCAAGATGAATAAGTTACTGGCATTCCAGGCAAAATATGTTACTGAATACACAATTTTATGTGTATGCCGTTTATGTTCATATCCTATGGAAGTACAAAATGTATATTTGAAACCTCTCCTCGGTCAAGTGTGTGGCGTGGTACATTATGCATTTGAAAGAGGCCACGTTGTACGGAGAGTAATTGTAGTTTGATATATTGTTTCGCATTTTGTGGTTCCTGCTTCCTGCTGCCAGAATATGGACTTTTTAGGTTAATCGAACAGTCATGATGTTCCTGATTGGAACAAGTTCTCTATTTTCTTTTATGAAATTACTCTTTAAGCATTGGTATCCCACATTTGAGATTAAAGCTGCATAGCGAATACATCTTAACGTACTAAACTGACAAAGGATCAATTTGTTAAACTGTTTCCTGGCAAAAGCCAAGGTGCAAATGTTATCCTCTATTCATAGCTATTCACCTGCTCTTGGAGAGCTCAATGTAGCAGAAGCATTGTAAAATTTTGTTGTAATTTCTATTGTATTGTGTATTTCAGAAGTTCCTTAAAGTGCTAACTGTCAGATGAAAAATATTTTAGTTTCTGGACTTTGATGATTTTAAGAAACTTGCAATGCAATTTTTTGTGTTTTTATGTACTTGTTGGTGATAGTATTTATAAGCTGGGAATATCATCTATCAGAATTATGCCATGTAACAAATTAAGGGTACATATTGGGATAGGATGTCAAGAACTAGTAGATGAGGAAAGATATTTTTGTGTTGATTTATAAGAGGTAAATTTTTCATCACAATTTGTTGGATGAGTTTGTCTTGGAGAAACCTTAGAGCGAAAGAGCCCACATTTTTTCTTTTTCTCTCTTCCTGTTTTATGTTAATGCAAAATTTGATGGCAAGAGGTGTTCAAATGTGCTGAATTGGTGATTAAAAGATAGAAAATAAACATTCCTTAAGTGAACTGCTCAATGAGACCAACGTTGTTAGACTAGTAATTTAAGACCCTCAACGTTGAAGTTTATTACCAGCTTGACAATTATTTATAAATTTGATGTTATTTTACGTGTTCGTTTCTGTGTCTGAACTTCGGTTGTTATTTCACATGTTCAAGCTTTATCTGCTATTCTCTGGCATCAATTCGAAGGTGGTTGAGTATAAAATAATTAAAAGGTGTAGGATCTTCATATGGAAGTGAACAAAGTTCTATAGCTTCTTTAAATCTGCTAGGCTTACTATCAAAACAATGAAATTAGCTTCCAAAATACCTCATTTCTGAAAACGCAGATGCCCGATGTCATTCTTGATTATGACATGTCAAGAAAAGCATTCTCCATAGTGCAGCAGGAAGAGGTGTCCGATATTAATAGTACTGGAGCCTCCTCACTTAATCATGACAAAGATACCAACAAGCATCATGTTATTCCAATTCAGGAGGAAATAGGTGACGAGTCCAACATAATACATAGATTGAGGTCGTATTCTGAAGCATATTGTTGTGAACGGAAGGAGGTGATCTCCCGTGACGGCAGCAGCGTTCCTTTGACTATCTTGTACTCTCGGAAATCACATCAAAAGGGGCAGTCCCCTGGGATTCTGCATGGATATGGAGCATATGGGGAGGTTCTAGATAAAAACTGGTCTGCTGACCGTTTAAGCTTACTTGATCGTGGTTGGGTGATTGCATTTGCAGATGTGAGGTATTACTTCAAGGATGCTGCTATCTGATTACTTGAATAGTGACATGATGTATAAAGTTTGTGAAATCTTACCTTCTTCTAGTATTTCTGCTATAGTTTAGTACTTTGATATGGCAAGGCAAACCAGAACTTACTTACTCAGGCAAATTAAAAGGTTTGGTTATTGATGAGAGTAGATAGCAGTCTTTTCCAAAGAAGCCAATTCTCTTATTTGACCGCTCATTGCCAGATGACATCCACCACATAGGGGTTGTTTGGCCTTATATGAAATTTTAGCTGATTAGTTGTAGAGCTTGTACCAAGTGTTTAGAAGTGTTGCTGAAAATTTTATGTAGCGTTGAGCTTTCAGCTATTTTAAAGACAATATTGGGCTCCCAAAAACATATTTTGAGAGGGAGGGGAAAAGGGACAAAAAAAAGCTTCATCCTGCATGATGTAAAAACATATTTGCAAAATCCTTTTCTGAATAGCTCTGGGTGGAACTTCATATTTTTTAACTTCCTTAGCTTGACTTTTACCTAAAAGCTTTTCCAGAAAAGGACCAAACCAGCTAGTTTCAGTTTCTAAACTCAGAACAAACACTTTCAAGTGTCTAAAAGTTGGGAGAAATATACCCTAAGAATGAAATGATTAAAGGATATCTGTTAGCAAACTTAAAAGCTACTGGTACAAATTACAATCAATCAATTTCTTTTTGAATGTTATGTGAGGACAGGGGAGGCAGCGGTGCTGATCCTTCTTGGCATAGATCTGGCAGTGGATTGTGCAAGTTGAACTCAGTTTATGATTTCCTGTCATGTGGAGAACATCTAGTTAACGAGGGTTATGTCAATGCACGAAAGCTTTGTGCTCTTAGTATCAGTGCAGGATCCCTTCTAGTTGGGGCAGCAATCAATATGCATCCACATTTGTTTCAGGCTGCCATTTTAAATGTAAGTGGCAAATGAAGTCTCTTACTTCCTTCAAAGAAACAGGTTTGAAACAGCATGGTTTCCATCTACTGTATGTACAAGCTAAAATAATCCCATAATTTTAAAATCCTTTTATATGGAGCAATTTATAAGATTCCAAAGAAGCTTTACTTATTACAGTAAGAAAAGTCTTACATCTATCAGTGATGGAACTGGCTATTCTTGATAAAGAGAATCAGTTATTTGTAAAAAGAAGGATTTTGACTATGCATATCTTTTTTAGGCCAGCTATTTACACAGTTACCATGATGTTAATTTCTTCTACGCTACATTACTGAAGAATGGAATAGAAGACGTTCAAAGCATCTCAGCAAGAGTTCATTTTATTGTATTGAATGCCTTTCATATAATTTGAGTTAATGGCTGTAAAACTTTTGCAGGTTCCCTTTCTGGATATATGCAATACATTATTAGATCCAAATTTGCCTCTTACACTGTTGGACTATGAAGAATTCGGGAACCCTCAGATTCAGTCGGAGTTTGAATATATCCGGAAGTATTCGCCTTATGACAATATTCTGCAAGGAGCTTGCTGTCCTGCAATGCTTGTTACGGCCTCATTCAATGACTCCAGGTAGAATTATGTTGCAAGACATTCTAGTATTTGGCAGTTGCACTTGCCCTACGTATTTTTGAGTAAATACTTGTTACAGGCTTGCACCTCATAGTATTTGCATGACATAGAGTCCTTGTGTTAAACAGACTTGCAATTCTGCACACGTTTTATGGCATACTTACGTTTATGCATCCAACCCTTTGCATGGCACAAGTCTACACATTAAATAACTATACTTGTGGGAGAATAACATAGCATTTTCATTCTCAGAGTTGGGGTTTGGGAAGCTGCCAAATGGGTGGCCAAGATCCGGGATTTCGCTTGTTCAAGCTGTTCTCATTCCGTCATCCTGCAGACAAATATGACTGGGGGACATTTCAGCGAAGGTGGTCGTTACGGTCAATGTCATGAGACTGCTTATGAATATGCTTTCCTGATGAAAGTTATGGAAACTTTTGACAGAGAAATGAGAAAGGATATGTAGCAAAAGAGAATTTTTTGGTTTTGCATCTTTACCTGGGTAGTGGCTTCCCAATTGAAGCTTCGCTGTGTTCCCCTTTGTACCGATTTACGAAAGCTAACCAAATGCAATTTGGGGTCCAAGCTCAGCAGGTAGGGTCTAGCCTGCCAAATCAATAGCCACTATATAAGACAAGATGATCTTCGATTTCCTCCTGGATGATGCGCCTTTGCCATTGTTGATTTAATGGGTTAGTTTTTCTGTTATTTGCAGGAGAGGGGATGCAGAAGAGAATTGTATTGCCCGTTTTCAGGGTCATTTCAGATTCAGAATCAACTCTGCTCTGGCATCTGGGGGAATTGCTTATTGAATCTGCGTAAAGAACTTTACGGTTTTCTCTAGCTCATAAGTTTGTTCAGAGGTATGAAATTTAATTCGATCTTATGCACACCTGGCTTTCTTTCTATGTTTCACCATGTAAGGCATTTGTGCTTAAGCGAAGAGCGTAGCTTTGATTGATTGGTCGTTTTATGTATATAATGGGGATGAAGTTGCGATGTAATTTGTCTCGGCCGGACGTTCCTCATTTTCGCAATGTAATGTTGTATGAACTTGATCAGAAAACAAAAATGTCTTATGACTTGTAGCTGATAACAAGTAGGATAAGATTTCATTTGATTTGGTTTTTTGTGTTCTATAGTCCATGTGACGATTGTGAATAACCCCTTATTCGGTTTTTATTTTTATTTTTGCTTATAAGCAAATTTGACTAACTTGTAAGCAAAAACCAAACACCCTCAAGAGTCTAGTACCTAAGAATAAAAAATAAAAAAAAAAGCCATAGCTAAAAGTCTGAGGTATTGCTCTTGAAATCTCAACCAAGTTTATGATTGATGTGAAGAGCATCTTGAGATTCAAAGGAGTGCGAATGACATAACTAGTAAATACGTCCCCTCCAAATTATATGAAATGTAACAAGACATATGCTGATCAAATCTAGATGGCTGTTTTTACGGTTTAATAACTAAACATCAGCGCAACATTAAAAAAAGTAGATTCAATAGAATCTGATACTATACGCAAAAAAGTTTACACTTTGCACATAAATCTTCAAGGATCTAAACATTAAACCTCAATTTCCACCCCAAATTCCAAGAACTAACACAATTGAACCGCACTGCATATGGACATGAATTTCACAACTCAATTGAGGACCAAACAAAATGAGAATCACACCATATACAATTCACTAGTTTCTCATAATAGATCACAAAAACGAGATGCTTTGGAGACGGGAAGAAACCATTCTTATATTTTCAGCCTTTTGTGTGCTTGCTCCAAGTCTTCACCATTGCTTGAATCTTGAAAATGTGCCGAAGGCATAGGACTCTCAGGATCCTGTAGTTGCAATGTAACAGATATGAGCTCCATGGATAAAGAGCGCTCAAGAACAAGATTCTGGATGTGAATTCTCCCCAGTGTACATAAATGTTTTCCCTTTTCACTGCACAAAGCATTACACAACATACCTTGGCAGCTAAAATCCCAGAGGTGACGATCCTATTTGGTTGCTTGCCAAGATTGATCTGCACCGATATGGTGGCCTGAGACAGATCAACACCTGCTGTCTGCAGTGCTTGTGACAATGAATTTAGTAACCTGATCAAAAATCATAAATTGCATCAGTAACCATATAATTTAACCTAACAGCTCATAAGAGAGGCATTGATGGGTATATGTATATGTGCTCTAAATTAAGCTCTATATCCATAATCATTTGGATGAACTTAGTAGAAGTAAATGCATCAAAATGCAGAGTGAATATCGGGCATCTTTTTTGCAGAGAGCCAAATCACCAATGAACTTCAAGAAAATTCATATGCAATTGGAAGAAAAAGGAAATCTTTAAATATGAACAATACACAAGAATGTGAATATATTAGCAAGCTTTGCTACACAAAACCAATGACGACAAACATTATTCCGTGAAATGTCAGGCCCACAAAGGCCCAACTTTGATAAATTCTACTTCTAAATAAAAAGAGAAAGGAAAGAACAAGAAATTCTCACATTAGTGACAAACAGGTTTATTCCAAGACCAATAAGACCACATGGCTTTCCAAGACAGTACTCACCCTTCTGAGTATACGCTTGAGATACTAATTGTGCCACCTTCGACTGTCACCTCTTCTTGCTGATTCACAACATCAGCAGGATTTGGACATCCAGTTGACTGCAAATCAGTTGCTGGTCTAGGTAAAGGAAAGGAAAATGCCCCATCATTTTGGACTGGAACTGACATACTTGTCTGAGGTATGGGCAAGCCCATAGCCTTGTTTCCTAGTTCAACATGTGGATCCATTGCTTTACCGGGGGTTTCCCTACCAGCATTAGGCTCAATTGGATTTGGTTGAGTCGACTGTAAGCTTGAAGAAACAGCAACGTTATTCTCATCAAGCCTCCCAGGAAATATTGGACCTTGACCAGAACCATTTTTCATCGCTTGTTGATGACCAACTAAACTCTGAATGCGCCAATGACTGTTTCTCTATTTGAAGCAAAAGTTGACATGTAAACATATATAGTTACCATTAAGTATCTCAATCTGCAATCTAGAAGTAACATCAAGCGGCAGGTAACAAGAATCGTCTTCATCAAGATGCACCTCCTGTTTCAGTTATAGCCTACACTGCACTTCTTATATTAGAAGAGCGGTGAAGTACCAGGTAGAAAAAGAACAAGGGAGAAGAAGCAAAAAATCAAATTTGGATTTTTGATTGAGGTCAACCTTGAACAGGAGCTCATGTAGCAACCCAAAGAAACATATACAATCAGTTGTCTCAAAAAGGTATAAATATATCAAAATCTGGGTCAAAGGAAAACATGAGAGTTGGGAAAGAATTGATCGAATGGATTTTGAGGGAAGGAGCTGCACAAAGCATGCTTTTTCTTTATAAATACAATATCATTTTTGGTGGGAGGAAACACAGACTTCATTCTCTCTGAATCTGAAGATCTGTTTCTCTTAATGCCTTCCTACTCATAGAGTTTCATATGATGATCATTACTTTGTGATAGATACTTAGAAGGGGGTAATAGTCAAATTAAGCAGCATAATAAACACTATACAAAGACATGCCAAAAATGAGTAGGGCCCACAAAGCAGCAAGCACACCAAAGTATACATTATAAATTAGATGCCCCTCTCAGGATAATATACACTTTGGTGGTTGCAAAGTTTAACTAATTTCAAAACCATCACCGCAGGATTTAATTTCATAATAACCTCATTTAAAGCAGGTTTTGAGACTTTACCCATGGCACCAGCTTTGTAGGTTCTGAACTCCATGCTTGATATGATCCTTCATACTTTTGTACCTTCTCCTGTAAATACTGTACATATTGAATCACCTGCAAGAAGTCATCATGATCAGTTAATTGTATCACCATGCAGAACCTCCAAACGAGACAAATATAATTCCTGCTTTTATACTAAATGTCATACCTCCAAGAGAAAAGATGCAGTGTCTCGCTTTTGATCACTATGAGGAATCAGATCTCTCAATGTTTGAAATCTGAAAAGAAAAATGCCAAGGAAAAAGTTTAATTTTGTCACCTCAGTTGCTATGAAAACTATAAGTGACATTGTACTCAAACATCATAGAAACCCTTGATATTGTACTTAAATATAATAGACACCCTTGTTAATCCAAAATTTGACATGTTAAGAAGCCAGTTTGATATACAGACACTACTAGAATAACTTCAACTTATTATATATGGTTCACAGAAAGTATTGCCAGGTAAAAATGAAAACAAAATAAGAAGGGAGCAGATATTCTCTCTTTGGTTATTTGCTGACCACTTTGTTGTAATTAGTTTGAGCGATCCCAACATCTAGAAAATTAGGAGTCAGTAGAGCAATAAGCCCCTGACTAAAAAAATTCAAAATTATGCATATAAGATCACTCTTTCAGTAGGCCAAAAGCAAATGTTAGCACCTACATGACTTGTGAACCATCTCCACAACAGAACTATTTGCACTATGTTATTTACAGAAACTAGGCCAAAACTTAAAGCCCAGGAAACAATTGCATATCATGTTGCCACCAGAACTAAAGAGCAGGGGAGTTAAAAGTATCTGGCTGTACCTAATTTGTATGCCTAATGAACACAAACTAATCCTGTGGATCCAAATGCCCCTTTTACCACGACTACAAATACTAGAACTGAAACTGACTTTCTTCAAAAGTACCATTACTTTCACCTGCTCCTCCCTCATCGAGGCAATTGCTACTGCAACTTTATATACCTTCTGTAGGTGCCACAGTTCCAAGAAAAGAAGTTCAAGCCTGATGCTTGAAATGAGGCCCATTCATAGGTAGATCTATCATCAAAACCAGACATGCAAGTGCTATCCAACTATTTAATTCAACTCACCACCAGATTCTCTCTCTTCCCTTTGCTTCTCTTTTTCCCTTTTCTGACTAGTCAAGTGAGTCCACTAAAGCGAAAAGGCATCATAGCTCAAAGAAAACATCAGGACACCCACTCCCCCAGTTATGATCAAATACTAAAAGGTTCAACAGTAAGAAACAGGAAAGATTTCACAATTTCTACTATAACCACTAAAATTCTAAATGTGTAAGGTTATAATCCAGTGCCGTGCTGCAGCTTGTACATGATCGATTTTTCTTCTTAGAACCTCAATTTTACACTTTAGAAGCTTATTTTTGCAAACTTAATGTGACTTCTAAAAACAAAACCAGAGCTGACATCCTTCTCAGATTCCCTCCAAATATTAGTACCAATTGAAGATAAATATAAATTTTTATAAAGTGCAAAAGGCTTGCAATAATATTAATCTTTTATTAGAAAGTCGGATACTTGCATCAAACGTGCTGCCACCTTCAGCCACAGCACTAAAAATAACAATTTTTCACCCAGTACAACCGATAGCAAATGAAATCCCTGAAGCATAAGTAGGAGGACGTAAAGCTTTCAAACATGCTGCCACCTTCAGCCACAGCACTAAAAATAACAATTTTTCACCCAGTACAACCGATAGCAAATGAAATCCCTGAAGCATAAGTAGGAGGACGTAAAGCATGTAAAGAAAGAAGGAATGCATTTGATGCCTATAGTATTGAATTTTCTTTTCTAAAGCTTATTTATCACAGATATAATTTCTTCTTTTATGAATTTTTAATCACAGATAATTCCAAAGGCAATATTGAAATTAGCCACATATAGCAAATGATGCTGTAATATTGAAATTAGTCACACACAGCAAATGATGCTGCAAATCTTTAACAAGATTTTAACATGCACCTTTCACCCTTAATGGAACAAGCCATGTATAGAGATATTACTCCGAGAAGTGTAAATTTGATGGCAAAATAATTTTGATGTGTAATAACAACCTAATGCTTGGACTGATTACAAATAGGAACAGCAAAAGGGAAAGGAATGTATGTTTAATGCTTAGAAAATTGTACGAGGGGTATATATAAATTGTCATACAAAATTCCAGTGCAAGGGAATACAAATTGAAGACTGCAACTTTATAAGGCATGACTTTCATGCTTGCATAAAGAAGTCAGTCTCAGAAATGGACAAAACACAACAATACCAAAAAAGAAAACAAGGAACAAAATTGCTCAATATTCCCCCAAGTGAAGAAGACATATCTTCTTCAACCATCCACTTTGTCACAACTTTGGAGGACACTGACATCCCATGAGTCTTCTGCTAAATTCATAATAGTAGTAAATGTCATCACCAAAACACATACTTTCCTTATGTCATCATCATAAAGAATTCCCTTTTACCTACAAGTGGAAATGGTTGTCCCCATGCTATCACGAACATCAGCTCCATCCCAGCCAATGAATCTTTATTCTACATTGCATCAGTGAGAATAACTATTGGCAAAAATCGGAAACTCTCTAATTCCACATACATAAAAGTAGTATGATACTAGTTTGAACCATTTATCCAAAACACCAAGAACTTCATTGAAATAAGTGAATTATCGCTGATTTCATCCACAGGGATGCATTTCAATACAATTAACTGTAGAAACTCTGACTGCCACCTCAATTTGCCTAACATTTCATCATATCATATTTAAACGTAGCTTAACTAATGAATCTAATTAATATAGCAAGCTGCAAACTTTGAAACTCTTCTCTCTGACAGAAAACTCATTCATGATAATTTCATTCAACTGAAAACAAGCATTTTCCAGATAGATACATTATATACCCAAAAAAAAAAAAAAATCCTCTAAAACAAAATACCAATTTCAAACCTCTCATTAATTTTGCTCCTCCTCCTCTGCTCTGTAACCGAATGCTTCGACCTAATCGCATTTGCCTTATCACTGTTCTTCCCATCTGATTCCACCATAAATAATTCAATAACAAAATAAAAAATCGATTAGAAGACATTATCCCATTCAAGAAAACTTAAAAACAATACTTAAAAAATTCATACTTTAAAACAGAGACTTAAAAAAAAGGATCTTTATGCAATTTTCGCATACCTTTGGTATTATTATTACTGTTGGTAGGATTATTATTTGAAGGTGCAGGATCTTTTCTTGTTCCAAACTCTTCATCCTCTTCTTCATCTTCATGCTGATTATGATGACCCTTCGCAGATTTCATCTTCACTTTCCAAGATTTAGTGATTTTCTGATTATATTCTGCATATAATAAAGAATTTCAACAGACCCAAAAACTTTAAATGGAAAAAAAAAAAAAAGCCAACCCAGGCTCAGAAACAAAGATCTTATGAATTAGAAGGGTAAAAATATACCAAAAAGTGAAAAAAAAATTACAGCTTTTCAATAAAGATTGGAGCTTTCTACTGAAATTTAAGATTTTGGAGGCTTGTGAGATGCTTTGAGGGTGGTGGGGTACGTGGTGAATGGTGAATGTGATGTATCTGCCAGCAGCAGACGTTTTTGTTTTGGTTAAGTCTTTTTTTTATTTTTTTTTATTTATACATTTTTACTTTTTCAGTAATTTCTTTTCTTTCATTTTTTTGTGTCGTGGCTTTCATAGTTAGTGTAATAATAAATTTGCTCTCATGAGTCATGTGATTTATTAATTTATGAATCTTGGACCCGCCTTAGGTGGGTAAAGTTGGTTTGGGGAGTATCCAAAGGTTGGGCTGGGTAGTAAAGTCTTTTTTTTTTCTTTTCTTTTTCCTTCTTACTTTTGTTCCCGACCAGGATTCCATTTCACAATTGTATTTCATTTAGCGTATAATATTTTGATTAAGTCAAAATACTACTTATTTTAATTTTTATTGTTTAGTGAATAGTGTTCTAGATAGCAATTGTATGTGAAATAGTATTGAAGTATTATTTCTGATAATATTATATATATTTCATGTTAGGATTTGGGGTTTGTTTGGTAAAATTAGTAACTGATAGTTGTTTAAATTATTGATAGCTAGTTTGGTAGCAAATATTTATTGTATTTTAACTATTAGCTGATACTTGTTTAGTCAATGAAGATATTCAACTAATTAAAGTGACTAAAAGCCTTGTGGTTAAAGTTTTACGTTCTAAAACTTTTTAATTCTCTTGTTGTGTTTAATTTTATCTATATCAAAATATGTTAACATACAAGATAACCAGCCCAAAAAAAAATTTTTTGATGTACAAGATTCATAAAATGTTTATGGAAAAGAAAAGAAGTTATAATTTGAGGTAAAGGTGTCACTAACTACTCATGAGTTTTTTCTTCCCTCCTCTTTTTCTATTTTTTGAACTTTTGCATGTTTTCAAGTACACATGGTAGTTGTCTTATTTATGAAAATCTTTATTGAATTGGGAACTGAAACATTTGTCTTTTTCTAGTCCTTTCCATTACTAGTGCAAAACATTGGTTGAAGATTATTCATAAAATCATGAAAAATAAGAAGCACTTAACACAGAAAAGATTCTGGTGGCAAGAGACAATTAATTATAAAAAGAAGCTGCCCTCAGTAGGCTCTTTTCTTTTGTTTTCTTTTTTTTTCTGGTGCTTATAAGTAATTGAAAAAAAAAAACACATATACTAACCTCTAATTGTTTTCCCCTTTTAGATTTGATATGTGTTTAATTTTCTCAATAATGAAATAGGGAGAAAAAGGATTTTGATGTTGGCCCGTCTTGGATGTATATTTCTCTAATCAATTGAATCATTTGTTGGCTTAAATTAATTTGTTTTCCCCAAGATCTTAAGTTAATTAACTTCAAAATTCACCTATCCATGTCCATATTTAATAATAATTACATTGGATCAACCAATGTTTTCCTTTCTATCTGTACTTTTGTCTCTATACACTCAGTGAGATCATTTGCTCAACCTATTTCTTTATTTGAGTGGAATATAGAAATCTTCAAGCTTGCCCAACATGCCACTCCTAAATGATGAATTTTGATTATTTTCCTTTGTGATCAAGTAGTAGTCTTCGATAAAAGATATTGAGACAGTTACAATAGTGATAACTATAAATGGATATGGCATATTTTTATTTACATCATGTAAATAATATTGTTAAATTGTCATAATCATTGTTGTTTATGAGTGAGTAAGAGGCAAAATCTTATTTATTCATATCATATTAGATGATTGAGATTGAAAGAAAATAAAAAGAAAAGATAGTAAATTAACAGGAAAAGGGAGAAAAATCAAATTTAAAAATACATATTTGAAATTGATTCATTTATAAATTATAATATGGATTATTAAAATTTCACCTGCTAGCTGGTTACTTATAAGCACCAATAATTAAGAGAGAAACATAATCCGTTATTAATTAAGATAGTGAAACAAGTATGATAACCACATGATCATAAGTAATATAACTTTTAGTGCTTAAAGACCTACATTATAGATGATTATATTAGCACCACCTTATAGATTTTAAAATATGATGTTGTTGAACAATTTGATATCTCAATTCTTCTAGAAATGATAAGAATTTTACTACTATACCTGCTAAAATGAGATAATTTTCTCACCTATTTTCTTTGCATATTGATCAATGAAGATCTTTCTTAATCTAATCATTATGTAAGTCGATTCTAGTTTTGGAGGGCAATCAAGGATTTTTTCTGGTTGCATTTTGCCTTTCCCTTAATGAGTCCAATCTCTAGGTTTTCTAAATGTTCTTTTTTTTTTTTGGTTTTTGTAATAATAGGTAAAGTAATTAAGATGATTAAAACAGGAATCATGACAATGATGATAATGATAAAAACATTAATGATTACAATGATTATAAAGATGGTAATGTTAATCATGGTGATGATGATGCTAATGATAGAATAATAAAGGTAATTTTTAAATGGAAGAGGATGCATAATTTATTCTACTTTTTATTGGTACATATCATGCTATAAATGTGGTGTACTCGGCGTATGTATAGTCACACTACTGGGCTTTATGATATCTTTGGGATGTTCCAGACTCAAGTTATCTTTTTAAAATTAATTTACATATTATATAAAAAAGACAGTATATATTTTTGTTATTAACAGTATATGTCATTATTTTATAGTTATGAAAATACTATATATTACCTCACAAAACTTTGTATGTATTTGTCTTCAAATTTTATTAAAAAAATTATAATCTACAAATTACACATTATACTACATTTTCTTTTATCTTTGTCCTTTTATTTTATTTATGAAAAACTAATTTGATGGTTGAAAATTGTTTTACAGATTTCCACTGTAGCAGCTCTACTCATTTAGATAAGATTTTTTTTTTTTTTCACTTTAAGGGAGGCCAAAAGTCGATTACATTACAACTAACAAGAATTGATCCTGGACCATTCACATTAAGGTAGTGGTTGGTATGTTGGAATAAATTTAGATAGGAATAGGAAGAACTTGGAAATGAAATGGGCTTGGAAATGGAATGGGTTTAGTAATAAATATACCACGATTGATATGTTTTAGGAATGGCAATATAAATGGTTATAGTAATTTCAAACCCACAATTGGTAATCAATATTCTAGAAACAAGAATTCACAGCTAGATAGTGTATGTATGTAAATATTATACAATTATGAAAGATAGAAAAGTTTCTCTTTTTTTTTGTTATCCTTGAAAATAGATTGTATCTTCTTAGTTGCCGTTGAAAGCAAAATTAATTGTCAGTTTTAAAGAGGGTTTGCAAATCAAATGAAAATGATGAAGATAAAAGGTTAATATTGTAATATTTTAGGTGGTTGAAGGATATTTTTGTCTAAATGGAAAAAAAAAAAACATTCCTACATATGTGGGAATAGTGATTTTTATGAATCTTATCAGGACTGAGCATTCCCATATCCATAGGAATAGAATTCCCTTAGGAATGGAATTTCTAGTTCCATTATCCCATATCATAGGATTTAAATTAAACTTAGAAATCCCGTTCCATTTCAATTCTATTACTCCATACCGATCACCACCTAAAGGTAAAAGACTTACCACTTGACCATTAAATCTTTGGTAGATAAAAAATTTAAAGAGGGGTAGCTGTTGCTTGAGTACGAGTTAATTAAAAATACGTTAGCTGCAAAAACCTATATTTTACGCTATTTGACTCCAGCATTTCTACTCGACAAATTGTTCTCCCGATCAGATTTTTCTCCTTGTAGTTAAGGTTTGGATGTAGTAGTACTCCTTTTTGATATAGTGGCTGATGATAAATCATGAGAAGTGATCATCTTCACTTTTTATAGTCTCTGCATATCATTATTCTAATTATCAGAGAATTGATTATTTAGTTTATGCTTGATTTGCAAAATTTGTGATGCAAAGTTGACTGGGACATTACGCTAGATAGAAACTTAGCCAGAGCCAAACACATACTACGCATCTGATCTAAACTACCAAATAACATGTATATATGCTACATGTGGGCTTCACATCAACCTATTATAAGATATTGCGTTTATATAAAGGAAATACTTTATTTTTCTTCATGTCGTGTGGGCTGTGGTTCATGAGATGCTTCATGTAGTAGCAGCATCGTCATGTGACGTCTGTTAGAATGTTCTAGCGGTAAGAGATGGAGATGGACGGGACTTGTGCCTCGAGTTTGAATTAAATCCCTTTTCATGGGTTGAGTGACATCGACTTAACTGGTACACAGTATAGGAGATGTGCTTGTGCACTCGAGGTTTGCCAATCGATCGTTGGGCTACGTCAGGTAGGAGATGTGCTTGTGCACTCGAGGTTTGCCAATCGATCGTTGGGCTACGTCAGGTACATCGATAGTGGGATTCTGTTGATTGGATTTCCGTTGCCGCAAAAAAGACATCATCTTATGAGGCATGAACATGGGTGTCAAAATGTCAAATATGCTCTTTCACGATAATCGGCGTCTGTGATCAATTTATATAACTTGTCAAAGGTAATGATCTAGAAGGATAAAAATCTTTCTGGTTAGCTAGCTTTCCATGACGACTTAACCACGTTAATGATGGGATAAAAATTTGTTAAAAGACTCGAAATAGTAATGTTTTATATACAGAATCAACTAAAATTTGCCAAAAAAAAAAAAAATTGTAATAGAAAATGATTAATGTTAAACAAACTACAATTATGTCTCAAAGCCATTTACAAGAATACTTCTTCAACTGGGCAAATGTTCATCCACCATCTTCCATGTTGCTTCTCCAGCTTTGAAGCATGTCTTTTCTCAGTAATTTTGGGGATTTTTCAAACAAAAATATATTAAGATAGTATTATACAAGGTTAATAACGAACCATAAATGTTACAATTCTATGTACATACACTCAAACCGGTTCCATCCCTCGTCTTCCGGATGGAATTGGGACCGATTTATGTTTTACACCCTGTCTAACACAAGATAGGGATTATATGGGTGCCTTAGCAGAAAGAGTAGCTAGCAGTCTAACCGCAGTTTATGAGCAGAAGAGAAATGTTTTGCTGCGGCAACCATCGCAGCTTCTGGACCCGAAATTGCAGCAGATTTTGGAGACTGCTCATGATTATCTTCCCCCGAGGCACGAAAGCACGAGACAAAAGATTTGATATTCATCGAGTACCAACTTATTTTGTTACTTTTACTCATCTTTCTTCTTCGTATAATAGAATTTTAATTAATAGCGAAGAATTAATAAGGAAATAAAATCTTTATAAAACAGTGTATCTCTAACAAGAATAATAGATAGAGAGACCTCTTCGCCACTTGATAATTCCCGAAACTTATAAGCATGCACTTAAGATATGCTTGCTTCATATAAGCTACCTAAGTGCAGAGATATTCAGGCTTATATAGACTAATTAAGATATTTTGGGAGATGTGTTACAAAGTTTCGCCATATAAATGAAATATCCTAGCAACTAGCAAATAGAAATCGACGTATTATTTTTAATTACTTTTGAGCTTGAAAATGATTTGACTCATCCTCCTCAATTTCCTGGAAACCTATGATATTTTTTATACTCAAATGCGCAACATACACCTGGCGGCCATTGTTTTGGATGGAAGCTAAGGAGTAATTGTTGAAAGTCAATTGATAATTTTAAAGAACGCAATCTACACCTGTTAAGGTTAGATTAATGCTTTTATTGATATAAAAATTTGTCATTAATTATTTTCACATTAAATTTATCTTTTCCAACCATTCTTATTTCTTTGGGTTGAGTTATACCTGATGCGAGAATGATTAAAAATGATAAATTTTTATGTACATATATTCATTTAATTAATTTTAGCGGGGTCAATGTAGAAAAACCGACCTTCTTATCATTTTACTATGTTCATGAACATGTATCTAAAAGGCCCATGATATGGATAGAAGTCTGTTCAAGTTTGAAAACATAGATGGGACACTTAAGAATTTTGTACAACACTCAAAGGTAAAATGTACATAGTAATATGTTTTTGTTGACTCAATATTGATCAAACTTACAACAAATTGAACTGAAAAAGTATTTGAGTACAAAGCAAACTAAGATCTTATCTGGCTAAGTTTCTGGCTAAGTTTATTTGGTACTTATAAGCTACAAATAATAAAAAATATATGAGGAATATTTTTTTCTAAATGCTTATAAATAGTAAAATAAGCAGAGCCAAACAGGCTCTAAAGTATATACAATCAAAAATACATTCTCTTCATACACCATAAAAGTGATCGAGACATTTCTTAATTCACTTGGTACAAAACATATATTGATTTTTTTTACATAAAATACAGCTCAAATAACTGAAAGCATCTAAATAGCTAGCAAGTTCACTCCGAGAAAATTAAACACTTATTTTTAATTTATTTAGACTTTCGCATAGCATAGTCGAGATAGTGACTGTCACACCCCAAAATCCGCCTATATGAACCCGGAGCCATGATCGCCGCGAGCCTCAATCAGCCCATACAAGCCCGGGGCCGGGGCCGTGACACTGTTTTGCGTATTCAATAGCTAGCACAAGATGGGAGATACAGAAAGCCTTGGCGGAAAGACTAATGGTCTAAGTGCACTTTGTGAGCAGAAGAGAAATGCTTCGCTGCAGCAACCATTGCAGCCTCTGGACCAGAAGGCGCGGCAGATTTTGCAGACTTGGCATTTTTATCTTCCCCCGAGGCAGAAAAGCATGGGGCAAAGGATTTCATCACTGAAGAGAACCAGATTGGTTTGTTATTTTTAGTCATTTTTTCACGCATAATATGACCTTAATTAACAATCGGAGATGAATAAAATCTTGAAAAAGAAAAATATTTATTATGAGAAGAATAATACTATGACAAATCTCTTTCAATCACTCTGAAAATATGCTTGCTCGATGAGCTACTAAGATGCAGAAATTGTAGGCTTTATATAGACTTGAGGTATGCTTAGGGAGCAAGATTTCATCGTTCAAATATAAAAAAGTGGTCATCTTTTCCATTGTTTTTGACCATGGAAAGAAAAAAAACTAGTCATTCTCAGTTTCCCGGAAGCTATGATCATGTTCAGCCGGTAAAACAATTAATTTCAGGTCATGTTTTCAGCTCCAACGTAGTCAGTGAAAGTGCGAATGGAAAATTACGTAATGATATCAGAAATCACTCGTAGTCACTTTGTGTTTTGTCAAAATTATAAAATATTTAGTATCTGAATAATATATTATTCTTTTTAATCTTACAAGTAGTATACCACCAAAAGAAATCTGTGAACAAGTAATCAACATTCTAATAAAATAAACATAAAGATTACTAAGTTATTACTGTATCACCGGATATTTAATTAACATATAATTTAACATTAACAAGGGTATTGAATCTGACCATAAAATTTAATGTCTCTGAATCACAAAAATATGCTCGATTAAGATCATTAAAGCCTCTTTTTTCCTCATCAAACACGATGTATATAAGAAGTTCTTTTTACTAATTTTTACCAAGTAATCTCTCGTTGTTAGTTAAGGTCGTCGTGAGATCACGTTTCCTTTTAGGGGTCAAAGTGTTGGGAGATAAGATTTGATGCACAACAAATTTGACTTGAACTCTTGAAGATATATTTGACTAGATGTGTCAACATCAAGAACAGTTCGCCGTCTCGGGGTCTAAGCAATTGGGTTCTCGTATGTTTGACTCGTGGAGAATAATTAATCTTGGAACTAGAAAATCATTAAACTCAAATGCTTTGTCTTGAAGAAAAAGAAAATTGAAGTCAACAAGAAGACGTGGCATACCATGCATGTAGTGGAATCTCATTTAGTTCGGTTAGACCTCTTTTAGATGATTGTAAGGAGATCTTGATAAAAGAAAGAGACACAAATTGAGATTTGTGAATCAAGAAAGTAATTATCGAGCAGATTAGTTGGCTAATATGGTCTTAGGACATTGCCTGAATGAATGTTGGATTATAGATGAAATTCTAAGGCCACTTTTTCTCTTACTAGAGAAACCGAGAAGAGATTGAACGGGTAAAAGTGACAATAAATCAATTAATTGGCTAGTTAAAACAACGAAAAGAAAGAAAAAAATTGCGACAAATATTTCAATAACCGCCCTTAATCTCTTTGTAATCTGCTAACTGCAGACTTGCAGCATACTGGTATTTGCTAGTTTTTGTAATCGGCACTATTTTGCCTTCGAGATGCAAATATGCAATGCATTCATTTAAACTATAAAAACCTTTTTTTTAAAAAAAGAAAGAAAGAAAGAAAGAAAAAACACTTAATTTTTCAACATCCAAATGCGGAGTATTGGACTTAAGCCCAATCTTAGCTGGTCTCCAATTCTGGACCTCCTCTCTTAAGGTCGTTATGCTTCACGATGGGCTGTAACTCTGCAGTTAGTGAGTGAAAAGTACTTTGTGGTAAATTAATTACACGAGTTGGTTTCTCATGAAAAGCTCAAAAGTCAAAGATCTTATGTCTAAACTCGGGCCAATAGTTCAAGGACCTTACGCCTGAACTCCAACGATTACAGAAGTCATGATAATGTGGTGGGTAAAAAACGTGGTTTTTTTTTTCACAAAAAAGAAAAACTCAATTCAATCGAACCCTTTTGCCGTTTGTGCAAGTTCAACTCTCACAGTGGCGTGAGATCAAGTAACGGGATGAATCCCAAGCTTTCGCCATTTCAAAACTATTCATATATCTTGCCTTTTTCTTCTGCCATGACTTGTATAGTTTCATGGAATTCATGCAAACTGAATACATATAAACATATACATATATGTCATATATGTATACATACATATATAACTTTAGTAATATAAAACTTTCTACGCCTACGTATAGGACGGCCTTAGAAGAAGTCTTGATCGAACTGAACATGACTGCTTTTGTCACATGAATCTTCATTGGGAACTTCGAAATAAGGGCATAAACCAAGGATTTTTTTAAAAATAACACAAATTAAATAATTAATTTAAAAAATAACCTCATTTTTTGTCGGGTTTCAAAACTAGCACTTTCAATTTTTCAATAAACGAAATCGAGTATTCAAAAAACGAAAAAGTGCAAAATACACAACGTATCGTAACGGACGATATTTCGGCTTTTGAATAACCAATTTCAGCTATTCAATAACCGATCGTTTTGCTATAAATACCCCCCTTTCTTCTTCGTTTTGCCAGGAAAATATGTGCTGTACGATTTTTCAGCTATTCAATAGTCGAAAATAGATTCGACTATTCAAAAGCCGAAAAATGGTAGAATTTATTTTACACGTTTTTATTTTTTGAATATCCATTTTCGTTTATTAAATAACTGAAAGTGTTATTTTTAAAACTCAACTAAAAACAAGATTATTTTTTAAATTAATTATTTAAATTGTATTATTTGTAAAAAAAAATTCATAAACCAACCCCACAGCAACCTTTAGAAAAAAGAAAACATCGATCCTCCCGAAGCAAACCACAGAAATTCAACAAGTGTTCTTCAGACATTGCATGGCCACATGCCAATCTTCTCAGCCGTCCAAATATGGACCTACATTTATATTATTATATAGTACCTTAAAAAACTTATAAAAAATTTGGTGGCTGATTTTAAGGTGATAGATAATGTTACTTCAATGTCATCGTCATGATATTTTAATTATTTTATTATTATTATTAAGGTTTGTCTCAAAATATCCCGCATTAGCAAAGGGTTATTAGACACATGGCAAGGTTTGCTTCGGGCAAAAGGGTCTCGTACGATGTTCTAACAAACCCATTTTGATTTGTTTTCACGATATTCAACAGAAACTGAAGACTTAGTGTTTTTTAATTTATGATCGAAGGGAGACATGAAATTTATCTTGCTAGTTATGTATCAACTTGTTTATGACTTCTTTGTTTTTCCAACAAATGAAATTTAATCAGTGAAGTTCGGTCACCAACTTGTAAACTTGATTATGCAGCATATTTTCTATGCTAAGCATTTTCTATACTAAACACTATGTAGGTTGAGGATACTTACCTAAGATAAGGAATTGCGATCAAATGATCGTGGGTCATAAGTTGTGCTCGACCTCAATTACTCTTATTTTTGGAACATTCCTAAGGAACAATTATACCCAAAAAATTCTTAAAATCAAAACCTGAGTTACTCATATTGACCTAAATTTTGGCTACTTAATCCAAAGCTAGTTTCAGATTTACTCATATTGACCTAAATTTTGACTACTTAATCCAAAGCTAGTTTCAGAAACTTTATTTTCTTGTTAGCATGCAAAAGTGAGTAATAGATTCAAAATATTGAGTACGCCAAGACCAATTTTTCAATTGCATAACAAAAGGATAGGGATAGGGATACTTTACCGTTTTACCAAAAAGTTTAAATTTGTAAGAAGAATTTGGGTATATTTATTTATTATGCTTAACCATATTCGTTTACATACATACTTGACTTGTTTTGAATACATGGATAGTTAATATTTTTAAATGAATAGATGTGAAACTCAGAACCATGATCTAATCTCTAATAATATAATAGATTAATACATCATTAAAAATTGAAAATTATAAATAGTCAATTATAGTTATTTGTTGTACTTACCATATAGATTTCAGAAACTAATTATCGTTCTTTAAAGTGAACATCAACAACCGCATTCATCCTAATCAACGTGTTCACATTTTCTACTATATATATTGTTAGCTAAATATTCATTATTGATTTTGATGATGAAAATATATATATGCATTATTTAACTAAATAGCTTCTTGTGAAAATGAGATGTCATCAATATGAAGCTTGGAAAGATATGAAGATGTGCAAAAGGATTATTTGAAGAAGTGAAAAGATGAGAAGGCATAAGGAGGAGAAGAGAAGACATAAGGGGTACCGGATTTATTTTTCTTCTTGCTCTTTTTGTGAAATGCCTATATATTGTGTGGACTTGGCTCAAAATATTTTTCTTTGTCATTGGAAAATTTTTCAATTCTTACACTTTTGAAAATAACATATGCACAAATGTATTTTTGAATGGACACATTGAGATAAAATAAGTTTTTGGGGTGTTTTTATTTCACAACATGCATTTATTCAAAATAACTTGGAGTTGTGAAAATGCACTTGAATTTGTTTTTCTGCAAAATCTGGCTTTACTTCACATTCTGAAGTGGCCGGACCCCCTAGCCGGTTGACCGGCTGACCTGGATGGTCGCCCGGCCTAATCAGAGAGGTGAAGGGAAAAGCCGGACCCCTTAGCCGGTCGACCGGCTAAGGCGTCCGGCCTAGTCAAAGAAGGAGAAGGGCAAGCCGGACAACCAAGCCGGTCGACCGGCTGAACGGGGGCTATAATAAATGCACTAGCCGTTTATTACCGTTCTGGCCGAAAATCTTCATCCTTCTTCACCTACCAAATCCCTAACCCCCAAATCTCTTTAAATACTCATTCAAATACACTTTCTAAACATCAATTGAAGTGTGCAAAAGTGTTTATCATCATTCAATCCATCTTTGAGCCATTCTTGCAATATATTTGAGCTTTCAAGAGCTTGTTCTTTCTCTTCTTGAGGAAGATTTCAGATTCAATCTCTTTTCAATCTTGAGTATATACACACTTTGAGAGCTTTAATCATTGTGAGATATATCCATTTAAGCTTGTAAAGTGTGAGAAAATCCTATAGAGAGAATCTTTTGGGTTCTTTGAAGTAAGACTTCAAAGAGGTTGTAAAGAACTTGGTTTGTGCTTCACCAAGTTTTGAAGAAGCATTTTAGTGGAGAGCTTTGAAATCCTAAGGGGAGATTCCTTGGGCGGTGGACGTAGGCTTGGCCGAACCACCTTAAAATCGGTTGTCTCTCTTCTCCTTGCATCTCTATTTTTATTGTTCTTACCTTGCTTATCTTGTGTTTGATATATTGCTTGTTAGAAGTTGTAAATTTTCTGAAAATTTTAAAAAACAAAAATTAGTATTAATATCTTAATTCACCCCCCTCTTAAGATATTTGCACCCACATATATTGTTAACACCTCAAATTTACACTGTATAGCCTGGGGTAGAGAAGAATGCAAGGTCAATTACGATCATAGGGTGAAAGAAGCTAGGGTGATAAGGCGACAAAGAAAAAGATGAGGCCGAGGTATTGCCAGAAGAAATAAATAAGCATGTGCGACACATGTAAAGAAGACCAAAATAGCACACGTGCAGAAGTCTGTAACAACTTCCAAGTGATTGAAGGAGAAGAAATTCAATGCAGAATCAAGCATGAGCTCTATCGATATGTGACCCTAAAAGTCCTATCGGGTTGAGATTTTCCCAGGAAGCTAGAGAATAAACGAGGGGAGAGGCTCAGAAGTCAAGGGTTTGACAATCACCAACCCTTATAATCTTAGTTTAGCTTAGCCTTAATCTTAGATAGCTAAATAATCACCGTATAGCAATTGATTTCATGGATCAAATTTTGTATTCAAAGAGAGTTATTATCCTGGACTTTTTTGTAACCTTGTTTTCACAATAATAAACTCAGCAGTTAGGTATAAAGCCCGCCCTTAACTCATTTATATAGATTTTTCCTTTTCAGTTGTTGTTATTTTATTGGTATTTGATCACTCGTGCAATTGATTTTTCAATTAGAAAGTCCATGACCCATAATAGTACAAACTAGATTGAATTCATGTTTGCATAACTGTTTGGCTATGGCTCAAAGTCCAAGCCCACACAAATTAGGAAACTTGTGAAAGACAATTAATTGTGTTACCAAATTATGAGTTCCTAAATTGTATAGGAGAAATCTTGGGGAGCAAATATTTCTCACCTATAAATAGAGGATAGCTTGTAATTGGTGTGCCTTAGGGCCATACCCCATAAGGGGTGTGGAGGAGAGAGCCTGAGAGCATACGAAGTGTTTACATTCGTTCTAATTCTATTGAGGATAAAGCCAATGTAAAAACTCCATAAGGGAGAGTTTAAACTTTTCTAGCAATGCAAAAAGTCACCTAAGTTGTAACCATTATTGTTGAATAGTAAAATTTATCCTAGAGAGGGATTGTGGATGTAGGCAGAAGGTCGAACCATGTAAAAAATAATGCGTATGCCTTTGTGTATGTCTTCTGCTATGCATTAATGTGTGTGCGTGTGTCCTCGATTTTCCCAACAAGTGGTATTAGAGCCCGTGGTACAACGACGACACGCGGGGACTCACTTTTTTGGAGAAGCTACTGTGTGGAGAAGTCGCATTGTAGAGGAATGTCGAAAAAGAAGATGATAAACACCAAAACCAATTTTTCATTCGACCACCAATTTCATAATAGAGACCACTGTTAGATTTATTGCGATAAGAGGAATTGAACCATACTGGTGGTGTTGCTTGAAGATGATTGGAACACTACTAGAAAAGATGGACAGCTCGTGCTCGGGCCTGAGTTGAATTTTGATCCGAGTATAGAAACTGAGATCTGAGTGTACCATTGAACTCGTTGGAGCTAGAAGAGTTCATTTGATATTTTTACAGCGTTTTGTGGCAAAAAAAGATGCTAGAAAAAGCTCAAAAGTTGTGAGGTTCTTTAGTGGCAAATCTTGATTGGAGTAACCAAATCAAGCATACTTGGAATGGTTAGAATTGCAACGATGAGGGTAGCAAAACGATGGTAGTGGCGTAACAAATGGCGGCCATAGGAGTCGCCGAAAATGTGAAGAAAATGATCGTGGTTTTCATAGCTTATGGTGTTTAGGTGGTTCAAAATTCGTGTGCCTGGTACCAATAGATGTGTGACGACGAGAGAATATAAGGGTGCTATTGGCGCAGTGAGAGGTGATTGAGAATAATGGTGGCGTGAGTTTAAAGGAGACGGCAATGGCGTGTAACGGTAGACGGTAGTTTTTAGATGGTGCAACGATCAGAGATGATAAGGGAGGTTGCTGGCCATTAGGGAGTGAGCTGGTGATGGCCGATCATTGGTTGGACGATTAGATCTTACGCAGACAACGGGGTCGGGTCGCATGTAATTTGGGCTGCTGGACTATGCTTAATCGATGATGAAAAAGATAGGAGAAGCTGGTTCTGGTGCTTTGCAGTGCATAATTTGTGGTGTGCTCTCGTAAT
The DNA here is from genome assembly GCA_028554755.1 of Cordia subcordata. Taxonomy (NCBI): domain Eukaryota; kingdom Viridiplantae; phylum Streptophyta; class Magnoliopsida; order Boraginales; family Cordiaceae; genus Cordia; species Cordia subcordata. The sequence continues at coordinate 6,168,572 of JAPTOF010000020.1, forward strand.
CAGGTCTGTTAGATGAGTTTATAAGATAATCTAATGGATAAGAATTGAATATAATGCATACTCATGAAGTTATTATGGATCTTGGATGTGGATCATTAGATCAAGATTTAGATCTAATCAGAAAAGGAGCTAATCATATGTGACGCGCGCATAGCTGCTTAGGTGAGCTCGTGCTGATTTTTTTACTAGAAACTTTAAGGGCTTTGACCAGGATTTGACCAAACTTTAATTGAGTTGATCGAGGGTGTTCTTAAGGTTTTTGGGTGCGCCGAATCCAAATATAAGCTCTATTTTGTGAGATTCCAACCCGAGATGCATTTTGCAACCGAGAGGAGTTTGACTACCGAGTTTGACTTTGATTGAGGGTTGATCGAGGGTGTTCCTACATAATTTCAGCATCCTGAGTTTGTTTTTGGGGCCCCGCTTTGCCAAATTGTTGATGCATCTAGGGTAAGCTTTGAATTTGGGTAAAACTATGGTGTGATAATGGATTTGTGTGAAAGTTTTAAAGCATTGAGCAAGCAAACACATTCAACCGACTAGTGAATAAACTTCTGGAGAAGAGAATTTGGATAAGTAGACTAGTTGAAGAAGGTTCAGTTCTAGGGAAAAGTCACGCAACGAGAGTCCATGTAGTTAAATGATCAATGTCTTGGCCAAGCAAATGATGGGGAGAGTCACTGTTGGAAACAAGACCATATCCACGATGCTTAGTGTCAATAGAAAAGACCACATCCGAGCTGCTTAGGGGCGATGGAGAACACAAGCAACCTTGAGAAGTTGAGGTTAGATGGAATGGAGATGGATATTGGTGATGATTCCGTGAACCTGTTAGGATGTCTTGGTAGTCGTTGCCATGAAGAGTGCTATCAAGTCAAGGCTCTAGCATGAAGATTGTGAAGAGGTTCCAATTATGGCAAAGAAGCTTTAGACTTTTCGCCAAGGGAGGAATTTATTGGATTATGACTTAAAGTCCAACCTTATACAAATTAAGAATCTTGTGAAAGGCAATTAATTGTGTTACCAAAATATGAGTTACCTAAATTGTATAGGAGAATCTTGGGAAGCAAGAATTTGTCTCTTATAAATTCTTGCACCTTGTAATTGGTTTGCCTTAGGAGTGTGCCTTAGGGCCACACTCCATAGGGATGTGGGGAAGAGGGCCTGAGAGCATCTGATGTGTCTTACATTTATTCTAATCTTGTTGAAGATAGAGCCATTGTAAGAACTCTGTAAGGAGGGTTTAGACTTTTTTAACTATGAAAAAAATACCTAAGTTGCGACCACTATTGTCAAATAGTGAAATTTAATTAGAGGGGGATTGTGAACGTAGGTAGAAGGCTGAACAATGTTAAAAATATCGCGTGTTTTTTTGTGTGTATTTTTCACTGTGCATTGATGTGTTTGTGTCCCCGATTTTTCTGACAGTAACGAAACTAGGAGGTCATAGGGATCATAGAGAGATCAGGTCTCCTTGTCACAAGGTCAGAGTTTGGTTATAGTTGTGGCCAAGTATGAGCTACTAGCAGAAGGGAGATTTTCCTATATGTATGTAGAAGGGTACTCACAAACAATTGAAATACAAACTTGAGTACATAATCCTAATTGTGAAAACATGCCTCTAAATGCATTTGTGAAGGACTTGGACGCAAAATGTTCTATCACAATGAGATTACAAGTTATGGATACACTAAACAAGATAGACATAATTCAAAAATGAAAATATTTGAAAAACTAACAACACGTAACAATAATAACATTATAAGATAAACAAATTAGTATCACACATCAACAAAGGCACAGAGCAAATATCAAGCAGTGTCATTCAAGTATGTTGAAAAATATTTTGGTTATTAATATTATTTTCTTATTCTATGATATTAAATTAGGCAATAGTTTAGCTTAGATAATTAATCAAGTTGGTTTCCTTATTATTCTAGTTTCTTTAGAATTCTACTTACCTTATTAGTTTAGTTTCTAGTCTTGTTCACCAAGTTATCATGCCTATAAATAAGCTTTGTATTGTATTCATAAAATATCAACAATTCGTCTTTATGAGTCTTTCTCTCTTCTAGAGTCACTTGTGGTGGTGGCTTAACTATCTTCAGTATGTTTATATTTTTTCTCCATATTTTATATTTTATATATTTTTTACAAAGTATATTCCCACTACCATTTTCAATCGTTTGTAAGTTGTTTTTTTGTTCCTCATTCTTCGTACAATTATTCCTCCGGAAAATGCCAAAGAAAGTTGGCAGGCATATATCATCTTGCAGAATTGAATGGACATCACCCGTTGATATCCGACAAAAGAAATCGCACCTGGTATTTTCCCATGAATGGTAATGTACACATGAATGCGTACAGGTTCATTTCCTTTCCCAAATCCTCGTCCCCAAACATGCATAAGCAATAATAGTAAGTGGCTGATTAGGGTGGAGACACTCGACAACGCGGATCGAAAGTCAGTGTGGCGATCTTTCATTGAAATATTGCGAATTGCTTTGGATTTCCACGCCCGTTGGTCCTCTCCCAGTCCGCCACTCACGCACATCCTCGATTTACTCCCGCGCTCTGGCCAGGTGAAAGAGGTCTCTCTTGCTAACCCTTTTAAAAAAAAATAATAATAACAATAATAAAAAGAAAAGGACAAAAAAGAAAAGAAATAAAAAAGAAAAAAGAAAAAAACCATTGGCCTGCAGAAAATGAAACCACGTGCATCACCGCCCACTGTAACATATATATGCATAATATATTCTCATATAATTAGAAACTACATGGTATAATATTATAATTATATTTATACTACCCATTCAGATTCTTCTATATTCAAAACAAAAAGTAGTCGTTTATTTGTGCAGCGCACAGAGACCTGCATTTTTGCAGCTCTTGTATTGCTAAATAATATAAGTACAAATTAGGGGATGACGTGGCAAGATATTACTTGACCACATTTTGATGAAGATTATGTGAGAGAGATAATTTTGGTTGAAGTGCATGCACTGCATCTCACATACCCTGGGCCACATTATTTTGGAAATTTTAAATGATTTGATGATTATTTATTTCTTTTTCAACTCGGATTAAATTCTGAATTATTTGACCATTTACTATCTGCAGGGATGGAATTGATTAAATTAGTTTATCAATGGAGCGGCTTGTGGTTGTGTGGGTTAATTAATGCCGTGTGGTCGTGTCCGTGGTAGCTTAGCGACAAATGAACACTATGTCAATGCCGAATTAATGTGGATGTTGCAATGGCTTGGTTGTTTTTTCAGTTACATGATTATGATTCGGCTAAGAACCAATTATTCCCGTTGGTTAATGATGATTTATGACTAATATAGGATGAAGTTTACTAAGGTTAGATGCTAGCCGAAGACACTTTAATAGTTAAGTTATCATCTTAGTTGAAATGGTTATTTTAGAGTGCTTTCATAAAATATTTATAGGGTTCTATTGACGCCATCATTTGAGATAATTTGCCATGTTAGTCATGGGGTCTTACTATTAGTGGTCGGGATTATGGAGCGGATGTTGGGGAATGGTTTAAATTTACCCCTATCATTACCACAGCCACATTCCACAATTAGGATAGTAACTAACTCTAAATCATAAACTCAACTTGTTACAACTTTTTCTATTGTTATATATATTCTTAATAATTATTTTAATAATATAAGTTAATTTCAACCTACTTTTATTAAACACGTTGTAACTACTTGAAGTAGAGAAAAAGAAAAACTCATTTAAAGCAAAAGGTACTTTAAGTAGTTCTTCGATAAGCCAATCCAAACCCCTCTAAAGAGAGATTGAAATGTATAGTCAGTCTTTTTTTTAGTTTTTTTAATTAAAAAGAAAACATACAATAAAGACTATTATATTAAATTTATTTTAAAATTACAAATTTCACTGTTCGATAACATGTTCTAATGTATAATCCAAATCCAAAAATCCTTCATCTTTTAATCGGAATAATTAGACTAAACTATTTAAGCCTAGTACTCAAATTCTCATTTCCAAATTAAACTGATATCTATAAGTAATTGAGCATATGAAAATATTATCTTGATCACATGACTAGATTCGCGCTCTCAAATAAATGAAAAATTAGAGGGGTTTGTGAAGTGACCTCCCAATTTGATAAAATTGATTCGGTTCTATTTGAAAACCATGGGTTGAAAAACAACGAAAAAAAATCTAAAAACCATGGGACAACATACATGAGGGTCACTTACGCATGTACATAACGTATAAAAACAAAATATATCTGGATAACATATAATCATGATTGGATAAACACCACCAAGTTCTAAAAAAATTATTAAAATGCACACAAGTCACTATCACGGGCACGCTCTTTGGCTTGTTTGTTGACTGTTTTCTTTGAGGGGTACATCGTAGCTTTAATAGGTTCTTGGAGATAAGTGAACTTCCAGGGGACCAAAAAAAGGATCTGTTTATCATCAACTTGTTTGTTTTTTTTTGAGAGGTAAATATTGTCTTATCCTTGTATTTTACCATAAATATATATATTATTTTTATAATTTTGAAGTAGTCATCGACTCTCATTTTAGGGAGTACGTGTCCTATATATTTGAAAAATACAAGAGATTTGGTGTCTATTTTAGAGAGTATATATTATATATTTAAGGATTAGGTACTATTTATGTACTTTCTAAAACGATAAGGGGTTAAGGAGGCAAATAGTTATTTACCCTTTTTTTTAATGGATTTAGGTCTTTTATGTCCTTATGAGGTGATTATAATTAAGATGAAGACCGTAACTTTATTAGGGAATTCAAATTCGTTCTTTAAGTCAACAAGTGAACTCTTAGTAGACCAAAAAATTGCATATGGTAAATTTTTATGTTCGTTATGGATTTAGATCCTTTATATTAACATCATAAAGTGATGGTAATTGAGATGAAATGCATAATTTTACTAGAAAATCCCATTTCGTCCTTTATGAGATGAAATGCATAATTTTACAAGAAAATCCAATTTCGTCCTTTATGCCGACAGATATAACAAATATTGTAGATTTGAGGGTAGTAAACTTTTAGGGCCACAAAAAGTATATCTTGAGAGTTATTTAACAAGATACTTGATAATAGGATTATGGTACTTTAAGTGAAGATAAAACAAATATATAATAAATAATAGGATTACTATACGTTGTCTTTCTCTACTCCCTTAATATTTAATTTTAAGAATGTATCAATTATTTCTTTTAAAATAATCCAGATCTGGAAATCATTTTAAACAATGATTAAATTTTGTTGTTTACTGATTGGCATAAAATAGTTTAAACAATGCTTAATTAAACATTTTGCCAATACTTGTATTTTTAATTTCTTACTACATGCAGTACTTAGTTTTAATTAGGGTAAAATGCACTAGACCCCCCCCTTTTATTTTAACATAATTGCATAAACACCTCCTATAATGTCAAAAGTCCCATTACAAGCATTTATGGTGAGTAAAAGTTTTACTCTTATCCTCTACATCTAAACTCCCCCTAATGGTATTAAAAATGTATAACAAAAAGATATTAATACCCTTACTCTACTTGTTTAGTCTTTCTTTTTTTTGGTCAAACACTTGTATAATAATTAACAAAAATAAAAATTCTCAATAAAATTGATGTAAATGAGTTTTTTTTTCCAAAAAAAAAAACTTTTTCTTTTGGCCAAAAACACAAAAAAAAGTGTGGTGTCAAATAAAGAAAATGAGTTTGTGATGATCGGAAGAATGACATGAATTTCATTAGGATTTCTATATGAGAGTAAGGTTGGAGTTATCGTCCATATGGAAAAAAATTCAAAAAAAGCGAAAAGAGAGAGAGAGAGAGAGAGAGAGAGAGAAAGAAAAAAGAAAAGAAAAGAAAAGAACTGTTAACGAGTTTCCTTTCCCCATTCCAGTTTAGAGGGGATAAATAATTTTTCTCATTAAAATATTTTGAGCATCTGCCGATCTTCGATTATCAAATGCTACCACGTTGTTTGGAACAAGTAAATTCTACAAAATTTTGTTGAATTTATTTAAAATTTTATTTTTTATTTTTTTATTTTTTTGTTTATTTTTGTCTTTTTGGCCAAAGGAAAAAGGTTAACTTTTTTCTAAAAAAAATTTCATTTACGTCAATTTTATTAAAAATTTTGTTTTTATTAATTGTTATGCACATGTTTGACAAAAAAAAAAAAATTAAACAAGTAGAGTAAGGGTTTTAATATCTTTTTCATGTACATTTTTAACATCTTGGATGAGAGTTTGGATAGTAAGGGGTGTGCATGGAACTTTTACTTACCACAGAAGTTTGTTGTGGACTTTTGACATCACATGAGTGTTGTGCACTTAAGATAAACCAAAAGGGGTCTGATGCATTTTACTCTTTTAATTATTATAGCTAACCTAACACAATTTATTCTTTTTTTTTTTCTTTTAAGCTATTCAAATCAATTGTTCCATTTTTAAGTAGCTCAAGTTTAATGGACTAAGAGGGTGTTTGGATTGGCGTATAAAAAAGTTACTTAAAGCACTTCTAGTTTTAAGTGGCTTTTTTTTATTGTCAACTTTAAGTACTTACGTATTTGAATAAAAGTTGTAGTTATAAAAATAAGTATTTACATGTTTGATTAAAGTGGATTGAAAAGTAAGTTATGTAGTTAAAATAACTATTAAGGACATTAAAATAGAATTTAAAAAGGTAAATATAAGATAAAAAAGTAAAGATATTTTAGTAATAAAAATAAAAAGATAAGGATAAGGTAGTAAATGATTTGGTCAAACTTACTTTTTTTCAAAGTGCTTAAAACCATAAAAAGCAAAAGCTAGGGTTGGGGAGTTTTTTATTTTCTACTTAAAGTCACTTAAAAAAAGTATATTTTTAATCAAAACAAACACTTTCATTAGCTGAAATCAGGCTTTAAGTGGGTTTGACCAGAAAAAAAGCCAAACCAAACACCCTCTAAGTGTAGTCTAACCAATCTACAAATCAATTGAAATAATTAAGCGAAAAATTATAAGAGAGATCTAACGAAAATAATGCCGTAATATGATCATTTCATCATATAAATCATATTATCGATTTACCATAATCGAATTTCACTAGAGACCTCCCTCAAAAATTTTTAGTTCGAGCTTTTAAAATAAATCCATCCAATACGCTCTTTGAGTAATTCGAAATAATTATTAATAAAAGCACATGCTTAATTAGTTTCCTTCATTTTCTCGGTTTTTCTAGCTCGTGAAAAGTGAAGGTTGATTTAAAATTTTCTCATTGCTAATTCTCAATTCAAATGATTAAAAAGATTTCTAAATTTAGTAATATTACTTTAGATTTTATAGTATAATGATGGCTAGATGTTTGTTTAGAGAGTAGAACTCAAATATTTCTGCAGCAAGTTGGAAATGAATTAATGTGCCTCCTTTAATTTTCCATTCACTATATATGGATGCAATAATCACAATGTTCATATGTGATACATCACATGGAGTATATGATAGTCTAGTGGTGGAAGAAATGATAGCTATTCGTACTCCACGCATGTGATGAGTTGACAACTAACTTGAGGAAAGATTCCTTAATAGTAATTAAAAAAAAGAAGAAGAAAAACTAATATCAAATTTGCTCGATATATTGTGAATATTATTCTTTTTAGTTTTACTTTTTATATGATTTAAATAATTATATAATTAATCAGCAATTCATTTTATTAAAACTATAATTCCTTCAACATAATCTAAACGTTTATGAACTTTTACTATTCTTTAACTTTAGGCTTCTAATTAGTTAGAACAATGCACAATAATTAAAAAAAAAACTCAAAGTTTTTGGTTAATTCATAAAAAATAAAAAATAATTAAAGACAACTTACGTGATTTGGCGGTCCACCCAAGGATTATATTCATGTAGTGAATTTATTTTTATTTTTTTGATATAGATCGTTATTCTTTACTAGCAATCTTCTAAGTAACTGTAATAGTATACTCATCCATTGCAAAAGGTTAAAATATTAAAACTATTTGTTAAAAAAGAAACAAAATATTAAAAAAAATTTTAAATTAGATACTAACAGGGTGTCTTTAGGTGTATGGTTTGTTGATGTCCATTCGTATAAAAGCAGGGCTCCGAATATGTCATCTAATGTAGATTTCCTGCCTGTTTGGCTAAGCTTATTTGAAGTTTATAAGTTGTAAATAGTAAAAAAATATGTGAAGAAGTACTTTTTTCTAGGAGTTTATAAGCTGCAAAATAAGTAGAGCTAGCCAAACAGACTCTTGATCATCTATATATTTATTCAGTAAAATGCACATTACCTTTTGTAGTTTGTTTAATTAGCTCATTATCTTTTATGTTTTAGAACTTATCACATTACCTTCTATATTTTTCAAAAGGTGACACATAATTTCATATCTTTGTGTTTTCCATCAAAATCAACTTATAAACACTGAAAAAGCAAAGTCAAACACCCTCTAAGTTTTAACAAATAAGGGGATTACAATCAGTTAATAAACAAATCACATAAAGGTAACATGTCATTTTTTGAAAAACATAATGAAGTAATCAACTAAGTTTACAAGTTACAAGAAGATAATGTCCATTTTACCCGCTTATATTTTCACTAAATATAGGGAACTTGTATCATAGAAACTTCTGCAAAAATTGAATAAATCAATATGAACTTAACATAATGATGGTAGTATTAACCATGGCCAAGTCAAATGCACTTGAAGGCAGGCATGCATGGGGCAGAGTAGTGGATGACTGAAAAGTGAAGGCCAAGGAGATAATGACTCTCTTCCTACTACTCTTTGACTAGACTCAAAGCATCATTAACATTAATTATCTACTAGTGGATTAATTAACCTGACCACCCACCAAGCAATTGCCCAACCCACTTAAATTATTAGATTCATTAGATCGTGTTCCCTAAAGTAGTCTAGAAATTATTTAGGAGGCATCAATACTAATCTGACATTGGACGTGACTGACTTTTTTTTTTGATATTTTTTAATTAACAGCCGAAAAGAACAAATTTTAAAATGCATTGTTTGATACTTTAATTGAAACAGATGGAGAGATATAGCAGAAGTGATCTAATATTATTTAATTTTGGATATGATCAATAGGTTTGTCAATCTAGGTGCCATTGAAATACCCTTTTCACCCCTCAGGAGCAATTAGTTTTTCTTTTCGGGGGTCTTTTTTTTTCTTCTTGTGGGTCATAAAGTTGTTGAATATGTTAAGAGAAGATGAAGTTGATACAAAGTTTATCCTATTTTAAGTGGGACTAATAAGGCCCCATTTGGTTTTTCTATTTTACTATGATCAAGAATTTCATCTAGCAGATGTAAAAAGAAGAAAAAAATGACTTCTTTTTTGTTTTTTATAGTCAAAATATAGGTTTTTACTTCTCTCTCTCTCTCTTTTTGTTTTGAAATGTTTTTGGGATAACATTCCATGTAGAAAAGTTAATTTGACTCTCCAAAATAAAATGGCAAATTGTACCTTAAATTTGTTATTAATCAAATATTCCCCGAAACATGGAGAATGTTCACTAACTAATAAATGGAGAATATTACTAGTTTTGCTTTTTTGATATTCAATCCGAGCACTTGATATAATAATTTTATTAATATACTGAAATTTTAAAGAGGAGATGTGATGTACTATCTTCTAGATGTAATCCATAATTGACAAAATTTCAAATAGAAATTTGAATTCACCTAGTAATTGCACTGGAAACGCCTTTTGTATTATTTTGCAAAATGGTACTCTCTTGACCCCAAAAAAAAAAAAAAAGGAAAAAAATATAAAAGAAAACTGATACTTCCAGAACAAATCCCCTGGTAAAAAGACAAGAATTCTTCACTTTTCATGACAAGCTTTGGGTTTTTTGGTCAAGGATGACTAGCTTTGTTGACAAGTCAATGTTTGAAAACCCTTTTGGTTTAATTTGTTAATAGTGTTTTGGAGATTAAGGGTTGTTAAAATAGTTAAAGTAATTTTCTCTCTTTTTACAACCAATTATTTAAATTCGAATCTCATTAGCACAGGATTAAAAAAAAATTATTAATAGTTTTCCAGACCAAATCAAAAAGGACAGTGCAAAATCACACACTTGTACACAATATTGAGCAATGGTCCCACCAGAGTATTTTCCTAATAGGGAATACTTTTTGATTGAACGAACGTGACAATAAGTCCCTTCAATTCAAAGTCTTATCTGACCCCATAAAAACCCCCGGGGGGGGGGGTGGGGGAGGAAGTTTTAAGATTTTCTTTTACGAAAAAATGCTCGAATCATCATTTTGAACTTATGTTAAAGCTATAAAATCACTTGCTCGTCAATGCAAATATGCTCTAAATCAATTAAGAGTCATATCAACTTAAAAAAAGCATAATAAATCATAATTTAACCATTCTATAAGAGTCGTATCAACTTAACACATTAAGCATAATAAATCGTAATTTAACCATTCTACTAAAACTTTGGAAATAAAAAAGCAAAAGAAGAAAAAAAGAAAAAGGAAAACTCAAAACATGCACCTTAGATCTTTTTGGTCAAATCCACATAGATCTCGATCAGAGAAGAATGCGGTGACCGTTAGATCAGCCTTGTTTTATACGCCCCCGAATGTAAAACAAGCCAACACAAATGGGCCCACGAACCAATCTTTTACTCCATGAGGGCTGGGCCCCACCATCCACCAAACAGTAACAGAATCGGCGGGAATGCATTTGTACATGCTCTCCTGTCCTCTCCATGCACGCGCGACGCACCCATTTAAAACCCTCTTCATAGCCTCTCCCAACGAGCAGAAAGCATCTTGCTATTCGGCTGTGACAACGTAAAAAGTGACTATTTTAAGGTTTTCACCGACCAAAAGAAAAAAAAAAAACACCATTTTTTTAAAAATTAATTGAGAAAACTCTTAGAAATGCGTGCTCGTTCTACGTGATCTTATAGTTGTATTTGGCGCTTAGAACTTACATTGTTAATTTAATTAGAGTATATCTCGTGCAATAAGCAAAAAAATTATATATTTTTAATGTTTTTATTTATTATTATTGGTTAAATTTTACAATTTATGTGAGGATTAAATACAAATATATTTTTTTAAATTATTTTGTGACAAGTTTTCAATACTAAAATATTTTTAAAAGAGATATTCAGTAATCTAATAAAACATTTAAGTAGGTTCCTGAGAGATCATTTGTAAATGAATAAAATATTCAAATAGAGAAAGTAAAATAAAAGAATTTAATATCAAAAAAGCAATAAAATATTTTTGAATGTTGTTTTAAAATGAACAATTGTACTAATAATTTATAATTAATTAAAACTAAATTAGAGAATATATAGGAGTAGTCAAATGACTTACAATAATGACATATGATATGTAATAAAAAAATATGTATATAATATATACAGATACAAAAATGCACATTTTTAAACTTTGGCCTATGATTTTGATGAATATAACATAAAATGAAAATGAAAATGAAAAAGGAATAGAGTCTGGGCTGAAAAAATATAATATTTTTTAAAAATTCTTGCCTAAGATTATTGTAAGATTAAAATATTTATAATTTTTAATTAAATCTCACTGTTTAACACATAATATATATAATCCTTAGTTCAAGGTCGTTATTGCCAGTGGGAACTTAAACCGCTTCACAGTCAAGTCAACAAAAATACGGGAAGAGAAACGCCTCCCCCCGATTCGGCTGTAAAGCTCTGATTTCCTCGCCACGTCCAATCCCAATCCCATACCGCCACGTCATCATCTCCCCTCAACGCCGCCGATCATTTCCATTCTTAATCCAACGGCTCACATCTCATGTTCTGGACTCTTCCATTTCTATATTAACCTTCCCCTTGTTTCACCATGGTTAACCATCCATCGCTCTCCTCAGAACCTTCTCAGAAAAAGCCAATACAAAAAAATAAAAAAAATAAAAAAAACTACTAAAATATAAATTAAATACTGTATAAAACCACTTCACTAACACAATATATAGATACATAGATAGATACATATGTATAGGTAGAGTGGAAAGGAGATAGCAAAGCAGCAGAGAGGTGAGGGCTTGAGGTTTTTTTTTTTTGACAAGGAGATAAGATTGGAGAATCTTAGCCGTTGAGCCTTCAGGTTGCACAGATTTTGGACCGTTAGGATTAGAATTCTCCGAGTGCGTTGAACGGCGTCGTTTTTTTTTCTGGAGGATCCTTCAGATCTGGGCTTCTGGTGAGTTAATAATGTCAATATTGCTTTACTGATTGTTGATCGATTAATCGATGTTAGTATTGTATTAACTGTGTGAATCTTTTTTTATAATAATCTCCAGGAATGTTCGGTTGATGCGTTAAGTGTTTATACGTGTTAATTTTGTGTTAATTAGGTGTATGTGCGCGCATTTTACGCGTTTGATGTATTTGGAGCATATAAATGCAAAGGAAAATGTTTGATTTGTTTTGTGATAATAAAGGTGAGGAGTGTTCAAGGATAGTGAGTGTGATTAGTGTGTAATACGTGTTATTTTGTATTGATTCCGGGCGTGTTATACGCGTCTAAAGTATCAGGACACTAGAAGGAAGCATGTCTAGTTTAATTGGTTTTTTATATTGAATGGGAGGAGAGTTTGGGAACAGAAGTGTGATTTGGTGCTCAAGGTTTAGGACATACTAATCTTTTTGTTGTATTTCTACGTGTATAAGTTAGTTAATGTTTTATGATGCATATAAGTAAGCATTTAGTATGAAGGTTCTTGGCAGTTCTTTGTGAGTTTTTTTTATTTTTTGGGTCCAAAGTTCAAAAAGTACCATCTTGGTATGTGCTTAAATTATTTAAAAGGGGTGTGTGTGTGTGTGTGTTTTGCAGTATATTTCTTGTTTAGTTCAGGAAATGATTAATAGTTTGATGTCAGTTTCATTGGTTAAGATTGGATATATTTGTCTCTCAGCCAGAGGTTTCTGGAATCTTTATGAAACCATTTTGACATGCAGGATAGTTAGTATGTTGTTCTGTATTTCTGTTTTATACAATGCTTTATTCATTAGTGTGAGAGAATCTTAACTGATTAATGGTTTGCTGAGTATTTGTTTTGATATTTTTCTTGATTAAGATTGTGTAGGCATATTTTTAAATGTTGTGGTGGTAACAGAATGCTCTTTTCTATTGCAGATCTCAATCTAGTGCTTTATCTGCGTCTTTAGATGGATCCTTCAATGCAGTGATTGAGATAGATCTCTTTTGCTGTTACGGTAGTTGTTGCTTCTTTGCTTTGTGCTGTATTTTGCGGATTGTTGGGTGGTTGGAGTGTAGTTTTTCTGTTGATGGTTGTTTGTAGGTGGACTTCTCCACTGGTTCACTCGCAATCGGCTTCTGAGGTTGGCGCTTCATTGAAAGAGGGTGAGAGGCTCTCTTTTGCTGCCATCTCTGTTGCTGGCTGTGAGAACCATCCATCACGTTCTACCTTTCATGTCACCTAACTTGGACAGCCCTGTTCAGACCCAAATGGCTGTGGCAGTTTTCAAGAGCCCACTTGGCGGGGAGTACCACGGGAGCAAGACAATGGAAGGGAAACCGGCCGGAAGGAGACGTGTTTTTGTGCAAACTGAGACTGGTTGTGTACTTGGGATGGAGTTGGACAGGAGTGACAATGCGCACACTGTGAAGAGGAGGTTGCAGATTGCTCTGAATGTTCCGACTGAGGAAAGCTCTTTGACGTTTGGTGATATGGTGCTGAAGAATGACCTCAGTGCTGTTCGGAATGATTCCCCACTCCTTCTCACGCGGAACTTATTGCACAGAAGTTCATCAACTCCCTGTCTGTCTCCTACTGGGAGGGATATCCAACAGAGAGACCAGAGTGGTCCTATTGAGATATTGGGTTACTCCGGTCAATTTGCCAAGATGAAATTCCTTGTCAAGGAAATTATCAAGGCAATGAAGGTTGGGGTTGATCCTCTTCCTGTCCATAGTGGTCTTGGCGGGGCGTATTATTTTAGGAATAGTCGGGGTGAGAGTGTTGCCATTGTGAAGCCTACTGATGAAGAACCATTTGCACCAAATAATCCAAAAGGCTTTGTTGGCAAAGCTCTTGGGCAACCAGGTCTGAAACGATCCGTGAGAGTTGGGGAAACAGGGTTCAGAGAAGTTGCTGCCTACCTGCTTGACAATGATCATTTTGCCAATGTTCCACCAACCGCATTAGTTAAAGTCACTCACTCAATCTTCAATGTGAATGATAGCGTTAATGGAAACAAGCTTCAGGAAAAGAAAGCTGTCAGCAAGATTGCATCCTTTCAGCAGTTTATCCCACATGACTTTGATGCCAGCGACCATGGAACCTCTAGCTTCCCCGTTGCGGCTGTTCATCGCATTGGGATACTAGACATTAGGATCCTTAACACTGATAGGCATGCTGGAAATCTCCTAGTTAGAAAGCTTGACGGGGTTGGAAGATTCGGTCAAGTGGAACTCATCCCAATTGATCATGGCCTTTGCTTGCCAGAAAGTTTAGAGGATCCATATTTTGAGTGGATCCATTGGCCTCAAGCTTCCATTCCATTTTCAGAGGATGAGCTTGAGTACATAGAGAATCTTGATCCTATTAGGGACTCTGAGATGCTGCGAAGTGAACTCCCTATGATTCGAGAGGCTTGCTTACGTGTCTTGGTTCTTTGCACCATTTTCCTTAAGGAAGCTGCAGCTTATGGACTGTGTTTGGCTGAGATTGGTGAGATGATGAGTAGGGAGTTTCGTAGTAGTGAAGAGCAACCCAGTGAGTTGGAGGTTGTGTGCCTTGAGGCACGAAGGCTGATCGGTGAAAAGGAGGTTTTATCTCCAAAGACACAAGTGGATAATGAGGATTTCCAATTTGACATGGATTGTGAAGATGCCAGTGGGGACTTCACTTCAGGAACATTGCTTCACTTTGGATTTGGAACTGGCAATGGCCGTTCTCCACTTTCTAGGCTAGAGGAAAGCATTGAGGAGGAAGTAGGAAGTGAAGAAGAAGACAAGGTAAATGGATTGGCAAGTGTTGCTGTTGCTGCCCCTGCAAATAAGCTAACTATTTCAAAACTGTCCACATCTCTGAAAAATATCAGTTTAGGCGACAAGAACCAGAAGTTCTCTAACTTTACAGGAACAAAAGTAGAAACCGGTTATCTAGCTAGTTCATCATCTGGCCACAGGAGTGCAAATGAGCAGCTTCCTGCAAGTGCAAGTTTTGTGAAGCTAGCAGACATGAATGAGGAAGAGTGGACACTCTTCTTAGAGAAGTTCCAGGAACTGCTGTACTCAGCATTTGCCCAGCGGAAGTCTGTGACCCTTGGTCAGAAGCAGAGACAGAGGCTCGGAACTTCTTGCCAGTTTTGAGACTGAGATATTACTATAGCTTGCCCTAAGTGATGACTGAGGTCGAGAGAATAAAGACTGCAGGATTGAGGAAGTGAGAAGGACTTGTAGGTAGGTTGGTATCGGTTTCTTCCGGGAAGATGTTATAGGTGGTAGTATAGCAGTAGTAGTACTGTAAATATTCTTTGAGCGCGCCTGAGTGAAAGAGCTGCGTTGCGTTGGGTGTAATTCTTTTTATCTTGTTGGCATTTTTATTTCTACTTTCACTCCTTGTGGACTTGTTGCATAAATAATATGTAAATTTTGCCAATAGAAAAGAAAAAATGTAATGTAGATATGGTTCTGCTTTTTCTAGTGGAAATGTTTGAAGGCTAATTAGTTTTCTTGTAAGTTTTAACATCTGAAATTCTTTCATTGCTGAATGGCCAAAGAATTAGCATGACCCTTTGTTTACTGTAAGGTGATGGTGTGCGGGTAGAATCATTTTGTAGCTTCGGCGCATTAACAGTTTTATCTGTTGAGGGCTCTCTGTCCATATGGTTTGACATTCAAACATGGTCCTGCAGTATTCACTATTCAGGCATTGGTCCATTCCTAGAAGCTGTAAGTTGCATGCCAAGGTAATGGGATTTTACCTAGTTTCTTTCATGGAAAAAATCAACCGATACAATGTTGTTACGTGTCGACGATTTACTATCGTCTGATGTTACTACCGAGAAGTGTCATTGATTTTTCTACTATTTTCGTCTCGTAAACTCAACATTCTTTCCTAGATGGTTCAGGAAGATGTCAAAGAACTTTTATACCACCTGCCCCTCCTTTTCCTAACCAAATTAATTACATCCCTTGAAAACGCAGGCTCATCATGAGAGGAAGAAAATAATAGCTCAAATCAAAGCATGATGATTCAAGTGCTGGTACATGCTACAAAAGGTTACAGAAGAAAAAGGAGAATATTGCACACACAACACACATCAATGCTAGCTAATTAAGAAGCGGGATAAGATTTCAAAGTTTGGTGAAAGTCTTCATCAGTGTCAATCTCAGGCAAGTAAGATCTCTTCTTCTATGCAGTATCACAAAAAAATGACTAATCTTGACCTAACATGGAATGAGAATATTGAAAAATAGCTCTTGAAATATTGTGAAATTTCATGGGTTCGTGACCGTTGGTCACTCTCTACAAAGTGCCACTCACGACATCCTCGATTTATAACCCACTCCTGGCCACGCGCAGAAAATGAGTCACTGACTAACCCTTAAAAGAATATTGAAAAATAAAACCAGAGAGCCGCATTTTTAGATGACAGCCTAGATGGCAGTCTTATCTATGACTCACCCCTTTTTTGTATTATAGCGCCACTCGCTTTTTGGACTGGGGCTCGTGTGGGCAACTTCTCTTTTGGCTTCAAATGCAATTCATAATGATGTGGATGGAACAAAGAAGGCCATGGTGGGACAACGAGCTGTCCAGGCATGTCATCTTGATAACACAAGGTAGGCCTGAAAATGACTTCCTTTATTATGTATTGCTATCAACTCAAAGATAATATTGTTGATCAAAACATTCATCTGTTTGGAACTTTCTTAATCGCTTTGCAATTATATTGTTAGGGAGGAACTAATCTACTCGCTTCTGCGAGCTAATTAGCTTAAACCTGAATAGATCTTGTTAGCAGATGTACGCAGATGGCTCTCTGCCTGAGATTTGATATAAGGATCGGGGACTTCTTAGAGCATTGCAGGTGGTAAAAAGAAGTTAAAATCAACTAGTTTAGACTATCTTTTCATTTCTTGTTGCCTAGAAGGCCTAAAGTCATGGGTTGCTACACTTTCTTGGCATGCAATTTATTTCTGGAACTATTTTGGATTGCAGAAACAACCTCTGGCAAAATATTCTTGCCCTAGGCTGCCCCTTTATGTTTGATTGCAGAAACAGGAGACATAATTTGTAGGCAATGATAAGCTGGTTTGCAAAACAGAAAGGCAGGCATCTAACTAGAAGGAATTATATCTGGTTTGGCAGAGGCAGGTTAGTCTTTTGGTCTAGTCAAAGCTAGGATTAGGCACCTGCAGCTTATTTCCCCACATTATGTCCTTTTCAACCTATTGTGTATATGCGGGGCTTCTACTTTCTGCAATAATAGCAACGAGTTATGTCAAAATCATCGTGGAAATCGCGATTTCATCGCCAGGACTAGATGGGGTTAGGTATTAGGAAAGAAGGGAGGTTTGCGGCCCTTTTGCAACATCCATCACAAGAATGCCGAGGCCGGTATTGATCTGAAGGAGTTGCTTGATGAATGCTTCAATGTGGTAGGACATATTACACGACGGATTGACACAATATTTGACATTTGACCTGCTAACCTGGTCCAGACTAGTAAAAGCACCTGATAAGAGCTTCAGCTGATATTCGCTCTCGCCTTGCCAAGTGTAACAGGGATGGAAGCTTGCCCCACCTAGTGCCTGTGTCCCTTCGACAGGACCAGTCAAATTACACAAGACTGACAAGCACAGAAAAGCAAGAGGTGGTAGAGAATCTTTACCTGTAAGGACATCGCGTGTTGGTACTAGGTACAAAATACGTCTTGTATGGTTAGGGGGCTTGTAGCAAGGCGCCTTGAATATAGGCACTCGACATCTCTGTGACAACAAGTTTGTAGGTTTACATGCTGCCTTATGCCACATTTAGGCAATTGACAATTCAAGGATGGATAAAATGTTATTTTGAAAATCGAACTATAATATTAATATTTTTTTGGAGATGTCTAAATTTGATTTTTCTCGTACTAATAATATACATATGTAGGGGTCACTGAGAACTACTACTTCCACTTACTCTCGTATAGCTCTGCTCTTGTGAACGTTATCGATTCGCCTGATATTAGGCATGCTGTCACAAGCATGGAAAAAACTTGTCTATAAACAGATTCTCTAATTGGACTAGATATTACTTTATAAACAGTTAATGACTAATTCTCTCATTATATCAACCATTTTGTTCTTATTCATTGAAAGAAAAACATATACATATACATATATAATACACACACACACACTAAAGTTAAAGAGATAATACAAGAGATTGACATATATAGGCATTGAGAATGCATCATAACTTGCCACATTAACTCCTAAGAATGTTTAATGCATCAATTCTTTTGTGGAATAGTAAATGTAAATGAATTTTAACGTATGATGCATGCATTAGTTGATAACATTATAAATACAAATAACTTTGTGCATGCATATTATCATTCTTAGAAGATGAATAGGATTCTTTAAAGCTTTTAATGATAACTAGTCTATCACCCGTGTGATGCACAAGGCCATGATAATTTTCTGATTACATTATTTTATAAAAATAATGAAATATTAAAAAATTAACAAAAAACAACTTATGATCACCTATTACTATTATACAATGTACAAACTATTGAAAATTAATAATAACAAATATCAACATGCTAAATTATAAATGTATAATATATAAAAATTAAATAATAACATATATATAAGTAAAATTAATGCAATCATTTCAAGGAAGAAATATAAAATTAATGCAATCATTTCAAGGAAGAAATATCTTTTTCAATGCAAATTCAAAGTAAATAAATAGTGGTTGTAATAATTAATTTTACACAAAATACACATGTATTGGTAAATGCATCCAATATGAAAAAATGAAATGCAATAATGTTTCCCACTAAAAATTAAGTCAAGATGTATAGATTATGAGACATTATTGAATGAAAATATTAAGAGTAAATAGCATATTATTCCCCTGAACTTAGACAAAAGTGTACACCTAACCTCTGAACTTGCAAAATTATTTAATTGCCCTTTCAACTTTTCAAAACTAAGCTTATAAACCCTCTATCATCAAAAAATTGTCAGACTTGACAGAGAGTGTTATACACATGCGTGTGTTGAGATTTTAGAAGAATATCTCCTGCAAAAATTTTTTTGGGCAATATTACCCTCCTATCTCCATTAAAAGCCCACAACATATATATACACATATATATCCATCTACAGCATAAACAAATTCAATAAATCTTATTTTACTTTTGTAATTAATTAGTGAGACTAATTATTATTATTTTATTAATTCGTTTAAGAGTGTTAAGTGTCAAAAGAATTTTGCATTTGAAAATCAAAGCTTTTTTTGTTTGGTCAAATAGAATTTCTCATTAGCAAACATCGAATGTTATATGATTCTAAAACAAAATAACGAAAACCTGAATGGCAATACACCATTAACAAGCTGACAAAGAGCAAGTTAGCTGCCAAAAGCCAAATTCCGAAAACTCTTTCATGCTTAAAAAATGCTTTAAAAAATATATGAATCAATAAATAATAAAGCAACAAAAATACAAAAAATTGAATTAAACTAATGAGTAAGAATAGGTAATGCGAAGAATCATTCTTTCATTCTCCAGCATCATGTGCTCGCTGGAGAGCTTGTCTTTAACAACAAGGAAGAAAAAAGGACAAAAAAGAAAATATTTTTTTATGAAAAAATTGTCAGAGAGAGCTGAGAAGATCTTGCAAATCATGGGACAACGATTCATTGTAGCCGAGACGAAGAGTTTCAAGAACACGTTCAAAGAGTATGACATGGCAAGGTATGTGAAGCGCTCTTTTTTGCTTGTAGTCGTATTATTGACCCGATTTATTCAATCGGTTGATAAAGATCGTTGTCATCATTTTATGTCTATCATTCTTGCTCCTTTCTACTTCTTTCTCTAGCTCTTTCTTGAAGGTCTATCATCGCTATCATCATCATGCTCATGGCTTCTTGTACCACCACCTACAACCACATCTTCATTTTCTTCATTGTCTCCGCCCCCATCCTCATCGTTACGCGTCCCTTTAAGCATTTTGTCCTCAATTTTAATCACGTTGCTGGGATTTGAGGGCAATGTGGGTTAGGGATTTTGGGGTATTTCAATTTGGGATTTCACAAGGGTTAGGGATTGGGGTTGATAGATTTGGTAGATTAAATTTGGAGTTGTCAAAATTGGGGGTAGAATATGATTTTATATGAGGGCATTGAAGTCGTTTCATGACTTCCATTAATATTTTTAACGACGTTGTTAAAATGGAGCACTTGACCTTATTTTTGAAAGGTAGTTTTACAAATTCAGGACTAGGTATGCACTTTTGTCTAAGTTCAGGAGGTAATATGCTATTTACTCAAATATTAAATAAAATAATTTTACATTTATTTTTCTAAACCCAAAACATTGCAAGGCTAGAAAAATAACAACAGCTATATTATTAGCAACTTATTTTGATTAACAAAACAAATCATGGCTTTAAAAAAAGGATGGTAATAAATATAATAATTGATAACTAATTAAGAGAGAAAAGTGGACTTTTAGTTGACATTTGACATGAGAGAAAGGTGAGATTTTAGTCGACATCTAAATATTTATTACAAAAAATGCTCAATTCATTAAAGAAATGGATTTGTGAAGCATTGAATGTGTAAATTCTATGTGTAAAAAAAATGGGATGCCTTAATATGATACTTCATTTATCATCCTTGAATTTTGCATCTTGGAACAACTTTATTCAAAGATACTCAAAGAATATTTATACAAAAATACTTAATAGTATGTTCAAAAAGAATTCTAGCATAACATCCGTGCATTACATGAGGTGAAAATAAAATTCTTCATAATAAAGATGGTTTTTCATGTTTAAAGATTGGCATATTTGGTTTTCTAACATATATGTGGAGTACTTTAAAAGCCATATATAGATAGAGTATGTAATGTGCAGGCAAATACTTTATTTAATTTAAAAACATTAGTTTGTTATGAATTTTTAATTTGAAAAGATGGTAGGTGGAATTTAAAAAAAAAAAGTAATCAAAGTATATAACATCCATGACAAAAGTCCTTTTTTATCCTTTTATTTTCCAAAAAATGGCCAGCAACACTTTTGGATAAAAAGGTAGCAATAAATATGCCATGTGTTAACGCTTGATAAATGTACTTTTGAATACATACGTGGCTTATTATGAGTATAATATATTCGAAAAGCATATTCAATTCAAAACAACATAAAAGCTAAGCGAGACCGGACTTTTGCAACTGTTCAATGCCCGCCCCCCCCCCCCCCCCAAATGCAGTTCTTCAGAATTTCGAGTAAAATCTTTTGTTTTTGATTATCTAATAAATCACTTAATGAAAGTAAATTATCTTTGGAAAGAACTTAAATGATTAAACAAAATCATGTTATAAAGCTACATACAAATTAAGCATTCAAGGAGAGTTTTATGGATTCTCAATTTTTAAATGTTGAGTCAATTTTATATTATTCCAATGTAACATATTGAAAAACCAAATTAAACAAAATAATATGTGTTACTATAACAACAGAAAGTGCCGTCTGATTTATGAGTTAGGGCTCATTCTGATAAATTCTTTGAAAGTGTTTTTCTTTTAACTTTAAATTTTTTTTTTGAAAAGTTAAAAATTCTGACTTGAGAAAAAAGTTGAAATTGAACTTTTTTAAAAATTTTATTTTTTTGAAAATCTAAGTATTTATTGCAGAAAAATGTGCCTTTTCCAAGAAAAAAATTATTTTCCATGGGAAAAAGGCAGATCTGAATAGGCCCTTAATAAGTTCAATGACCAATTTTTTAATCTTATATATACCAAAGTAGCAATATTTAGAAACTAACACTATTTCAAGCTTAAGAAAGTTGATGTTTCGTTAGTTAAATATGGCAAGTTATTGCCACGCACACGCATAATAAAAAAAGTATTGTCTCATAACACTAACTTGGAATAATGTTTTTTTTTTGTTTTTCAATTATTTTGCCATTTCCTATATTTTTTTATTTCAATATTTGTTATCCTTGCTAAAAAAATTATTTCAACTTTTTAGAAGGACAAAATGAATTGAAACCAAAAGATATGAGAAGGACAAAAAAATTGAAAAAGGAAAAAATTAAAACAAAAATTATTTTAAAAAAATGACAAAAAAATTAAAACAAAAAATATTAACTTTCAAAAATTGCTATTTACACTTACCTCTTAAGGCTCTCTTGGATTGGTTTTTATTAAAAGTGTTTCTTTAATTGCTTTTGAAAAAAGTAATTTTTTGAGAAGTTAAAAATTTTGTCTTCTGAAAAAAGTTATATTTGAGTTTTTTTTTTTTTTGAGTTTTAACCTTTTTGGAATCCAAACAAAATAATCATTGCAAAAACAGTGTACTTTTTCAAAAGGGAAAAAAATACTTTTTCCTTGTAAAAATCCAATCCAAACAAAAACAAGTGCTTAATAACGAAAAGAGAAAATGTTTACTATTGAGGAAGAAAGATTTACCACGTAAATAGTAAAAAAAATGATTAATGTATAAAAATAGATTTATAACATATACAAAAAAGATGACTTACAAAGAGGATTTGAAAATTTTATTAACATAAAAGGTAAAAATCAATGAACAAAAAAATTACATGATATACTAAAAGTCTGTTAAAAAAAAAGAAAGATATAACCACTTACCTCTTTACGAAAAGGAAGAATGCTTACTATGAAGGAAGATAAAATTACCTTATAAGAAATAAAATATTGACCTATATATTTACACACCATATGAGAATATGAGCATTGAAAAATGGTAAGTTCAAGAAAATAGCAATACACAAGTTACCAAAGCTAACACATGGAGAACTTCACCCACCTCCGAAAAAAAAAAAAGAGGAACTTCACCCAAGTTGAACAACACAATACATGGCTGCAATAAATACACATTGCACGGTTGCAATAAATGCACGACTTTATTTATTTATTTTTTAAGTGAGGGGAGACAAAGTCCAAATAGTAAGTAATTAAATATGCCCCACATGCCAAATGGCAAAATAATAACTCACTAATTTGACACATGACAAACAATTAGCGTGCAATAATAATGTGCTGGAAGAATTTTTCTCTCTCTCATTTTTACTTTATAATATATACTAATATGTTACCTGTATGATTGTACAGTATGTGCTATATATATATATATATAGAAAGATTTAATTTTTTATTCACTTAAATATTTCAAATAAACTATATCAACTAACTTTAGTTGATTAAACAATAATAATACACATAAATTTAATAAGGGTTAATTCCATTATCCCCCATGAGTTATTGGCTAAAACCGAAACACCCCCATGAACTTTTCGTATTACTCAAATTCCCCTATGATATTAAGTTCTGCCAAACAAAGCCTGAAGAATATGTGTTTTATGTGTTTTATATATTTATTTTTATTAAAACGCTATAATTCCAATACATAGATGTAGCACCCATTTCACCACATAATTTTTTTTTACCTTTTTTTTTTAGAAAAAAATAATAATTCCCAAAAAAAGACATACCACATATTACAACAATTTTTTTTATATTTTTGTCTTTTTATTTTATTTAAAGAATTATAACACATTGGTAGATAGAAAGAGAGCTAGGGGCACCAAGGGGCCCTGCACCCTAAACTCCACAAAATATTCTTTTATAGATATATGGTTGTTGTATTCAAAGAGGAAAAAAATACTTTGGCTCCCTCATTTTTTTTTTATGCTTGTGATATTGTATTTTAAATTTAACATATTAATCATCAAATAATAATAGCATTATGTTCAATTTATTTCTTTTTGGTAATATAATGTTATGGAGTATTTTTCTTAAAATTTTTTTTGTTAGTAGGTGAACATTTTACTAACACAATGACCAAGTGTAATTTGTTTCAAATATTTGTCGTAATATTTTTTATTTCTTAATCTGAAGCTTTGTATTCTTGTTGTGATATTCTAGTGAGTTGTTTTAACTATTTAACATGGTATTTAGGTGGTCAAATTATTTATTTATTCTTTTAGTCAAGCGATTTTGGAACTTTTTATATAGGATGATTTATTTTGGGAATACAAACTATTAACTAATGACTAAATTTTTATATCAAAAAGTGCTTTTGTCATAAAAGAACACTCTTTGTTCTATTAAGTGTTTGCAGTAATTTTTTGTAAAGGATAGGACTCCTAATGTACTTTTTCAAGCACTATGAAAAAGAATTTTTTTTTTTTTTGGTATAAGCTAATCCAAATGGTCCCTTAGGAACTTCAGGAAAATTTCAAAAAGTTGAACTTGATTTTATATGCCAATCACCCTTACTTTCTATAAGATAACTTGATTTTAATATAAAAGAAAAAATTCTTGTCATGTTCATGTAAATACAATAAATGTTTTTTTTAAATCTATTTAGACTAATCTAACTTCATTAACTTAATTTGTTAGTTGTTCTTTACATATATTATTTTTCTTTTTTGCTGAATAGTATTTTTATCCTTTGTTATAATTAATATATTTTATATCATTGAATTTCTTAATTAAATTCAACCCCCCCCCCCCCCGGCCCAAACAAAAAAATCTTAAATTTCTTGCTCCACGTCTAATTAAGGTTACACCATAAATTTCTTTTCAAGCTTTTGTCTTTTTATTTTATTAGAGAAATTATAATCCTCAATATATAGAAACAATACACATTATACTGAATTTTTTATTTTCTTTTTATTTTATTTTAAGAAAATTATTGTTGCCCAATACATGGATTCTTGGGGTATTATTTTGTGAACTATGTTCAAGGGGTTTATATATTTTTCTAATAAAACAAAGAAATAAAAATATCCTTACTCTTAACACTTTGTTTGGCATAATTTATGGTCATGGGGGAATCTGGGTAATATAAAAAGTACATGGGGGAATTTGGGTTTTACCCAAAAACTCATGGGGGGAAATGGGATTAATGTAACATTGTACTGGGGAAAAAAATTAGACCCACCTAATAAAGAGATTCGTAACTAGCTTAACAGTATTAAAACCAACTTTTCTATATGATTGACAATATAACTTGCAACTATTTTACCAAGGCAAATAGAAATTAATGATGTTATTATGCTTTAAATACCATATAATGAATAGACTCCAATATAGATAATAACATTTTAAGTAGTCAAATTCATATATATTTGTCAATTGGCAGAATTATGTTTAGGGTCTAAATCAAATTATAGATTAGAAAAGAATTTTGAAAAATCTTCCATTTTTACATATTCTTCTTAAAACAGAAGGAAGACTTGCCTCTATTTTCTAAAAATATATTTAATATTTAAATATAATAAATCATCATAAGCTCTATACCAGTTTAGTGAAAAAGGAAGCAATATGTTAACAGAAAATAAAAGAATAACATACTAACATTGATTAAGATAACATTATTAAAAAAATGTATTTTTAGAGAAGAAGTTTAAATGAATAATAAAAACATGAATTTAAAATAAGAATCGAGATAAAGATATCATAATAGAGACAAATAAACACAACGCAAACCATAGATAATGAACAAATATTTAAATCGCCATGTAAGATAGTAGAATAATAAATAAATTTTTTCGTACCTTTTCCTCCCGAAAAGCTATATACCAAATCATAAGTAACAGAGATAATAAAAGGTTAGTGAAATATAATAGTATAACAATACGAACACATATATACGAAAGGGTTTAATATAAGGGAAATCACCAATTACCAATGATTCCGGTAGCAATTAGTGTGTAAATCGAAAAAGATTTGACACAAATTGACAATATACATGTGATTATCTTATATATGCACAATTTTGAAATTTGCGAGATATCACAATCTGAAATTACGCAAAAATTGTGGTGATAAAAAAGAAATTAATTGAATTGCGAGTATTTAAAACAAAAGAGAAACAAATCTACACTACCATGCATGAGATTCAAACGTATGAGATGAAATATGACACTAAACTAATGATTTAATCATGATTTTAGGCTAATGATTGAGTGGAAATAATATATGGAGAAGGAAAAAGGAAATATTTTTTAATGCACGAAAAGGGAAGAAATCGAATTGAGCAACAACTAAATGATTTAGTTGTAGAAAACAGACCTGTGATATCCATATATATCTACGATTTTGAAAATCAAAAGAGTTAAGATTCTGCAATTAAGGAGGAATTAAATTAGGAAATCAAATATTCTAGAAAAGAAATGCCATCTATGGAAAATTTTAAAAAAAAAGGACTACTATGCATTTTTTTAACATTATTAAGCAGTAAATACATGGCAACAAAGTAGTAACGACAAGTGGCAACATGGTAGTAACGACAAGTGACAACATGGCATTCAACGAGGTTTATTTTGTACTATAATATAAATAGATCCATGAACTAAAATTGAAATATAACAAGCATTCAAATTCATATTTAAACAATGACAATAAGTCAATTACCTATGTGTAGTGTAGGCGATGTATATGCTCGCATCCCCAACAATGACAAAAAGTGTTTTATTTTCTTAATAGATCTGTAAGAGTATTGTTTTAATAGATAACTCTTCTAAAGAGTTCATTAATATCGAGCTCATTAGTTTACCTCCATTTATTTGAATGATCGGTCTCAACTCAGGAAAAAGAACCGGTAACATAATAAGTCAAGTCCTGAAATATAAAGTGCAGTATCATAGTTAAGATAAATACTTAAAAAGAAGATTTGGAAAAGAAACGGCCATATCTTAACTTCCAGGCTTTGCATTTAGCAGAATTAGAAGCAGAGTGACACTAATTATAATGGGCTAAAGTCGTGCCTGTGTTTGGAGCACCAGATTTGGATCACTCTTAATAATAATTTGATTAGAAATAAGATCCAAAATACACATGTGAATTTTATAAGGCCCTCGCTCAAATTGAGTAATGAACACTCGAGTACACGTGCAAGGTTCTCAGCATGGGCGGTTGTAAGTAAATGATAGTGAAGGTTGCAATCCTTACCGTCTCCAAAAACTTCTTTAAATCTTGGAAAAGAAAATATTTTTGCAGTTTCGAGATTGTGTTACACCCCTCTGGAAAAAGAATTCTAAATTCACCTCTTGTCCCATTTAAAGATGAAAGCTTAACATGATTTTCTTGGAAACATGGGGAAATCAACTAGCAAAAAGAATTTTTTTTTTTTCAAAAGAAGATTACTGAACCACTAGTGCAAAGCAAGTGAAAATGAAAAATAGAATAACTTTAAGAGAAACATGGACTTCAATTAAAAAGACCTATCTTCATTGTTTCATTTGGAGAAAATGATTCAATGTCAATAAATAATAGTTATCTATAAGTTATACATCCAATTGGGTACTTCTTCCAAGCGTGATGACCTTAGTTCGGAAGAGAGTTAAAAGGAAAAAAAAAAAAGGAAAGTTATACATACAATGCACAGACTATACAACTTGAGTCACATTCCATCTATCGGAGAATTTTAAAATTTTTTGCCAGCATAAAATCAGACATGCCTCCAAGGTCTTTCTGCAAGATCGACACAGTCTCTGTATCTGTAGCAATCTGCCAGATGATCAATTGTCAATCCTGCTGCTTGCATGAATGAGTACACGATCACTGGCCCCACGAATCGAAATCCATACTTGAGCAAATCTTTGCTCATGGCCTCAGCTTTTGGAGACCTCAGAGGAACACTTCTTGGATGTCTGAATTTGTTGATCACAGGTTTGTAGTTTACATAGTTCCAGACATAGTTGCTGAAAGATCCAAAGTACCTCACAATCTGCAAATAATCGAAATGAATTTGAATCCAGTAAGTTTGATGAATGTTTAAGATGTTATGAAGAAAAAATGTTGCAACAAATGATAAACACAAAACTTGCCTCGAGTATGCATTTGGCATTGTCCACTATGCATCTCACCCTGCTTTCTGTTAATGCTAGTGTTTTATCAGACGCTATATCAGTTATCTCTTGTTCACCCATTTTTGCCACAGTGATGGGTTCAAATCCACTAAACAATTCTCTAAGTTATCAATCACCCAAAAAGACAAGCTTCAGAGAGAATGTGATCTTATCATCAGCAAGTAATACTTTTTCGCAGCAAAAGATACAGAAAAGTATTACCTGAGCAGTTCCTTCCGCTTCAGAATTTGAGTCCAGTTGAAATCCATTAGCAATCCAGACAGAGCAAGCAGCTCGAATAATTGGCTGTTGAATAGATTTTTACCATTTCTTTTTCCTCTCGAACCATCACCTGAATAGCAGATTTTTCTTCAAGGGTAAATTACTTCAATGGTCCCTTATCTTTTAGTGGTATAGACTTGGTCCCTTGTACTTTTCAATGGAACATTTTGGTCCCTTGTCTTACAAAACAAGAGCTGACGTTAGTCCCTAAGTTATTTTCCGTCACAATTCTTTTAAGTGTATAAGCACACGTGCATCTCACGTGGCTCAGCTTTTACCTCATATCCATTACAAATTTGACAAAAAATAGCTCAGAGACTAAGGATGTTTTTTGTTTTGTAAGATGAGGAACCAAAATGTCCTCTTTAAAAGATAAGGGCCAAAAAATCTTTAGCGCTAAAGATAAGGCACCATTGAGGTAATTTATCCTTTCTTAAAAAGCAAAATATGGAGTTGTACTTACTGATCATCATAAACTGGAACTCCCCAGCATTCATCATGGAATTGTACATAAATTGCATCTGTTAACAAATTAGAGTAAATTTTTTCTTTTGCTAAAGACAAAGTTAGCTATATGTGAAAAGCTAAAAATTAAATTTTTTTTTTCCAAAATTCTCGTCATTGTTGATGCTGAAGGTGCACAAGTGATCGTCACAAACAATAAACATTGGGAGTAATTTCCCTATATATGGGTTAATTAGCTTGTTACAACTAAAATGACCAAAAAGAACAAAGAAAGAACACGCATATACAGAAAGTAGAGATGTTATGCGTATTAAATGAAGTGCATTATCGTCACTCAATCGTTTTTATTAACAGAGTTTAATGTTTGGAGTGATTGTGCAACATTTTGAGAAGCGAGAGGCTGTCGAAAGATCATTCAGGTACCACATTGGGTAATTAGCATGTCCAGTAAATTCACAAGATGCATTTCACTAGCCTTTTCATGCTACCGGAATCTTTCTACAATTTTCTTTTCTAAAAGGTTATAAAATGCAATATACTCCGTGTTTTGGTGAAGTTGTATAAAATCCTCTCTAATTTCAAAATTTACTAATATTCTCATATGTTATAAAAAATATTGCTAGTTGTAATACTCTTAATGTTATAAAGAATGTTACCGGTGCAAAAGTTGGAAATTTTGTACACCATTTTTTATATGATGAGCAAAATATTACCGAGTTCAAGAACACAAGGAGTTTTATACAATTTCGACAAAACATAAGCGGGTGAAATGCAAAACAAGTGAGGACAAATTGACCCATTGAAGGCAAAGCACCCTTTTAGCCAACAAAGCTTACCACTACTTTTAGTAATCCAGTTGCACCTCGTGATCAAGCCAGCTTCCTCAACAGGCAGATTCAGACTAGGCTGCGGCACAATTTTAGCCTTTCTGGGCACCTCTCTTCTCTCAGTGGATGCAATCAAGCGTAACGCCAACGAGATTTTCTGATCCAAAGAAGAATCTGTGAGTGAAGAGTCATATGACTTGTCTGACAATGAAGATAAGGAAAGAGCTGAGCCTGATTTCTGAAGGGAAACTGGGGAAAATTTCTTCAAGTATTTGGACAAAATGCCATTGCATGGCTTCTCTTTTTCTGCAGAAGATGCATTGCTCATATTTTCTTTAGACATGTTGGGTTGGTAAAGATGTAAAGACGAGTGGAATTTATAAGCTTGATGGAGCTTTCAACTGCCAATGAGATTCCTTAAACAACTATGCATAACTTGATCGAGTTGGTGAACATTATGTTTCAATAGAGAATATATAACATTTGCAAGAACTTGCTCGTGGAGCAATATCTTTAAAAAGCATGTTGGACTTGTAAAGTAAGTTTGAAAATGACACTTATATCAAGCTTGCTGTAAGCAATCAAGGTGGTCAGCAAAGATGAAAATAAATGCGGTTCTTGCTCCATATAATATGCTGTATGATAAATGGTATTGAAAGTGTGTTGGACTTATAGATTAAAATTTATGAGTTTGAGTCTTTTGATTGCTTTTATTTAATTGGTACATGTATTAAGGCATACCACTCGGGGAACAATTTAAAATTTTATTCCAGGTGGAGTTCTGATAGTTATTTATTTTAATAATTTAAAGGAGCAGATTAAACATCAATAATTCAATATTTTAAATCTGATCAAGTGATACTTATAATATTTTTTCTTTATGGAAATTACTAGTGTTCTATTAGAAAAAACTCGATCACAATTGGGATTGCAGTTTTTACCGACTATGTAGTACATCTATTTAGCAATGCTATATTTCAAGATTTGTAATTTTAAAACGGATTTGAAATTATCTCTTTATGAAATGACAAAGCAAAAAATGCTGCATATTGTTCAATTAAAGAATCTTGTGTTTGGCGTTACTTGTTTAAAGTGGAGTATCTGTTATGGCATTTGGCCTAGACCACTCTATATAAGGCTTGAGGATGTTAATATGCCACCTTTTTAGTTGAAGTGTTTGTCTCTGCTGGTGTGGTTGCGGTCCAATGTTAAGCTTAGCTCCCACTCATCGCATTTGAGTAAGGCATGAGGCAAACTCATTGCCTGCATAGACAAAGATATACCATCCATCATTCTATTCCGATGAAGAAATCATTGAATCAACATCTGATGAAAAGCATGTGTTTTTGCTGCATTAGTCAAGAAGAAGATTATTTTGACAGCTGTGTAATATGGAGTGAAGTAGTTTTGCTAAATATTAAGACCTGTTAGTTATGGAATCTCCTTAAAAAGATGGAAACATGGATGTGGATTCGTTTTCTTGTCTCTTTATACCTTATCAATGACAAATTATGTTTTGTAATCTCTACTATTTCAGCGGAGTTAGTGGCACTGTGGGAGGGATTATGTATGGTAGAATTTCTCACTATTGACATAGATTCATTCACAACCCTCAACTTGAATTGTCCAATTCGAACTTTTCGTTTAAATCTATGTTAAAAGATTGTAGGAGAATGCTTAATTATAAAAGGGGTTTTAAAAGTCAATCATGTCTTTTGAGAAGCTAATGCATGGGTTGACTGGTTGGCAAATTATAGTTTGGCAAACCTTTTGATTGGCGTGTCATGACCTTCTACCTAGGGATAAGAGGGATATCATTGCCTCTGAGTAATTGTGTAATTGGCTTAATCTCCAACGTACCAAAAGAAAAAAACTCTAAAAGGTCTTAGGACCAATAAAGGTACGGAAATGAAAAACAAGGCTTAAAATATTCATTTTGAAGATAGGGATGTAAGTGTCAAATGTAGTAAACATAGGAGACTATTTGTGTCAAGCAAAATGTCTAATATACACTTAAAAAAGGGGTATTATGCTTCTGGAAAACCACAGAGATTATTATGTACGAACAAGAAAATATAAGGATGGTAAGTGTTACGTAAACCTCTATTTTATGGAAGAGAAACTGTATTTATATTATGTTTTTATTGTGTTTACAAAATAACACTGTTAAGTCTAATAAAAAATAAAATGTAGAGATTTCATATGCTAATATTTTTATGAACACAAAGGTCCTATTATTATTTCAAAATTGTAAAAGGATAACATCCACTATGATAATATTCAGTCAGGCTGGTGTTATTTACCCAAATCAGAAAAAGAAAAGAATATGTAGATATTATCATTGCCAACAGCGTCGTTCTTGTGCCTCTTAAACCCTAAACCCTAAACCCCTCTCTGTCACATTCACATGCACAGAGAGCCATGCTCAATGAATCGCTTTGCAACACTCAAAACCTCCGCCACCCCAAAACCCTTTCTCCTTTCCTCTCTCTTCCTCCCCAAACGACCGCCCCCCTCAGCTGCCGCCGCCGCCGCCGCTCTCGCCGTGGATTCTTACCCTGCCGCCACCGCCGCTGTCAAAACCACGCTTTCAACCAACAACGATACCATTTCAGTAATCCTCACCCGATTGAAGAAAACCTGGAACGTCAAAGGCTCTGTCAAGCTTCTTCTCCGTTCAGACGCTTCGCTTAAGTCCTTAATCGCGGGATTGGATTGCTCGGAAGCCGAAGAGATTATAGAAAATTTACGTGAAGATTACGCGGAAACGGCGCTTGATTTATTCTTTTTGTTGAGAAATGAACATGGGTTTAAGCATTCCGGAGCCTGTCAGTTTGCTGTTGCTCATGTTTTGGCGGGAAAGCAGCGTGGCAGAGCGCTGCGGTCTCATTTGCAGAACATGGCTCGAGAATTAGGTATGCGTTTCGTATTCCATTGGGTCGAATTGCGCTATATTTTTTGAATATATGAATGATTTGTGTCTTATTCATTAATGATGCTCACAAGTGCATTAATTTGGATATTAAAGTTCGTAAATAAATGATTGAATTTAGTTGTTTAAACAATTTGAAAGTATGATCTTCCAATTTGAGTTTTTATTTCAACCAACAGCACATTAGGAATAAAGAACAGCAGAAATGTGCGTATACAAGGAACTTTGGTTGGTGGTGGTTTCATTTTTGATAAATTCTTTATTCATGTATTAGCCTAAGGCCACATTGCTTTGAGATAGATCAAAAGTGTATTATGTTAATTTACTTTATTGAGGGTTTGGAGAATTTTTTAAACATTGCTCATTTTGCTGTTTATATAGATTTATTATGATTTCCGATAGGCTCTGGCTCTGCACCTTCACTTTGTGAGCTTCTGTACAGTAGCTTCAGGGACTGGGATTCCACTCAAATGGTGTGGGACATGCTGGCATTTGCTTACTCCAGATTGGAGATGATCCACGATGCTCTGTTTGTTCTTGCAAAGATGAGAGACTTGAACTTGTGGCCTTCAATTGTGACTTTCAACAGTTTATTGCACAATTTGAGACATACTGATGCAATGTGGGATGTCTATAGAGAGATAAGATCTAGTGGATTTCCTCCAAGTGAATACACCAACTCCATTCTAATAGATGGTTTATGTAGACAGTCCTTGATGCAGGAAGCAGTTGCATTTCTGCAGGATGCAGAAGATACAGGGGCTCAGCCTTGCTCTGTATGGTTCAATACTCTCATGTCGGGGTTCTGTAAAATAGGTTTTCTAAATGTTGCAAAATCATTGTTTTGCAGGATGTTTAAATGTGGATTACTTTCTGATGTGTACAGTTATAATATTCTTATTCACGGGTTATGTGTAGCGGGTTCCATGGAAGAGGCATTAGAATTTACGAATGACATGGAGAGGCATGGATTGAGACCTGATGGGGTGACTTATAACACTCTTCTTAAAGGTTTTGGCATGCTTGGTATGTTAAATGGGGCCTGGAAGATAATTAACCAAATGTTGTATGAGGGATTAAATCCTGATGTAGTTACATATATGATTCTGATCTCTGGGCATTGCCAGGCTGGTAATGTCGAAGAAGGCATTAAGTTGCGAAAGGAGTTGCGGTCACAGGGACTTGAATTGAATTCTATATCATACAATGTGTTGCTTAGTAGTTTATGTAAGAAAGGTCGCCTGACTGAAGCTCTGAATTTGCTCTCTGAGATGGAAACTTCTGGTCAGAAACCTGATCTTGTTATGTATTCTATTGTCATTCATGGGCTCTGCAAGCAAGGAGAAGTACAAAAGGCACTTCAACTATACAAAGAGATGTGCTTGAAGAGAATTGTCCCAAATTCTTTTGCACATAGGTCCATTCTGCTAGGCCTATGTGAGAAAGGAACACTATTAGAGGCAAGAAAGTATTTTGATGCGCTAGCAATCAGTGAATTGATGGATGATATTGTCATTTATAATATTATGATTAACAAATATGCAAAACTTGGTGAAATTGTAGAAGCGGCACAGTTGTACAAAATGATAATGGAGAAAGGAGTTGTACCGAGTATAGTCACATTCAATTCACTTATATATGCGTGTTGCAAATGCAGAAAATTGGCTGAAGCCAGAAACTGGTTTGATGCCATCAAGATGCATGGACTGGCTCCAAATGTTGTAACTTACACGACTCTAATGAATGCATTTTCTGAGGAGGGAAATATAGAAGCCATGCTAAAATTGCTCCAGGAAATGGAAGCAAGTGGAGTGGAGCCAAGTCATGTTACTTACACAGTGGTTATAAAAGGCCTCTGTAGACAGGGGAAGCTGTACAAATCTTTGCAAAAACTTCAGAATATGATTGCCAAAGGTCTATCTCCAGATGAGTTTACATTCAATACTATCATTCAATCTTTCTGCAAAGCTCGAGATACTAAAAATGCTTTTTTTATATACAATGAGATGTTACTGCATAAGATTCAGCCTAGCCATGTCACCTATAACATCCTTATCAATGGCTTATGTGTATATGGAGAGTTAGTAGATGCAGATAGACTATTCACTTCTCTCCAAGCCCATAATATCAGGTTGACGAAAGATGCTTATAGTGTTCTGATAAAAGCTCATTGTGCAAAGGGCAATCCAGGCAAAGCAATGGTCCTTTTCCATCAGATGGTAGAGAAGGGCTTTGAAGTCTCACTTAAAGATTATAGTGCTGTGATCAATAGGCTTTGCAAAAGATTATCAGTAAATGATGCAAAAACTTTTGTTCGTATGATGTTGTTCAGTGGTATTTCACTTGATCAACGAATTTGTTTGGTTATGCTTAATGCTTTCCATCGAGTTGGTGATACGGATTCTGTATTTCAATTATACACGCTGATGATCAAATGTGGCTTAGATCCTGACCGAATCCATGGAAGATGATTGGTTATTATGCTTCTCATGAGTTGGTGATTCTGGGTTGATCAAATTCCAGTGCAAAAGATGTTACGCCAAAGGAATTTATTTCAGTCTTCATGTGTGAAGTTTTTTATTTCAATCTTCATAACGTGTCAGACCCCAGTTTCCAGTTTTCTCTCCAAAAGAAAGAAGAGAAAAATACGTCAGGTGAGCAGGACGGGTGTGCGTTGCATGTCTTTCTGGTGGCGAACGTGGAGCCCACTCCAAAGGAGCCGATTCTCGGTGTCACCGAAGCATTCCTTCCGGATCCAAGGCCAAGTAAAGTCATTGTCGGAGAGGTACATGTTTCCACATGCAACAATTTCTTTTTCTTTTCTTCTCTTTTCTTTTTTCCTCTAATTTTTTGGGGTTTAAATTAAGTTAAGGCTTGTTTGGATTATTTTTTTTTCTTTTTATTGAGAAGGAAAAGCTCAAATTTAAGAGCATGGCAGTGGAGAAACTTGATGTTTCTATAACATGATATGGTAGTCTGATAAGCATTCGTTTGATTAGTTTGTTGTCTCCGATTTAATATTTCTATATTTTCTTCCAAGATAGGGGGATGAAAAAAGGAAGAACTTAGATTTTTAGCGTAATTTTTAAGGCAAGACCAAAATTTTTATTAGCTTAATTTTATTTTCAGTTTCTAGGAAAATATAAAGAGAAAAGAAAAATACTTGATTTTTAATTAAGGTAATATTTAAGTGAGTAATGAAGTGGTTTATTTGCTTAACAACTTAATTTAGAACATCAATGGAGAAATATGAGCTAGAAGCTTTTTTATTAATTTGTTCTAATGATGATGTAATGAAGACAAATCTTTTAGCTTGGGTCTGAATTTTCTTTTTCTCAATAATAGGAGGAACTTTAGTAATTATTAGAAAGGAAAAGCAGTTAAGAATAAAGAATTTGGGCTAGAAATTGTCCTCAACATTTCAAAATTTTGTTTTTGCAAAAGTCATATTTACTTAACAATCAGCTTGGTTCTGGAAAATAATCAACGACTGATCTCTATTGAGCAGAGACTCGCATTTAAACCTATGAACGATAATTAGAAGGAAATCCTGTGCTTCATACTTTTATTATGGTTTATCTATTCTTACTTTCTTAATCAGTGAGCAAATGAATAAAAAATTAGCTCATCCCTAGCTTAATTTGATAGGGAGTATCTTCCTATGGGAGGAAGTGTAAATATGGTTGAGGAATCATTGGAGCTGGCCCGTGGGGAGAATTCTGAGTTGATCAAAGTTTTAGTTAGTAAGTCCTCTTTTCCCCCCCTCCAAAAATACAGAGTTAAGAACCATCCAGCAGCATCAAGGACTAGAGACTGAGAAGCCCATTCTTCTCAGTGGACCTAGAAAGGTGGGTATCTTATCTCTACAGTGAGTTTGCTTGCTTGCCGTCTTATGAATTGATTGCAGGTCTGCATATCAATATGATACTTTGTTTCTTATATTTCTTCCCTGTATTCTAACTGAAGCCTTTCTGATGTGAATTTTTCCATTATTCGGCAAAAGCAGCTAAAAAATTTTGGTTTTGGCTGGTAGCGCACAATACAGGTAGATAATGTTATTGATTAATTAGTTGGTTTTGGCTACTGAAGCAACCTTGATATTAGGATTGGCTGAAATTATATAATTATATAGGGTAGGTGTGCAAAGCACTCGCCTGCCTCTGTGGATATAAACCTCCAACAATTGTGAACTAAATGAAAGCTGAAGCCATTTCTGGCAATATGCACAATGCAGCATGCAGGTCTGAAGCAGAATTTTGATGTGTATTGCTGGGCTTGTTTGTGCATTTCTGAGATCAAGTTGAATGGGGTAAACAGAAGATAATATAAATTAACTCCTATAAATAAGAAGGTGCGCTGAGTTGTTTCTATTTTCTAATGTATAGATATTAATATGTACTGCATACAATTGTTGAACTTTGTGAGAAACTGCACTCGTGTGAGAGGGAGACAGTTAGATGCTGAGTTTATGTGATTTTTTCATCTTTCTCCTCACCTTCCATCTTTGACACCCTATGCAGTGAATGCTTTGTTTAGTATGATTGGATTCCTGGTACAAGTTTGTAAAAGAGATCAGTTCAATTTGTATAGTTTTGAAAGAAAATGGCAATCCTGATGCACATCATACTTTTTTGCCAGGTTGGTCAAGCATTAGGAATTCAACAGAGTGGTCTACCCATCGGCTTTTTGCGCCTGGTAACTTTTGAACCATTCAATTTCCAGCCTTGTATAGTAACTGAAAAAAACTCTCTAATTCAATTTTTATGCTGCTCGTGGTTTAGAAATCTTAGATGGACCAAAGCTAGAGGAGATACTTGTTGGTCCAAGAGTTGGCATTGACTATGCTTTGCGTGAGCATGTGAATACATTATGGAGATTCGCCATTGCTGGTACCTCTTGGATCAGTGCTCCGAAAAACACGCTTAGACCTCCCTAATCCTGACATGTCATTAATATCCTTGAATTTATGGTTAATATTGGATAGAAAAGGCACAAATCATTAGAGTAGGTATGCTTTGCCAAACCTGGATTTTCTTTTCTTATAATAAGAAGAATGAAATTGCATTTGCTTTTTGTGAAATCATAAAATATGACCTACATTGCAAGATGAAAATGATGATAATTTCTGAAAAGGGTTGGTTGATAAGGCTCAAGTTGTACTAGAATTGCTTAAGACGCCAGATAAAGAAACAATGACAGTGGTTGCCGTGAGGGTCTCAACTGCTATAATTTTCTTATGTCAATGATAGTATGAACTCGTGGGGAAGTTCGTACTGTATTCACATATCATTTGGGCTCTTCAACTATCAATACAGTATTGTTCTTGTGCAGTAATTAATTAAACATATTGTATTTTAGTTGTATATTTTTGTTTATTGAATTTTCGTTAGCATAAGAAATGATACTGTCAAAGCTCTATCTTTGTCCATTACCCATTGTGAATTTTTAGAACCTGATGGTTGCTATTTTGATGTGCTCACAGTTCATTGATGATGATAACAAGTGCTACTTGGAGATAAACTACACTTTTGAAATACATAAATACTAACCCAAAATATAAGGCCGTGTTTCCGTTATTAAATCTTGCTGAAACCTCTGGAATTTCCTTGGGAATCAAT
This sequence comes from Cordia subcordata, assembly GCA_028554755.1. Taxonomy (NCBI): domain Eukaryota; kingdom Viridiplantae; phylum Streptophyta; class Magnoliopsida; order Boraginales; family Cordiaceae; genus Cordia; species Cordia subcordata. Next base: position 6,206,825 of record JAPTOF010000020.1, read on the forward strand.
GCCCCAATGAGAGAAGAGCAGTTATAGTTTGTTGATGGATCCTATGACCCTAGAACTGGCTTATTGTTCATTTTGCTCTTTTTCTCTGCATTCTTGGCTGCCTGTCTTCTACACATCCAGTGATGTGCTAGCATTCTGAATTGCATTTTAATTGCCCTTGAATAGTTAGCAATGGAGCAATACGTGTATTATAGACTCTGGTTGAATAACCAAAAGACTTTTTGTAGTATGGGCTGCTCATTTAGTTTCACTTTTGGGTTTGTAAGTAGCTAGAAACTATTACAAAAAGAAAAAGAAAGTCAAAAGTAGATAAGGTGATGAAACTCCTTTTTGCTAGCATGTAAAAATGTCATGGAGGTATATATGAATATGCAAATTAAGTTATATTATCTATTTTATTTGTATTTTTATGGTGCTAAAATTCCGTTTATCAAATTATAAATGTATAAATATTCTATAATTGTAGCATTGGGCGATAGGCATGACCCTTTACGACTAGTCTTTTGAAATGAGGGACCTGGGACCACGTAGTGTATCTGTGTGTGGTACACAAGAAGTTGTGAATAGTTTGAATTGTTAGCTTTGTTTTTGTGAAACACCCCCTTACTGCACAATAATGGAGCTCTTTAATGCGCTAAAAAAATTGAATTGCAGTGAGAACACTATTTGCATTTATGAGAAAATGCAATTTAAAAGCAATGTAATCTTATGTTTGTTAGAGAGTCTTGGGACATAGCTGATAGTGAGAACGAAACTGTTTGAGTGTAAATATAACTTTTCTGACAGACCCAGCTATAAATGTAAAATTGAAAATTATGTTAACGCTCAACAATATGTATCATGTTGTATTTGTCTATGATATGAATCTTCTTCCTTGTTATGCTGCCAGAAACGAAGCTCTTCTACTGAAAAGGGAAAAGGCAACAACTTTTACAAAGCTCTTCTACTGAAAAGGGAAAAGGCAACAACTTATACAAAGCTCTTCTATTGAAAAGGGAAAAGGCAACAACATATATGCAGAACAAACTTATAATGTCCTTTTCTCCCAGCACCTTGAGGTATGGTTTATGTTTGCTGACAAGTTCATTGCATGAGGTCATGTATAATTTTTGGGTGGATGAGTTGATCAAATATGCTAAAAATTGCAGGTATTTTTCCATAAGCCAGCTGAGGCTCTTTTCAAGGTGCAAAATGGGACAGGAGTACGATTGTGGGCAGTTGGGATATCATTCTTTTTGTAGTTCAACTGCAAATGGAAACAGAGAAGCATGCACCAATCAGTTATTCAACTGCAACCAGTGAGGGCCTGATCCCTGAGTTTCCATATCTTTTTGTTCATTTTCCATATCTTTGCTAGTTCTTGAGGTCTGAAATATTTCTTGTTAATGTTACAAGCTTAACTTAAATTGAAGGACTGAAACCAGGTGGCATTTATGTCAGGGTGAGTTACATATAAAGATTGAGGAAACATCCTGGTGAGAAAAGTGAATCAGCCCTGCTCTTTTTTTGTTTCTTGGTTGAATTAAAACTGCTCTTGGAAGAGTACACCTAAAGGTATGTTCTTACCCAATCAAGTAGTCGATACTTCAAAGCACTATGAGAATACATGATACTTCATCCTACATTGATTTTGAGAAGAGATCATTATGATGGTATTAGAGCAACTTGTGAACAAAAATATGGGTTTCACAGTGTGTAGTGGTGCTAGGTTGTGGTTTCGTTCCATCTTGTATGAGGATTCCACGTCTTTCGATGGGGGAGTTTGTAACACGTCGTTCTCATTTGATTTATAAAAGATGAGTTCGGTTTACAATGACTTGAATTTTGTACTAATTTCACCTTGAGCCTGAGCATGTTAGGCAGGTTGATTAAGCTCAAACTCATGATAGACTAGTAGTTGGGCCTTAGACCCGGTCCTAAGAAAATAAACTATTATGTCCAACATTGATAGGAGATGTAACAAATAAGTATTGTGGTTTTTAAGTAATAACTTGGGTTAACAATTAAGACTATTGTATATTTGAGGCACACATAGTTATTCTTAAGCCTATTATACACTTGGGTTCTAGGCCTAGATGTGCCAAAAATGTATTAGAGTCTTACTGGTCGAAAGTAAGTGATTTGTTGGTTGAAGTGTCATATTGAAAAAATGGTGGGTGTCATCTCGAGTCCTGAAATGTGCAGTTGGTCTCGAGTGGTTGTGCTCCTAACAAGGTGGTTATTTCTCCAATTAAAGTGATGGTAATGTCCCTTATGAGTGGAACACATGATAACTATGTGGTTTATAAGCGAGTGTTATAGTTTCAGTAGTTAATAACTTAGATTAGCTAAATTGCATCAATTGATTTAAAGTTCAAGTGGTTATTTTTTAGTCTACAAGATTATTCTTACTTATAGGGCTGGAATTCAAAGCTTGAAGCATGACAAATCGGATAGTTGTGAATCAGTCATGGTTACCTTCTATTTTTTTGCTCACAACAGTAGATCAATATGGTGCCTGGAACTTTTGAATGGGGTAGATTCTTTTATTTTCATGCAATTCAATTTATCTTTTTTTCAGAACATCTATTGTTAATTTATTGATAGAGTTTCTGATTCTTGGTTTAATTTTAATTAGAGAAGGATTATATGAAATTAGTTTCTCGTGGAGCTGCTATCTTTTTCTGTTTGTCCATCTTCTACCAGAAATTACTCTATCATTAATGAATAATATTGAATGGTTGACATCTTGCAGTTGGCTGGAGGCAGCCCAGTTTTAAAAGTGACTCAACAACTTGAGGAGGAAGCAGAAAGTAGATCGTTTGATTTGGTCTTCTACTTGGCACTAGACTTCTATTACTGCTACAGAATCCGGAACATCTTGGTTTTTAGACTGTTCATCAAAGTCATGGCAAGTCCCCATTTGATAAATAACCCAAAACACGGGTCTTACTGGACTTATGCCCCTTCAGACGAAGTTATGAGGTAAATCAAATTGGAGCGAATGGATGATATAGTTTTCCGAAAATGATTTAAACTATTTAGGATGATTGGATCTCCTGTTATGCGGAGGAAGCATTGCTAAGGTTCCTTTGCTTTAATCTTTTTGCTTCGGCAACCTGTTTGCTTCATTGCATGTTTGTGTCAACAGCAATTGCCTATCTTTATACACGAGGCTACTTTGGTGGATATTTGTCCAGTTGTTCATCTCTCGGTGAAAGTTTGATAATGTATTTCTTGTAGCTAGCGATATTCTTGTGGCAATTGATGTTTCAACAATGCCATTGTCATGGCCAGACTCGCTGGTAAACAAACCTCACACAAGTACCAAGGCTCGTGCTTCAGCCTGAATTATGGAACTACAAGCCACCAATTTTGCAAAACCAGCTAAGAAACACCCTGCAGATGCATGGCACACCGCTGCAATTCCCAGAGAGACAAGCTCACCAACAAGCAAAGTGTCACCAACTTATTATTACAAGGCCAGCTGGGGGAGGACGCCACATGTCAAGATAAATAGGATCTCTGGCCCACGCGGCAAAGAAGTAGAGGCGCGTGGAGAGAGGAGCAATAGGTGTAAAGTATGATCCCTGCCCTCAGACATTGTAACCATCCGGTCTGTAACTGTTGTAACTGCCATGGTGAACAGAACCAGAGGGAGCAAAAGGTGTAAGACGGCAACGAGATTCACCCAAGCACATGGAACAAAGTCCACGGCACCACGCAAAGGACAGCCTCCACCCCGCTTGATGCCCAAGCCCAACAAGCAAGAGATCATTAGGTGCCGCTAAGCAAAAAACAGATAATCAGCCAAACCTCCCGCACAAACACTGGCAACACAATAATCATCAACGCTCTCACCAACCCCATTGTTTGATAAACAACTCTTGAAGGAGACCAGCAACCTTTGGTTTAACACAAAGAGAAGTGCCTCTCATACCCCAGGACAAACCGATCAGACAACCCCAAGTCCTAGAGACAATGTTGGACCACGTGGGAACAAACACCCACAATTCTTCCAAGAACAGTGAGCGATTGCAAACCAGCCTAGCGTTAGGGAGGTGGAGGAACGAAAACCAGCGAAAATAGAAGTGCGTAACTACCCAAAAGCCGGGTCAGTTTTCCAAGAGGGTCATTGGAAGCTATGAAACCTCCTACCACCCCCGTAAACCAACCCAACCACCACCCAAAATTGCAGCCACCACCAAGCCATAAGATGAAAGAAATCACGACCAGCCAAGAAGTCTACCCGAGACTTTCTAACAAAAGAGTGGAGAAGAAACTAGCACTAGAAAACCAAATCCCAAGGCCAAAACCAAGAGAATTTGGGGAAGGAGGGGGGGGGGGGCGGCAAACAAAAGGCCAAGAACAAAATTGCTACTACACTCAAAAGAGAGAGGGCAGGAGACTCAGTATTCATTCATTGATTAGTAATTTATTAGAAAAGATGGGGATCAGAGATACATCATTCTTTTAAATCTTTGGAAATTATTTGCAATAACCCAAGGAGAAGAATCTTGTAACAGAATCACAAAAAGACGTTTAGGTCTCTTCGTTATATGCATTAGACCAAATAGATCCTCAATCATGCTCTTCTATTCTTATTAGGTGCTACGTTGTATTCCTTAAGTTAAAAGTAATGGAGTCGGTAACTTTAAAATGTCATTATTGCCTTTAATAACAAAATTGCAATAGCAAAAACCTAATGTTTTTAGTTTTTTTTTTTTTTTGGCATGATTCATTCGCTACTTTTGTGGTTAAAAAATTAAAGAATTTGAAACTTTGTGTTGCAATTATTTGAAAACTTTCAAACTTTGGGTCGACCCTTGCTAACACATCAAAACGGCTTGCAAACCTGCCAACTCATTTAACTCTCCTTGATTTTGAAAAATTATGTATGATTACTCATGTGATTTAACTTTAATTATTATATTTGTGACTGATTATAGTCTTATGTTATGATTTAAGAGTTCACGTATTTGATATTGTTTTGTCGAAAATGGATAATTTTATACATATTTTCTTGAAAATATGTAAGGTTAACTTGCGTAATCCACTTAACTTGTCGACCCGTGAGTTGACCCTCCAACTCACCAAGGGTCGGGTATGGGCTGGTATTTTTGCTGACCCAATCCGCCAACCCTCATAACCTGCCCTAAACTGTGGGTCAATTAGATATTCCTACTACAAAAGGTACAAAAATGGCTATATTGAAGGCCGATATAGGAAGGGTAAGAACAACACAAACAAGAAGTTCGGTTGGTTCGGGTTCTAACCGAGAATTTGCTTTCTAACCAAAACTGAGACCAAATACTGAATCATTTACGAATCCTAAGAACTAAAACTAAACTAAATATAAAATTAACACACCAAAGATCTTTTCGATTTGATTTAGAGGGTGTTTGGCTTTACTTATTTTAGATATTTATAAGCATCTAGAAAAAAGCACTCAAACACATTGATTCTCATAAAATATCCACCTGTTAGAAACTCTAAATTAATAGGGGACCATAAAGTCTGGAAAAGATTAAAATGATATAACTTAGGTGGGAAAAGAAACTGACTTGAGTTTGATGAAACTGTAATAAATTAATTGATGATGTTATAAATGTAAAGGAGATAGATTATAAATTGGATCCCCCTATGCTCCAAATCAAAAGTTGGTTAATTTCTTTCTCATTTTCTTCCTTTTCCTCCCTTGATTAAACCATTTTGCTAACTTAAAAGGTGGGCATTTTGGCTATTTATATGGATTTTATTTGGGAAATAATTTTATCTAATTAGGGTCTATTTGGATTAATTTTTTTTCAAAAAAAAAAAGTATTTTTTTCCTGTTACGTTAAATTTGTAATAACTATTTAATTTAACTTCAAAAAAATAAAAAAATTAAAAAAAAAACTTAAATACAATTTTTTTAAGAGCTAGAATTTTTAACTTTTAAAAAAAATTATTTTCAAAAAAATACTTAAAATAAAATCAATCCAAACATGTCCTTAGTTTTTTAACTCCTGGAAATTTCTAGAATGGTAATTACTGATACACTTCCTTTAATTAATCACACTCTTCAACCGAAACTAATGGAATATATATACTGTTGGGTGCAGGAAATTATATTAAGGAGATATGCAAAAAAACCTGGTGCGTTTCTTGTGTTTCTGCGTGATTCAATGTCTCGTTTCGTCCGCCAAGGCACGCAAACGTCCGCTCGCACCGGCTTTGTACACATTTGGAGACTCAATCGTTGACGTTGGTAATAACAATTACCTCAAGCATTCAGCCGTCGTAAATTTTCAACCCTATGGGGTAGACTTCCCTGACCAAGTAGCAACCGGCAGGTTTACAAACGGCTACACCATCCCAGATTTCTTTGGTGAGTTGCCATAAGCACAGCTTTTGATCAAAACTTTTGTTAGATTATAAAGAAGATGGAAAACTTCATCGTACCAAGGCTTTCCATCAAGAGAGAAAACCAAGCGCAAGTATACTTTAATCCATAGAGAATGAGACGATTGTGTGTGTATTTTCCAAAACAATGTGGTTTTCTATGCATATCTTTTGTTTTGCTTTGGGTTAGAGAATTCTCGACCATATTGACTAAGAATAATTCCATTAGGTCAGAAACGGTGAAAGAAAAGCTTTCCAACAAGTGAGCTAATTGAGATTTAAACTTTTGTCCTCTTCGGGTTGAAGTTATTACTACTTTAAATAACAATTTATTCTTTTACTTACCCTTTCTGATGATCAAATGTCAAAAGATAAAAATAGTAATGTTAATCACTTGAATTGAAGACCATAAACCACACACACACACATATATATATATATATATGTGTGTGTGTGTACCATATTAGACAATACAATTAACCAAACCATCTAAAATTTTAAATTGTTTTTGTGGAGTTTATTATATATATTTCTTTATTTTCTTCAACTAGAAAATGATGAAAATTACAATCAAGCAGTGCGAATAGTTACAAATTTAGATGTATGGTTTATCATGTTTTAGAAGTTTTTGTGGTGTTTCATGTTGCTATGTGCAGCTAAATGGCTTCATTTACCCCTTGGACTTCCCTACTACACCAGTGGAGAAAATTTACGACGGGAAACAATCAAAGGCTTTAATTATGCCTCAGGTTCTGCTGGTATCCTTTCTTCAACAGGACGAGCTACAGTAAGAAAGCTATATATACACATAAATAAGTCTTCAATAAATAATATAAAAATGGATTATTATTTATTATATGTTTTTGCAATCCATTTATTACATAATTGAAACAGCCTTAGCATTTCAATTGCCAGAATCCCATTTCAAAAGCTATAAAAAATAATGGAAAGTAACGCTAAGATAAATACATAATGAAGACTTAGGTCCCGTTTATTAGATTAATAACTTTTTCACGAAAAAGAATTCTTTTTCTTGAAAATTAAATGCAATCTTTGTTTTATAATAAATATTTTTATTAGTTTTCAGAAAAGCTAAAACATTTGGAAAAAAAAAATCTCAATTATACTTGAGCTTTTTCTCAGAAGGATGAAGAAATTTAAACTTGTTAGAAAAAGTATTTTTCTTTCAAAAGTTATATAAAAAGTACTTTTAAGAAAAGTCAATAGAAAGCAAGCTCCTTATTGACATTGTGTAACAAAAGAATCAATTAAACAATGTTACCAAAATACCACTTATTAAGAAGTTCGACGGTTTCCTTTAATCTATTATTTTTGGTTTGCATATATGGAGGAAATAAGTTTATCCCTGCCCCAAATAGCACCTGGTATATGAACTAGATAAATATGTAAATAAATTAAAAAAAAAAAAATGTTTTCAATTGGAAATCTCTTAGACTTTGACAAATACAAAAGTATGATTCAGATTTCAGCTACTACAATAATAATAATAAGTAGTTCCCTTTTAAATAAGAAATATAGCATATAAAAGACAACAATCTCATTTTATCTAATACTTTTACTATCTCCTTTCACTACAAAAAATTTTCAAATTTGAAACAAAAAATTTCCGTCTCAAACTAGCAAAATTCCGTCTCAAATTTTTTGTCTCAAAAACCCTCATCTCAAATTTTCAGACATAAAATTCTGTCTCTCCGTCTCAAATTTTATTTTAAATTTATATTAACTTATTAAAAAATTTAGTCTGAAGTTTCTGTCTCAATTTAATATGGAAATTTTTTGTTTCAAATTCAACAGTTTCTAGTAGTGTTTTGATCAAAATATAGTAATAAAGGTTTTGTCAATTTTAACATAACGCAGGGGAATAAGAACTTGGACATGAAAACACAGGTGAAGCTATTTGAGGAGAGCATCAACAAGTACGTTAGGTTGCATTTTAGTAGCCCAACCAAGCTGAAAAAGTATCTCTCAGAATCCATCTACGTTGTCAACGTGGGCAGCAACGATTTCCTCATCAACTACCTCCGCCCTCACCAATATAACAGCAGTAGTTTATACAACGTTGAACAATTTACTTCATTGCTCGCCCGAGAACTACAACAGAATTTGGAGGTAAAAAGAAACAAACTTCATGCTATTGTTGTGTTTGGTATAAGCTTATTATAAGGTGCTTATCTTATTTGATGTTTATATAAAAAATAAAAATAAAAAAAGATATGGCTTGTTTTAAGTTTTTATGAGATGCTTGTGATAATATCTTACTACAATTGTGAAAAATAAGTCAAAGATGATTACTTCTATTTTATGTAATAGAAGATATTGTTTCTTTTGAGTTTTCGTAAAATGCTTATACGTCAATAAGATAAACATCTTATAATAGTCTTATTTCAAATGCAGCATTATAGGATGTTTCATCAAGATGTTCGGTGGTTAGACCTTTTCTTTATGTGATGATAACATGTTACACTGAAATAGAATTCACCTAATACTACAGTGAATCTCATGAAATGAAATGTTCGTTTTGAAGTATTACCATGAAAGGTCTGCTTGAACTAGCTTTTTTTTTTTATGAAAAAGTACTTATTTTTTCGTCATAAGTACAATTGATCTTCAAAAAGATAAAGTTGAAAGTTGAGTTTTCACATAAAGTATTTTTTAAAAAGAAGTTGTAGAAAAATGCTTTTAAAAAGCCGAACCAAACAAGCCTGTGTATAAAAATTGTCGAAGTAATGGTTCATGCAACACTTTGCGTACCTTAAGAACGAAATAAATAATTATACAACTACTAAAGTAAAAAGATTGGATCATACCCTTAAAGATGCTTAAGATTTGTGCCATTTGCTTGCAGGACTTGTACAATCTTGGGGCCAGAAAATTTGTGGTATCCCAAATAGGGATTATTGGTTGCATTCCAGCAGTCGTGAGCGCATTTAATCCACGATCTAGATGTGTTGATCATATAAATGCCATGGCGTCCATTTTCAACAAAAAACTTGAAGTTCTGCTCTATAATCTAAACTCCAGACTTGCGCGTTCGATTTTTTTGATAGCAAGAGCCTACGAAATAGCCCAAAAGATTTTCAACAATCCACAGTGGTACGGTGAGTACGTATGCTTTCCCTTTTCCTTGTACAGGTTTTCGTTTCGGAAATCTTCTTTTATCCCCTACTATAGTAAAGTTGTCATTATATAACTTAGACGTCCCGCTTTTCAAGCATCTAAGTTGCTAAAAAAGGGTTGGGTTTGTTATATTTATTTGTTGTCTTTAACATGCTCTCTCACATATTTTTATTAAGTATGTATTATATATAACAAATAGGTGATTGGAAGTCGTAAAGCCCAAGTTAACAAGAAGACTGAAGCCCATGACGATGTACGGCTAACAAACTTGGCTAAGGGAAAGGTTGTCTTTTAGCAAACTTTCTAACTTTTGTAATAGGATGTTCCGTGACCAAGAGAGTGTTTGGTTTGGCTTTTTTTTTTTTTTTTTTTTTTCTGATCAAACTTTTTTAAAGTCTAATTTAAATTAATAAAAGTGTTTGCTTTAATTAAAAAAGTATTTTTTTAAGTGACTTTAAGTAGAAAATAAAAAACTCCCAACCCCAACTTTTGTTTTTTATGGCTTTAAGTATTTGGAAAAAAAGCAAGTTTGATCAAATCATTTAAAGAGTGTTTGGTTTGGCTTTTTTTTCTAGTCAAACCTGCTTAAAGTTTAATTTAAGCTAATGAAAGTGTTTGTTTTAATTTAAAATGTACTTTTTTTAAGTGACTTTAATTAAAAAATAAAAAACTCCCCAACCCCAGTTTTTGCTTTTTATAGCTTTAAGTATGTTGAAAAAAATTAAGTTTGACCAAATCATTTACTATCTTATCCTTATCTTTTTATTTTTATTACTAAAATATCTTTACTCTTTTATCTTATACCTACCTTTTTAAATTCTAGTTTAATGTCCTTAATAGTTATTTTAACTATATAACTTACTTTTCAACACACTTTAATCAAACATGTAAATACTTATTTTTATAACTACAACTTTTATTCAAACACATAACTACTTAAAGTTAACAATAAAAAAAAGTCACTTAAAGCCAGAAGTGCTTTAAGTAACTTTTTGATAAGCCAATCCAAACACCCTCTTACTATCCTATTCTTACTTTTTTATTTTTATTACTAAAATATCTTTACTTTTTTATCTTCTACTTACTTTTTAAATTCTATTTTAATGTCCTTAATAGTTATTTAACCATAAAATTTACTTTTCAACGCACTTTAATCAAACATATAAATACTTATTTTTATAACTACAACTTTTATTCAAACACATAACTACTTAAAATTGACAAAAAAAAGTCGCTTAAAACCAAAAAGTACTTTAAATAGTTTTTTAATAAGCCAATCCAAACACCCTCTAAAATGTATGGCTGCTAAGATCTGCAACATGATATCCAGTGGCTAAACCATAGGAAAAATAGAGTACTTTATTATTGTTATGGTTTTGACCGATACAATCTTTTCTCAAGTCCGTGCATTATAAGAATATAACAAGATTTTCGTGCACAGATTGGTCTTTATTCTAATTGCAAGTGACGAGTTATAATTCTTTGCCTTAGGTTTCTATGAAACCAGAAGGCCGTGTTGTGCGAGTGAAAGTGGGGAATGCACAAAAAATACAATTCCTTGTGAAGATAGAGACTCCCATTTCTTTTGGGATGAAGCTCACCCAAGTCAAGCAGCATACAATATTTTTGCACAAGAATGTTTCAATGGCGAAGGCACATGCGCTCCAATGAATGTGCTTCAACTTGCAAAATGGAAATGGCCTATCGTTTAGTTTTGGTCTCATGAAAGAGGGCCAACATTTTACATCTATCATTGTGCAATCGAGTAACAAGAAAGGAAAAAGAAAAAATTGCGATCATAAATTCCCTTTTTCCTCAAAGTCATACTTACAACTTGTTCATAGGTTTACATCATAATAAGTTCCACTTGTTGTGTACCTATTGTTTTTAAAATATACAAATTAATCTTTAATGTTTTATAAATATAGTCAAATTAATCACTCTATTTAGAAACATCTATATTAGTTTTCAATATTTCACAATAATAATAAAATTAGCCTCTATTGTTCAAAAACATTTTCAAATTAACAACCCTCAACTGTTTTACAAACTTGTTCAATTCTATCTCCATTTTAAGAAAAATAAATAAATGAATCGAGACTAATTTGAATAAGTGTGTAAAATATCAAGAACTAATAACATGAACATTTTCTCAAACAATCTGGACTAAAATGACTATCTTTATAAAACACTGAAGACTACTTTGAATATTTTAAACAATAAGAATTAATTTGACTATCTTTTCAAAATATTGAGAACTAGTCTGAATATATTTCTAAAATAGTAAAGATTAATTTGATTGGATCCAATCCATGCCTCGTTAGTACTACGTTTAATTTGCACTTTTCGTTCTTTTTTTTTTATTGTCAAAGTAAGTTTTTTCATTGAGTTTTATTTGCTTTTATACACAAGAAGTACGCCTATTTTACCAACACCATTATGCGAATAGTCAATTGAATAAATGGAACAAAATACACTTGCAAAGTCACAGCTATAGTCGAGTCGGAGGAATAAGGCTGCCTCTAATTGACGAGTGCAAGAAGAGGATGACGCATAATCAAGGTTTCCATCTAAAGCACGGGTATGGAGAAATTAACAAAAGTACAAATTGGCTAGCAAATTATGGATTAACACTCCCAGTTAGCGAATATAAGTTGAGAGACCCTTCGGAGCAACTCAAATGTATTCTAAGAGAAGACGGGAGAGGAATAGCCTCTCACCAACTTGCTTCTTTCTAATGGCGATGTAACCCCCCTTAAAAGGGGAAAAAAAAAAAAGTCACGGGTATATGGTCCATACGGATCTTTTTCTTTGTAAAAAGAGAAGAACAAAAATTATATACTCACTACAATCTTTTAATTCATGACATGCATTTATTTTGGCCTGACGTGTACATGGAAGTGAAATATATCATAGTTTATTCTTAACCAGCAGAATTGCAAATGCTTAGATGTATTTGATGACACATTCCTAACCCCTTCAGCCTAATCACTAGAGTAAAAGATGATATGGGCCTATATGAAATACAGAGTTTCCGATAAACTAAGGGAAACAATTCCAAATGGGCCTTCTTAGCCCATCCCACTCTCATTCTCATTCACATCATAGAATGTTCGTTTGTTGAAGGTGGCCCAACTGTGTCACAAGGTCCTCCAAATCCTTTGCAGAGCTTCCACCAACTTTAATTGCCTCCAATGCTTTTTCGCTTAATTCCTTTGTTCTAGATTTTTCAATTATATCATCTTTCATTGACTCGGAAATGGTCCGAGCCAAATGGGCCGAGTCGGGCACGGTATCCCCGCCTTCGCACACTCGAACCGCGGTGCCCACGTAATCAACCAACAGCCTCGCGTTGATAAACTGGTCTGCCTCCATGGGCCAACCCAAGACCATCACCCCGGCCACCACCGCTTCCAGGATCGAGTTCCACCCGCAATGACTCAGGAACCCACCAATAGCTCGATGACTCAGTATCGCCACTTGTGGGGCCCATCCCTTGATAACCAAACCCCTACTTGCCACTCGGGCCTCGAGCCCATTGGGAACCGATCCATAGCCCTCTTCCAATTGCTGGGCCGTCACGGGCTTAACCACCCAAACGAACTTGGCTCCACTTTGTTCAAGCCCATTAGCCAGAGCATCCATTTGGGCCTGCTTCAACAACTTCTGACTACCAAAGCACACATACAACACCGACCCATCATCACACCCATCAAGCCACGATAAGACACCACCACCCGAACCCGTACTTGGACTTGGATCGGGTGCCCAACCCGGCACATCCAGTAAATTTATCGGCCCAACTGCAAAAACACGTCGATGGCTCACTAACTTCTTGAAGTAATCCAAGTACTCGCTCTCCAACGCATCAAACGTGTTGAAAACGAACCCCCAACTCAAACCATTCGCAACCATCCCACTCCTCACAACCTCCCAGTCAGGATCCGATTCTCTATACCGCCGGAACACCGACGGGAGATGCTCCATCGCAAACCTCGGCGACCTCGGGAACTCAGAAAACTCCACCAGATGCAAACAACGCAGAGACTCAAAATTCTCCCAAATATGATCGAGAACCAAAGCCAAAAGCGCACCAGAAGAGTAAAAAGCAAGCCTTGGAACACCAACATGGTTAGCCAAATCACGAGTCCACCCGAGAAAGAAATCAGAGATGATAGCGACGGGTGGCGCGGGGTGAGATCTGAACCACGAGACTATTTGGTGGTGAAGCTTGCTTAGCGCAGAAATGATGAGACTGTTGCCTGCGTTTCCCAAGTCCTTGACGTTTTCGACGCCGGGGGGTATAGAAGGGTGGTGAGGGAAGGGAAGGACTAGAGTTTGAATGGAGGGGTGAGCAGAGAGTAACGGAGCTAAGATTGGGAGGTTATTGGGCGTGACTAAAACTGTAATTGTGACGCCATGGATGACTAGATGGTGCACCAAATCGAGAGCTGGTAGGATATGGCCTTGAGCTGGGTAGGGGAAGACCAAGACATGAGGACTCTCTTTAGAGGTAGGCATGAGGAATGGTGTTTGTGTTGGTAAGAGAAGAGAGAGGAGAGAAAGTTGAAGAATACTGGCAGCTATCGGTTTAATGCTTTATCATTGAATGTAATTTTTGTTTTTTTTTATTGTCCTTTTTTCTTGGGGGTTGTGGGGTGGAGGGGGGTGGCGGCGGCGACTAGGCGTTGAAGTGCCTGATACGTAGTCGGGTTGGTCTACGTGGTTGGTCTTTTTTGACGTCGGGTGTTGGAAGAAAATGGCAGTGGTGGTGGTGCACGTGGAAAGTGTTGTGTGGTATTACGGCTTTGCTTTTGTTCGTACTCTGTCTCTCTTTTGGTCATCCACTGGAAATTGGAATTCCTCTCTGCATTTCCTTCAACATTCGTTTTGAGAGTTAACAGGCCTCTATATATATATATATATATCTCGAAAAAATTTCATAGATTTTACAATAAAAATTTATAGATTTAGAACAAAAATTTGTAAAACTTTTTAGACAAATTTATAATAGTAGTCCATAAAAAAAAATTGTAAGTCTAAAATGAAAATTCATCCATCTATAGACAAATTTTATAGGCCTAAAACAAAAGTTTGCAAGAATACCAATTTTTATAAAAAGTCTTACAAATCTTTATTCTATACCTATAATTTTTTTTTTTTCCAAATTAACATCAACTTGGATGACAGAAGAGAAATCCCTATCTTAAAGTGACTTCTCGCTAGCTCACCTTAACTTTTCAGTCTTTCCTTTATTTCAAACTATTATCCAAGTCCAGAGGAAATATAAAAGCCTTTCTGTTTTCTTCCTTGGCTTCTTTAGGCCTTTCTTGCACCATATCAATTGTAACAGGGCCGGAGGCCTACCCCTCCTGTCACCCCAATCTTCATGATAAGACCAATCAATTATACACGACTGATGAGTACGAAACACAACACAAGGTTATTACCTTCATGGACATTTCGTCTTATTCCCAAGCACAAAATTTATTTCGTGTGGCTAGAGCCTTGTGACGAGAGACTTTAGAGTACAAGCAATTGTTACCCTTGCGACAAAAATACACTTGAGTATTGCATCCTACCTTCTTAATATGAACGAGCTTAATTTATTTTCTATGGTAAAAGAAAGATACTCAAGTCCCTTATTTTTACATTTACACCAAACAAATCCCTTCGTTCTTTTTTTTTTCCGTTCTTAGGTCCCTCAATCAGTTAAAGGTGATAGAAAAGTTAACTATCTTCACAATATACTATGTATGTCCTTAATGAAACAAGTGATATTAGAAAAACATAATATTTTCATTTTATTTTGTTTTTGCATGATTCATTTACTATTTTTGTAGGTGAAAAAAAAGTAAAAAATTAAACCCCCCCCCCAAAAGGTCAATTGACCGTTCAAAGAGTTTCAAAGTTTTTCTCCGATCCTTAAAAAAGAAAAAAAATCCAATAAGTATATAGTAAGTATTTTAAAAATATTAAGATTGGGAGGTGTTTGGGGGTGACTTGAACTGTTATTGTTACACCATGGATGACTAGTTGGTGGACCAATTCGAGAGTTGGTAGCATGTGGCCTTGAGCTGGGTAGGGAAAGACCAAGACGCATGGAAGACTGACTTTAGAGGTAGGCATGATGATCGATGGTGTTGGTAGATAAGAGGAGAGATAATTGAAGAATAATAGCTGCCTATTTGGCTAAGCTTACTTAGGGCTTATAAGTTACAAATAATAAAAAACATATAAAAATATGTTTTTTTTAATATGCTTATAAGTTACAAAATAAACCGAGCTTGTTACTCTTGGTGCTTTATCATGGAATGTGATTTTCACCCCTTATCTTTCTTCTCTGGTGAGTAGGACATTAAGTGTCGGCTTGGTCTAAGTTGGTCCTTTTTGACATCCTCATGTTGTGAGTGATGTCATGGGTACGAGAGACTGCTTTCGTGATATAAGACCCGACTATAAATTTGGTATTTATAAAATTTATAAATAATAATAACAATAATAATAATAATAATAATAATAATTTTTATAAATTTATTGCAAATATATGTTTAGTCAAAATTTTGGGGTTAGGATTTTATGATTAGGACTAAACAAATATAATTAGATGTCATAAATGTAGTTTTGTACGCGGCGGACAAAAGGGCATCCCCCAAAAATCAATTAGGAGTTTGGCTTGTGTCATTATTGATCTAACCATTTCGATAAGAGTAAAATTCCTTCTTTCTACAATAACAGTTTGTATCATAATAGACTATTATAAAATGAAAACCTGTGAATTTCTAGTTTCCTCTAAGAAAAAAAAAATATAATATCTTTTTTCACTTCAAGAAAGCAAGCAATGTATCTTTTTATTTGCTTGCTAGTATTGTATAATAATTGACAACCATATAAAGTTCTTAAGAAATGTCATCAGCTAATTTAATTATATTGCTGTAGATTTCTCCTTCAATTCTATAAGTAAGTTTGCTCGAAATTAATCTATAAAAAAAATTAATCTATAAAAACAAAGGTCGGTCTAATTTTGTCTTTTTTTCACTGTAAATATTTATTTACATTGTATTCCCTGTAAAAATTTCTTTATATGTAGTGAAAAGAAATATACGATTTCTTACCTAGTTCACTAGATAAAGGTGAAAGAGTTTTATAGCTTTTCTTTTGTTCGGTTCTCTCTTTTGGTCATGGCGCTTGCATCAGTAATAATTGGAATTCCTACACTTCCTTGAACATTTCACAAAAATTTCATTCCCACCAACATGGGAATGACTTATTCTCATTTGTTTAGTCAGAAATGGCTATTCTCATGTTCGTGAGAATGGGATGTCCGGGTTCATTACTTCATACCAAACATGGGATTTTGAGAAAGCCAGGAATACTATTATATTATCCACCCATTCCTGCATATCAATTACTACCCTAGAGTTATATGTAAAGCAAGGCTGTATATGTGGTAAAATCTATCTTAAACTGACTTCTCACTTGCTCACCTTAACTTTTGAGTCCCTTTTTCCTTTTTTTTTTTTCAAATTTAGCTTATCGTTGAACGCAATTTATATCATGCTCTTTCATCATCATGTTCTCTCGTACTCTGTCACTTTTGTTCACAATATTAATAATATTTGTTCAAAATATTAGTATTGTGTGAGTCTGTGTGCATAAATGTGTTTTTATGTATATGTATGTGTAAGAGTGGTGAATAAATATATATTAGGTAGTAAACTAATAAATTATGAACAAATACTAAAAAAACTGTGAACAATTTGATTGACGTGTTTGTTCACAATTTTTATATTATTTGTTCATAAATTATTATTATATTATTATTATTTGTTCATAATTTTTATATTATTTGTTCATTAAAAGTATATAATACTTAATGGGTACACAATTTTTAACATGCATTGTATAACTGGCCTCCATTGAACTAGCAAAAACACAAAAACTATGAAAAGGGAAATCACACTGTTACTTAATTTGTCGGTCCGAAAGTCTCAAGATATTCCTTATCAAGTCAAAAGAAAATATAAAAGCCTTTTTTCTTCCCTAGCTTTTAGGCGTTTCTCGCACCATAGCAATGTACTTGAGTTTTGCTTATAAAAAACTAAAATAAACAAGCGTAATTTATTTTTTTATCGTGAAAACAACACTTGAATCTTTTATTTTTAGGTATTAGACTAAACAAGTCTTTTATTTTTTTTCCCCTTTTCTTTGGTCTCTTTTTCTTTTTTTTTTTTTTTTGGGGGGGTCAAATCCAATAAATAGAAGAGAAACCCGTCAAAAATAAAGACAAACTAACATAGACCAAGCAACATATCCTTCTTCTTAGGTCTCTCATTCACATAAAGTTGACATAAAAATTAACTACCTTCGCAAAATACTATTTATGTCCTTAATGAAGCAATTATATTAGAAAAAGATAATATTTTCATTTCATTTTTTTTTTTTTTGCATGATCCATTCACTACTTTTGTAGGTGAAAAAATATAAAAAAATTCAAAAACTTTCCAAAGGTCATTTGATCGGTTAAAAAGGTTCAAAGTTTTTTTTCTTTAAAAAAGAAAAAGTTAATAAACATTTGTAATTATTTTTAAAATGCTCTTATTTCCCTAAATTATAATAAAATTAACTATAAGTGCTTGTGTAAATAGCATAATCAAAAATGAAAAATCATATAAATTCATATTCTTTTCACAAAAAAAATGCGTCCATAGGGCATGGCAAAAATATCATATGTATTAGAAATTTATAATTTTTTTATAGGAAAAATGTTTTTGAAACTTTTTCAAAGTGTCACAACCTTTGGGAAGTTTTCTTTTCTTTTCTTTTTTTTTTTTGCCTACCAAAGTGGTGAATGAATTATGCAAAAAAGAAAAAAAGTTATTTAGTGTTATGATGCCATTTGGACATTTGCCTAATTAAAGACATAAATGTATTGTGCTAGCAACCATTTTTTTTTCTTTTGTTAACTTTAACTAACAAACAAACTTGAGAAGAGAAAAAAGATAACAAAAGAATTGAGAGACCTATTTAGTCCAATACCTAAAAGCAAAAGACTTGAATGTCATTTTCCTTTCCTTATATATATATATCATTTCCCATCCATTCCTGCACACCAATTACTACCCTAGAGTTATATATAAAGCAGGCCTGTGCATATGGTAAAATCTTTCTTAAACTGACTTCTCACTTGCTCACCTTAACTTTTGAGTTCCTTTTTCGTTTTTTTCTTTTTTTCCAATTTAGCTTATCATTGAATGCAATTTATATCATGCTCTTTCATCATCATGTTTTCTCGTGCTCTCTGAGTTTCATTCACAATATTAATAATATTTGTTCAAAATATTAATATTGTGTGGGTATATGTGCATAAATGTGTTTTTATGTATATGTGTGTGTAAGAGTGGGGAATAAATATATATATTTTGTAGTAAACTAATAAATTATGAACAAATACTAAAAAAAGCTGCAAACAATTTGATTGACGTGTTTGTTCATAATTTTTATATTATTTATTCATAAATTATTATTATTATTATTATATTATTATTATTTGTTCATAATTTTTATATTATTTGTTCATTAAAAATATATAATACTTAGTAGGTACATAATTCTTAATGTGCATAGTATAACTTGCCTTCATTGAACTAGCAAAAACACAAGAACTATGAAACGAGAAATCAAACTATTACTTAATTTGCGGGCCGAAAGGCTCAGGATATTCCTTATCAAGTCAAAAGAAAATACAAAAGCCTTTTTTACTTCTCTAGCTTCTTTAGGCGTTTCTTGCACCATAGCAACGTACTTGAGTTTTGCTTTTAAAAAAATAATATAAACAAGCGTAATTTTTTTTTTTGGTGAAAACAACACTTAAATCCTTATTTTTAGGTATTAGACTAAACAAGTCTTCTATTTTTTTTCCTTTTCTCAGGTCTCTTTTTCTTTTCTTTTTTTTGGGGTCAAATCCAATGAATAGAAGAGAAACCCGTCAAAAATAAAGACCAACTAACATAGACCAAGCCACGTATCCTTCTTCTTAGTTCTCTCATTCACACAAAGTTGACATAAAAATTAACTATCTTCGCAAAATACTATTTATGTCCTCAACGAAGCAATTATATTAGAAAAAGACAATATTTTCATTTCATTTTTTTTTTTTTTGCATGATTCATTCACTACTTTTGTAGGTGAAAAAATATAAAAAATTTCAAAAATTTTCCGAAGGTCATTTGATCAGTAAAAAAGGTTCAAAGTTTTTTTTCTTTAAAAAAATAAAAAATTAATAAACATTTATAATTATTTTAAAAATGCTCTTATTTCCCTTAATTATAATAAAATTAACTATAAGTGCCTGTGTAAATAGCATAATCAAAAATGAAAAATCATAAAAATTCATATTCTTTTCACAAAAAAAAAAAAATGCGTCTGTAGGGCATGGCAAAAATATCATATGTATTAGAAATTTCTAATTTTTTATAGGAAAAATGTTTTTGAAACTTTTTCAAAGTGTCACAATCCTTGGGAAGTTTTCTTTTCTTTTCTTTTCTTTTTTTTTTTTTTTGCCTACCAAAGTGGTGAGTGAATTATGCAAAAAAGAAAAAAAGTTATTAAGTGTTATGATGCCATTTGGACATTTGCCTAATTAAAGACATAAATGTATTGTGCTAGCAACCATTTTTTTTTTCTTTTGTTAACTTTAACTAACAAACAAACTTGAGAAGAGAAAAAAGAAAACAAAAGAATTGAGAGACTTATTTAGTCCAATACCAAAAAGCAAAAGACTTGAATGTCATTTCCTTTCCTTATATATATATATATATATATATATATATCATTTTTTCACTATTTAACTCTTTTTTCATATTTACATATTTAAATATTGAAATTGTCGTATATATAATGAAACCTTTACCACATAAAAGAAGATAAAAAGAAAATGTATAAAAATGCTTTATACACTGCAACACTATTAACAGCCTGTTTGGCTAAGCTTATTTGGGGTTTATAAATTGTAAATAATAAAAAGTATATAAGGAGATATTTCTTTTTAGGAGCTTAATTATAAGCAGCAAAATAAGTAGAGCCAAGCAGGCTCCAAGCATAATGGGTAGTATATGTTGCACCCTATGGAAGGTACTACACTATCACAACATGCTAGAACTACAAATATGAACTTGTATAAGACAAGATATGTATAACATAATTATTAGCATTTTTATTATCGGTCATTTCATTACAAAACGTTCAAAATTTAGCCCGTGGAATACATAGAAAGTGCTTCACACGACTGATACAGAAGAAAATATATAGAGAGCGTCGAGCTAAAAGCCAGAATGGTAAAGAGAGGGGGTGATTGAAAACTATGACAACATAATATGAACTTATGCAAGAGGTCTCTGGAGATTCAAGTTTTTCATGATCTTTTGTTCTCTTCTCTGGTTAATTATTTTTAGGTGGGTGGTGCCTTGGTCCTCTGTAATCTGCATTAAAAGCAAAAGACCCGGACATATCTTTCTCTTCAGGAAGCACACTTTTTCTTACAGTTTGCTCATCACCTTCTACATTGATCTTTCCTTGCAATTTTCTTCTTACACTTGAAATCATCCAACTTCTTTCGCCCGCACCATTTCCTCTCCCCTTGTCTAGCCTCTCGACGCAATCACACGCCATTTTCCTCCCTCCCAATAATGTGTTGTCCTTTGTAGCCTTGTAATATTCGTATCATAAATTAATCAATATAAATCATATGCGCGCCTTAATACCTATATATAGATTTTATAAGTTTGAAAGATAATAATCATAAATTGGGTTTTACCTCTCCACAATTGGATCCAACAACTGCAAGATTTCCACCTACAGATTAAAAGAAAAAAAAAAAAAAGAGAAGTTCAGACACAGTCCTATTAGAAAGAAATAATTGGATTTAACAAATGAATATTGTTTCATTATGAAAATGAAAGACGATGACATAAAGCAAATAGTACCCCGGTAGGAGTATCCATGCAAGAGCAAAATCAACAGCAAAGCTAAGCTCAACACTTTAACATATAGCAGCATCCTTCCTTTTTCCTATATATTAATGGGGTATGTTTGTTTTTCAAGCATCTAAGGTTGAATACTTGCACATAGGAAGTGGACTATATATATAAAGAATGCACGCAAGTCAAAGGTATGGTAGTACAACATTTTTAAATTTCTACATTCCCAAGTCAAATATGGTTCCAATATTAATTTTTGCCTTCAGTTTCATCTTTGATTAAATAATATGAGGGGACCAAGAAGGAGGAGCAATCTCATTGGGATTCAATCTTCCCTTTGTGTACTACAAATTTTAGATTAGTAGAATGTTTACAGTATATTGGAGTTATCATATCATTTAAAAGTTTAAGCTAGTTTGTAGAGAGGATATTAGAATGTTTATTTATTGTATTAACTCAGCCTTCACTTGTAGACGGGGTTTGTTTTTAGCTTTGTACATGCATAATTTTTAATGTTTTTAAATGGATGTCAGTAAATTTCTAACCCATGAGCTAAGTTTTGATATTATATTAAAATTACCACCTCATTTACAAACTTATAAAAATATCAAGGAGTAAAAATATGTATAACTATTAACTTGATTTTTATGACCGAACAATTTTACACAATACTTCATGATATTTCATGTGGGCAGTCAGGCCAACAGTACTAGGATCTCGAGGCAATTTATTGGCTGATGAAGAATTTGATTACTTTTAATTTTTAACGAATACTCAAAAAGTAAAATCATATTATTACGAGAGAATTCAAATCGGAAGCGAGGTGGAAATGTGCGGTTTGCACAACGGCAAAGTGGCTTGAACATGTTAGCGAATTGGTATTTTGTAAATACTATATATGCCGTGGATTGGAAGATATCAGTGTTTCGTGCCTGTCTGCCGCCATGCATTCAACGAGAAAAGCTTTTTGCTGATCTTGCCTAGGGGTCTGCATGGGCAGATTTAACTTATCTATCTGTTTTCTTTTGTGAATAATAATAATATAGTGTTCTTCTTGATCTGAGCATGAATGTTGGGCACTTGTAGGGCTTTCTACATTGATAGTAACGAGTGTGAGAGAGGAGAATTGAGGTAAGTGCACAGCATGAAAACTTTTGCATGCATTAGTGCTGCTCATGCTAATTATCAACCGATCAAAGTGTGAAAGTTTGTAGCCTTCAAATTTGACATTTTTGTATCTTCTATGCGTACATACACATATATAACTTCTGATGGCTCTTGAAATATAACCAAATTTTAGCATATTTGGTAGAAACTAAGAAAATAATGAGCAAATCTTTTTTGTTGTTAACATGTTGAACGTATCAACAAACCCATAGTTTAAACTTCTGAGTGTTGGAATAAAATATTCTTCTCATATAAAAAAAAAATCATAAAGTATAAGATCACCTTATAAAATCCTGGGCTACTCCTCATATCGATCAATTAGTTTTTACGTTGGAACTTCATAATTCTTTACACTGTGCATATATAGCTCTTCCCTTGGGGGATGGGTCTGCCCTAATTGAGTTAAAATTTTAATATTATAAATAATTAATTTGACGAACTTAAAAAAAGAGCAAAAGAAAGAAGAAATTGAAACCTTAATTAAGGGAGAGAAACAAGGAAATAAAAAAGAGAGGAAAATGAAATTTTTTCGTAAGAAAAAAAAAAGAGAGGGAGGAGGGAGATAAAATTGTCTAATTGGCATAACAACTAAGCATGTCAACTAGAAAATGATAATAAAGTGATAAAAATAGAGGGATATCTAACATTATTCTTTCCTTTTAAGTGTTGAATGTGATATGAAACGACCTTCCCACGTTCACAACCTCTTCTACCACATTATTCCAACTCCACAATCTATTATGAATAAGATTGTTAGAGTGTTATTCTTTTCACATGAAAAATCAAGAAAATTTAAGGCTACTTAATAAAATTTTGGACTACTCGTTAACCAATTGGTTTTTAATATGAAAGCCTAAGATTCTTCACATGGTATCAAAGGCCAAATTGGGTTAAGTTATGGCCCAATTATGTTTCTTCACGTGTATCCACGTATAACATTCTAATTTGTCCTTCTGTGATTCTTCATTTATATGACTTAGATAGTCCTCTATATATGGTTGTCACATTTAGTACTTAAATTCATTTCATTAAAAATTTTAACAGTGGCATAGAAATGAAAGATAGGGGGTTAAAATATTTATTCTGAAAGATAGAGGATTTAAATATCAAATACAATAAATATTAGGGACAATTAACCCTAAATTATATTCTTATTACTTTACATGAATAGATTTGAACTTGAAGACTATCACATAAAATTTTAAATTATTTCATTTAATTCTACTTGATATTAAAATAAAACCCATAAAAACTGATATATATATATATATATATATATAATGATAAAATGAAGCTTTATTTCAATAACAATTCCATAAGGCAGCTTTCTAGTTGAGGAACAAATTTTTTAGACCACATATTTTCAAAACCACTTATACGAGAAGCAACTTTCTAAGAATCTGTTTTCATTATATATGTACCTGTAATGATGAGTTGGAGGAGTGGAGAATCAATACCGGCCAAAAGTTACGAGCTAGGGGACATTTGCATGGAAAAGAGTTATCCAGTAGCATAAACAATTAATGTAATTTGCTTCATGAAATCTCTAAATACTATCATGACATTTCATAAAACATGCGTTAGTGAATTGAGTCCCATCTCAGGTTAATATTAATTTAATTGGATGAAAAAAAAAATGTTTATGTGTTATTTCTGTGGGTGCCTTAATTAGGATAAGTTAACTGATTCTCATTTACATTTACAAAAACCATCTGTAAAACATATTCTATTTTTATGGTCGACAGTAGCGATTGTGTCATGGAGGCACTGGTCAAACTGGGGCCTTTTTGCCCCACACGATTTCATGCTAAAACTGCAGAAATGGAAAGCAATTACAAACTACAAGAGTGTTTGGCTTTGCTTATTTTTTGTGCTTATAAGCACATAAAAAAATATTCTCTCACATACTTTTTATTATTTAAATACTTATAAGTACTAAATAAATAAAGTCAACCACCCTCTAAAATGAGTTCCCACTCAAGCTGCTTCTATACAATGCAATTCTCTTTCTAAAGCATTCATATACCAAAATGTTTCCCAGATTAAAAAAAAAAAAGAAGTTCTTCTAATTAAAAGATGAATTTGGCTTCCAAATTTTACTTTGCACTGCATGGACTGTGCCCCTTGAGAAGACTGTACATTTCTTTACGCGTGAGCAACACACACCTCCAAGGGGAAAAAAACATCGCGCAACATCACGTTCCCCACTAATTTATTAAAATAATAATAATAATAACAAAAGAAAAGATCTGATTTTCTACTGATTACTATTTCCTCTTCTCTTGAACAAGACGACGTAGGTAGTGTTCGGATCCATTGTGAATCTTGACGCCAATATTTGATGGTGCTTTTCTTCTTGTTGATGTGGAGGAGTGCGGTGGCTAGAAGGCGACGTTCTCCTTCAATCATACCTCTTACAAGAGTTCCGTCATATATACAGAAGATAAATTGATGAAAAAGACTATGTATAAATAGCATTAGTGGTTGAGACTTGTGGACATATATTCCACAAATTGTTAACGTACATAAAAATAGTCATGAATATATATAATCCAGAAGTTGTAAACATATAATTTTACAAGTTTTGAGCAATGAACAATGCACAAGTTTGTGAGATCGATCAACGCATATTTGGTTATGAATATCTGAACATATAAGGTATGCAAAGCTTAATTATGAACATATAATATAATAATTGTGAATAATTAAAATTTATGAACATGCAGTGCGAAAATTATGAACATTCCAGATAGAATCCAATCTTTTCTACTTAAATTAAAGAAAAAAAATTAATTAATTCTAAGTTACCCAAAGTTCTTGTCCTTCAATTAATTCTGATCTACTAAAGGTGATAAAAGGAATTTGAGGCCTATTTATTGGCTTTTTTCAAGGGTAAAAATATATTTTTTTTTCTTGCAAATGCACTTTCTTTTTGTAATAAGTATTTGGATTATATTTTCGGGAAAAAAATTTAAAACTCTGGAAAAAAAACTCAATTTCTGTTTTTCTCAAATGTCAAGTTTTTTAATTTTTCAAAAAATTACTTCCTTTCAAAAATTCTTAAAAAAAATGCTTTTGAAAAAATTTAGAAAAAAATTGATAAAATTGATTAAGAGTGGGAAGAAAAAAAATGATGGATCACCAGAGTTCTACAATTATTCTTTTGAACCAAAAGTGAATATAATTAGATTCATTTTTCACTTGAAGAAAAAAGAGGACAAGGTAAGAGATTTGCAAGACCATGGGCTCGTTTGGCATTTTTTTTAAAGAATTTTTTAAGAAAGTTTTTTTTTTTAAGAAGTGAAATTTCTAACTTCTGAAAAATTATATTTGAGTTTTTTTTTCAAATTTTCAACTTTTCTAGAAGCCAAATCAAATATTTATTGCCTAAACAATGTCTTTTTTTTAAGAAAAAGGTAAAAAAAATCAATCCAAACAAGCTCAATATCAATTGACTCTTGACATTGATTTCTTGTTTACCTAAAGATAAATAGTAGAGTACAACTCAAAATTTATAATTTTCTTAGGGTCTTAAGTACACTTTGGTTTTCCTCTATCTTTGTGAGAATAGACAAAGTATAAAGCTTTTGCTTATCATCTGTTGAATGAGTTACACCCGTATATATGCTTCTATGATACAACAGATAAGCTTATCATGAGTCCTAGCCTTATACAACCAAGTCAAGATATACACTTGAGATAAGATACAATCAGATCAAGAATATCACAAAGGTTTTATGCATTATCACCCCCCTCAAGCGAGGCTATAGAAGAGATAGCAAGCTTGGGACGTAACCTTTTGAACATTGTAATGGATAAACCTTTGGTCATCACATATGCCAATGATCAACCGAGGAGATGTAGTGTATATGTAATTCACCATTCACAATCTTGTCACGAACAAAGTGGAGATCTATTTCAATATGTTTTGTTCTTGCGTAGAACACTGGATTGGCCGACAAGTAAGTAGCTATAATATTATCACACCATAACATCGGTGTAGTCTTTGGCAGAGCATGGAGTTCAAGGAGTAATGACTTCAACTAGCATAGCTCTGCTATAGCGCAGGCCAATGCTCTATATTCGGCTTCAGTGCTAGATCTCGCAATGGTAGTCTGTTTCTTTGTTGACCAAGAGACAAGGTTAGGGCCAATATAAATACAATATCCATGAGTACTCTTTCTATTGTTTGGACAACCAGCCCAGTCAGAGTCAGAATATGCATGTAAGGTAGTATCTGTAGATTGTTTAATGTGTAAACCATAGGTGACAGTACCTTTGAGATACCGCAAGATTCTCTTTACTAGTCACCAATGAGCCTCAGTGGGTGCATGCATAAATTGACAGGCTTTGTTGACTGCATAACAAATATCTGGTCGAGTAACTGTAAGATAATGTAAGGCCCCAACAATGCTGCAATACAATGTGGGATCAGAAAAAGGATCTCCGGTAGAAATGGACAATTGTTGACCAGCAACAATAGGACTCAAAACTGGCTTAGCATTGATGAGGTTGGCACGTTGTAAGAGATCATGTATATTTTGATTGGGTAAGGATCATGCCATCAGAGACATTAGTAACCTGAATCCCAAGAAAGTAAGCAAGAGGCCCCAAATCTTTGAGACTAAATTGCCGACGCAAAATTGAGATTAATGAATCAATGAGATGGGAATCAGCACTTGTAATCAATATATCATCCACATAGACAAGTATAAAGATCGAAGATGGCCCAGTATGCTTAATGAAAAGAGAAGTATCAGATTTTGAAGCTTGAAATCCCATACTTAGTAGAAAGGTGCTCAAGCGTGAAAATCAGGCACGTGGTGCCTGCTTGAGCTCATAAATTGCCTTTTTCAACCTACAAAGCTACCATGTTAACATCTAGCTGTTTAACATGCCAGTTGTGTGAAACTGCAAGAGATAAAATTACTTGAACTGTTATCGGTTTGACCACTGGACTAAAAGTCTCAGTATAATCGATACCCTCTTTTTGATTGTAGCCCTTTGCAACTAATCGGGCCTTAAACCTTTCTACATTTCCATCAGGCTTTTTCTTAACTCGAAAAACCCATTTTGATCCAACAATATTAGCATTTTGTGGTTTTGGAACGAGCTACCATGTTCTATTTTGAATTAAAGCAAGATACTCTTTTGACATAGCCTCTCTCCAATGTTCATGCCTAGAAGCCTGACTGTAAGTGGCGGGTTCCCAAAATAAAGAGTGCATTGATGTAGACTGTGCATGAAGAGCTACAAAATCAGGAAATGTTTTTGCGACATGAGTGTTGTCGCCTGACCTTGTGACCATCGAGTGAGTGGATTGAGATATGTGAGGTTGCTTGACGATGTCATTGGGACTAACTTGTGATGGTGGTGAGGGTTGTAGAGAAGTGGATGAGCGAGATGCATCATTAACACGAGAGGAATTAAGCACATGAGACATAGGATTTGACTCTGGATGCATGAAGTCTTGTGTTGGACAGCTGGGTATAGAAGGTAATGCATGGTGCAAAGGTGAGATATGATGATCATTAGTGGCAGACAAATTATTTGAAAAGTGAAATACTCTTAAAGATGGTGGATTCTCATGCAGTGATTTGTTTCCTAGATTTGGAGAATTATTGGCTAAAATTTGATACATAATGGGTGAAGAAAAATTATCCTGGGTCAATGAAGACTTAGAATTCTGAAAAGGAAAATTCATTTCATCAAAAAGTACATGCCTTGAGATGTGAACTTTTGCAGAAGCTAAGTCATAACAGTGATAGCCTTTGTATTTTTCATCATACCCCAAGAAAACACAAGGAGTGGATTTTTGGCTCAATTTATCAATTCTAACAGCTCATAAAAAAGGAAAACAAAAGCACCCAAAAGTGTTTAGAATTTTGTAATCTCGTGGATGATTGTGTATGACACTAAATGGGGAATCATTTTGTAAAACAGGTATTGGCAGTCGATTTATTAAATAAACTGCAGTGACAAAAGATTCAACCCAAAAACGTTTAGGCATGGATGACTGCATTAAAAGACTTAAGCCCATTTCTGTAATATGTCGAATTTTCCTTTCGGCAAGGCCATTTTGTTCAGGAGTGTATGGGCAGGAGATTCAATATTGTATGCCTGCTTGTTCAAGAACAGTTTTTAAATTCCCTTGAGTTAGTTCTCGCGCACCATCACACTGAAACATTTTAATTCGAGAGTTAAAGAAATTTTCAACGAGAGATTTGAAACGAAGAAATTGAGCAGTGCAGTCATTTTTATTCTTTAATGGGTACAACCAAGTAAAACGACTGAAGTCGTCAACAAAGATAATAAAAAAATGATACCCAGAACAAGACTCTACTGGAGCAGGTCCCCATATATCACAGTGGACCAATTCTAAAGGACTCTTAGAATATCTATCTGAACGTGAGAAAGGAAGTTTATGACTTTTTCTTAACATGCATGCGCTACATTTATTGTCTAAAGATTTAAAATCAGAAAACGAAATGCAATTTTGAGAACGCAATACTGAAAGAACAGAAGTGGACGGGTTTCCGAGACAGTTGTGCCACATAGAAGCTGATGAACTGGTGGCCAAAAAAGCATGCTGACGATCAAAGGATGACTGCAACGGAAGAGTGAGGGAATAACGACGTGAACTAACGTGGCCCTTGAGAAGTGGCTTCCCGATGCGGAGGTCCTTAACAAGACAGAAATCGGGGAAAAACTCAAGTGAGACAGAATTGTCAGCGGTAAACTGGGATACAGAGAGCAAATTTTTGGCTAATCTAGGAACATGCAAGATGCGAGGTAAGTGAAAAAGTTTAGAAAAAGTAGAGAATGATAAAGAACCTATGTTTTGAATTGGGAGAGCTTGACCATCACCAACCACCACTTGATCATTGCCATAATATGGCTGTAGATTCTGCAGAACACTAGGGTCAAACGTCATGTGAGAAGAAGCCCCTAAATCTGGTATCCAAGATTGCACAGAGTCGTGAGATAGCATAGGAATATTAGCAGCTTTGTGATGATGAAAGCCTGCAAATTGAGCATTGTTGGAATTATTAGAATTATTATTTTTGGACTGATTATATCTACTATAGCATCTCGCAGCAGTATGCCCAAGTTTATAGCATATTTGACACTTAGGCCTGTATGGTCCAAAATTGTTTCTTTCTATTTGTTGTCCTCGGAACTGAGAAGAATTTTGACTAGCCTTATTGTTAGATGAAGCAACCATAGCAGCTTCATTTGATGGTGACGGCTGGACTTGGGTTGCAAGAGCATTAGCGATCGAATCACTCGGATTATCAAATAACAGCCTTTGCTCATACACCATCAATTGTGCCCGCAATGTGCTGAATGAAATGGTGGATTGAAGGTGTTCCACAAGCGTAGCAAATGGTCTGTATTCAATTGGTAGACCATCCAAAGTGGCAAGAATAAGATCTCGATCGGTAAGTGGGTCTCTAATTGCTTGAAGAGCAATAGCTAACAAATGAATTGTTTGTAGATATTCAGCAATTAATTTTTGACCCTTTTTTGTGCTGCGCAATTGAGCTCGTAATAAGGACTTTCTAGCCATTGATTGTTGAAGGAAACCCTCTTCAAGAAACAGCCAAAGAGCTGGAGCAGATGCATGGCCTAATGCTTGATGAGCCAAGGTCTCTGAAATTCTAGCACTGATGCAACATTTCATGAACATATCATAACGCGTCCACTCTTTGAGCGAGAGAGATAAATCAGTTGCATTTTTGGGTGTATCCAACGAAGTGGAGAATGTCTCAGGAGATTTGGGATCAGTACTTGGTTTTGGTGAATATGGCTTTGAAATGGATCCGTCAATGTATCCAAGAAGACCATTGAATGAAAAGAAAGTCACAATTTGATCTTTCCAAGTCAAGTAGTTGGTGTAGTCTAATGTTATGGTGACATACACCTTCACATTAAAATTTGGTAAAGAGAATGTCGAAGAGAAAGCCATGGAAAATTCTGGATTGTTAAATTTGATGTGTGAAAAAATAATTGCGGGTGCAAATATCTTAAGAGGGGGAGTGAATTAAGATATAAGTACTAATTTTCGTTTTAAAAAATTCTCAGAAAATTTATAACTTCTAACAATCAATATATCAAACACAATGTAAGCAAAATAAGTAAGTATAAAAATGGAAGTATGAGGAGAGGAGAAACAAACGATTTAAGGTGGTTCGGCCAAGCCTACGTCCACTGCCCAAGGATGCTTCCGTTAGGACTTCAAAAATCTCCATTAAGATGCTTCTTCAAATCTTAGTGAAGCATAAACAAAGTTCTTACAATCTTTTTGAAGCCCAACTTCAAAGAACCCAAGAGATTCACTCTTTAGGATTTCCCCACACTTTACAAGCTCTAAAGAATAAATCTCACAAAGTTTATAGCTCTCAAAGTGTGTATATACTCAAGAATTAAGAAAAGATTGAATCTGAAATTTTCTTCAAGAAGAAGATGAATAAGCTCTTGAAAGCTCAAATATATTGCAAGAATGGCTCAAAGATGGATTGTATGATGATAAACACTTTAGCACCCTTCAATTTCTTGATTAGAATGTGTATTGAATGAGTATTTAAAGAGAATTTGGGGGTTAGGGATTTGGTAGGTGAAGAAGAAATGAATTTTTCAGCCAGAACGGTAATAAACGGTTAGTGTATTTATTATAGCTCCCGTTCAGCCAGTCGACCGGCTGGGTCGTCCGGCTATCCCCTTTCCTTCTCTGACTAGGCCGGACGCCTTAGCCGGTCGACCGGCTAAGGGGTCCGGCTTTTTCTTCACCTTCTGCTTTGGTAGGCGACCACGGTCACCTGGCCGATCAGGGGTCCGGCCACTCCAGAATGTGAAGTAAAGCCAGAGTTTTGCAAAAATCATTTTAAGTGCAATTTTCATAACTCCAAATCATTTTGTAATAATTTGTAAACACATGTTGTGATTTGAAACACCCCAAAAACTCATTTTATCTCTATGTGTGCATTCAAATACATTTGTGCATATGTTATATTAAATGTGCATATGTTATATTAAATGTGCAATAGTTGAAAATTTTGCTTTGAACAAGAAAAAAAGTTTGAGCCAAGTCTACACAATATGTAGGCATTTCACAAAAAGAGCAAGAAAGAAAATAATATCCGGTACCCCTTATTACTTCACTTCTCCTCCTTATGCGTTCTCACCTTCTCTTTCTTCAAATAATGTTTTTTGCACATTTTCTTCAATCTTTCAAAGTTTCAACTAGATATCATCTCATTTTCTCAAAAAGCTATTTAGTCAAATAATGCATGCATATTTTTATCATCAAAATCAATAATGAATATTTAGTAATAAACAAAAAAACGTTTGTTGTTTTCTACTGATACCATGTGAGAACAGGCAAAGTATAAAGCTTTTGCTTATCATCTGTTGAATGAGTTACACCCGTATTTATGCTTCTATGATACAACAGATAAGCTTATCGTGAGTCCTAGCCTTATACAACCAAGTCAAGATATACACTTGAGATAAGATACAATCAGATCAAGAATATCACAAAGGTTTTATGCGTTATCAATCTTTATTTAGATTTTAAAAATTGTAACCTTATTTCCATTTTTATAAACAGAAAGTTTTCCTTTCATGATTCTTACCAGGAATCTATTCTCTATTCATTTAGAATTTAGATAATGTTAATTTATGTGAGCTTCCAAATCTCTTCTTTTGATATATCCAAATAAATTTGAAAATTAAAGAGGTATGATATTTGACTAATAACACAAAATGTAAACTTTGTGGCCATCTCAGAAATACTATAAAAAAATTCTATAATAAATATTCGTTTATTTATGCTCTATATTAGCATTGAAATTATTTGTTGACACAAAATTACATTTATTCCTTGTCAAATCAAAGTTAAATACAGGAGCCCAGTCCAAATGAATAAATAGGCAAACGTGCTGTTTGGGCCCAGCAAAACCAAATGAAGCCCAATGAAATAACAAAATGGCTGGAAGGACACCAGCATCGTAGAAGCACAATCCACACTCCACCGTCGTCACCACCACCATCACACCCACACCCAGACCAGCCCATCACAAGAACTTAACTCAAGGCAGGAGGAAGGGCCTTGCCAGCCCAATGGAGGAACACGGTCACTATGGCTCAGATCAAACAAGATAGGTTTTGTTTGGTTTAACTGTGATATTTGAATAGTTGAACTTAAACTATAGATTTTCTAATAATAAAGCTTTGAGTGAAAGTGATATTGAATAAAAACAATCGATTATTTGACTTTTATTTATGAGTTAGTTTCCAGCTGGTTTTTAAACATATGGAACAGTATTTTTGAAGGAAAAAAAGAATAAAAGCAATTTCTAATATGATCTAAAAGAATTTTCTTAAAAGCTTTGGTTTTCAGCTTTTTATAACTTTACTTTTATATAGAAGTTCTTTTAAAAATAAATCAAATAATTTAACTTTATTTTTTAAACTTATAAGAGGCACTTTTTGAAGGCCAAGCAGACTCTCAGACGTTGCAACGTTTGAGGTGAAATTGGCTATATGAATTTAAGAAAATAATTTTAACTCTTTAATGAAATTCTATTTAACAATTCAAAATGTCCATGTTGTACCTACACGACTAGTAAATTTTAACACAGTTGACATAAACCAAAACATGATCCACTTGATGAAGATTCTAAGATTGATACAAGCTGACATATAAAAAGACTATGTAAATGTAATGTTTCCTGGAATCCTTCTCTGAAGTAAAATGTAAAACAAAAATCAGAACATATCTCTTCTCTACTTGTACAAAAAGAGTCACTTTTGTTTTACTATTCATTTATGAATCTTCTCCATGAATGAATAATACCCAAAAAAAGTGACAATATTGTAATAAATTTTTAAAAAATGTATAATTATCAATGAAAATTTGTATAATATTTATAATTACAAGTTTGTAATTTTTATATTTATCATGACACAATTATAATTTTATATTTACTTTTTTTCCTATTTTTTCTTCCATAGCAAAATGATTTATTCTTTTTTTTTCTTACTTTTTTATATAGGAATTCGGTTGAATTTTTAAGTTCAAATGTTTGAATTAAATCTAAAAACTATTAAGTTAAACATTTAAAATTGTAAAACTTAATTATTTTTGGACATTTAGGTTTTAGGTTTACTAAATTAGATTAGATATATATATATATATATATATATATATATAGATTTGTTAAATTGTATTGTGCTAATTTAGACGAAATTTGTAAAATAAAATTGGCTTTCACATAAGAGTGGAAATTAATCCATGTTTTTGAATTTTCACGTTTAGAATTTTGAATTTCAATAACAAAATTAAACTATCCAAGTAGGTAATAAAAATTATAAAACTCAATTATAATTTAAATACCTAGGTTTTTGCTCTTCGAGTTTCTTATTATCTTTTTTCTTATGTATTTTTATTTTTATTTTTTGTTGTTAAATTTCATTGTGCTAATTGGGATTAAATATAAAAAGATATGACAAGTTAAAGAAAATTAAATATAAAAATTTTAAGTTCACTTAAATTACAATTATCTGAGTTAAAATAATTATAAAATTATCTCAAATTATATTAAATTACTTATGAAAATAAAAAATAAAAAATAAACTTTTCGATTTCATTGCTATTTAAATTTTACATATGAAATTCCAATTCGATTTGATCAAGTAAAATAAAAAAAAAAAGGAAAAGTAGACATTCCCACCCTAATATTCACCCAACCCCTTTAATTCTATATTGTTTTTCTACTTTGTAATCAGTCTTACCTCAAATTTATTAAAACAGCAAAGTGACAAAATTAATACTTTTCTTGATTTTAATTTTTATAGAGAAATGTATAAATATAAGGACAACTTATTTATTTTTTGCAAGATTACTAATTTTTTAATAATAATTTATTGTATAATTTAACTTTTATATTAAAATAACATCAGACAATATAACCGTGCGTTGCACGAGATTTTTATTTTACGAGTAAAGAAAATGCAATCAATCAAATTGGTCAAAAAAAATCTGAAAATATCATGATATTGTAAGTGCTGACATGGCGGCATCCACACCTTACAATATTCTAAACACAAACTTCCAAACAACCATCATGCAGAAAATTTCACACACAAACTCACATTCTAGAACCCTCCACCGTTCTACCCTTAAACCCCTCTTGTTTCGCAAGGGTTTTCCACACTCTTCTCATCCGTCGCCCAACAAAGCTCAAACAAGAAAAAGAAAAAGGAAAAGAAAAAAAAGACCCCAAAAGGGGTGAAGTTCATCATATCATTATCCAAAACATATACACACAGAACACACACTAAATACACTAAGACACACCAAAATCCTATCTGGGTATTCTTGAAAAAGGAGTTTCAATGGCCCCTGTGCTAAGCGGGAGCATGACATCTGCTTCTCTGGCTTTATCACTCCCTCATACGACATCGTTTTCAGTGAGGAGTAATGGGAGCAATGGTAATAAGTGCTTACTGGGAAGTGCTTTTTGGCCCAGAAATGGTGTAAAGAACGGATTTTTAGCATCGAACTTGAGGTGGAGGCTGGAGAAGAAAGAGAACAGTAGAGTGGTGGTGAGGTGTGATGCTTCTGCTGTAGCTGAAAAGGAGGCTGCTGAGAGCACTGGTGAGACACATGAGTACCAAGCTGAGGTGAGCCCCTCTTTTGTTATTTCTTTTGAAAATTCTGGCATTTTTTAAAAATTTTGGAAGTTTTGTGGATCCTCTTATTTTGTATTTTAGTAAATATTTGTTTTTGAGTGGTGGGAAAATGTAAAGATTAGATTTAAAACAAGTTTGAATCTTGGGTTGTTTTTAATTATTACAAGAATAATAATGTAAATAGAATTGTTATGCTATGTGGGAAGAGTTTATGCAGGCTTATGTAAACAGTTTGTGCTGTAAGAGAGAGTCCATCTTTAATGAGAAATATTTGATGGTGAAGAGATTTTAAAATATTTTGACGGTGAAGAGATTTAAAATTTTCATTGAGAAAGGTTTACATATATATGTTAAGAGTTTAAAGAGTATGGTGTAACTTTTGGGTATGAGTTTGAGAAATTGAGCTCAGTAGAGTTTTTGTTTAGTGCACTTGTTTCAGATTTTCTTGTTCAGAATTTCAAGTTATTTTTTGTTCTTAGTGATTCCGATCTAAATCTCAGCCTGTGTCCCCACATAGTATTTCGTCATTTTATGCCTAATATACCTGTTATTCCACGATTAATTCTTTGGTGCGCGGGTGTGGTTTTTCTCTACTCAATGGAATCCAGCCTCTTTTATTGTGATTTGAGCGCCTCATGTCAGTTGGAAACTTCCTAAGTAAGAAATTCACGCGCATGATTCTGATGAATGAACTTCCCAACGTCTGTTAAAAGAGTTGACATTTACGTGTAAACTATTGATAACTAGGTGCTAATAAGAGAGTATGGAAGGAATTCTGGATGTAAGTTTGAAAAATTGAGTCTAAGAAAGTATATGCATGGTCTATTTCTTTACATATTCTGGAATTTGAATTTTTTTTTTTTAATTTCAAAGGGGATATTTTTGTGCCAGTGAATATTCATAGCTTTGAGTGATTGCAGGTTAGTAGATTATTGGACTTGATCGTTCACAGTCTTTACAGCCACAAGGAAGTGTTTCTTCGTGAACTTGTAAGGTGAGGGCTTCTTTATGTTGTAGGGATTGCTTGTGTTGGCAAATCATTGCATGACAACTTCTTAGCTGCCTTCCTTTCATTGTGCAGCAATGCTAGTGATGCTCTTGATAAGTTGAGATTTCTGAGTGTGACTGAGCCATCTCTACTTGGGGATGCTGGTGAGCTAGAGATACGTATTAAACCTGATCCAGACAATGGAACAATCACTATAACGTAAGCATTGCAAATGTTTCCACACTTGTTAATTGGTCAGGTTGCTAGAGATACTAAGCTTTTGTCCTTTTCATAGGGATACTGGTATTGGAATGACTAAAGAGGAGCTCATTGATTGTCTTGGAACAATTGCCCAAAGTGGTACTTCGAAATTTTTGAAGGCTCTTAAGGTACTTTGCCTTCTCATTTCCAAAATGCGTAGGCTGACTGTTCAGACTTTATGGCAGAAATTTTTATCCAGTTTAACAATGCCGAATCTGACTATCCACCCTGACCCATGTTTAGGAAAATAAAGATGTTGGAGCAGACAACAGTTTGATTGGTCAATTTGGTGTTGGATTCTATTCTGCATTTCTGGTGGCTCAGAAGGTTCATATTTTCTGTAGATTCTTCTGCATTCATGGCTTTTATATCTTTTGAACACAGTGGTATTCACCACTTGGTATTCAAAATTTGCTAAATCTAGTTACATGTTTTGTGATCAGGTAGTTGTATCTACAAAAAGCCCAAGATCGGATACGCAATATATTTGGGAAGCAGAGGCTGATAGCAGCTCCTATGTCATCAGGGAGGAGAGCGATCCTGAAAAGATCCTGAGGCGAGGAACACAAATTACCCTCTTTTTGAGGGTAAATCTATTCTTCCCTACTCTATTCAACATCTTTGTTTTCTGTGTAACATGTTAAACTCTGCCCTTCGTGTGACAGAGGCGCAAATTGCTTACTTCTAAATGCTTTATGTGGTGCTCTCGTTTAGCAATTTCTGAGTTTATCCAGTGCATTATAAGAAATTAAAAGCAATCAGATAATTATACTATTAGTTCTTATGTGGAGTTTGACAGATATCTTAAGGGTTTCTGTTTATAAAGAAATAGCCCTGGAAGTTGACAACTACTGCTGATCTTCTACCACTCTCAGCTAGAGTTATCTATGAAGTTGTATTTTTTTTGCAGGATGATGACAAATATGAATTTTCAGAGCCCACAAAGATCCAGAATTTGGTGAAGAATTACTCCCAGTTTGTTTCCTTCCCAATCTATGTATGGCAAGAGAAGTCAAGGACTGTTGAGGTAAATTCTCTTAATCTGAGATAAGGGATGTCTTGTATGGTCTTCATATGTATGGAGCTGTGCAAAGCTCAACTTTTTCTCCGTTCTGGCGTCGCACATGTAGATCTTATTGGTTGCTGTTTTGTCTCAATTTGTTAGGTAGAAGAAGAGGAAGAGGCAAAAGAAGGAGAAGAAAAGCCAGAGGTAAAGGATTGTGTTCAATTCGTGCTTGTTCATTTCTTGCAACATTGCGAAGATTATTGTTATAGATGTTTTATTTCTTTTAACCTATTACCTTTGGTTTCAGGGAGAGAAGAAAAAGAAGACGACAACTAAAACTGAGAAATATTGGGACTGGGAATTAGCAAATGAAACAAAACCTATATGGGTAAGTTGTGCTATTGTTTGTATTTAGGGTCCTATTTGGATTGGCTTTTTTTTTTTCCTTCCAGGAAAAAGCACTTTTTTTCCCTGAAAAAGTTACATTAAATTTGCAATAACTATTTGATTTGGCTTTCAAAAAAGTTAAAACTCTGAAAAAAGCTCAAATACAGCTTTCTTTAGAAGCCAGAATTTTCAACTTCTCAAAAAATTTCAACTTCTCAAAAAAAGTTATTCAAAAGTTGTTAAAAAAAAGTGCTTTTCAAAAAACCCAATCCAAACGAGCCCTAGATCATCTTTTAAGGGGTCATGATGGATGTTGCTACTTGCTCTTGCTCATAATTTGTTTATGTAGCTTGCTTTATGCATTTCTGAATTATAAATTTACATGTATACAATTTTTGCACTTTTAAAAATTCAGATGCGGAACCCAAAAGAAGTGGAGAAAGAACAATACAACGAATTCTACAAGAAGACTTTCAATGAATTCTTGGATCCTCTTGCCTACAGCCATTTCACCACAGAGGTACTTAAATTTTACTTTTGCAATGAACCACAGGCCCTTGCTTCCTCTCTCTTGATTGCTTTCATGTTAAAGCTGCTGTAGTTTAACATATAAACAATGAATTTGGCATGGTGCAGGGTGAAGTCGAGTTTAGAAGCATTCTTTACATACCTGGGATGGCACCTCTTAACAATGAAGATGTCATCAATCCCAAAACAAAGAATATACGCTTATATGTAAAGCGTGTATTCATTTCTGATGATTTTGATGGGGAATTGGTATGTTTTCCTACCTAGTGTGAACCAATAGTATTTGTTGTTTAGACAAACTGTGTGATATCAGTGCTATGCGAACAACTTAGTTGGGAGGAAAAGAAGGAAATGCAGAAGGCTTCATTTCTTTTCTTGCAGTTGGAAAATGAGAATATGAGCATAAACACTTAACTAGTTTAAATTATAGGCATGGCCTTTTCCCTGCTCTAAGTTTCATGTTAATGTATTTCTTTGTGCTGCTGGAGATTATTGATATTTTATTTTGGGTCTTGTACTTTATCAATTTTGTAATGGCAGGTAATATTAAAAAAAGATGTAGATTTTTTCTAAAGTTTCTTTCTTGCACATTTACTGTTAATGTTGGTCAATGGTCATCATGCAATAGGAAGCTGTCTCAAGATGATTTTATGCCCTCAAATGTTTGACTGTGTCATGGACGTGTTATTATAGTTTTTGTTGAAGTAAGAAAATTTTAAAGGTGTAATAGGGAATTTTGGTATTGCATTTTGTTCCTCTTGTATCATCGTCCCATTCTTATATATCTTTATTCTATATAAGTAAGATATGGATTACTTCTTCGGTTTCTTTCTTGTGCATTTACTATCAATATTGTTCACCATGAGTTGGTGAGATATTTGAGATGATTTTATGCGCTCAAATGTTAACTCAGTCATGAATGCATATTTCCACTGAAGTAATAAATTTTGAAGGCTTAATAGGGAGTGCATTTCATTCCTCTTGTATCATTCTCCCCATTCTAATGTCTATAATGGATCAGCTGAGTAGATCTCTCTAGTATTAAAATAGTATGAAGTCAGATGTGTAAATGGGCAGGAAGGAATTCCTGGGAATGTTTGAATTATGATTTTAAAATTTCACTAAGCTGAGTTTATCCAATTGAAGTTATTGCTCTTTTATGTCAAGCCCTAAAAGTTGTTTTCTGAGAGAAATTTTCTTATTTGGTTATTGCAGTTTCCACGGTACCTGAGCTTTGTGAAAGGCGTGGTAGACTCGGATGATCTTCCTTTGAATGTTTCCAGAGAGATCCTTCAGGAAAGCCGAATTGTAAGAGCAAACCCTTGTATTTTTCTTATATTTTTTGACAGGAAACTCGAACAGAATTGTTCAATTGTTGCTCATAAGCTGCAAGATAATATATTTTATACTTCATGATTTGAATTGGGAACCAAGCAATTTTGCTTTTCTTCTTTTATCCAGGTAAGAATAATGAGAAAGAGACTTGTTAGGAAAACATTTGACATGATTCAGGATCTCTCAGAAAGTGAGAACAAAGAGGTCAGGAAATGAATAAATCAATTATTTCTTATCTATTCCCTCCTCAAAGTTTCTTTCTGACTATAAATTTGTTCTCCAATTTAAGGACTACAAGAAGTTCTGGGAAAACTTTGGCAAGTTTTTGAAATTAGGATGCATTGAAGATTCTGGTAATCACAAGCGGATAACACCACTGTTGCGGTTTTTCTCTTCCAAGAGTGAGGAGGAATTGATAAGCTTGGATGATTATGTTGAGAATATGGGAGAGAACCAGAAGGCCATCTATTACTTGGCAACAGACAGCTTGAAGAGTGCCAAGACTGCTCCTTTCTTAGAGAAGCTAGTCCAGAAAGGCATTGAGGTAGGTATTTGTTTTCTAATGCAACTCTAGACAAAGTTGTTCTCAGCATAACTTGATGTGGGAGATGAGGCGGGGATTTGATGGATGGGAAAAAGTAAAAAGAATTCATTTTTCAGTGTAACAAATGGGTACTATACTACTTATTTGCATTTGTTTGAATGTTACTTGTATAAACTGGAGATAAGAAGCCGTTATCCTAGGTGATTATTAATACTAAAATTATAATTAAATTTCTCATTGTTATATATTTCGATAATAGTTACTAGTGCCCTATATTTATTGCTGTCACTGGAAGAGTCATACCCTATTATTGTATTATCATCTTATTGCTTTGTTTGTGGAATGCATCCTAGTGTCTTCTTTTGCTGCTCTTTGTTTTATGTCAATTTATTACAATCTCCCATGTGTTGCTAATGTACAGGTGTTATATCTTATTGAGCCAATTGATGAAGTTGCCATCCAGAATTTACAAACATACAAGGAGAAGAAATTTGTTGACATTAGCAAGGAAGATTTGGAGCTTGGTTAGTAGTAACTATTTGTCCTTTTGTAGTCATGACTCTAAAATTTACTTTGGGGGTTTTGGCTGCTAAACATAGGCGCTCGTATGTTCAAAAATATAACACTGATTCAATGAACAGATGATGAGGATGAAGTGAAAGAAAGAGAAACTAAGCAAGAATACAATCTTCTCTGTGATTGGGTCAAACAACAGCTTGGAGACAAGGTGGCAAAGGTGCAAGTATCGAAACGTTTGAGCTCATCACCATGTGTACTTGTTTCAGGCAAATTTGGCTGGTCAGCTAATATGGAAAGGTTTGTCATATATAAAATGCATTCATATGTGCAGCAAAAGGATTGATGCAGATGTAGGGAAATAATTTGAAATCTATTTGTTTTCTTCTTTCTTCCTTTCGGCGGCAAACAGGTTGATGAGAGCTCAGACACTCGGGGACACTGCAAGTTTGGAGTTCATGAGGGGAAGGAGAATATTAGAGATTAATCCTGATCATCCAATCATCAAAGACCTAAATGTAAGATCACACTTTTGAATCTTTAGACTGTTTATGCTCATGATTACTCTTAACTTTCCTGCTTGTTTGGCTAATTACTCTCTAACTTTCCTGCTGCTTTTTCTAAGGATCCACAATTAGGGATCTGAAAACCAGGGTAGAGACATCATATACCGAGGTGTAGCTAGATCCTATTTGATGTTTCACATCTTGCTATAAAAATTGATATTAATGTATTGATTCTGAAATAGTTTTGTGTGTTTCGAAAGTAACTTAAAAGACTTGTGTCTATTAAATGAATGAACTTAAGATGAGAGAACTGAATGCTGTAAGAACAGCAGTTAAGCATAACTGTGATGTACAAGGAGTTTATGAGGTTTATGAAGTATATGAACATGATATGGAAATTTGACTGGCATTTAGACTTCTCAATGGAATATGCAAGTTATTCAGATACTTTTGACCTTGTTGAGTGATCTGAAAAGGTAATTTTTATTCAGTCCATTTCATTTTCCAATGCTATAGGAACATGGAATGAAAAGCAGTATTAAGCTATTTATCCTTAATAATGCACATTATACAGCTCAAATGCATTCTCATATATGCATGATTAAAACTCTTGCTCTTGTTTGCAGGCTGCCTGCAAGAATGCGCCCGAGAGCTCGGATGCTAAGAGGGCTGTAGAGCTGTTGTATGATACGGCGCTGATCTCTAGTGGATTCACGGTAAGCATGACAGAACATCTTTTGTTTTATATCCACTATTTGAGCATGAAAACACACCTATCACAACTTAATACTTTTGATGCAGCCCGACAGCCCAGCTGAGTTGGGTGGTAAGATCTATGAGATGATGGCAATGGCCCTAGGAGGGAGATGGGGCAGATTGGAGGAAGAAGAGGCTGAGGCTTCCGAAACTGAAACTGAGTCAGATGTAGGCTCAGGCGAAGGCTCGGAGACACAAGTTGTTGAGCCATCAGAAGTGAGGACAGAGAATGATCCTTGGAGTGCTTGAGATGTGTTTTCTCCTTCAGCGTAGTTTCCAACAATGAATCTTGTAGCAAGATAGAGAATTTTTGGGCCTAATGGGGCATATATGTGTTACAAAAGGGAATAGAGTACTATATGGGCTGATGCAGTTCCATTTGAGTATTAGAATTTTTGTGATGTCAGTTGTAATTCTGGCAAAATATACTATCAAAAGCCACTATGAACACTGCATTTTTAAGCCTATTGGCTATTGATTTTTTTTTTAAAATCAGATATTGGTTATTGATGATGGAAGAACAATCAAAATATTTTATATAGTCTTGAGGAGCTGTCAAGGGGTAGGGGGGGGGGGGGATAGAAACTGTGGGTTTTTATAACTCAACTGAATTTCATGTATTTGCTTAATTGGTCTGCATCTCCAGGGCTGCAGCTGGCTGTTAGGTGATTCGATGTACGAAACTCTCACTTTTTGTGGAATTTGGTTTGCATCTCTTTCCCCCCAGTCACCCAGCCCACCCCCTCGCCTTGACCTCACCCTTACCCCACCCAACTCATACCTACCCTACTCCTGGTCTCATGGTAGACGTGACAGCATTATGCGAGCATCAAGGGCAACTTACACATATGGCAGTTAAGAAGAGATGAATGTTACTAACATGTTGATTATCATTGTTTATAAAGAATATGGTTAATGATCCATAGGTTTTTTGACAACTCTTGGAACATTTTATAGTGTTTTGGTTTCATTATTTACTAATGAGTTGTCTTCTTCTGTTGGAAAATTTGGGTCAACCTTCTCCTTCCCTTTCGAGGTCTTGTTCGTGTGGACGAGGCCTGTTGATCAGATTGATCACCCTCCGGCTTCTCTTGTTAAGAACCAGAGAATTGACTCTGTTGAAGGTTCGCCATCAAAATGTGTACCCCTAGTTCATCGGGGAAAGGATTTTTGTCCACCGCGATCCTTTTTGGGAACTTAATTTTTTTTAACAAATTTTTTTTTAATATATATATATATATATATATATATATATATATATATATATATTAAAAGCTGCAAATTTTAACTTCTGAAAGAAGTTGTATTTGACCTTCCTCAGTCAGTGGCCACGATGGTAAAGACATCTCGCACCATGTCGTCGGTAATGCTGGCATCCTTTTGCAAAGATGATTGTATCGCGCATCATTGAGAGCCAATAAAATCCATGCCGTCGCAAGGCCCACTGCATTTGAAGACCAAACAGTAGTGGAAAAAATCTGTCACGACGCTTTATAATTAGTCACAAAATTTAGCTTCTTTGCATACGACAAACCCATCACTAATTTGTGACAAATTCGTAACTGATTTTTCTGTCAATAATTTGTGACAGAAGTTTCTGTCACTGAATTAGTGATAGAATTAGGACTGTCATTAACTTTTTCGTTAGTAATTTAGTGACAGAATCAATCGTTGTTAGAAAGAGTAGTCCAAAATCTTATTATGTGGTCAT
Source organism: Cordia subcordata (assembly GCA_028554755.1). Classification (NCBI taxonomy): domain Eukaryota; kingdom Viridiplantae; phylum Streptophyta; class Magnoliopsida; order Boraginales; family Cordiaceae; genus Cordia; species Cordia subcordata. The sequence goes on from JAPTOF010000020.1 coordinate 6,250,705, forward strand.
GAATTTAATGAATTAGAGTAATGTGTTTTTAATATTTTTTATTATTGATAACCAATTTTACATTTTATACAAGGATGACAATAAATATAGAGATAGAAGGAAAGAATATAAGAAAGGTGGCAAGGAAGAGTAGTGGAGAATGCAGCGAAACAACACTTAGTATTGAGAGAATAGCTTACAAAGAGATAACTTTATTTGGCTTCTTTCTTACAATGCAAGACCAAGACATATATGGAAAAATCTTGGATGTTCTAAATACAAATTGGCGTTATTTATGACACTTATTATTTACTTTAAGAGCCTAACACTATTACAAAATGCATAATACTATTAAAAATTGTCCGTTATTATTACTGGTTATGTACAAAATACTATTCCTTATTACAACCAAGTCTGCGGCTTTCATGTCTCGGTCTCAAATATGATCATCAAATCAGAAAAATATTGGCCAGATATCAAAGCGTTAAGCAATGTGATGAATACTCATCGGGAGATAATCAAACTTTTTTCTTTTGGGGGTCAATGGGGAGTAGTCAAACTTCAAAATGGAAAAATCGTTGGGATCAATTTATCATAGTTAGGCTACTAGCGTGGTACTCATGCGATGCACGAGTTTTGATACTCATTAAATATTATTAAAATTTATAATTAGTAATGTTACACAAAGCAACAAAATAAATATTTTTCTACTGGTGCCATGTATAGAATTATATATTGATGTTATTTTTTCAGTTCAAATATATGAATATAAAATTAAATTTTGAAAGCTTCAATTATATATATAATTTTAATTTGCTTTATGTAATATTAAAAAAGTTAAATACAAACTTGAACAAAAAATTATTTAGATAATAAATAGAACCTTCTTAATGAACATAAGAGAAAAAAATTACTTATTAATTTTCTTTTATAAATGATCAGAACTAAAGTGGATTTATTCTATCTTAATTACATAGTTGTCATATGATATATTCATTCTAGTTTTACATAAAATTTACAAAAAGATAAATACAAATAATGTAAAATAAAAATTATGTAAAAAAATTCTTAATGAACATAGTGAAAGAAACAAAATACTAAAAGATAAAGATAAAGATTAGTGGGCTAGAAAATTTAACAAAAAAGTATAAGAATTTATGTTAATATATTAATTATATAAGCTTAAAATTTTCTCCTAATGACACTTGTCCCTCCAGGAGTTCTCCTTTAATAATAATAATAATAATAATAACAACAACAACAACGATGATGATGACATTACAGCCCAAGTAAGAGACTCTTGGTACATCAGTAAATTAGAATTAGAAACATGTGCTAAATAGAAAAATATATACAGAAAGAAAAGTGTGTAGTGTAACAAAAATGCAAATTAAGGGACTAAAAGAAAATGAAAATCTCCGTCGTAATCTATATCTATATCTGTATATTATATATACTAATGTTGTTGGCTTATTTACTTATGGCACTTGTTGCATTGTCATGGCATTTTTACTTATGGCACTTGTTGCATTGTCATGGCATTTTTCCCTCCAAAACCACATTTAGGAAAATAAAATAGTTTAGTTTTCAAATCCACTTTTATACATTATATATATGGTTAGACTTATATAACAGTATATCAATTTAATTTTCAAATTCTATTGATTTTTATGAAACTATATGTATGGTAAATCAATAATATAAAATTGATTGCCTCCAAATTTATGGTAATTGAATACGATAAAGTCATAAGTTTTCATTAATGATATTTCAACCAAAGGAGTTGAAAGAAATATTTAAAAATAAATAAGAAAGAAAACTGTCCAATTGAAAAATTTTATATCTAGGGCAACATTTAGATTCTTTCGTTTCTTTGCTAGAAATAAAAAGAATTTAAGAAAAGTTGGCCCAAGCTGCTTCATTTGAAATTGACTATCAATAATAAATAAAAACATAAATACTCATTTCCTTTGTTTATCGCAAGTAGGGATATTTGAATATCCTAATGGCGCTTTTCAAAAGTCAGACTAGTTTGTGAAACCCATATTTGAAGAAGCCCTTTTTTACAAACCTCTCTAGGTTAGTTGAGAGGCTCGAAGAGCTTTCTTCACATGCTTGAGCGCATCCTAGTAAGGTTGTCAAAAGGCTTTCCTTTAATTCTTTTATGACTAAAATCATAAAAGAGGAAATGGGAATGAGTATTGCCATTATGTGTTATTAGTTGAATTCGAAGGTCTATCATTCCCAACTTTATATTTTGTTATATCATATCTTATTTTCTATTTAGCTAATAAAATAGATATTTTATGAATTTTCTAAATTTTATGTGATATCTTAAAATATATTTGAATTACAAATAGTTAATCAATTTTAGATAATTTTATTCAAGTTCTTTTATTTATGTTTGTTACTGAGAAAATTTAAACATTATGATCGTGTATTGAGATTTTAATCTTTTTTTCATGAGTAACTAGAGTAATAGAATTTGCATTTCTAATTTTCTATTTACCTAATAAAATAGATATTTTATGAGTTTTCTAAATTTTATGTGATATTTTAAAATATATTTGAATTACAAATTGTTAAACAATTTTAGATAATTTTTATTCAAGTTCTTTTATTTATATTTGTTATTGAGAAAATTTAACCTTTATGATCGTGTATTGAGATTTTAATCTTTTTCATGTATAACTAGTGTAATTGATTTTGCATTTCTAATATAAATATAGATTTTGCGTTTATATATATATATATATATATATATATATAGATAGATAAATAGATAGATATATATATATATAGAGAGAGAGAGAGAGTGAGTTTTGTTACATAATATTTTAAAATATAGGTTATAGTACTTTTAACTATTATTTTTAAAGTAAAAAGTAGTTAGTATCTTATTAAATATTAATGTATTTAAGTCTATTGCACTCTACATTTGGAATAATTTTATTCTTTTTGTTTTTTCTTTTGTACACTCTATATAAAATTTTGTTCTTCAAAACTTGTCCAATCTAAAATTACTTATTAGTTAATTTGTTTAACAATAAGAAATAATTTAATAATTCACTTTATTTTCATTAAGTATTTATCTTTAACACCTATTGTATTTATAATTAATTATTTTTAGGACTTGATATACTTTTATCTAGGGCATGTTTGAAAAGCTACTTTGTAATTATATTTGGGTGTAATTGGAAGTAATTATACAGTTAGGCGTGTTTGTCCAACCAAGTAATTACTTGATTAGAGGTGAATTAGGTGTAATTAGATTTCTTCAATTACACTCTCCAATTCTTATGAGAGAGGTGTGAATTAGTCTAATTACACTGTCTAATTACTCTATAACAACTTTTCCTACTCTTTTATTTCTTTGTATATTTAACTATGAAAATAAATATTAATAATAATAAATAAATTATAAAAATAAATAAATAAAAATAAATCAAAATATATAAATATAAATAAATAAATAATATTTTTGACAAATAATATTTTAAATTTGAAAATATTAGTAATAGATTATTTTTTAGTTTCATATATTTATGTTTATAATTCATGTATTTTTAATTAATCAAGTTTATTTTTATAATAAATAATAATTTTATTTTTAATAAATTACATCTTTAAATATTTTTTAGCATTAATATAAAATTTACAAAATATTTATTTTTAAAATTAAATTATTTAACTATGTAATTACCATCTGTGTTACCAAACATGTCATATGGAATTAAAGTATAATTACGCTATGATAACCAAACACATCATGTGATTGAAATTATTGTGTAACCAAACATGATTGAAATTATTGTGTAATTACTAGATAGCGTAATTATTACCCTAGTAACTATATTGTGATGTCCAAACAAACCTTTAATATATGTCATTAGATGCACTGTAATGTCCAAACAAACCCTTAATATATCCCATTAGATGCAGTAGCATCCTGAGGAAGTGGAATGATCGAAAATTTTCTCTTCTCTCAAATCAAATGCTGTTATAATATAATTACAAAGAAGGATAACCTCCATTGATCCACTCTCATTGTACCCCAAAAGAGAATCTTCTCCCATCAAATTGAACAGAAAAACAATATCTATTCTTTTCCAAGAGCAATTGCTCAAATTGACTAGTTGACACTCAAATTTCCTCTTCTGAGATTCTCAATCCAATAATTTATGTGTTCAAAATCTTAAATGGATTAGTACTGGAATCAAATTGAAGATTTCACACTCAAAATTCCTCTTCTATGCTTCTCAATCTAATAATTCATGTGTTCAAAATCTTAAATGGATCAATACTAGAATCAAACCCCAGAAAGTAACAAATATGTGCATTTCCACAAGTAAACTTAGAGGTTGTGCAGACCTTCCGAGAAGCTTGAAATGTTTTGATTGATGATGAAAACAAAATTATGCTTAACATAGCCATTTTTACTACCAAAAAAAAGACTATGCCATTGACATGGTCTATTTAAGTGGCCTCAGGGATATTGGGAAGGGTAAATAGGTGGGTGGTTAGGCTACCCAAGTATGACCCTTATAAGAAATGGTGCTGCCAAGCAGACTTTGATGTACAGAATAGATATGTACCTTTTGTTACTGTATCACAGAGGCAAGGGGAAGAGATGTTGTCGTTGATTTGAGCATGAAAAAGGATTTAAGCAATCATGAAAGAAAAAATAAAGAAAAAAAGGAAAAGTTGATGAGGCAAGGTGTAGAGCGGCTGTCACTAATTTGAGGATAAGAAAGGGTTTAAGCAATCGTGAAAGAAAAAATACAAGAAAAAAAAAAGAAGAAAAAGTTGATGAGAGGAGTCGAAAATTACTCCCACAAATTCAGCTGTGTTTCCAAGTTGGAAAACGGTTTAAAGTTTGTAAAAGAAAATTTTGAAATACAACTTATAATTGTTTTCTACTGCTCCTTTTTTAAGTTGGAAAATTTGGAAAACTTTTTTCTAGTTTTCAATTTGGAAGATTTTTAATTGTAAATATAATATTCTATTTTCTGTTCTTTATGATTTTTTTTTTTCAAAAAAGAACTTTAATTTGCGATAAATAAACAGACCCTTTGCCTCCGCATTCCCTACCTTGGGCAACATTACTATATTTACATTGGCCTATAAATAACTATGGACGAGGGTCATGCAAAGAAAATTGAGACAGACTGGGAAAAAATGGTGCATTATGAGAAAAAGTTGTCATTCAAAAATTTTGCTTAAATCATTTATATCCAACGTAATTTCGCTCTTTTTAAGTTATTATTCAATAACAGAGTTGTATTTAGAAGAAAAATACTCATATCCAACTTACTACCATGTTATTATTTTTGAAGAATAATCTTAACCATTTGAACTATTTTCTAAATGCTCTTAAATCATTTTACGACCTTGCTAATAAGTGTGGGGAGAGAGGAACAACAGAGCACATTGCAATGGGCTCGAACTGGAGGAGCATATTTTCGTACTACTTTTGCTAATATCAGGTGTAGATCAATAAAATTACACTTGAGAATTATTTTTTTTTTTGTAGTTTGTAAGTTGCTTGTTTGATTGGTGTCTTGTAAAACTTTTATATGGAATGAAATGCTTACTTATTCGTAAAAAAAGTAAAATTCAAAATGTACTTAAATAATTATGTAGATAGAACTAAACACGAATTTGACCGACTTATATATGCTGAAAACTCATTTAAAAAATGTCTAGAAAAGTCGAGTTAAAAGATTTCGAAAACCAAGCCAATTGGGTCAACCCGTTCGATACTTCGTAACCGGAAAAATCTAACCCGAAACCTCAAAACGGGTCAGCTCAGATTCTAAAGAAATCAACCAGGCAAAACAATAGGTTCAAGCAGGGTTTAAGGCTGCCTCCACTTTGCTTCTTCTTTCTCTCATTTATTTTTCTTCATTTTTCTCAAAAATCTTGCAAGTTCTCTTTTATTCTTTATCATCTTCACAACCAATTTGAATATATAACACTTTTTTTCTCACCATTTTCCAGCTACAAATTCAATAAAAATGTGGAGAAATCTATCGAAACAAGCATATTTGAGAAAGTTTAAAACTTCAACTCAACCATATGGTTGCTCCAGTTCATATTCTTCAAAAATTTTCGCCCAAGATTCGAACTGTATTGAGAAAACCAAGTATTTTGGTAAACAAAGCTATGCTAATTCACTATACCCAGACATTTATTTCCATCAAAGATCAATTTGTGCAGCAAAAGATGAAATGGGTATGCGAAAAGTTCCGATTTTGAGACAGCCTTTTGGATTTTCAAGCTACTTAAGGGGTTATGCTACTGCAGCTGAGGCTGTAGTGTCAGCATCAGAAGAAGATGTTGATGAAGTCCAAGAATTGCTTGAGGAAATGGGTAAACATGATAAGGTTAACATGTCAAGTTTTCGACCGAATAAGCAGCAAAAGACTATCGGTGGAATGGGGTTAGGGAAGTATGCTGTGCTGAGAAGAAGGCAGATAAAGATGGAGACTGAGGCGTGGGAGGAGGCGGCGAAAGAGTATCAGGAGCTTTTGGTGGATATGTGTGAGCAGAAATTGGCTCCAAATTTACCTTATATGAAGTCACTGTTTTTAGGATGGTTTGAGCCATTGAGAGATGCCATTGCTGCTGAGCAAGAGTTGTGTAAGGAAGGGAAGAACCGGGGGGCGTATGCGCCTTATTTTGATCAGTTGCCAGCCTATATGATGGCAGTTATAACAATGCACAAGTTGATGGGGTTGTTGATGACTGGTGGAGGACATGGGAGTGCTCGAGTGGTGCAGGCTGCTTGCAGCATTGGTGAAGCCATTGAGCATGAGGTTGGTCCATTTGGGCTTTCGTTTTCCTATCTGTTAATGTGATTTCGGATTTATTTTGCTAAATTAGATGGTTGATATGTATTATCTTTCCTGTTAATGCAGAAGCTGTGATATTGATGTAAATTTGTTATGAAATCCGAGGTTGTGCTTGCTTTTATTTTTCAGTAGCATTGCAAGAAAGCCCTGACAAGCGAACTTTAAGATGTGTTTCGGTATTTCATGTATCAATTATCAATTTAAAAGGGTTGAAGTACAACAAAACTAGAAGTGATAAATGTTATAGAGATCAAATGGACACTGATTGGAAACACCAATCTGGTTATCAATTAGGCAGAAGTGAAGTATAAGTGAAAAAAGTAAAGTATTTAGTAAATAACAGAATTTAATCAGTTATTATGATGATTAAAAGTCCTTGTCAATTCTAATGTAATAGTAGACATTTGTTAATTTATATAATCTTAAAGAAAATCTAAACTAGAAGTAGTCTGTATGGTCAGGTTTGTTTTCAGGATGGACCCCTTGGTGCACATAGATAGAATTTTTAACTTTCAAATAGAAAAATTAAAAAGCAAATGTTATGTTATGAGAATGTTGGAATTTACAGAATGGGTAACAGGTGTCATCCTAGAAGAGCCATGATACGATGGGTAGGGCTAGGAGAAGATTTTCAATTGCCTATGTTTTCCATCACTAAAGCTTAATCTAGTGTTTCATTTTTCTCAAACATTTAACGGCCCCGAATGTATTTCTGGAGGATGACATAGTGATGTACATATTGATGTTAAACTGAAGAAACAAGGAACTGTCTGTTTACATAGGATTATGGTCTTTGGATTGTGTTACCATTGTACCCTTAGTGTCTTATGTTGGGCCGAGTTGATCTCTATTTTTTAAACAGAATATGTATCTTTTACGAAGGAGCTACAAAGATAGCTTTCTTAAGGCTTGTTATTTTGTACTTGTTTGGGCCATTGGAAAAGATGAAGAGAAAATCTGGAAATGATTTTCCTGGATAAGGATCATGATTTTGCAACTTGTCGGTGGGACTATATTCATTTATCTCTTGAGATTAGCAGTTTCAAGGATGAATTTCTGGTGGCTCAGAGAATTAATTAAAGATTGGAGAATTTTATGGAATAGAAGCATCTGGGTCATGAGTCTAATATAATTATAAGCTTCTTGTCTGGTAATTTGGATGTACTGGGGTACTAGGGAAAACACACTAGTTAAAAGGCCTGTCTGGTGCTCCGCATATCTTCTTTTGTTTGCAATTTTGTATTTCCATTTGTGAAATCGTATGTCAATCTATAACAAACTGCATCGGTAGTTTTAGGTGCTCATCCAAATTCTAGATGATTCTTCTGTATGGATTTTTTTACTTTTTTTTGGGTTATTTTTCAAAATATAGATTTGGTTGCATTTGATTCAGCATGAACTTCTTGCTTTATTTAATAGTTGAGGTAATCTATTATTGTTTGTTTCCTGATCAGATCAGAATACACCGGTTCTTGGAGAAGGCTAAAAGGAAGAATGCCTTAAATAAGAAATCTCAAGAGGAACCTGATCCTGCAGTAAAACAAGAAGAGAGATTGAGGAAAAAGGTTACAATGTTGATGAAAAAGAACCAGGTCCACCAAGTAAGGCAGATAGTTAAGCATCAGGATGATTCAAAGCCTTGGGGCCAGGATGCTCAAGTAAAGGTTTGTATTTTCTTGAGTTGCATGCAAGGTGGAGCTATGTTGAGTTGAGGCCTTTTTCTTCTTCTTCTTCTTCTTCTTCTTTTTTCTTTTTGAAAAGGCAAATGTTCTTCAGATATTTTTAGGCTGAAAAATCAATTTAGTCCCCCACTGTATTTTTATTTTCATATATGATCATTAAATTATATGTGTTTAGTCCCACTGGATAGAAATTTCTGGATCTTCCGCACACACTCCCCTTATATCTTGAACATGTAAACACAGAGACATCTGATAGATATTTGTCCTTCAGCTCCATAGTTGTTTTACTGTTCTTTCGGGTTGTCAAATATGTAAGAAGGTTTTACGCAGCAGATGTACTTCTCAGGTCGGCTGCCGTTTGATTCAGATATTAATGGAAACAGCCTATATACAACCTCCAATTGATCAGCTAGGGGATGGTCCACCAGATATTCGACCAGCGTTTATGCACACACTCAGAACTGTGGAAACGGTGTAAGTATAATCTTGTTTTTTCTAAAGATAAATGACTTTCTCCTCTCCTCAATTCTGATTTTGTTTCATGCTTCTTGTTTGATAGGAGAGGCAGCCGAAGATATGGAGTAATTGAGTGTGACCCTCTAGTTCGGAAAGGCTTGGAAAAAACTGTAAGGACAATATATTTTGCCTTTGTTGAGGATCAATACGGTTCTTGTACATTATAATTTAATGACAGTTACCTTAGCCTCTGAGTTCATGAGGCTATCTTTTCAAATATAAGAAACTTCTTTTCTGTAAGTGTATACATATGTAGTTTCTGAGATGCAAGGATTATTCTAACATGTTTCATCCCGAGCAGGCTAGGCATATGGTGATCCCCTACATGCCAATGTTGGTTCCTCCACTGTTCTGGACAGGGTATGTTCAATTTTGCATCTTGTGAAATGCTCAGTATCTGTTGACAATTACCTGCCAGAAAGCATTACAGGAACAGTAGTAATTGAAGCTTTGCTTTTTCTAAACCCTCAAAAATCATATGATGTTGGTTTCTGTTAGGTCTATACAGACCACACATGGAGTTCGCTAAGATTTATCACAACTTGCGTTTTGAAAGTGAAGACAAGTCTCCTATATTGGTTACTGTGTGTATCTTGAGTCAGACTAGTTAGACCTACTAGTTGCGACTTTTGAAATTTGGTAAATGTCAGAACATAGTTATTTTAATGGTTATAGATGGAAAATTTCATTTCTAACTTCTACTGAATCTATTTCTAGTTAATCTCTTGCATAGTTTAGAGTCAACAACAACTTGATTAACACTATTCTTCCTCAGTCTCAAATCCACCCAGCCCCCCACCCCTTCCCTCGTCCTTTATGAATTGGATAGTTCTGTTTTTGAAGGCTGAAGATGCTGTATGATGTTTATCATATAATCTGTAGTTTTAGGCTTTGTGTCGAGCTTGTTCTGCTCTTAGTACAAAGTTGTATCCTTGGCAGGTATGACAAAGGTGCTCATTTGTTTCTACCATCCTATGTCATGCGCACACATGGAGCAAAACAACAACGTGATGCTGTTAAAAGAGTTCCAAGGAAGCAACTAGAACCAGTTTTCCAGGTTAGAAAATGTTGGAATTTATCACTTCAACCCCTGCCACATCTTCTTTATGTCAATGGACCTGGATGCACAATGTCTGTGGAAATTATGATTGCATCTGGTTTATTTACTATGCATATTCTTCTTGTATTCTTGGACAGTACTTCTCATTTGCCTGCTAACTTTCTTTAACTCATTCTTTCAGGCACTCAATACCCTTGGTAATACGAAATGGAGGGTAAATAAAAGGGTACTTACTGTTGTGGATAGAATATGGGCTAGTGGAGGTGGCCTTGCGGACTTGGTTGAACGTGAAGATGTGAGTTCAAGTGGAAGTTAAAATTTTCTCTTCCTCTCACTTTCCCCTTTCCATTAATTTTAGTTCAGAAAAGCTATGATATCTCCTATGCTATATCAGTAGAAGTCTAGAACGTGTAATTATCTAGCCTCAGCTAGCTATGCCTTTTTCTTTTCTGGATATTTTTATTCTTTTGGCAATTGATTCTAATTCTGAAGTATTTGTCTCGTCAGGTCCCTTTGCCAGAGGAGCCAGACACAGAGGATGAAAGAGAGATCAAGAAATGGAAGTGGAAAGTTAAAGCTGTGAAGAAAGAGAATAGTGAGAGGCATTCACAGCGGTGTGACGTAGAACTCAAACTTGCGGTAAGAAGCTTCCCCAACTTCCGCAAATGGTTTAATATGTTTTTCACTTATCATGAATACATATCTGTTTTCTTTTTGAGTGCAGGTTGCACGAAAAATGAAGGATGAGGATGGTGTTTTTTACCCGCATAATCTTGATTTTCGTGGGCGTGCATACCCAATGCACCCACATCTGAACCATCTTGGTTCTGATCTTTGCCGTGGAATCCTGGAATTTGCAGAAGGGCGTCCGCTTGGAAAGTCAGGATTACGCTGGCTGAAAATACATTTGGCCAATATTTATGGTGGCGGCGTTGATAAGTTATCCTATGAGGGTCGGATAGCCTTTGCAGAGAAACATATAGATGATATATTTGATTCTGCGGACAGGCCTCTTGAAGGAAGGCGATGGTGGTTGAATGCAGAAGATCCATTTCAGTGTTTGGCAACTTGTATTGATCTTTCTGAAGCTTTGAGAAGCTCATCCCCGGAAACTACTCTGTCTCATATCCCTATCCATCAGGTAATAAATAACATTCAAAACTTTGCAGTCGGATGCTCATTGAAATAGCAACCTCAGGATTTAGGCACATCTTTTTGATGATTATGTTTATGTAGTTGCATGGTGTTTCCGTCTGAAGCACCTGGCATTCTTCAATTGAAGGGATGATAAGGAAAAGGTTACGCCATTTGCACCATTTTCAGCAGTTTATTAGCATGCTATATCAATTTTATCCATAACAATAAGGCCTTACCAAAACTACCCAGTGGGATAAGGGTTGGTCAACTAATAAAACCTTAGAGCATTTGCACAATTATCTCTCTTTTATTGATGACAAACAGAGATATCATAACTGCACTATTTTCTTCCTATGCCTGTCTATGTGGAAAAATTGCACATATAGCAAAAAAAGACATGGACAAGCAAAGTTAAAAGTGCTTCAGAATGCTAAAAGTGATAATCTAAATGCATGATTTGGATCCCACTATGTATATGCTTGTCCTTTAGAATGCTCCACGTGTGCATGAAAGTGACAATCGCCTAGTATATATGGATACTTGAATGCAATTAACAACGTGGCAAGCTTTCCCAGTATTTAGTTATTATATTTAACGATCATATGAATTTTAATCTCATGGGACTTGATCTGAGTTTGTTCTTTCATCTTCCCCTCAAGGATGGTTCATGCAATGGCTTGCAACATTATGCTGCTCTTGGAAGAGACAAGGTAATATAATTGCTATCACCATCTTTTTACTAAATGAGTTGTTTGATTTATTGAAAGCTTTGGGATATATAAAGTTGAAAATGTCTTGTATTAGCTAGTGTTGCTGCATTGATATTGAGGCATTGAGCCACATAGATGCTTTCCTTTGTCTGCATATATATGTGCTATTATTGCTTTTTATGACATCATTGGTTAAGGAATAAGGCTGACTAGCTATGGAAGAAGTGGTTCAGGTGTTCAGTAGAATGTAGAGTGTAAGATATTGCAATTAGCCTGAGTTATTTTTGGCAAATATTTGTTTATTCACTCATTTTTAGTTTAAGTATATATATGCTCACTCCATCAAGTGAAGTAGTCAAGCTGGTATGACTGATTTGATCTCTGTAATAAAATCTGATATTGTCTTCTGAGAATTGTAAATCTGGAAGGAAAGTAGCATTGTCCTTCATTAATATTACTATATTTGTGTTTTTCATTGTATTCCTCCCATTTATCTCTCCAGCTTGGAGCTGCTGCTGTCAATCTTGTTGCAGGGGAGAAGCCTGCTGATGTTTACTCTGGGATTGCTGCGAGGTACGATATGTTCAAGGGTTCCTATGTTCTTTTACTATCTCATGCTTGCTTGTAGAAACATGCATCACAGAGTTCTCTTCTTTTTATCACACATGGCATCAGAATCCTATTCTGCAGGAGTATGAAGAAATAGTCTTTTCTCCCTAGCATGCTTCAATCAAACTACTCCAAGATGAGCTATGGCGCAACTATATAAGTTTTTGCTCTATCTAGCAGATTGTTGTCTATTTTCTATCTGTTTCAATACCTTATACACCCTCTGGCTTTGTTCATGAACCACTAAATACTCTCTAAGTTAAATTCAATCAGAACCTGGCAATTGGTATCTGTTCTTATGAGTTCTGATTGAACATCAAGAACTAGTTTTAGTGGAATGGTTATCATTCAAGGCACTCCAATAAGTTGGAAAATAGCATCTGTAGTCTGATCCACTAAAGTGGTCCGAAAATAACACTTTGGATTAACCGTAGCTGATCGTTTGGGGAATGTACATGTAGCAGTGATAAAAGTTAAGTAGTTGGAAAGTTCTTCTTTATGCTACATTTTAGACTCCATTTTGGGTATAAGCAGAAATCATTTTGTTCCATTTTGTTTCACGAATTGCTTTGAGTATCTGTCACCCATGCTGCAAGCCAGTATAGAATTCCACTTCACTGCATCAGGTGAATTGTTTCTAAAGCATCATTTTTCCAATAGTAATGGTTAACTCATGTTGCTGCCAGAGTTCTTGATATTATGCGGCGTGATGCGGCCAAAGATCCAGCAGATGACCCAAATGTATTGCGTGCTAGGCTGTTAGTCAATCAGGTTATCTCATTTTTCATGTCTGCTAGGTTTAATTGGTATCTTAGTAATTGCATAAATGGAGTAGAATTATTATCCAACTGTTTTATTTGCAGGGACACAGTCTTCCTTTCTGTTTTTCTGGATCCCTTACTTTGATATGCAAGCAGATACTATACAATATGCTTACTGTGTTCTCGACTTTTGTAATTTATTATTCTCAGGTGGACCGGAAGTTAGTGAAGCAAACAGTGATGACATCAGTATATGGTGTCACTTATATTGGTGCCCGTGATCAAATCAAAAGGAGATTAAAGGAACGTGGTACCATTGAAGATGAAGCAGAGCTGTTTGCTGCTTCATGTTATGCAGCAAAAGTGAGTTCCTAGATCTTCATTTCTTTTTAGCATTTCTAATTTCTTTTTCTTGTACTTTTTCTTTTTCTTTTTATTTTTATTTTTTATTTTTTTGAAGTGGATTCCCTTAAATATTGCCAGACTAACTTCATTTAATGCAATTGCATGCATTGCACGGCTTAGTATTGTAATTCCCCTTGTTGAAAGCAATGTTGAGAACACATACATGCTTATGCACACAAGTAAAAGAGTTTTGACCCATTTTTACCTTGTGACCAGACTACCTTGACTGCATTAGGTGAAATGTTTGAAGCAGCACGAAGCATCATGAGTTGGCTTGGAGATTGTGCTAAGGTTTGTTGATTCAAAACTATTTACCTTTTGCTTTCTTTCTTTCCCTTTTTTTTCCTTTAAAAAAAAGAAGTGTTCATTTATATGCTATCAATCACCCTGAAGGTCAGTTATAAGGTCAAAGCCCGAGATATTTTATATGATCAACAATAGGTTATCTTGGGTTGCATGTCACTCCTGCTGCTTCATTACTTGGTGTGTGCTGATACCAAGTAGTTTTGATAAGTTGCTTTTAGAAGTCTTTAGATCTTCGACCAATTAAAATCTATTTTAGTGCTGCACTGCTTCTTTTAGCTCAAATAAAGCATTTGGTTCAGGAGTGCTAATCTGTTGTACATGGGATGCAGTGCACTAAATAATTTATATACCAAGACACAGTGCAACTTTTCCACGTGACACTTGATGAACGAAGATTCTTCGTAGAACATCTTTTAGAGATGACAAAATTGGAGCATATTTAACAAAATGTATGATCTCTCCATCTTGTTCTAATACTCTTGACTGTGAAATTCCTTTTGCTATTGTGGTCCAGCTGTCCCTGAATGACGTGCAATGGACTTCCAATTAAGATACCTTTGCAAGTATAAGATAAACTGGTGCAAATTCTATTCTTCAGGAAATAACAAATGAACTGATCTAACTTGAGTATTTATCTATTACAGACACTCTAACCAACATATATATAATGATTCAAGGCAAGGAAAAAGATAAAAATGATAAATTCAGCCAAATAATTTAATCTGGGAGGGTAACTCCATTTACTTTATGAAATGGTATTGGGAAAGTTGACCTAATAATAATGTTCCTCAGCATCACTATCATCATAAGCCTGTTCTCCTCAGGTCTCTCACAATTAAAAGGTTTACTTGTACAGATTATTGCTACGGAAAATCAACCTGTACGCTGGACTACTCCACTTGGGCTTCCTGTCGTACAGCCTTACCGCAAATTGGGACGTCACCTGGTAAGCTTTTAATGCGTTCAAACCATTAATAGCTATGTAGCACTTAGCATCATCTTACTCAAGAAAGCATCATCTTACTCAAGAAGAATTGATATGTTGCTGAGGTTTGGTTGGTGAACTGAATGCAGATTAAGACTTCTCTTCAGGTTCTGACATTACAACGAGAAACTGACAAGGTAATTCTTGCCACAACTTTTAAAAAGACTTCATGTTTGATATTGTTGTCATAAAAGGATCACTTGGTAGTATCTTTTGCTTCACTTTTTGTGTTCTCCCTGCCTATGTTATACGGACTCAGGTGTGAGCATTAGTTGTCGGTATTCATTAAAAAGTTTACTCTGACTAACTCAGGCAAGAAATTTCAAAACAAACATGTGTGGTAAGATACTGGCTTGACTTTTGTACTTCTGTACCCAACTACATGTATTACACCCTTGTCAGATTGTTGATTGCTCGACAAGGGCACTTCAGAGATAGGATAAAAAAATCCATGTGAGACAGATCTTTGCAGAGAATGATTTATGAGACTGTATTGAGATAGAAGAGCCCTTGGAAGATCTGACCACCTGCTGCGAATCTCCTTTGCTGTTTGTTAAATTGAAGGCCCAAAAGCAGTAAATATATACACTTCAAAGTTTTATTTCCTTACGTGGCTGTTTATCCTATTTTTCTAGGTGATGGTTAAGCGGCAGAGAACAGCTTTTCCTCCAAATTTTGTTCACTCATTAGATGGTTCCCACATGATGATGACGGCAATTGCTTGTAAAGAGGCAGGACTTAATTTTGCAGGTCCTTTCCCACCCACTGCCTCTTGAATATATGGCTGTATATGTAACTAGTTAAAAATTTAATATTTTCTTTTTGCAGGAGTGCATGATTCATACTGGACACATGCATGCGATGTTGATCAAATGAACAGAATCCTTAGAGAAAAGTTTGTTGAACTCTATGAGGCACCAATTTTGGAAAATGTACGTATAAACTATTTTATTTCCTACTTTGAATGACATCATTTAGTTATGTTGTTATGGTTGTCTGGGTAGTGGGTTGTACCTTTTGCCCTTATTTTTATTCAACTTGATCGGTTACATTTTCACTTGTGAAGCCTTTTCTGTTAATTTTTCTTCTCTTAACTGCATTCTTTTTGTAGTCCTTAGGAAACTTTACTTCAGGGATCTGAAGAATTTTTCATTCATCTTTATAGTTGGTGGTGAAATGATTAGCGACCACCTTAGATGTTAGATACCACGTTTTGGTCATTTTATATATATCCATGAACCATTCTTCTGAAGTTGTGGAAGATATATTTACTTGTTTCAACAACATATGCTGTTAGCATGAGAATCTTAGGCTTCAAGTCACCAAGGAACGTTTTGTATACATGAAGATAACAAGATCTTTGCCCATAACTTTGAATCCCTTCCCTGCGGGCAGTCTGATTAAACTCTTGTTGCACTTGCATGATTATGAATCCTTAATGAACTTCTCTATTTGTTGCTTCCCAGTTGTTGGAGAGTTTTCAGCGGTCGTTTCCCAACTTAAATTTCCCCCCCTTACCAGTGCGGGGAGACTTTGATCTGAGAGAAGTTCTAGAATCACCTTACTTCTTCAACTAGCCAACTGGTGTTGGTAGTACTGTTGACACATTCTTACAGTGACGTTTCTCGTCATTTGCTGACCTATTGATGGCATCTCTGATTTCTTTAATATACTGCAACGGAAGTGTCTGTAGCCTAGTGCTGGCTACAACTGGAAGACTCCAAGAGAGGATAATCTCCAAGAACGGGCTGCGCTCTAACCAGGAATAGATTTCATCTGTACATTTCAGAAAATGTTGCAACTCCAGTCCAGCAGTCAGATAGTTGGAAAGTTTCAAGATTCTCTCAAATGGCCTAGCCTGCAACTGCACATTGAACCAAAAGTTGAAGCAGAGCCTGGAGGAACATCCTGCGTGATGATGTTTGGATATGATGCGCTTTAAAGTTAAGGAGAAGAGTTTTTTCCTCGTTGCATTGGAATATAAGCAGTGTTATTCGGGTGCTTACTGCGGATATTATTTCCAACTCATTATCTGTAATCTGCAACCTCTCTCTGCTTCCAAATAATTTGATGGGATCTCAGTGAGTTGCAGAGAACTGTAATCCTATAATGGCTGAATGGTTGAAAGGATTCTAAACCTTTCTGTTTATCCTAATAATGTATTGTACCATCAGCAATATGTGTAAATAGAATAGACTATAGGTTTTTAGTGTTTCTAATAGCTTTTGACATTTTTGTTTTTGTCAAAGCTTTGTACTCTTAACAAGGACACTTTGAATTTGTAATACAAGTATAGAAAATTCATTCATACAAACCTCAGGCTCACTACTGTGTGTGCTTACTGCTAACACTTTCTATTGTTCTGCAGTGGAGAACGTATGATACGAGTCACATTAGATACTGTGAAAATTTTGAGTAATTATGTTGTGTTTTTCTTTCATTTCTTTTCTCCTATTTTTGAACGGTAAAACTTTATTTATATATTGAATGTAAAAGAATTTATTTTTTTATATGTAAGAAAGGATGGAAAGGATTTATGTAGTTTATTTGAGAATGAATTGTCCGTTGACTGTTTTGACTTCTTTATACAGGCTGGCGGTGACACTGTAAATTCACTGAGGCGGGGGGCGTATATTCTCAATTAGTCAAATAGATATTAAGACGTGTGGACGAAATGATATTTAATTTAGATTGAGATTTTCTTTGTAACCATTAAAGTTATATTTGATTCTAGAGTCCTTTATGCAAGATATAACATTTTAAAAATAAAACCAATCTATGTTGTCCTAGTGAGAGATTGTCAAAGATGTCACATATTGAAATATTTTATATTTTTGAAAATAGAGTTGAAAGTTGACCAGTAAAATCCAAATACGATATATCATAATTCACTTTAATTGGCCTAAGTCTGTCATTAATACCTACTTAAATTATCAGGGCAATTTCATGGGCCACCAATAATGTTTCTAAAACTAGACTTACTCTTTTATTCAGGTAGTATATAAACACCATTGTGGTATGTCCCATCCAAGGCCACCGTACAGACCTTGGGGAGTTAGTTAGAACACCTAGTTTAAGCGAAAGTAATTTTAATGGCTTTAAATCAAGGTATTTTAACGGACCAATTTAGCTAATATTTATTATTGCAACATTTTTATTTTTGATAAAATCTAACCATATATATATATATATATTCAAAAAGATCCTTGTAGGCAAAAGGAGTTGAACCCGGACAAGGACGAAAAATCGTCATGGTTTAAACGTCTAAAGAGACGTGCATCGAAAATTTGCGGCCGCAATTATGATGCAGACGAGGAGTGTAAATGCAAGCCTTTGGGATTTCTCTTGGCCCTTCCTTTTGCTTTGGTTGCCTTGGCCCTTGCTCTCCTTGGCGCTATCATCTGGATTCTCATGTTTGTACTCCTCTCCATAAAAGTTAGCTACATATATTTATTACGCATTTATATTTGCATGCTTCAATATATTGATATTTTAGTTTTATGACACTAAATTTTGCTGAGTTGAGATGTGACAATATTTAGGGTTTATTTAGATTGGTTCCTTTTTAAGGAAAAAAAAATATTTTTTTCTCTTAAAAATATACATTCTTTTCGCAATAGCTATTTAGTTCAATTTTTAAGAAAGTTGAAACCCTTTGAAAAGCTCAAATAATTGAAACCCTTTGAAAAGCTTAAATAATACAGCTTTTTTTAGAAGTCATGACTTTTAGATTATTAAAAAAACACTTATTTTAAAAGTTGTTAAAAAATGCTCTTAAAAAAAAAAACTCTATCCAAATGAACGCTTTAATTGATACTATATTATTCTAATAAGTTACCACCTCATTTAAAAACTTAAATTTGTAGTGCGAATTTGGTTATGTTTTATTTATTGTTATTAACACGCCTCTCGCATGCATTTGCATTGAGTTTTGCATGTACACAAGTTTAATATTTTCAAATGAGTGATGGTGAATTTTGAACCCTTAACCTGAATTTTGGTATAATAATAAGTTATTACCTTATATAAAAACTTAAATTTATGGTAAGAATTAGCTTGTTGATTTATTGTATTTAAGACATTGTGTTTATTGATTGCCCTTAACTTGCCCCTCACATGCAATCTTGATTTGTATTTTTGAAATCCTTGATTTAAATTCTGATACCATAATAAGTTATTATTTTATACAAAAGTTTAAATTTATAATAAAGATTTAAATATATTTATTTATTGTATTTAATGAATTGTTTACATGTGTGTGTGATATTTGTTAACGCAGGACGCTTCTGGGTTGGGTGTGTGATTGTGTGAAGGGTACCATACAGTTTGCTTTACAGCTCGCTATCGCCCTGCTCGCTGCTCCACTTGTAATCTTGCTCGTCATCATGGAAGCTGTGCCCTGTTAGAATTTGCAGTTCTTCATCATTAGTCATGCATGGAAATACCTAAAAATTATATTCTTTTTGTAATAAAAATTTGATTTGGTTCTAAGAAAAGCTGAATTCTTAAAAAAAAAAATTCAAATTCAACTTTTTCCATAAGTCAGAAATTTTAAAATAATACTTTTTTTAAAAATTATAAGAAAAAGTGCTTTTGAAAAAAAACTAATCCAAAAGAACCCTTAACTTATTATATGTGTTTGATCAAATCAAGTTTGAGTGGATGTTATTAGTTAAATTTGATTACTATGTTAGTAGTTTAAGTGTAGGTAAAAGTTCATTGTGAAAGATTTAGGACCGTTCGAGTAATTTTACTCATATTTCGCATATGCATATGTATACGCTTCTTGTAAAAGCACATATAGGTTCACCATTTTTTTTTCTCTTATTCTCAAGCCTTGCCATTAACTTGAAAATACTTAAGAGATTTTAAAGAGCAAAGTTTTTTAAAATTGGATTTCTATTATATGTATAAGAAGGGTGGGTCAAAGTCATTTTTCTCTATGAATTTCTTGTTATACATAAATGTTTTGGGGAGAATATCGGGAAAAATCTAAAAGTTGATTGCACATTAGTTTGGGATTTTAACGATAAACTGGTCGAGAAAAATGATATTGAGCCAATATTAATCATATAAATATAAACCTCTTGCTCACTATCTGTAATGTGTTTTATAGGTAATGGAATACGTACAGTTATCTTGTTCTCTACAGCTAAAATTTGAGTGGATATTAATGTGACTTTGTCTTGACTCAAAGCTCACGTACCATATGGGATATAAACTACCTCGTTTAGTGTTGGATTTGACCCTCAATTTATAGTGTTAAAATTTGGAGATATTTTATAAGATTTAAGATATCTTATCATATATACTATGCATTCTATAATTGTAAAAAATAAGATAGGAAGGATTGCTTATTTCTTATAAGATAAAAAGTATGGTTTTGTTTTAAATTTTCATAGGATGCATGATAAAATTTCTTAAATTTTATAAGATTTACCCTCATTTCAATAAGATAAGTATATTAAAATAAGACTATAACAAACAGAACATTAATAGATTATAGTGGTATGTCAAATCTACGTTAAGTATCCCATCTAGATGGATGAGGTGTATTTGACTTAGAAAGTGTTTGGATTGGCTTATCAAAAAGTTATTTAAAGAATTTTTGGTTTTAAGTGTTTTTTTTTAACTTTAATTAGTTAAGCATTTGAATAAGAGTTGTAATTATAAAAATAAGTATTTATATGTTTGGTGAAAGTTGGTTGAAAATTAACTTATATTATTAAAATAACTATTACGGACATAAAAATTGAATTTGTAAGGTAAGTATAAAATAAAAGAGTAAAGATATTTTAAGAATAAAAATAAAAAGGTAAGAATAAGATAATAAATATTTAGTCAAACTTATTTTTTTCAAAGTACTTAAAGCTATAAAAAGCAAAAGTAAGGGGGTGGAGAGTTTTTTCACTTTTTGCTTAATGTCACTTAAAAAAAATCTTTTTTAAATTAAAACAAACACTTCTATTAGCTTAAATTATGTTTTAAGTAGATTTGACAAGAAAAAAAAAGCCAAACCAAACACCCTCTTAACCATTCAAGTTTTATAATTTATACTTTGATCTTGTATTATAAGCTTTTATATTTTAACCATTTAAGTTTTACAATTTATACTTTAATCTTTTAGTTTAAGCTTTTTATAATTTTAACCATTTAAGTTTTAAAATTTATACTTCGTAATTATATTTATAAACTCTACTAATTGAAGTAATTATAACTATGTTTAAGTAAAATTTGATATGAAGTGAAAAAGTAGATGCTATTTGAGTAAATTTAAAATAAGAAATCCTAGAAATTGAAATAGGAAGCTTGTTGACATAAAATTAAAATGGAAAATCTTTAAATACAAAAAAGGGAAAGCTGCTGGTTTCCTACACCCAAGGAGAGAAAAAAAAAAAAGAAAACTATTAAAGCTAGTCTTAAAAGGTTTAATAACAAGACCATGGAGTTAGTCTCTTTGAACTAGCATAATCTCGCCGTGTTGTCACACTACACATATTATGAGTTCTAAACACTTCTATTGTGCGAAAAAATCCAATGTTATAATGACGATCACTTATTATGTTTTCCTTCACATTTCTTCTATTTTCTTTTTAATGAAAACTAATTGAAACCCTGAATTATACTATCATTTGTGGGGATGATTCGTCCGTCCTACCCCGCTCTAGAAGAGTCAATATCATGTGTGGAGGTTGGCGCATTATCACTTTCCAATGAGTGATTAAGGGCGAAGTTGGCGATCCAATCCACGCACATATTCACTTCTCAAAATATATAAATACACGTTCAATTAAAAAAACATATAAAAAAAAGATCGACCTGAAAACTTGTGGTCTAAAAAATCCTTGGTTAATTGAAAACATTTCTGTATTGAACTTTTATACCCTCAAGAAATAATCAACAATGTTATCTCTTGCTAAATCCAAATGAAATGGAATAGAAGAGGTGATGCCGACGGCATATGTTGGAAAACATTTGATAGTTTCGTACCTGTGTGCTTTTTGTCAACATTGATAATAACAACAGAAGCCAAGTGAGATAATAGTAGATAGCAGCTGTATTTATTAAAAAAACCAATTTAAGATACATTAAATACGAAAAATCAATTCAAAATCAACTTACATGTACAAACATGAATGTTAAAAAGCATAAAATCTGAATATCTAGAAATCTTAGGCATATTGGCAAAGCTTTGGCCGGCAGTAGTAACAAAAGAAAACCATCCAAGACTTGTTCAGCTAGATAGAGTTGGATATATGGATCTAACTACGCTATCTTAAATCCGTACGAAAATGAATCCGAGAAAAATGTTTACTCTAGTTGTCAGTTAACTACCTAACGTCACCTCCTCCGTTGTCCAGGTTCGGACTAAAAATGTCAAGAATAGAACTCCAATACCGACCGGAGTTTTATTCGGTTAACCTATCTAAATACACATGTCATCAGAGTTCAATGAACATGAGCATTGAATTTGTTTGACTGTTCTGGAGTCTGGCTATTCCCAACTCATGGAGCTCATAATATATGTCCCCATGGCTAGATGTAATAGTACCACCAAGAGGTTGAATAGGACCCATCATATTTAAAAAGGGTCCTATAACCAGATATGTTTTGCTGCACGGGCATGTCATTTGTCCTTAGGGAAGCCTTCAAACAGAAACAGGAACTGATTATGATGCTGGGATGAAATCTCTTTCACAGAAGTAAAAGACAAATATCTATCAGACCAAATAGAAGCCATGACTTTCAATCTTTTTGCATCATTATTTAAATGTTGTGAACTTTTAGTTCTATACATAAGGTCGGCTAATTCGAGAAAAGTTGATAGTAAAATTCAGAAACTCAACTTGGGCTATCTCGGCTTCAGAAGAACATGGGTTCTTTCTCAATGGAAGAATTTATAGGGAATGGATCTCTAAAGCCGCTTCTACCAAAGCTATTGGAGGAAGGATGGGATGATGTGCCAACCTTGACGCTTATGAATTCCAATGACATGAACCATATTAACATGAATCAACAGCAGAAGGTCAGCATATCACAAATCAGCTTTATAATCCTACAATGATCATTTAATATCTTCGAATCTCTAAGTGCTCAAGTTTCTGGAATGTCTTTAAATATAACATGCTTTGAATCTCTATCTATTATCTTTTCCATGTAAATTTGTTGATGATAGGAATATGTCATGTTCTG
Organism: Cordia subcordata; assembly: GCA_028554755.1. NCBI lineage: Eukaryota > Viridiplantae > Streptophyta > Magnoliopsida > Boraginales > Cordiaceae > Cordia > Cordia subcordata. The sequence goes on from JAPTOF010000020.1 coordinate 6,273,902, forward strand.
TTCTTTGCATCTGCAAAAAAGTGAATATTCATAATAAATCTTCTTGATCGCTGAAGACTGTTTCCCTGTCCTACTCAAGGAAGCACTCAAGATCAGGTCATACCTGCACAATCATGCCTTGATGCAATATGCGCATAAGCTAGAGGCATCTGGAAATGCCTTACAGCACTTCTTAGCCTAAGCACAGCAGAACTCTCGTCTCAGTTTGGCATGAAAAGAGGCCATATTGCTCGATTCATGGACAGGACTCCTGAATCTGGATCAGGTCCTTCGCCAGCAGCATATTTAATTCCTGCAAGGAGGCAAACCACCATGACATCCAGAAGCAAAAGTATTACCAAGATTGAGTTTTCAACCTCCGATTCTAGAACAATGCGTAGTATGACAAAATCCCTCGAAAGAAACAGCACCAGTAAAGATGAAACACTGGAGCAGTCCATTGCCGATTTTAAGATAAAAGATGGGCACGCTTTCAAGGGAGTCATAGCTGCGATGCCTGCTGAATCAAGAGCATGTGGTTGTGTACAGCCACCCCCGATAATTGAAGAAGTTGCTCCTTATTCAGCAATAGAAAACATTTTAGTTCACAAACTAACTCCAGAATATATGGTTGGAATGGAGGCTTTGACAAAAACCAAGACGTCTTCTATGAAAGCTTCAGAACTAAGGCGGGACAAACCAGCTGTCTTCCTCTGCATTCGTCGCCGTGGGTATACTTTGCATCTATCATCACCTTAGTTTCTAGCATTAGCTGACAAAAGGAAAAGAAATGTATTAACTGACAAAAGGAAAAGAAAATGGGCATGCTGGGGATAAGGTTGAGGAAGAGAAGCAATCTGTTTTCTCAGACATAACTATTAGGTTGTTGCCTGAGAGATTGGAAGTCCGAGATTTATTCTTAGGGTCATCACATTTAATCTGCATATGGAGATTTGTATCAACATTGTGAATCTGAAAGCAGAATATGGTATCTCTTGGTCATTATCTAATAACTGGAGTCTGGAGAGACAAGCAGTTAGCACTCTTAACTTAGTCGTAGATGAATGCACCCACACTTTAGCGGATACTATCTTCATTTGAGCATCTAGTCAAATCCGGACAGTGTCCCACAAAAAAAGCTCTTTTACAGATGAAGCATAACGTTTTCAGTCTTCTGGTAATATGGAGATATATCAACTCTCAACTAAGAGAGTCGCAAGAGCATCTCTCATCTTAAAGCAAATGGCACCAAACAGCATTGAAAACATTATGCTGATAAAATCTCTCGCTTGGTGATCTTTGAAGTTTTCTCTTGCATTGTAGCAATCACCAGATATAAAGTTTCTCATTATTCTAATGGGCAGGGCAGGAGGAAATACATTCGAACAAGGCAATAGCAAGCCTCTCAACTATGATAGCTCAGCATCTTTGTTTTCTGTCTAGTCCAGGCTCCATATCATGCAAAATGGAAGTCAAATCTGAAAAATTCATCCTTTATCATTTAATGGTACAATATTCTACAGCTCTGCACACAGCCAAAAATTGACTTTACTTATTATCAGCTGACAAAATATGCACTCTGTTCTTATATCTGCCTAACTATATCCTCATTTATCTTTTGCCCCATTATCCCTCATTCTCTTCTTAAACCTGCCACCTCACCCAATTTTCCTTCGGCAGCTTAGATGCTTAAAAGCAAGATATAACCAGCAGGATTTGTGGCTCAGGTTCCAATGGAGACTTCGCTGCCCATTTTCCAATTTCCATGTTACTACAGATTTGACATGAGCCCTAGCCCCTATAGTGTAGCCTGACCAATCACAGCAGGATGGCAAGGCATCTTCTGTATAAAATCCTCTGCTTCCTCAAAATGCCCAGTTCAACTAAATGGACCAATCATGCAGGTACAGTGATAAAAAAGTAAGATGATTTGATATTCTTCTACAATTTGTTTGTAATAAAGACGTCGTTTATCCACAAGTACTGCGCTGCTGCGAGCTGAAAGAACCCGATTGAAAGTAATAGCATCCTGCTGCAGCCATTGGCCAACAATTTCTGAGATTTATCAATTGTTTCATTTGCTTTTCCAAATTGTACATATGCTGAAAAATGTGTTTTCCAAGGAACGTCATCCTTTACCCTCATGTCAACAAATAACCAGTGGACATCTTCTAAACCACTACATCTACCATACAGAGGTATGAGTGCATTAGAAACAACAATAAAGGATATGAAACCTGAAACCATGAGCTCCCTCTTCCAACCTTGAAAGATCTGCACATGCACTGATCACGCTTTCCAACTTACATTCATCAGACTCAATCAATCCCATTTCTGTGCATCCCAGAAGAGATCTGAACATCATCTTCGCGGTACCTGTTTGTCCACCATATTCCATAGCCTGCAAAGATTGCAGGCCAAGAAACAAGATTTTTGTGCCTCGTCCTATTAGAAACACACTCTGTACAAGTCAATGAGCACTACCAACAATTAAAGGGTCCATCTGATCAGTTCAAACCACATAAGCAAGAATCTGCTTCCCCTATTTCGAGGCCTCAAGTCTTCCTTAAATCTGTCATCAGCAGTCAGAGTACTTCAAAAAGTAAACAGATCCATATCAAATCTCTCCAACCACATACATGCTAAACTAAACAATTGCTTCTCCATTCAAACTATACAAGGGAATCAATCTGACATCCGAAAAAACACGCTCACAACTCTATTTACCATCCTACACCTCAATGCCTCATATACTCCGTTATCATCCTATTATACAAACTAACATTCCCTTCCATCAACTTATCAAAATTCGTTTTTGCCCCACATATCAATCCGCCTTCGCAGGCATATCAACCAATAAACTATTTAAAAACATATAATCCAGACCCATATTTCACTACTTCCCATCAATTTGTTACGGTGCACTACATAGACGATATGATAAATGGTTCATAAGCTCATGTAGTGTTTTTATATAATGGCTCGCGTTAACTATTTTGAACTAATGATTGGAGCTCTAAGACAGCTATTGTTAAGCCTATGATATTATTGATCCCGCTTGCTGAATCAAGACTGTGCGTGAGTGGTGAAATTTGCCTTCCAAAGACATAACAACTTTTAGAGCACAAGATAAGCAATCATAGAAGACGATATTCTATTTAAATTCCGCAAACCATCTTTCAACATCATCTCATAAACCTTCAATGCCTTCACACTCATCCTAGGAGAAGCATAACTGACAAAAATAAATTCTAGGAGATACCATTTCTTAGCATCAAATTGAACGTCCCTTGCATTTTAACTTTGTTTCCAGTTTTCAAGTAATCGGGAAGGCTGCTGTTCCACGAGAATTGGGTTCTTATAGGAATTTCATCGAACGTGTTACGCGCGTAGGTCAAATGATTGTGCTCACATAACACGCACAAATTTTTTGAGCAAAGAAAAGTGTGACATCGTAGTTTGAAAGTTATCGTTGTAGACTTCAATAATAAATCGGGCTATTCATTTTACACTAGAAAATTAAGGAATTGAGAAATAGGGAGATGGTCGGAACAAAATTAAAATAAAGAGTAAAGAAAAAAATTGACGGTCCATTATAATAACTATCAACTAATCATTCAAATATGACAGAGTTATTAGCTACCTAAATAACTATCAATTATTTAAATAACTATTAGTTATTCTAACAACTAATTATATCAAATATACCCTAAGCGTAGAGAAAATATAAGAAAGTTGTTGGAATTAATCTAAGGGGAAAACAATTGACTAAAAATATTTAATACGGTACTATCGAATATTTTGGCAGGAAATTGGTGATATTCAATTTTATAAAATTTAATTGGAGGTCCCCGTGATCTGTCCCTTGATGTAAACAAAGCAAGCAAGTACTTTGTTTCGAAAAGGTGTGCAGGATCTTGATGCGTATTACTCTATAAGTGATTTTAAATTTTTTATTACTTTTACACTTGCTTTGTTTTTTATTGTGGAGGTGATAAGATAGTCGTAACCATTATTTGTTCAAGTACTAAGCCTAGAAGGTCCTCTTTTTCGTTTGAGATGTTTAGATTATATAGGATTCAAGCTTCTTAAGCCTAACATCTATCTAGAGTTATGAATCTTCTCAAACTCATATTAGTCTTCTATGTGTGGTTTTCTTGCCATTGCTGCTTTGCCAGCCTTTCTTGCAGGTTTTATTGAGCAGTTTCATGATTGAAATGCATTGGTGAACTTGGTGGTGTTTGGTTATGATGGCGGTGTTGGAATTAATTTTATTGCTAACTAGACTTGCTCATTGTCTTCTTCATTGACATGGATGTGTATAAAGGTGGCAAACGGGCATTCGTGGGCCAATCCGACCCATTTATCGAGGGTTATGCGGTTTTGTGGGTCGGATCGGGTCGGATTCATGTGAGTGCTTAAACCCCCATCCACACCCGTGGCCTCGCGGGTTCACGGGTTTATCCGCTTAATTTTCTGATATTTTAATATTATTTAAAAATAAATAAAACCAAAAAAATTAAACAGCAGTTAATAAACACTTGTGACTTGTGACTTGTTTGATCCAAAAAAACAAAAAATTAGGTATCTAAAAATAGTTAAAGTTAATGAACTAAATATTACAAACACAATCGATAATTAAAATCTCCATTAAACACCTAATCACAAACTAACATTAACATAATAAGACAACAATTACTATAATCCATAACTATAATCAAAGCCTCAAATATGGTTGCTAAGGCTGTAAACTATAAAGTGCAATAAGAAGAAAGAACTTAGTGTTTCTAACTTTAAGTTTAAATGTATTTAAAAAAAAAAAAACAAAAGAAGACAACCCGCGGGTCACTCACACAACCACGCTTTGCTTGGGTCGGGTCGGGTCCACCCGTTTGCTTTGCGGGTTGCAAAATGTTAAATCCCAACTTTTCATTTTTGCGGTTAAACTGGTTGATCTGCGGGTTCTAACCCTCTTTGCCACTGCTAGATATGTATGCATTTGCTGAAGTTAATATGTTGTTAGGTTTTTTGTTTCTTTATATGTGTTTTTTTTGTATTAATAGTTTTTGTGTTCGGTCCAGTCACTTTTGGATTTAGAGTCACATGTAATGTTTGTTTATTTTAATAAAATTTTTCTTTGGACAAAGAAAAAAGAAAAAGTTATATCTGATATGTTTTAACATCCGAAACAATTTTTCTCCATCTATTCTTAGTCGAAGCTATCCTTAAGTTTCATCTATAATAAAAATTAGTAGTTCTATTAAGAATTCATATCAACATTAGTAACCTTGCTATTTCTTTTTCCTCTTTAAAGTAATCTTGAAACTATTATTCGAAAGAAAAGGCAAGGAATTAGTATAGCCTTGATTCTGAAGATCATTTAATGGTCAAACATAACCTTGTATAATAAAGTCTTGAGCGTATTAAATTATACTTCCAATGCATCTACGATTACTCTTAAGAGACACACCATGTTTAAAGGACCTCAGTCAATGTTCATTAATGATTCTAGAAATTCTTGGCAGCCAATTCTTTTCTAACCATTAAAATATTATTATATGTACAGCTTTCGAGTCCGACGAATTTATAACTTCGACTCATATAATTTAAATCCCACATACGTTTACCTCCACACATTTTATTAAAAAAAAAAATTCATGATTCTCTTATTTGTTTTGTGTTACTACCAGAAATTCTTTCAGGACCACTCTAGAGATCTTTATTGATTGATAGCCATCTTGCCCTCAACATGGTTTTTTACAAAAATGCAGACCTGCACAATTCATAGGCTCTACATCTACTAATTTTTATGCTCCCTCTTTACTTTGAAAATTTTACCAGCTACAATCTAGTTTTAGTTTTTCTAGGTACGTAGTGGCCCTTGCTTCTGGAAATGGAATCTAATTGTGACCAAAATTTAATAGTTGCAAATCATTAGTTTAATTATGATGAGAAATACGAAAAAGAATTACATGAAAAGTCCCTAATGTTATCTTATTTTTTCAAATAAATCTCCATTATTTAAGAAAGTTCAAATTAGCATTAAATATTTCACAAATATGTCAAATTAGTACCCATCGTGTGAAAAAATATCAAATTAGTCCTTAATATTTTAGATGACCATTCAAATTAGCCCTTGAAATTGTAAAACACTAAGGACTAATTTAAATAAGTTAAAGAAACATCAAGGACTAATTTAACTATATTTTAAAATATTGGAGACTGACTTGAACTTTTTAAATAACATGAACTTTTTTTTATCGAGGAGCAATTTAAATTTAGCGACTTTTTTGAAATTAATTCTGAAGAGAAAAAGCATGTATTTGGTGGTTTGGGGGTGGGGGGGGGGGTGGGGGGATGATCCATACACATATACAATCAGCAAACTGCTTACAAGAGAGAATATTTTCCACTTTGCAGCTTCTTAAACCAGATGTGATGTCTTATTTTCTGGTAAACATATTTTCTCATAAAACAATCGAAAAAACTAGAAATATGATAAATTTTAAAGAATATTATAAAACAGAAAAGAATGTAATATGCTTTCCCATTATGTAAACATGCAAACACTACATACAGCTTCAACATCCTTGTCCCCTTCATTGGACCATCACAAAACCATGCATTTTACCTGCTGCATCTTCTTCAAGTTTGAACCAAAATGGAGATAGATTCAACTGCTGCTGCTTCTTTCTTCCTTTAGGCGCAAAGACTGCTCAAACGTTGCATACTGATCCAGCCATTCTGCTGAAATACTACTTCTTTTTCTTGGCCATATACTCGATTGCTCAAACTTGGATCGAGATGAGTCATAACGAAGGATTTCGGATCCTTTCTCCTAGCCCAAAGAAAGATTCTATGCGTATAGTTACTGATAACAAGCCAAATGATACACCCTACAAACAGTAACATTAATCACTAAAACGATCAATGCTCAGCCTTCATGTGGCCTGGTGGCAAAGAAGCTGCAAATGCAGAATACAAACGGAAATTAACTTGACATTTTATGCCATCCGAAGAGAAATGTGATGCAGAAATCTTAGATACCACTAAGATCTTGGCTGCTGAGAGGAGCAGTTGAGTTGAGGCCCATTTGGACAATGTTATGGAGCTCATCCTCCCACGCACCGGGTACCTATGGATGCAAGTATTCATACGAGACACAAATCATAAAGCGAGAGTATCTCCAGCAAGATAGTTGAAATCACAGCAAGTCATCAAGAGAAATATGTTCATCTTTGCAATCGAATTAATCACTTCAAAGAAACAAAGACTGAGAATAAAGACAATAGGAAAAAGAATTATGATGATGATTGATTTAACTTACATGTGATGTGGGCTCTCTGAATCCTCCACCCATGTTTGTTAATTGAGAACTGATGGACCTTCGAAGAGAATCAGCAGAGCTCCCCAAACCAAGAAGACCTGATTGGGTTAAACCAGCTGGTGGAGGATGCAATACAGGATACTGCATGGTCATATCAGGTGCAAAAGCCAGTGAACCCGAAGGACCGGCACGTGACTGAATAATCTGTGCAAAAACAGTGAAAATTTTGCAGTTTTAGAAAGCAAGCAAATACTTAGATCAGCTTGCAATCAATAAATTGGTGTTTATACTTCAGTCTCTTACATCTTTTGCAAGGAGACTTTCGATGTTAAAATCCAGCCTCGGATTTACAGTTGCAAGCTTCATTGATAGGAACTGAGAAGAAACGGAAGCAGTCACATATATGCAAGATTGTAATATATTAAGTAGATAAATTCAAATTCAAAGGCACCAAAACAAGGAACTGATCTCTCAGTGAGTTACAAAATTACGTATGCATACCAAGAGATCCTAAAAGAAGGTATCACATGATTGGTTTTCCCTTGGGAAGATGGTTAGAGAAACAGGCATCAAGAAGTTGATATGTTTGATAGTTGAATAACAACTGACAAAATTAGAATGGACAGAAGCGATCCTGGGACAGATCAACATTTTCAAGGCACAAAAATTGGATGAAGTCAAGGAGTTCAAGCATCAAGACAGAATCACATAACATAATTAAGTACTAAAAGACATTGAGTAAGCAGCAGTAAACGAAGTCATGAGAAAGGAAAAGGAAAAGGAAAAGGAAACAATTGATCAATTCATGTACCTCGACCTGTCGTTGCAAAGACTGTACATAGTTAATGATTTCATCCAGCATGACTGCTTTGCCAGTAACCTATAGATTTAACCAGTTCTTGTAGTCAAATTTCATTAAAGACTACCAAAATATGTATCGGTTAATGCCTTAATAGAATCAGTTACAACAAAACTAACCTTGCTGCAACCAGGCACAAGATCCTGAAGAAACTTCATCCTTTCACTGATCCTCTCCCTCCTTACCTAATGACTATCTTGATCAATTATAGAAAGAGAAAAAGAATGTTCTTCTGATTGCAGTTGAATAGGAAGTCTTACTCTTTCAGCAAGACTATGGCTGTTGGTTGCCTGGCCTCTGCGCGCTCTCACATGTATGTATTCTTCTTTAGTTGGATCTGAAGTTTGAAGGCCCTGTTTACCATTTTTTCCACCAGGTTTAGCGGGAGTTGTATTGGTGTTTTGGTCTTCCTTCTGATCGGTTTCGGTATGGTGTTTTGTGGCTTCAATGGATGGTTGAGGAACTCCCTTGCTTCCATCAAATTCAGATCCCTAGTATGAGACAAAAAGGTGGAGTCATAAAGGTAAATCAAAATGGTACTGGAACAATAGTGGCTAACAGGAGAGAGAATTGAAGCTTTCTGAATTCTAATCCATCAAAGAGGGATGACTCTATATGTTGTTCTACCTTACAAACTCTTTTCCTTTTCTTCAAGCTAAATCCCTTAGCCGAAGACCCTCCAACTGCGCCCTCCAACTCTTCTTGATCACCACGCCCACTAAAACCAGCCTCGTCGGATCCCATCTCTGATGCACCAGCACCTTCCTTTACTTCATCCTGAGACTTGGCAAGGTGTTCGCCCTTCCTCTCATTTTTAAGAGGGCTCCCTTCTATGTCCCCACCATCAACAGGTAAAGAGACATCTTTGAAATTTGCTGCCAATTTCATCTCATTTTTCTGAGGCTGCACACAAGGCAAAGATCTTAACCTATCAGTTAAAGAAATCTCTTCTGGTCTTTGCACTGATGCCAGACTCCTGAAATAAGGATTAGCAGGTTCAGGTATGCTAAAGGGGTTCGTCATATCACCAAAATTGCCTCCCTTGAAACACGAAAACCTTGCTGCTCGTTCAATAAAACCCGAATCGGCTGGAATGTGAGCTAGGCTCTGAGGGAGCATCTGAGGAACAGTTGGTAGAAACATGCCTTCTTTCAAAACTGGATTTTGTGGAGTGCCACCCATACCAAGTGCTTTCTCCAAACCAGCTCCTTCCAGGCTACTTGGACTAGTTCCAAATGGCTGTGAAATGCTTGCAATCTGTGGAACATTAATATCGGAAAAGCCTAAGTTTTGAGCACTGGTGGGCAGGTCCCAAACAGAAGGGAAAAATGAGTTCATCATGGGGACACCGGAGCAAGAAGATGAATCTATTACATCTCCTTTACAAACTGCTATAGGACTGCTCGAAGGGATCAATCCCATCGATGAATTCACCAAATTGGCGCTGTTTAATTGCCACTCTGAGGACATATTTAGTGAATGAGAGTTCAAAGGTTCTTCATTTTTCTTTTCTTGCTCAAGATTATCCTTGCTTGTTGTAACCATCTACCAATTTTCAAAAATTGCAATTTCCCAAGAAACTAAAACCTCTCCGCTGCTGTTGTCTTCGAACCAAATCACCAAATAACCTATAAATACCGGAATGAGATATTTAAACACCCTTAGAAGGCCTCATATTCCAGTTTACTTGAAAAGAGTAAAAATTTATAGAAATGGAAAAAGAGGAGGACATGTATAGTATACTGTTACTACACTAATTCAAACTAGTACAAATTTATGATCATGTAGATAATCAAGAAGAAGAAATGGAAATAGAGGAGGAAATGTAAAATATACCGTTTCCAGACTAATTCAACCTAATACAAAGTCATGATCATGTAAGATAACTCAATCAAAAAGAAGAAAATTTTGGATAGTAGATTTTCTTAAAGGAGCTAAGCACTGGCAAAATAACAGAGAAAAAAAGTCAAGCTGGCCACTTTGAAACAGAAAGAAGAAGCAAAACAAAAGATCATACTATAACTAATAAATGCTGAACAAACAAAATGACATGAAATTTAAACTAAGCCAAGCACCAAAACTATGTATCACAGAATTGCATAACTTGTATGCAGAATTGCAAACCACAATTTCCAAAGCCATCACTGAATTTGTTGCAGGCCAAAGATAACACAAACCTAAGTTCAATAAACAGCTGAAAACATACGACCATTAAAAAAAAAAGAGAGAGAAAAGAAAAAAACAGTGATATCAGCATAAATAGTTATTCAAAATCTGCAGGCAAAAACTCTATGCAGACTAAATCGCAACTGAACACAACACCACTACAGAAGCCAGTTCTGGAACATGTACTAAAGACTACATAAACTAAAAGCAGCAAGAAAGCTAAGAAAGATACCATTTAAGATTGTGTGCTACTCCTGCAAACTCTGCAGACCATTTTGAATCTTTTTCACTTAAAAAACCGGTAATGAATATTACTCCTCTTAAAAGGGTCTTCAATTATGGCTCTAAGTGCTATGCTGATCATTCAAAAGTACACTATTCAAACTGATATATATTGACTGTACCAGAACAAGCAACAATAATGATGGAGAGAGAAAGAAAACAAGAGTTTTTTTTTTTTTTTGTGTGTGTGTGTGTGTAACTACAAAAAAGCGACTAGAAAGAGAGCACAGTGCTCACTACACTTTCAAGTTCAAGAAAAGGGCGCAGCAGCAAAAAATTGTGCAACTGAAAAGGAAAGCCTCAGTACCATAGACCCCCCATTTATATCTCCGCATGCATCAAAATCTGTGCACTTGTTGTGCTTTATACTGTTAACCACCGCCGCTGCTGCGGTTCAAATATGACTTGACACCAACTTCACTATGTGTCTAAAATGGTAAAATTAAATAAATACTAGTGTTTTATATTCTTTTCTTAATAATTGACGTTAAGTTTATTTATTTTTAATTTGTAGAAGAAGAATTTAATTATGAATATCTTGTATTGTACGAGATTTCTTTTAATATTAGATGTTAAATTTATTTAGGTTTAGAGCCTGTTTAACTCTGCTTATTTTGCAGTTTATAAGTCCCAACTAAGCATAGCCAAATAGGCTACTAATCAATTTTCATGGTAGATGTCAAATTTACTTGAATTTGATAATTTGGAATTCACAATTGAATACTATTTTAAACATTAATTAATTTTTTTAAATTGAACTAATAATAAATGTCCATAATAAATAAGAAGTAAATCTTTTGAAATTATAAGTATCAATTGATTGATCATTTAATTTTTCGATTAAAATTAATAATGTATATACATAAGGATAAGAAATAATAAAAAATAAAATAAATAATAACTAGCAAATTATTATTAAGTTAATAATAAAATAACTATTGACATAAAAGTGTTAACATGATACTCTCATAATACTTAAAATATATATGTGTAGATTAGTGACAAACATTAATATACATATAGAGACTTTGTAATACTACATTAATATCGACACTTCTCGTAACATTTTTAATTTATTGTCCAAATTATATTATTTATCATTTTACTCTTCTTAATTCAATTATGTTTGATATAGGGTTACTTATACTATATGTTAAAATAAGGGGCCTAATTAATAACACTAGCTTGAGCTAGCAACTGACATTGCCAACTATTTGTGATACATATGTTAATTGTTAGGTACTTTAATATGGTCATCTAAGACACCTCAGGGGAAGACCCAGCTTATACTATAATACTACAAATTTATAGTATTAATGTGGAACTTGATCAAGACACCTAGATTATAGCTTGTTTTCACACATTTTTTTATCTCTGGCCAATGTTTCTGCATGTAACCTTTTACACTTGTCTGTATTTTACTTTCTTTGGTCTGTGATTATCTATTTTATTCTAACTTTTTCAATACCAATGATCGTTTTAGTTTTTAACTTGTCCTTCTAGTTTAGATTTACATAATGGATTTTTTTCTCCTACCAAATTATTGTTATTGTTATTAGTATTATCATTATTATTATTTAATATAAAGTTGATATTTTATTTTAAAATCAAGTAGTATTAGAGGAATTAGTAGCCAACAAATCTTACATGTTGAGCATTAAAAGCATAATTTATTCGTATAAAATAATCGGATAGTTGTATTCTCGCACATTACAATTATTTTCTAATCGGGGTTTGATATATTTGGCAATAGATAAATTTTGAAGGTGAAAGATTATTGCAAATACAAAAAAAAAAATTGTTAACAATTTTCTATTCATCCTTCTTTTTCTCTTTCGATAAATTAAATTCCAGAGGAAATTAAAGGGGATGACCAGGCCATTGTTAGTTTCTGACTTGCTATTCTTGACATTTATGGCACTTAATAATACACACACACTCTCACTCTGAAGTAGGCATTCACTAAACCATTTTTAATTTCTTCTCCCAAAATTTCAAATGTAATTTGCTATGATTTGATTTATTATATCATGCCAATGATAAATCTTGACTATATTTGTAAGTAGATGTACATTTTCTTTTTTGGAATCCTTATATGTAAAAGTGAAAGAACTTGATTTCATCAAATATCTGAAATACAATTCCGAATATTATTACTTTAATGCACAATTTTTAATATTAATACTATTAATATTTTAATTATATTTATCATTACATATATACTTTCAGTCATATATCATAAATCTTGCAAATCACACGAGTCTCTCTCTCTCTTTCTCTCACACACACACATACATATATATACACACATATACACATATATATACACATATACACACATATATACACATATATACACACACACACACATATATATATATATATACACACACTTCAAACATGAAGCAAGGCCTTTATTGCCTGAATACTTGTATGGATTTTCACCCTTTACTAATTTTAATGATTACTATGTCATGGTCTGCAAGCTTTGCATGCCACTCGTATTGCCATCCATGACTATTGTCAATACGAAGGTGTCAACCTATCCTTGGAGAACCGACTTTGTTGGAAATAATTTTTTTTTTTTTTAAAATTTAATTTAAGAGGATTTACAGTAATTTTTCACTTATTTTCTTTAATGTCTAAATTCAATATTTATAGACCGTGAGGAGTGCTACCACTAAATTGTACCCTCTTTTTGACTTTACTAGAAATAGTTTTTCATGCATTTTTTTCAGGGTTAGGGCATTACTTACAGAGTGGCAATGATTTTATTTTAAAAAAAAAGGAAGAAAAAATAAAGAAAACAAAAAGGAAAAATTATTCCTTAGTGGAATATGTGATTTAATTTGAGATTTTGCTCCGATATAATTTATTCGAAACTAAAATTTGCATATAATCAATCCAATATAAAGTCGAACTTGTTTTCTCTTTAAATTTCGTACATAATAGAAACTTACTGGACCAATTGTCCTAGTTTAAAAAATAAAGCTCTCTGATTTTAATTGTTTGATGATATGAATAATTTTATGCATATGATATTATCTTTATTGGTTAAGCTAGAACTATGCAATAATGCAAATAGATTTTAGCGTTTTTAGTTCTCTTTACCTGCTTTATTTTGTCCCATGCATTGCTCGTGAGAATTGAGAGCACTAAAGTTACTCTAGCACTACATACGATATTAAAAAAAAAAAATTTGATGCTCTCCAAGAGCTTAAAGTAAATCTTTATCATTCTATGATTTTGTGGGACGCTTTATTTTAGTTTTTTTTTTCAAGAAAACTTATTTTTGAGCATATTTCACAATCTAACCTCTAGTTAAGAGCAAGAAACTTGGATCAAACATAATTTTTGAGCTGTCTTTTATCCTAATTTTTACTATTGGATCATTCTTGGAGGACTAATTGGGCAACATTTTAATACATATGACAAATCAAATCCAAGAAAAAATAATAATCTAAAAGTTGATTAAGGTAATATCCGCATCTCAAAAAAAAAAAATTGAAAAGGAAAGCTTAAATTACATAGCCGTAGAGCATCTGGCAATAGGGTAACTTCTCAAAAGTCGAACTAGGAAGATTCCTAGCCCCTATGTTGTTCTTCGATATCGTTGACCATGAATTAATAAGCATTTTGCATTCCGACAAAAAAATAAGCATTTTGCAGGGCTTGTAACACTTTTAAGTTTTGACCCCAAAAAAAAAAAAAGAAAAAGAAAGAAAAAAGAAAACTGCAAGTTAAATAATATAGTCAATGGCTGAGATTTATATATTGCAAGACCGATGGTTAAAGTTGACCTAGGCTTTTAAAACCAGTCAACTTTAAATAATTAAACTAATTATACTAATAAATATCAAACTACCTATGGAATATATAGTAATTTGTATTATAATCCTCATATTATTTTTAATTTTCTTTTTTGTTTTTACTTTGGTCATTATTAGTTGGCATTGGGACTTGCACTCGTGCACAGAGACCTAAACCTTAGAATAATGGAATCTCTTTTCACACTTTTTTGCTATATTCTATTGCTAATACCATACGTTTAAGCTTAATTAGCAGGCATGGTGAGGGGTCAAAATGATTTGCAGTGATTAATTTGTTTTCCAAGGCATTGTTACAAAGTAAAAAAAGAAAAAGGTAAAAAAGTTAAAGATATGGTGAAGATTAAGTTAAATAATCCTCTCTTTTGGTTTTTTTGTTGATTAATTTAAAGGCCATATCATTATGCTTCCATCTAGGTACAATGCACAAGAAACCATGGACAAAATTCTATATGGGGACAATCCAAGAAGAAGAGATGAAAATTCAACCTAACCTACCTTCCCTAATAATTTAGTAAAGGAAAAGCATATTAAATTTCCAAGTCCCTTCATGCTTTTCTTTTTGGTCAATAAGTCCTTTCATACCAATCAAATCACATTGACACCAAGTCCACAATAGATCATGATTTTAAATCAATAAATATGTAATGTTTATTACACTTGAAAAAAGCATAAAACAAGCGTAGAAGAATTATATGATTTTATAAGTGTAACAAAATATTTATTATGTTTTTAATCATAACAATAATATTAGAATTTTTATATCTAACTTTTTTAGAATATATGATAAAAGATTTATTACGTTTAAAGGTATAACTAATATAAATTTGAAATATATATATATATATATACCTAACATTAGCTACACCTTACATTAACTACATTTTCAAGTGTAATAAACATTAGCTAAACTTCCAATATATAATATTAATTTTGAGTACATTAAAAACTCTTAGGTTTTGGGCCAACCATAATTAGTTAATTTTGTTACATTTTTAACTAGAAGCTAAAATATATAAAATTACTAGTTTGATTTCATGTAGTAGATGAAACGTAAGTTGATTCTCTCGAAATATACAATATTATAAAAAATTTAATATAGCAAATTACACAAGATTATATCAAAATTATCAATCAACAACTTAGATTAGATTTTACAGGTACTCAACCCTCAAAGATGTGAAAAGAAAAACAAACAAGACAGTCGAATTACTTGGGATGCCAATGTGGTTTCAATCACTTCGATTCCCAAGTGAATGATATGAAGAAGATTTGAACTAGGCTAGAGACGGAAATAAAGAGGACTAGAGCCCAATAAAGTCATATTAGGTCAGAATCGAGTCCTTTAGCCTAGCCCCTTGCAGCCCTAAAAAAAAAAAGGAGACACAGATTTGATGTGATTCGGACAAATTTAGACATACAGTCACGATTAGGGTTATAAATTAACGAGTACCCCAAGATTTACAAGAAGAATCAACTAACTACCTAACCATTTTTTACACAAAGAGCTTAATCAAATGCACAGCATGCCATGCTTTCTCTCCTTTTCTTTAAGCTCCTCATGGTAAAAGGTGCCCAACCTTACATATCCGACAACTTTGTACGATCCCTCCTAATTAGCCCTTAGTTTTCATGCAGTTGAATTGAGTTTGAAATACGTAGAGCCTTTTTGAGAACCTGATCTTCTATTCCAATCTCTTTTATGATATTATAATTATATCAATTCATTATTATTTGATGTCTTTCATGACATTATAACTTTATGTTAGAGATCTTAAGTTGACATGAGTTGTGAGAGAGGCCATTCAAGGTTGGCATGAATCTTGTTCTTGGAAAGCTAAAAACTATTCAAAACCAAATCTCGCCTTGGGGTTGGGGTTGGGGTTTGGGGGATTTGAGAAGTTTATCAAGCAGCTTTAGAATTGTTTAATACGTATGGAAGATTTGATGCATATTCAGTTGATGATTACACTTTGATCTCTCGTCCCTGTGTTGTGTCTGCGTGGAATATAATGTTAATAATAATAATAATAAAGCAAAGCTTCGCATGGTGCATGCTTTAATCAATTAAAGGATTGCACGTTTAGAACTTCGAATCTTGACACAATATGTTAGAATTGTGTCTATTTAATTTAATTTAAGAGATGAAATCCTTTAGTGCTGTCCAGATTTTTTATGGTCAGAACGATTATTGAACCAAGTTGGATGATATCTTTATAAAATATACTTTTTTCATATAAAAAAATTTAATTTACTATATAAAATTTTGAAATACTCCACTTAATATTAATTAATTAATTTTAAGATGAAATACAAATAGTGCTTAGCGAATCCCTTGGCTACCCAGCTCTGTTATAGCTGTATTTTACTACATGTTGCTCTTCTCCCCTAATCATGGAATATATACTTGTTATATATGAAAAATTAAAACTTTGAGTTTATTTTATATATATATATATACACACACACACACACACATATATATATATATATAGTTTTGTTTTTTCTCTTAAAAATTCATTGTCCTTTTTCAGACTTGCAAATATAATGCGTACACATTAATATAGATTTCCCCTAAAATGATATTGTAGTCTATATAATTTCTAATATCATTAAATAGTGATTCGATTGCCCAATTGCTGTCGTGCATTATATTCAGTGTGAAAGATTTTACAAACTATTAAGTTATTTTGTCGGTTTTAAATTAAGCATTCAACTGCTTTTAATTTTAGATCGACCTATTATGATCTAAAAAAGATATAGTATTCTTCTTCTTAATCTGAAAATTGGTGTTAAAACACAAAGAATAAAAAGTAATATATTGTTCTTTTTCTTCTGATTTCATTTTTTTTTCAATTTTTAGGTTCATTTACACTTTTCCTATCCATTTCAAATTCGTTTTCTTCCTTCTTCCTCCTCCCTCATCTACTAGTCACTTCAGCCGGCAGCACAACCACCACGTTGGAAAAAAAAAAAGAAAAAAAAAAAGGATAAGACAAAGGAGCAAATTGAGAATAGGAGTGTGGCAAAATGGAATATGAACCACAAAAAGTAAAACAAATAAAAATACATAAAAAAAGAACAATAAATTGGTCTGCATTTTTTATTTCCAAATAAATATACTTAGATTTTCCATCTTTTTCTTTTTTTTTTGTTTGTTTTAACCCCAGCTTTCAATCTAACCTTCTATTTTTTATGGAATTTGAACCTAAAACATCACTTCTAGAAAAATAACTGCAAGCCACATCGCACATATATATCCAAATTAGATTTTAAGTTCATTTTATTGCAAAAAATTAACTTAAAGTCTTTGATCTCTTGTCATTTTCTGATGAGTGCTGATGGCTTGATTTAATAGTGCAAATCACATCAAGCTATTAGGCTTCATTATATCCGAAGGATATTTGTGCACAACCTCTTTGAATACCTTTAAAGAAAGTGACAACTTGCTGAAACGCCTTGAAGTCATTTTATAAGTACTTCTACCATAATGTTCTGATAACCATTTAAATTACACCCTAACCCTACTTTGATCCTTCCTTTTGTTATATTAAATTCTAAATCACAGTTCGGGCAAATTAATATGGTTGCTTTGAAGTATGGTTCATCGTCGAGCTAGTTATAATGGAAAAGAATAATTTAATAACTCCTAAAATAATTTATTTATTTTTTTAATTACTCATGAGGCATGTTAGATGTATCGAGTCGTGTCAAGACAATCTCCTTTCGAGTTTTTCTCGAACGTGATGCGGACATACATTATGATGAGAGTGCGGATAAAATGATTGATACCAAACTCTTGGGGCTCACTTTTTAGGCGTAACACTAAATTCATAAAGCTCCTATCTTTTTCATTAGAGTAAAAAAAAAAAAAGTAGTTTATTGAAAATGAGTGAGAAATCTCTCTGATCTTCTCCCCAGGCTTTTATTAATTCTTTCTACATTTCCACACACTATACATCCGTGGTGCGAATGTAAGCAAAGTAGGACAATGGCGACCCCCCCCCCCCCCGCAACCCCACCCACATCATTTTCAGTTGATTGCGATAGACAGTGGGCACAGTCCCAACTGATTGTTCCCTTCATGGCTATGCGTAAAATGACCTTGATGCGAAATTTCTGAGGGGGTAAAGCACGTATACAGCTAAGAGAACTTACAATCAGTGACGTCGTCTTGAAACAAAGAGCGTGTTTGGCGGTGCTTATTTCCGGTGTTTATAAGCATTTTTTATAAGAAGTTAGGGGGAGTTGCTTTTTGTTTTCAGTGTTTATGGACTTATTTGGATTATATCATATGATTTTTTTCCTAAAAATGTATATTTTTCCCAATAAATATTTGGTTTGAATTTAAAAATAAATTGAAACTCTGAAAAAATAACTTATTTTAATTTCTTTCAAAAGTTAGAAATTTAAAATTCTAAAAAAAATACTATTTTCAAAAGGTGTAAAAAGTACTTTTAAAAAAAATCAATTCAAAAGAACTTTACAAGCACCTGAATAAACACGACCAAACAGGCTAAGAATTTTATGGCCATTTTTCAAGCTCGATGAGTTGTTTGGACAATATTGTAGAGACTTCCAGAAGAAATATATATTATTAGGGTTGTATCTCTTTTGGTGATCACGCACATAATAAATAGCAAAATCCATGGTTTTCTTGAGATACGTGGTTATTATTGCATTATTGGAGAAGAATATTTTACCTGCAGAATGATTCATGTTTTCTTTTCCTTAAAGGCAGATAATCGATTTATTATTCAGCTTTTCTTCTTTTTGTGAAGGTCAAGTGAGAATTATTGCAATACTTAAGTTACTTCTTTTCTAAACAAGGACGCTATCATCTCTTGGTCGAATTTACAAAAATCAGGAGTAACTTTAGATTTTTATCCCGGTAAAAAGTTACATGACATATTTTGACGATCATACAAATACTAAATTTTTACATTGGAGGCTAAATAATTTCTCAAATTAAGAATACACATATAAAATGAACTTATATCTAAAAAACCATGAGTAGCATTGATTGCAATACTAAGACCCTATATATAGTAGTAATAAAAATTTTATCAAATATATCATTCAACTAGCTTGTTAAATAAGTGTCAGTTAATAATTATTATTTAACAACTATTAGTTACACAAACAATTATGATTACCCTAACAATTAATTGTCTTGGACAAAACATATATATGTCATGAGCTTTTAAGAAATCCACCCAAACAGATTGACCTAACTATACGCAATACTAGGCAAAATAAGGGCTCGTTTGAATTGTTTTTTTTTTTTGTTTACCAAAACGATTTTTTTTAACAACTTATGAAAAAATTACTTTTTTTGAGAAACTAAAAATTCTAGTTTCTGAAAAAAAAAAAAAAAGATGTGTTTTAACTTTTCTAGAGTTTTAATTTTTTTAGAACTCAAATCAAATAATTATTACAAAAACAATGTACTTTTTTTGGGGAGAAGAAAAAACAAATTCAAACAGGCCCTAAACAAGCAAGACACAAGTCAGCTGAATGTCTTAATCACACTTCTGAAGTATGCAACTATTGATGATGATCGATGATGATGAAGATGATTAATACCATCATTCTTCTTTGATGACACACCTAATCAAGTGGAGCTTATCTGAGAATAGCTTTTGATAGTCTTTTCCACCAGAAGCTACTGTCTTCACTTATCCAAGAAACAATAAATCATGCTTGATAACCTGCCCCTCAGAAAGTGAGTGATTATGATAAAAATGTCATGACATATAAGTTCTTATGCTAGTTCTCATTAAGCAAAATGAGATGGTTTGGCTTTTCTGTTTTGTGATTTCCCTAAATGGTTTTGATTAGTTCTGGGATTAGGACATAACTTTACCTCTTTTTGCATGCTTTCATAACATGTTACCAGATTCTTTATAGTAAATTAAAACCATGCATGTGCCGGATCCGACTATGACAAAGGTTACCGGGCCGAGACCGGTTACCATGAACCCTATCTTTACGGGGTACAATGAGCAAAAGAAAGGATGGACGTGTATGTTGAATCTACTACCAATAAAGCATAAGATAAATTATACTAATCGTTTTTTATTTTGTCATTCATAATAGTCCTATCTCTTATCCTTTATTCGTAACAAATTAGTCACCTAACTAGTAGTTTATCCTATAATTAATAGTTTTGTGTTGCATTTATTCCAAATCCTACTTTCCATTGAAAACACGTTAAATCTCATGTGAGGCGCATGTAAATTACATATTTTTTAACGCTAAAATCATGTATTTCATGTGTAATTTAATGTATATTTCAATAAAAAAAATTGGATTAATAATAACATAAAACTATTAATTATAAGGCTAATTTATTATAAATAAACAACAAGAGTCAGATTGTTACAAATAATAAAAATAAGAATCGAATACCCCTTAAATCATAAGCCTCGCCAACACATCTTATCTTTGACAAGACATCATCAAAGTAGTGTATTGAGAATGCGGTATTATCAGAGTCAAGAGTTTAGACATGAAAATGTCAGCACAATTATTAGAGTAGTAGCATGAGATTTCTGCTGGGCGTGACTTTAGGTCAATATAGAGTTATCAAAATTGGATTGGCAAAGCCAGCAATGTACAGGTAAAACAGAGACGCCAACTCTTTCTTATCCTAAATATTTATTAAAAATTTTAAAGCACAACAATTTTTAAATTTGATCATGTAAATTAATTTAACCTTCACTGCAATAGCCGAAATTGGCATAGGCCTGAAGGCCACTTATTTAAATGTAGTTGGGTTACAGATTACCATGTGCCGCACGGACATCAAGTAGCCTAAGTAGGCTAGTACGAGACCAAGACTCGGCTACTCCTAACAAAGAACATTTTGAGTACGTAATTGATTTTATATGATCACGTACAACACCATATCATGTTTCTAAACTGTACTATAATACCAAGATAAGTATTTTCACAGTTCCACATCAATAATATCAATTTTGCTTTTTAGGGTAGAAATAACTCACCTACATGGACGACCCTCATAAAATAATAGGTTTCTTAAATACTTGAGGAAAGGGAGATAACTATTGACAATTTTAATACCTTACTTACTAGATCATCGTTGATTATCTTACAAATCTATCAAATAGCAAAGCCATACAAGACTCAACGACTCAAGCATGAATAAATGAACTCCTCCAGCTAGGGGAATGGCAACAGCAGATGACACTCAGGCTCCTTGCATAGCTCGTATCCTACATAGTCTCAAGATCACCCTCTACCCCTTCTATACAACCTTACACTGATTTGGACATTGAAGTGTCTTTGGTCGCGACACTATACCAATGTCAAGGACTGATCTGCCTTTTCTGCCTTTTATTTCACAAGTTGGTGCCCCTAAAATTTTGTGATTATAAATTTTGGTGTCTATCTACCAAATAGTAATGCTTACGTATATATGTGCATGTATGTGTGTGTGTTAAATTTCACATTTTTAACCCTAAAAAATAAAAATCGTAGATCGGTATTGAATGAATTGATGCATGTGATATAAAGCCAACAAAATGGTCGCCCCCAACCCTTTGCATATGATGTCCACTGTTATCGTTGGGTACGCGTCCTTGAGAGAGCATCTTTGAGTTGACATGTCAGTCTTCCTCCCACTTTGCTGGGGACACATATTGATAACGATGATGACGACGTTGAGACAAACGCAAACCAACAACCATAGAGCACTCGCCGGGCTACGTAACTAAAACTAGATCACACAAGTTACACTTTCTGTGCATTTGGCCAGCTTAGCCTTGTAGGCAGGGGACTAGATTTCTTCAAGGGTAGTTCACCCTTTCTTTCATAGACCACTGTGCTGCAGCCACGTTGTTGTGTTGTTGTTTGTGTTACGGAATACTCTTTAAACCGACAAATCACTACATCACCCTTCTCACACATACATGGTCAGCCCTGTTGATTTTTTGAATTGGATGGTATCGGCTTAAAGGGTTTTTTTTTGTGATACACCATCTATAAGTAGGAATTAGGACCAAAAGTAACAATGATGCGAATGCACTGATGCAACTTTTGACATAGCTAAAGATTGATTTATGCAGTGAAAGTGAAGTCTACCTCTGAATATGGGAATGGAATATCCACGCATGTTGTAATGGGAAATTAGTAACGAGCTAATTCTTCCACCCCCAACCCAATCTTCCATCTCTCATGAGATTTGAACTCTACCATCACTCTTGAGGAGGTAATTTTAACTATTCAAACTACCCTTAATCTCTAGTGATACTAACGTGATGTTAGTGATAGTGCTAATCGGTTGGCAAATATGGATTTTTTCAGGTCTATTGAGTATTGGCTTCTAGATGAGATTATTAGGCCGTGTTCCAATTGCTATTAGTGCAATATAAAAAATAAAAAAAAGGTGAAACTTCACTTAAAAAGATAATTGTTTATTTAATTCCAACTTTCGTTATCCAAAAAAAAGGAAGAAGTTTAAATAAGAAGAGAACTTTAAGCGTTCTGCACAAAGTAATTATCATCTCAACCAGCAAATTAAGATCTCAGAAGTGGATGCTTGATTTTATTTATATATTAACCAAACCTACTTAAACATTGACAGGCAAATAAAAAAGTAGTACCAAACTTGTTTTTGTTGAATTGGGTACTTTAATTCTTGAAGCTTACAGGTGGCTGTTTCCACTGTTTGATGATCTAATCTTCAAATTTGTATAGCCAAAAGGAGAAAACGATGGTGATACAACAATATCAAGGTGGATTTTCTTACATATGATCCTCTAACATGGACATATCTATGCACTCCTCACCTTTTTCTGCTAGATTATTCACTTCTCACTTTTAGAAAGGCCCAACTCACTCCTTTCTGAAGAGGAATGATGGTTTCTTATATACAGCATGGTCTTCCAATTTTACCGATAAAATTCATTTACTACCATTTCATTAAAATGATCTATGATTGTTAATTATTTACGATTTCAGACCTTCCTTTAACTTCTAACTCTAAAATCTAAAGCACACAATTATTCAAAATGTTTTCCATTTGTAAATATTTTACACTCTAAAAGTTAATATCAAAACTCGTGTATTACACAGGTAAGATGTTAGTTCCTAGTAAAAACAAAATCCTACATTGCCCCTTTGCTACTAGTACTGAGATCCCCTTCCAGAGAGAGTATACGAATATACTGACAAATGATTGTCTAAACCTTCCCTTCAAGAAAAAAAACAGTTGCACCGGAAGCAAGAGGGTTGGCGTCCCCAGACAAATACTTGTACCTCAAATGCCTTGCTACAAGGCCTCTAGCTCCACAGGAGGCATTCTGTATCTCGTACTAACATATTAACATGTGATGTCTATGCAAGTAAACATTTTTACCGATTCTTATATTTCGTGCTAGTCAGACTTGTGTGATTAGCAAAACCTTCTCATGAGATCATGGGCGTCGAGCAGGGCACACTCCAGGCCCTATTACGGTTGGCGATAGCAACAATCACCTGATCCATCAAACCTAGAGAGCTTTTGGGATGTAAGAAACCACACACAAGAATAGGAGTCAACCAACTTTGATTAGGTACATCGTTTCCATGCCTTGCAAGATTTTACAGATTAGGAACGACTGCAGCATATTGGTTTGTGGTTCACTACATCTGATGTTCAATGCAATTAACACCCTATTGGGCTCTGCTTATTTTGGGCCTCATAAGCCCAACAGCAAAAAGTCCCAAATAAGCAGAGCCAAACAGGCTCCAATATAGAGGAAGATTGAATCCGGGTCAATCATTTGCATTTCATGAGGAATCTGACCGTGTTTACAACAACGATTTAATGGATTCAGTCAATTTGAAATGGCTACCCCTCTTTTTTTTGGGTGAAACAAACAAATTTCATTAACACAAAACAGATGTACATCAGTGGATTGACCATACCTGATCCTATAAGTACAAACACGACAACAGGAATCCTAAAGCATGATTAATAACAAAAAAAGGACAATCAACAACCACTAACCGCGACAATCCTTAGAATATATCATGAAGTTCCCATCCAAGCCAAAAGATCTACATACTATCAGCACATTACATGACATATGCTTGTCGAGTAAACCCCCGAAGCAGCCATGAAAGTGGCAAATCAAGAAACGGGAACATCAAGAATGTGATAAGGGCTCACCAATTCGAATTCTGAAAGCTTGGATAAAAAACCCTCCACACCAGCCTCCAAAACTTTCAAAAAAAATAAAGTCGCAGAACACTGACTTTTAAATGAGTTAGCAATTGACTGAAGTGTCAAAATGTTGCACTCCTTTGAACAAAAATTTTGTAAATGACCTGTACCCCATCGATGTGAGCTAAATCTCATTGTACATTGGTTTCATTAATTTCGCATTCACTTTAATGAAGCAACTTGTAAGATTTAACATAACCCTGTGGACTTTCATAATCATGATGTCTGCCATGAGTTACACGTAACATACATTGAACACGATAAGCTAAATTTGTATTTCATATAGCACCACATTCTGGCGTAGACAAAGTCCGAAACAAACATCTCTCCAATACTGTATTGGAACTTAAAGTTGCATTTAGTTTGCTTGTCTCCTGTTTTTATTTTCTAGTTTTTATTTTCTATTTTTTTTTAAAATAATTTTTATTTTCTGTTTTCTAAATTTTAGAAAATGTATTTGGCAAACAAAATTGTTTTCCTTTTTTATGTTTATTTACAAAATTATCACCTTGTTTTTTAAATTTTTTAAAAAATATTTACAACATTACCACCTTGTTTTTAAAAATTTTTAGATATATGTACAAAATTCTCACCTTATTTTCTAAATTTTTTAAAAAATATTTACAAAATTACCACCTTATTTTTAGACAAAACAACTTTTTAATATTTTCTGATTTCCTAAAAAAACTGTTTTCTATTTTTTGAAAATGAAAATAAAAATAGTTAACCAAATGAAATTTTTTATCCTAATTTTTATTTTTTATGAAAATGAAACCAGTAAACAGGCAAACCAAAAGTCATGAACATAAATCTCATCACTATGTATTTGTAAAATTAGGTCCACTTATAAAGCTCAATCAAAAACTTACTAAATGACATATACAAGAGAAAAATACAAATATAATTTGCTTTCCAACAACAAACTTTTATTAAGTTTTTGATTGGAACAATATGTAAAGGCTTCTCCCGTTGCTCTTTACCTTAAACATTAATGTGGAACAAGGATAAAAATCATTAATGCCTAGACAATGAGGTAACACATTAGAATGATTACTAAGCGAAAGGGACGAGAGACAAAGTAAAATGAAAAATTTATAGCATTGCATTATTATAAAATAAGTAAATGAGCTACTATTTATAGTGAAGAATTAAACAACTCTAACTAACTGACTCCAATTTTACATAACCATGCACAATTACTCGTAACTAAAACTAACTCACTAACTAATTATGCTAGCTTAGCTCTTCAATCCTACAATTAGTTGGTATACTACTTAAGCTTAACTTGGAGCCTGGCTTGATCACCAAGTGAGTCGCAAAACTAGTTAGCAAGTTAGTTATTGCTAATCCTATTGTACTACAAAAAGAATAAATTAATCAGAATTAATTAACTTTACTATAAATAATTGCTCATGTACTCATTTCATAATGCAATGAATTCTATTACATTTTACATTTTTTTCAATTGATTTTCTTCAAGTTTTTCCCTAAGAAAGATACATTCTTCATATAATAACTATTTGACTTAGCTTTCAAAAAAGTTAAAACACTAAAAAAAGTTCAAAGGCAGTCTTATTTTTCAAAAAAAAATACTTTTTTCAAAAATCTTTTTAAAATGCTTTTGAAAAATAAAATACAAATAAGTCCCAACTCCATCGCCTCAAATTTTCTTTTTCTCCTACATACATTTTTGAATTTTGATTTATTTTCACAGCATCGGTTCAATCAAAACACTTAAAAATTTTCGATTTCAGTTTCATATTAATTTTTCTTATCTCGAGGAACTCCTACTTTTGTATCTCTTTCAATTCTAGTTAAACACGCTGTTTTACTTGTTGCAATTCTAAACTTAGTTCACTATATGCCTTGCTATTTTATTATTAATTATTACTTTTAACCTTACCAAATTTTGGGGCTAGAATAGGAATAAGAAAAAGGCTGCCGGAGAAAATGAAGATTTCTTTTAATCAGAAAGAAAATGGAGCACCTTTTTGAAGGGTAAGGTAAGAGGCCACTAGAGCACCTTTTCCTTACCAACCTCTGTAAACATATAAAAAGGGGATTTGGTAAATTTAAGAAGAAATGGTTAATGTAGCACCATGTTTGTATACATATATGCAACTCCCATGTATCATAGATAAATACAACACTTGTAGCTTTGAATTCATGCATGATTGTCAACTCACAAGAAAGAGAGTTAGCAAAAAATCTCATAATTTCACTAACTTATTGTAATAATCTTAATCAAAATCAGCATACTTAATCTTAACATGTAGGTATATAAATTGGTCAAGTAAACTTAACCAAATCACATTTAATATAATCAACGTTAAATCAAATCATAATGCATAATATTGACAAAGTTTGGAATAAATTAGTTCTATTAAGTGTAAATAGAATTAACTAATCAAAATCAACCATGTTATGATTTGATCTAATGTTAATTACATTAAATGTGATTTAATTAAAATTTAGTTTGCATGCCAAGATTAAGTATGTTAATTTTGATTAAGATTATCATAGTAAGTGAAATTATTATAAAATGATTAACGGAAGCAACTAGCCATCACCAAAGTCACTATGATTTTTGCCCAACAAGTCTCACCACCTGACGGCCCCTGATTTTATCTATAAACTCGTCTTGACTAAGAATTTTAACATCATAACCGTACATATATAAAATAACTTTGATGTTTTCCAAAGACAAGCCAAAGGACCAAATAGATGCACAAGATTAGCGAATGCAGCAAATGCACCCATCAAAATGAATATTGCTACTCGCTCTCAATTCCATTGACCACTTTTCTTTTCTATAAACTATGAACTCCCCACAATCATACAGGTATAACTAGAGTCCTCCAATGCACAATAAGACACTCTCCTGGATATGGCTCCATAATCTGAATTTAAATTTCAGACTGACTTGTGGAAAGTCTAGTTCAAAGAAACTTGATGAAGTAATGTTTTAAACGAATAGGGGACTAAGGAAACCTAGTGGATCTTAGCAAGAAGCATCCAACACTGCATATGGCGCATGCACACGCATGACCATGCACGAGGCATGCACAGTGCACCGTTGGATACAATAGTATGGAAAAACTAAAGGACTCATCAGCATTCATCAAACATTTGATGCTCATTTGTCTCACACACCATAGAGATGATAAGTCTCTTCGTTTTATGTCAAACCTGCATTTATTAATTGTACCATATCATTCAATGGTTCTCCTTATGGCATGTGGCCTTTGGTGAAGCACCCAATAACTAAACCTGCAAAAACTCAACTAAAAATTAAAGAAAAGACTCCAGGCTGCTTCTAGTCTTCCCTACTGTGATTGGGTGTGAGTTTTTTGGAGCAATGTATCAAGATTTGGGTGGTAAATTTGACCTAAATGGTGACTTCTTGGAATAAAAGCTTGCTAAAACAAAACAGAAACTTTGATTGTTTGTCACATTGTTCACAACATTTCTCATCCTTGCTTAAACTAATAAAGTTAGCTACAAGGTTTCAACTCATATGATGTCAAAGAATCACACTCAGAAGTCATAGCCAATCAAAAGCAAACAGATACTGCTTTGTTGATCTACACTACTTTCTGTTGTTCACTGTCTTCCATTTTCTAGTTTCTCAACTAGCACCGATAGTAATAAATTCTACTCCTACATGCTAGAGTACCTAATAGGAAATACAAAATTCAAAAGCATTTAGACATGCCATAAGATGTGCGTCTCCTTGAGTCAATAGTCTTGCCTTTCAACACAGATCAGTCAATAGGCAAATTGAAGAAGAATTGGTTAATGTAGCACCATGCTCGTATAGTCGGGCCATGCGAATGACTACAGACTATGTATTTTGGTGCATGAGTATCTTTTTCCTTCGATGATGAGTATCAAGTAGAGAGAATTAACTAACAATCCACATGTGCTTTTCTTGGCAGATATCAACAAGAGATGGTTGCTACTCTTATTCATCACATTGCAAAACCAAAGCATTATATGGAGAAATGCACTTAGGCAAGAAAGTTTAAATGGATAACTCAAAGCTCAGAAAGCTCCATTTACAAGGAATAATTTAGCAAATAAATCAAGAGGGAAATACAATGTACTGAAACAAGAGCAAATGAAAACAAGAATCGGTTAACTGAAGCAACTAATGTCATCACCAAAGTCATCATGACTTGAGGAAAGTATACTGCAGTATGGAGTTGTAATATCTAAGCTGTTAAATGATTTGACAAACCATAAAAATATACTAATGTGTCAACATCTGATGGTCCTGCATCTATTTGGTCCTTTGGCTTGTTTTTGGGAAATATGAAAGAAAAACATCAAAGCACTGATGTATATGCACAGGATTAGCAAGTACAGCAAATGCTCCCACTGAAATGAATATTGCTACTCGCTCTCAATTTCATTGACCACCTTTCCTTCTTTGATGTACATTGTCCCGTTCTAAAAATAAGATGCTAACTAATCTAGGGTGGTTTATAGACCTCCAACAACGCACTAGCAACAAATGCTATAAACTATGAACTCCCCATAATTGTTTAGGTATAATTAGGCTCCTTTAATGCACAATAAGACAATCTCTTGGATATGGCTCCATAATCTGAATTTAAATTCCAAAGTTCCTTATGGAAAGTCTAGTTCCATGAAACTTGATAATGTAGGAATGTTATAAAAGAGGTCCACAGATTAAACTTATTCAAATATTAAGGAGACCTAGTGGATCTTCTTAGCACAGAAGCATCCAGGCAACGTGCATGGTGCATGCACACATTTGACCATGCCTGATGCACGCACATGCACCACATGCACAATAGGATGCAATAGCATGGTAAAACTAAGGGTCTCCTCAACATTCATCAAACTTTTGAAGCTCATTTTTCTCACATACCATAGAGATGATAAGTCTCTTAATTTTATGTAGAACCTGCATTTATCAATTGCATTATATTATTAAATAGCTCTAAATCGAGTGATTTAATATAATATTGGCTACAATACATATCCAGAATAAGAACGAAGCAATTTTGAGCTAAAACAAAGAAATAAAAACAAAAAATGGCCAGTTTCGGACAGCAGTCCACAAGAAATGTTATAGTTAAAGAGCTCCAATTGAGGCAAATCATGAGTCCACAAAAAGCTAAAAATGAGAGCTACAACTTTCTTGTTGAAAGCCCTGACAAATTTAGACGTTAAGGTAGCCAAAAATTAGCTTGAAATTTCTGAACTAAAATTTCGAGAAAATAAGAGAGATAGGAAGTATACAGCGAGACCTTAAGCAATTAGCAAATTTGCTCCTTGAACTGACCGTGCATGTACCAGAGAAAACAGTTCTTCTTACCAAACCTAAAGTGTCGATAATTGCCATGGGTCTCACCATGTACGTACTCTCTCTTACCTTTTTGGCAATTTTCATCAAGGAATTTCAAGCCAAGTTTTCAAGAGAAAAACTATTTTTTCAATTGTACTCTCACATTATCATTTTATATTTTAATTTTGATATCCACTTCTAACATAGAACACACATATGGGTCACGATACATCTTACAGTTCTCACAAATCAACTAAACAAACTATGAGATTATACAAATTAGGGTCCTTCCAAACAACAATTCTCTTTTTTCACTCCAAAAAATGCTTGAAAAGACAAAAAACTGTTGATCATTTTGAAGAACCAAGGAGAACGACTCTCCATTTCTCTTCTTCGTCATTCAAAACAAACACAAGTCTTCAGTCATTTTTAAGCATTTGCATACAACTTATTCTAAGTCAACCTTGTGCAATTTGCTCTATTTAATGGTTCCATTCTTTGTTATTATATCAAGTTTCACATTATTAGACTTGAATATCATAAGCCTGTTGGATTTAAATTCAGAATATATGGAGCCCAATCTAAAAGAGTCGTATGGACCACGCAAAGATAACAAAAAGTTGGCTAACAGAATTAGCATATCAAAATCTGATATCAGTTGATGCCAAAGGAAATTCACAGTTTATAAAACTAGCGACTCTAACAAGTAATGACTATGCTAAGTGTGATGGATAGTTTCTATTGGTATTATGTACTATATTGTAGTTTAACTTCAGAAAACAACAACTTTTCAAATAATGGCGTTTTAAATAGTATCACCATTCTACTGAAGGTGCCAACTTCTAGAACAAAGCATGAGCTCAGGCTTCTATAAGATCAGGAATTAGCCATTAGCCATTCGCATGTTACACGCGTTTTCAGTGCGCGTGTAATGCACGAACGGCTAAAGACAAAAACAACTAACCTTATTGAAGCACAATGGCAGGCTAACATTCTATGGACCTGCCTCTCATAAGGCATATGGAAGTTGTAAAGGAAACATTAGCAAACCAATAGATTGGTAAACAAGCACAGAAGCTGCATTATATGCCTATAAACTAAAACATCATTCACTCATGAAAGGTACAATAAAAGGAAAACACAACATTGAATTTTTGTGCCCCATGATATTTAAATGAAAAACTAGATCGTGCGCAAACTGTCTACCATATTTGAGTGATTGAATAGTTGAAGGGAAAAGTAAGCGTGCAATCAGAGAACTTTGAAGACCATTGGTTTTAACAATTAATTCCACACGGGAAATTCAGGTTACTTGTTCTCATCACCTTGCTTTGCATTGCTTGATTACTTGGATTTCTATTTGATTCAGTTAAACAGAGAAGTTCAAAACTTTTGTTTATTGTGACACAGTTGGAACAACTCACTCTCACTCAATTCAATTTTTTGTTTTAAAGTTCAGCCTTTGGCATTAAGAAAAATGCCTTTGCTCAAAATGGTTTTGCAACTAAAGGTTGGTCTCCTGAAAAGCAGATGGCACATGATTACATATATCGTAAAAGGTTTAATTTTGACAAATAATTTCCTAGAGGTGTTCTGAAATTAATACATATACCTGAAGTGTGGGAACTAAATATGGACAGAGGCACCTGATTTCCCCATTCTATGAGTGGTCAGAAAATCCTTCATCAGAACTGTACATCTCTGACTTTATCATGACGCAATATCTTGCTCTTATTGCCTTTTCATAAACTTGCTGGAAATCAAGAAAATAAAAAAATAAATTTCCTGAGAGAAACAATATTCAAGTAGGCACATAAAACTGAATCTGTAACCCATTGGGGGAGATACTCGTGAGTAATGAGAAATAACATTTTCTGGGACGTATCTCTTAGAATTATTGGGATAAGGAACCCAGCATATCTCTCTCATGTTTGGTGTCCCAACTCTGAAGAAATGATCTAGTTCACTCCCCCACTTTGTAGGCCTTGCCTCGCCTGCCTGCCCTCGACACAAGATGTTCCGGTAGTAAGAGACTATATGCCATTACATAATGTCACCGGTTTCAAAAAGATCATACTCGTCACCTCACAGCTGAAAATGAAATGCAGCACTCTCATCAGCCACCAGGGCCAAGAAGGTCTTTTATTTACCTTCTACCGTTACTCTCCCCTTTTCCAAAATGATAAACTTTATATTCACATTTTTCTGGAATACTAGTACCGTGTCTTTTAGGAATTGAACCCCTCATATTACACGATTTACATGAAGATGAAAAATAATCGAATTTGTAAGCTCGACCCAGACATTTTGATAGTACTCCAAGGACAACTCATTAGTGCCTCATCAGAACTGGACCAGATATTGTCTTATTGTATTTCTTGTTTAATGTGACCTTTTAGTGTCTTTTACATAACAAACCAAAAGAAACAAGATTCAGATGTTCTTTTCGCTCATTAGACACACTCATGGAATTATCTTCTAAACCGAAATTTTAATAAGATTTTACCCACAAAATCCAAATAACCCAAAACTGAAATCACACATAACATATGCCACCAAGACTATATGAAAGATCCAGAACTTCTCCGTCACCCGTTCATATAATGCATACACAGACTTAAATAAATATCACCAACTAGAACATAAACTCTAACAAATGTAGACGAAACGAACCATCGCGAGCATTTTCAAACTTTATAAGGTGTTCAAATTTCAGCACTAACAATACCAATTTAACATATCCACAAAATTACTGAAAGGAAATAAATTAACAGGACAACCAACCACACCACCCAAAAGAAAGGATGTGAAATAATCATTAGATAAATTACTGAGTGCATTTTATAATTGCAAAGCAATCAGAGAACTTTGAAGACCTAAAACATTTCCACATGGAAAATTTTCAGATTTATTTATCCTCATCATTTTGCTTTGCATTTTCGGTAACATATTCAAAATATCATCAAATCTACAAAAACCCACCTAACCACGTTCTGGAATACGGCTTCGTTTTTGTCTTTTGGTATGTTATATTAACAAAATTTCAATCTTTTCTTTTTTCTTCGACAAATCAAAGCTGAATGAGCAAATTAACTTTGTTCAGCTCAAAAAATTTGCCAAAAAATTATGAATTTAGCACCGATACTACCTCTTTCTCGAATTTTTCTTTGCAACTAAGGGCTTGAAGTTGCAAAGGGCTATTTGGTGCACACAATTATACACGCACACACACAAACAAAAACAAAAGGAAGATGCAATTACTGTATCTGGAGAAGCAGCCATGTATTTGTTTGATGTAATTGCAGAGGTATTTGGTACACATGAGGCTTTATAGGGGACGTTAGGGTTTTAACCCGTCGACTCTTTCAAACGACGACGTTTCAGAGGTAACAAATTAACGGTACCACTTTCTTTCTTTTCTTTTCTTTTCTTTTTTTTTTTTGGGAATTTTCGTTTCAAAACACGCGCATCAAAATGCATACTAATCGGAGGACCCGCATGGCCGTGGGAAAGTGGTGTACGTATATTTTGACATTTTGTATGATTTAGACAATCGCATAATTTTAATTTTAAATTTCAATATCTTACCAATTAAAAATAAAAAAGTCGATGACTGTTAAAAAAGTAAAACTAAAAAAGCAACTAAAAGGTTGCCACTTCCCAACCTTTTTTAGCACAAAGTCACTTTATTTTCTATCGAGTCAAGAGTAGTGGAGGAAAAACTTAACTAATAAGTGTGCTTCTGATATTTGAACTGGTGTTAGAATTATTGTAGAAGTAAAGCTGCTGTTATCACCCCAACCAACAACTTGTTGGTAAAAGCATGGCTCACTATTTTAAGACTTGTTTTTATTAATTTCTCAAATTTGTAACCAATTTTTCCTCCTTTCTTATGATTTTTTATATAGTCAAATTAACCCAAAAAAACGAGGATCTAAGTATTTTCTTTTCTCTATTTCATCAAAGTTTTGTAATACTAGTGGTAATTTTGAAATTATTTTTGCACAATTCACTCCTTTACAATCATGTTGCTTAGCAAAATGAATATTATTCTTACTGATCTTTCTTGTAATATCATAAAAAAAATTCAAAATACGCTGTGGTATCTTTTTCCTTGTTTGCCTTGTGCAGCACACTGTTCCTTAGATGATGCTTTAATGTTAGCTCAATTTGGGCCTGGTGCTTGTTGGCCCGTGTGCCTTTTTAGCGTTGGTTTTGGGCTCTTGTTGCTTCAGAAGCTTTTCTTCTCCTAAAGGGCTTCGGTTTTTGGCCCACTAGTTATTGTGCTGGCGTTTGGTTTATTTTCAGTCCCTTTTGGATTTGGACTTGTCTGATGTTTGAGTTTTAATTAATTTTCATTTTGGACCAAAATGAAATTTTAGTTCAATTTTGCAATGACCCATAATTCATTTTTGTTGGCTGATAGTCTAGGAATTTCAGACAAAAAAAAAAGAACTTTATATCAAGGTCATTGTATAATTGATTTGTGGAAAAAGAAAAGATAAATTTGTGATATTTCAGTGAAGAGAATAATGTTATATGATTCCTTTATATGCTGACCTTTAAAGATCAGAAAAGGGAAAGAGAAACATGAAACAATTTGTTGTGCAATGAACAGAGATCTTCAAAATACAGTACAGGCAACAATTTGTGATCTGCAGAACATTTACAAGTATTCACAAACTGCTACTTGCAGTCAAAATGATAGTGTAGAATACAACACGAAAAAATCGAGCGTCTAAATCAAACTACAACAGTTAAAACCTACTCAATGGAACATTACAAAGAATTATTTGCAGGCCTTGTATGCAGCAAACTAACAAATCATTGTTGTCCGGCAATGCGATAGAATCAATTGAAGAAATAGTCAAAAATGATATGTTTCTTGTCAAATAAGCTTACTGCTATAACTGAGAGCAGCAAAACAAAGACTGCCATGAAGATGTACATTCGGCTATACCCCCCTGCCCCTGCCCCTGCCTGACCCTCAGCCTCTAGCTTTGGCTCTGAATTAGAGCTGTCATCTCCAGAAACTGCGGCCATCACCTCAGCTTGACCTGCAGATGCGGTGCTGTGTGATTCCTCCACCTGAGTCAATATGAGCAAAGCAATGTTTACAGGATTATATCACGAAGATTGACACTTAACAAGTTCAAGAAGATTCTCTACTTTGATTTTGTAGACAGAGAAGTACAAGAAGAAGATCATACTTAAAAGTACAGATTTCAGATGTCTCTTCTATTCATTTCTCTTAGTATATTCAGAACGATATTACATCCCAAATTTGACAAGAAAGGATGGAGTGAGGTTGGATTTTTCAACACCAAAGCAACTAAAGTATGGTTGCCATTTGTTTATCCTCAGATTGCCTGGAAGCGACATAAGAAGATCCAGTTTCTTTTTGTTCAAAAGTTTTTGATCTTTTGTAGACCTCTTGTTAGGATTCGTGCCCTTGGAATACCAAGGTAAAGAACATCTTCGCCGATGATTGACATTAACACATAATTTTCTGGTCCTTCATTACTAGCAAATGTAAGAATTGATGTAAATTTAACATGTGGACTATAGCAAACTTGGGCTAATTATGCCATCACAATGATGTATTACAAGTGTAGAGAGAGGATTAGCCGCAGAGAATGACCAAAAGCTGGCAAGGAAAGCTAATCTAATCTTCCAGATTAGCTAATAAGTTGTAAATGTCTTGCAGGTGTGCTTTTATTTTTATTTCTTTGTACAATGTAAAAGAAGACAAGTAAGAGAACTATTGAAATGTCAACATTGTCAAAAGATGCTGCAATTGTTGGTAGCATGAGATATGCCATATTTATAGCAGCCTAAAGGTTATAAAATAAAAAAAAAAGGAAAGAAAAGAAATCTAATAGACCTCAATGTAATAAATTTATAGAAATCACATTCTTTCAAGATCCAGCAAAGAAGACTTCATATTTTATTCTATAACGACCTGTTGAAATTTCAGAAGAGCAAAAAAGATGGAGAGAATTGAATAAACATAAGATAAATGGACAAAACAGGCATAAATCGATAGAAAATTTTGAAAAAGAGAAGAGTCAAGTCAGATGTGGTTTCGAAATGGAACAGTAATGATGATAAATTGGAAGCATTTTACATCCTAAAAGTCCATGTGGCAATTTAAATTATAAAACTTTTGGACATTAACTAATTGACAATATTCATGTCTCTCATTCTTGCAATGTTTTGAATATACTTATTAAGTTCTGCAACAGAAATTACTTGCCCCGACAAATTTCTTATCTTGTACTGACTAAAAGGAACTGGCTTTGGTTCTTGATAGATTTAATCGTTACAGAAATGCATTGTGCTCTTTCAAGAAAAAACTGATTAAGTTCCTTCAAGAATGGAAAAGCATTTGGGACCTTCAGCACGATGATAACAAAGACAATGTTGATTTTTCTTTCCTTGTAAGGATACACTTACTTTTGAACTGTTGGATGTGCTAACCAACAGAACAAAGGTTCACTAAAACCCAGCAAAGGGACCTACCTGAGAACATATTGGAGAGAATCCTGCAGCCATTTCTTCAGAAGTTTCCGCTGAAGTAGCATCCCCTGAACCAGGCCTGGATGATGGGGACTCTGCACCCTCGGTGCACCCATTACCAAGCGAATTTGTTGATACATTCTTCTTTGCTTTTTGTAATTTCTCTACCAGGAATTTGTTTTCCTTTCTGAATGAGTACAGCTGCATAAGAACTACTTTATTCAGTTTATAGGGATGTGGATACACTGGTAAAAAAGGACAAATTACAAAAATGTATCCAGAAAGTGCACTTCAACGATAGAAGGAATAACTGGAAGAGAAACTAGCTTGTAGACTGTAGCAATAGGGAAAAAGTTACCACATAATCGTTTACCTGTTTCTGTATACGCTCCCTTTCTATTGCTAGTTGCATGATCAAATCCATAATCAGATTGGTCTTAATATTAATATCTTTAGCACTTGCTATTTTTTCAATAGTAGCATGACTCAGAGATGTCTCCAATAATCCCACTTGTGCCCTCATAATATCTAATTCTTTGCTCAATTCTAAATTAGTTTCAGTCAACAGCATACATTTTTCCTCAGTGGTTTCAATCTTAAAATCAGATTTTGAAACCTTTTGTTTCAATTCATCAATCAATGTCTCCATATCCCAAATTGCTGAATATAACATATTCTGTTGCTCCTGGCTCACTTCAGAAGACGCCCTTGCATGTTGTAATTGCAGTTCTGATTCCCTCAACTGCTTCTCCAGCAAACTTAATTTTTTTGCATTTTTATCATTGCGCTCTTTAAGAAAGGTCAGTTCTTCTGTTAATTCCATATTTGCATCAGTCAACTGTGTAATCTTAGACTCTGCATCATGGGCCCTGCTTTCTGCTGCATCAACGTTTCCTTTAAGAGATCCAATCAAAATTTCCATTTCTCTAATATGTTCTTGACTTTCTTCATTGTATGCCTCAGCCTCCTGCAGCTGGGACTCAGATTCTCTCAGCTTATTTTCTAGCTTTATGACCTTCTCCCTTAAAGAAGATAGTTCAGAATTCTCAGCAAGCAACTGAGTGGTGCTGCTATGTAGCTTTTGTATAGCTATTTCTTTTGCATTTAACTGTTCAAAACAATCTTGGAGTTTAGCTTTCAGCTCTTGTTCTCGTGTAATAGAACCATTCACATGGAAGTGAGCCATTTGGAGTCGACCCACCATTTCCTTGGATATTCCCATTAGCACCTCTGCTGTATTTTCAGCCTCCAAGAACCTAGCCCAAGTCACCTCTGCTGCCTCCTCCATAAACAAAGCTATTTGTTCTGTTAACTGTAACTTTAGTTTTAGATCTTCTTCGTTATGATTTAGTTCAGATAACTTCTTCTCAAGATCCAGTTCTCTTGCAAGAGATTTTTCCAGCATTCGTAAAACAAGTCTCTTGTCAATAGTCTGCATTTGTGGCTTCAGATTTATGCCCGAAA
This sequence comes from Cordia subcordata, assembly GCA_028554755.1. Classification (NCBI taxonomy): domain Eukaryota; kingdom Viridiplantae; phylum Streptophyta; class Magnoliopsida; order Boraginales; family Cordiaceae; genus Cordia; species Cordia subcordata. The sequence continues at coordinate 6,311,873 of JAPTOF010000020.1, forward strand.
CTTCTGATAAGCTGATCTTTGTGTTGTATCTCCCTGTTGCCAGAACTTGTTAGAAAAAGACTGTTGTATGGGAAGAAAAGTCTAAAGAGCATATATCATATTGGCTGGAAAAGACATATCAGTTCATAATATTTCATGACTTACATTCACTTTGGTTAAGAGTCAATGAGGTCATCTGCAACTTAGCTAACTGCATCTTCATCTCTATGATACGCTCGTGTGACTGTCTCAATGACTCTTCGAAGTCATGTAGCTTACCTCCCACCACATTATATAGTTGTACTGACTTTTCACATGAAAATATCTTATCACGGGCACCAGCAGTCAAGGCTTGAAGGGTACTAACAAAATTGTCCACTTCTCTAACTTCAGTAACTAAGATAGCATGTAAGAGATCAAGTGTTAATACCTTCTTGATGAAATCCTGAGAGAAATTATCATCTTCAATAGTCAATGATTCTAAATCATCGTGACAAGCCAATAGATGCACTAGCAGATTGTCCAAATTCGCCAACTTCTCGGTTACATATGCCAAGCCTAGATCCGCTTGGCCTTGGTTTTCCATGGCGCTTCTTATTTCTCCCATGTCCTTATCATCCGACGAGAGATCATGCAAAGAATTTCCCAATGATTGTGGATCATCAATTTTGAAGCTGTGTGCAGCAAACTGATCAATTGCCATTCTTCTCCAAATCTAATTGGTAAGCTGCAGGGACAAAAATGAGTACAATACCTTGGCAGAAAAGTTCATGCATTGTTGCCACTGTCAATAAAACCTTAAGTTATAAAGCATCAGCAATATTGGTAAGCAACAGGAGACTGAACCTAGAAAAATAAATCCACAGACATGCACACGCACACACATATACGTTAGAAACAGTATATCTGGTTGAGTGCATCTTAATCACGTTAAACAATTTTGTTCTCTGAAATTAGTGATAGATAAATGTCCTTAATATTATACATATGCTGAGCAAAGGCTGGCTGAAATTTTGAAATAGATGTTCTTTCTTTTCTTCTGTCAAACATAAGATTATTAAAGCAAAGCCAGGTGGAACAAAAGAGAAGAACCAAAGGACTGACAAGATGTTTTATATGGAAAACATAAGTAACTCAACAAAAGCAGTTTAACTGAATGATAGTTTCAATTATATAGCTAATAATAATCCTGCCTAGAATTATTATTAACAAAACCTTAAAATTTAGTTTTGAGTCTTCAGCTGGAGTATGTAACATGCAACAATTTATTTTCACGCCTTCATCTTCAGCTGGAGTACATGCAACAATTTATTTTACATGTCTTCATCCACATACCAAGAACTGAGAAATAAATCATGTCGAAATATGTACAACTACTGATAATGCTTAATAGAAGCCTTTCAAGTTCTGAAGCCTGTCACTCTTTCAAGCACTTTTACACCATCATTAGTTGATCGATGTATTACCATTTCATCTTGAGAAGTGCCAGAAACACTTAAGATAACAGCAATGTCATTTCCATGGTGTTGAAAATGATTGATTTATATCAATTTAAGTGAATTGGTTTTAATACCCTCCATTTGTGTAAATATTTTGACCTTTTAAGGAAGACCAATTGTGTTCAAATTTTAGATGACAACCCAAACAAGTACTCTGGTGGCCTCTTCCAAACAATAGGATCAATTAGTTGAATATTATCATATGACTAAACAGAAAAGAAACTCTGCAGTTTTAACTGATAATGTCCTTCTTAGTATTACCTCAGAAAGTTAGCTGGCCTGAACCATGCCTTGTGCTAGTCACTCTTTACTCACTGATATTGCTCTAGAAAGAAGACCATATTTTACCATTAGTCTATGTTACCATGTCCTGGCTACTTCACTTCTTAAGTATTGTTGCTCATAGTCCTTCGGACAAGGTCACTATGATAAAGAACCAAGCACGCACAACCAGAATAAACCAATATCAGTCATGGTATATGTAGAGATTATGCACCTATCTGCTGAGGGGTAAGTGCAATAATCAGCATAAGGCAGGAACTTCAACGAATTACTATGAAACCAAAATCTTTGCAGCATGCTTCAAATTTCGCATTTAATCAAAATACAGGCCAAGATCCCTTCATTGAGCTCTTTGAAAAACACAAAAAAGCGCTCGCCACTCCAACATTTTCCTTGAGAATTACAAATCTTACCCTAAACAGCTACAAATATTTACTCTACAACATTATATAGCTAGCGCGTAGGGGCCAACAAAGTAAATCTTGATAGAAATTGCATGTCAAGTTATCAGCATCACGACATTCATCAGTAAATCTTTTGTTTTTCTGGAACGTCACTATCATTTACGCTTTTTTAAGCATGCTATTCTGCCCAAGATCTTGTACTAGTAGGCACCCGCATCACAATTCGAAAACTTTTCTTGCTTCAGAAAATTTTAGCAGTAAACTGAACTCAAGAAAACAAATAAAAGAAAAACTAACATCACAGCAGATACTTCAAATTTCATTTTTGTATCCTCAATAGCCAAACTATATCCAAAAAATGGTGAATTCTGTACGGTTCCGGCAGAAGATTCAGGAATCAACTCAGTGAAAATGAAAAGTTTCTGCAGTTTTACATGCTGTAGGAGACAATTCAATTGCTTACCTCAATTTTGAAGTTGTCTGCCAAGCTTCACAAAAGTTGACCTGCAAAAAAAAGTGACCAGTTCAAACACCAGGACACCATCTTAAACCCAACCAAACCAACTTGTCCACAAGATGGGGTCGGTTATATGAATTTAACAATCCCAGTTGTCTCCTTTGTAACTCCATACCCGCGACTAGTCGAAATTGTAATATCAAAAGATTCAATTTTTAGAAGCAAAAAATGACAAAGACCCTGAATCTATTGCAAAACATAATTGAAAGATTTTGCATACAAAACATACCCTTGTGAAGAATCATTGTTGGGACTTGCTAAATTATCACTGTCAGACAAGAAAAAAGATCACATGAAGGGTCATATTCAAATGGCAATTCCTTCAGTACCGTTAAGTTAACGTGAGGACAATGTTTAGAGTAGTTTAAAGACTGATCTTGCAAAGACAAAAATTAATGTGTGTGTAGGTTGCATCTAAACGTGTCCGATGTGGTACACAATAATGTGTCTGAACTGGTCAACCAGCAAGTGGTTGGTTGCGTGAGTGTTTGGATGAGTTGTTGGGTCCACTGCCTAATCATTGGACCAGTTAGATTTCTTCATCATAATTTCTTGGCCTTTTTATTTTTGACTCTTTTTGATTTTTTTTTGCAACCATTATCACGGTTTAGAGGCTTTGAGTGTGCTTATTTATGTGTTTATAAACAAAGAAAAAAATATTAGATGCCCCTTATTTGTATGAAACTTGCTTATAAGTACCTAAATAAGTACATTGAGATAACTTTTTAATTTTGTTTATACGCTTGACCAAAAGAATAAAGATATCTTGTGATAAGATTCGCCACTAATTATTACTCTCCTGTTTTTCCTTTTTTAGGTGATCTTTTGAACTTCTTAGGCCAATTTAAATCATATCAAATGACTCTATAATCGTCTTGAATCAGATTTTAAAATCAATGCTCATAATGTCATTGTTATTCATATTTTTGGATCAAAAGGATGTTGTCAATATTAAAGTCTCAGTGCAATTAGAAAATGACCAATTAGGATGGTTCATCCTCTTCAAAAGCAAGAGTTATGTTCATTAAACAGTACCAAACTTATATCTATATTAGTGGTTTTTTTCCCTCACTCCTAAGCTGACCTAGCTTTTTTTTTTTTTTTAAGATAACAGATCTCTCACCTTCAATTCGACCTTCTATTTTCATAGAATTTGAACTCAACACCTCAATACTCTCGGAGGAAATAGTCTCAACTATTTATGCGATCCTTAATCCCTATATCTATATTAGAGTTTCTTAAAACTACTTTTCTTTCTTTTTTTTGGTCATCAAAATGTGATTTATTTCAGGGTTATTTTAGGTGCTTTCAATGAATAAGAGTTGTATGTGCTAACATGTGAAATATGGGGCACATAACCAGCAAATGGTATATTCGCAAATCCAATAATTGAGGGCTAAATGTGGAGATCAAATAGACAAGTAGGTGACAAAGAAACTTCAAAAGCTCACCGGCTCTCTTCAATCATGTCATGTGAGTTGCGACACCCATAAGTAGTGCGCCAACGCTCCAAATATTAGGCGGCATCATCACTGGACCGACGCATGCTTTTAAGTAAAGCGATTAGATTGAATTTTTGAACATAAATTTTGTCAAAAAGAAAGGATTTTCGCGCCAGAGCACGATTATAGAAGTTGAGAGTGACTGAGTGAGACAGTGGGAGACAGAGGACTCAGTACTTAGCAGATAAAATGTGTATAATTTATTAATATAAATTAAGAAATTAATTATAAAATATACAATAGTTAATGAAATAATAACATCATAAAAAATATATATATAAATAAACAGCTATCTTTATTATAAATAGAATTACATTTTATAATTGTCCTACCTTGACTGCAAATTTTGAACACACTGAATATTAACTTAAAAATATATCTTTTTTTTTTATGTAAGTGACCAAATAATTATTCTTTTTTTTTATTTTTCATTTCTTTATCTCTTTGTTTCTATGTCTATAAGTCCAAAATATGTTTTAAATTTATAATTACATATGCGGATCCAATCACGATCTTAGAACAAGAACAAGAGATCTTTCTAGATCAATTCCTTTGCCCCTCATTCTTTCTTAAATTTGGAAGTAGATGCTTCCTAATTGGTGGTGTGTTGTGTATTTCGACATGTTTATGCTTGGGAAAGATGAAAGAAGCATTATATATGGATTATAGGAACTTTTGGACATGTTTGAAGCTATTAAAGAGACAGTTGTACCTTACACATGCCCACGCTAGAGTCTACACGGAATTGACTAGTTTGACTAAAGTTGGAAGATATTTTATGGCTTTCTTGGGAAGTAATTTTTGACCAAAGACATATCTTAATTCTAGAAGGTAGGAAGATTAATTTGGAAGACTTTTTATAAACATTGTATTAATCTATTTCTTTTTTTTTTTTCAGATTAGTCTTTAAAAAGTTTCCTTATTTGAAGGAATTTCTAAGTTATATATTTTTCCTATATATTCTTCAGGGAATTATATAGGAACTATTCAATTTTTCTTGATTATTTTCCAACAACTGTTTTTCTTTATTTTAGACGCCTACTCCATGTTGATAGGTTACTAAACTTCTACTTCTAGCTAGGGAATCAATTGAAGTTTATGGTTCTTTAATTCCGTGAGATCTAAATGATTATCTCTTTTCACTTTTATTTTGGTATTTATGTATTTTCTGTTTTAAGAATTAATATTATCTTGTGATTGTTCAATTGTGCACGCAATTGCTTAACTACTAGGCAATTGGTAGCTAGTTAGAGAGATTAGATAATTTATCTAATTAATCTAAAAATAATAGTAACCAAGTTTTCTGTGAAAGCATATAATCTAACTAAGCAATTTTCAAGAGAGAATTGACTTTTAGAATCAAGTCCTTCTAGATCTTTATAGTGCTACCTTTAGATAGACCCTACGGGCATCTCCATGAATTAGACAATCTAATAGGTAAGGGAAATAAATGGGGAGAGAACATGTAGTTCTTGAACCATTATTGACACTGAAAGAAAGGATTAAGTTGTTACGTTGTATTGATGACTATAACTGATTTATCAAAATCAGCGATAGCTACCATTGCATCTAGGATCGGAATTGTAGGCCTAAACATAGATTGTACCTTAGGCTGCGCTTTAAATCCATTGAAATCCACCTTTAATTGACTTTTCACATTTTTGATTGATTGTCTTTTTGCATCCTTGAATTTATTTTACTATTTCTTCAATCATAATTAATCTGTCTAGCCACTGTGTTTGCGCCTAAGGGACTGTTGTGCTGTACATATTTGGTTTTATTTAATTTAATTGCCTAAAATCCCCCAATGGCTTGTAATTTGCTTGATTAATCTTTCTGGCATAATAAGCATTTTCAATCAACCAATCTCTGTGGTTTGACCCTTTGTCATCATTTTTACAAATTTTGTGAGGTAAGAAAAAGGAATTATTTTTGGTGGTTTCAATGCCCGTCAAATTTTGGCGTCGTTTTCGGGGACTGGTGCTGATTTTTATTGTTTTTAGGACCAAGTTTGACCATACAAGTGAATTGCAATTTGATCCCGAGATTGGAAAGACCACAAAGAAATTGAAAAAGAAGCAAAGTTGCAAAAACAACAACAAGAACAAGCCAGAACCTCACAAGTGCAATCCGAATCATTTAGCAATTCCAAACAAGAAGAGGAGATGACCGAAGTAGATAGGACTTTGTGCAAATTGGCTGCTTCCCTCTTAAATCAACAGCCTCTTTGCATCATTTATCTCGACCTAAATGTAGATTTTGAGTTAAAATTGGGCTTAATTCACCTTTTGCCTGCTTTTCGTGGATGAGAGAATGAAAATCCTCACAAACACTTGAAAGAGTTTCAATTTCTATTATCATTTTACCATTTCTACTTATTTGTTTTTTTTTTTGTTCTGAACTTGTTTTTTGGTTGAAATATAAAATAAAAATATTGATACTACCTTTTACATGAGACACTGTTCTCATGAGGGAATGTATCTCATATGAGGAGGTCTTCCATTAAAAAAAATAGAAAAAAAATTAATAGTAACTTCTATTTTTCAAAGAAATCAGAGCTCATTAGTGTATAAGCATCTCGAGAAACAATGTAACTCTGCTAGTAGAGTGAGAGATGTAGAATTGTAGATCTTATAAATATTTTCCATGAGATTTATAGCTAAAAGAAAAAGAAAATTATAAAACCTTCCTCTGTTTATCATGTCTACAAATTTTCCTTCTACTTTTTTTCTTTTTGAAAAATTACACTAAACTCCTTTTATTGCAATTTTCCGTCATTATCATCATCTCTAGTTTTAGTTAATCACATAGGATACGAAAGTAACCAGCAAGGTCATGCTCAAAGTCATCCTTGTAGATGTGAAAGCCCCTCCCTGGTGCTTTCATTTTCTTCCTATGTTCTACAGATCTTTTAAAAAGCTTGAATGCACCCCATACCACACATGTTAAGTAAGAAGTCTACATAATCCAAAATTCATTTTCCACACACACTAAATACAAAGTCTACAATCCATAGTCCACACACACTAAACAAAGTTCAAAGTCTATAACATAAGACACATGACAATCAAGCCTTCAATAATGAAGTGCACTTTCAAGTTCCAACTCCCATTAGTATGCTTACACATATAGACAAAAAGTGGATTAATTATTACATAATTGGGAAATTATTTTCAATTATTCTTAAGAAATTAACCTACACCTATTAAGAACAAGATAGGAACAAAGGAATAAGAAAAAAAAACCTAAATCCTCAAATCATATGTCAATAATAGATGGATCACCCCCAGCCTTGCTTAATTTTGAAGTAACTAACAATAAACATAACATAACAAGTATAAAAATTAGTAACAAACTAACAATAAAAACATAATAATGAGAAAATAAAAATCTAGAGAGATACATACCATTCTCAAGAGATTCAATTTCAGCTAAATCTTTCTTGACACACACAAGAGTAAAAAACATACAAAGCCAATCATGAGTACAAAGCAAAGCTTGGACAAATTTTGGAGACAAAGAGCTCCTAAAACTTTCAAGGACACGTCTACTAGTGCTAAATGTAGCTTCTAAAGCAAATGTGGAAACGAGAACGACCAAGATATCATAAGCCATCTTAAAAAGAATTGAAAACCTAGGCGTGTATATCTTTCACTGATTTAAGATGCCAAACTTGTGTCTTTTCTCTTTATCACCCATGCCTTCCTCCTCATTAGAATCAAAATCAATCTCATTTTCTTCATCAAGATACTTTTCCAGTTCTGACTTTTCACGTTCACATGAAGCTCAAGTCTTATGGAGTTTGTAATTTGACATCATAACTTTTCTGGAGTTCTAGAATTTGTAGTGAAACTTTCATCACTATCTGGTGATCCATCACTTAAACTTTTGGTGTGCGTAAAGAAATTTGAAGAAACTTCATGACTTGCATGACCATATTTATTCTTATAAGCATCAAATAGCTCATAAAGACCATGTCGAACATCAATTTTCATGCTCTCAATTGTCATAACATCATCACAATACAGTCAATCAAAGAAATATTCCATATAGTCCAACTTGTGACGAGGGTCATGAACAACTGCATAATAAATAAGCTTGTTCATCTTTTCAACACATCCTTAATACATATCATAATTCTCTGTCATTGCGGTTGCCATCCTACTCAACTCAACATCATCACTCTTAATCCAATGCTGAAGTTCCAAAGCTAATGAACTTATCTCATGAACCATACTATTTGATATTACATATAAAGACCCGGAAATACGGAAAGTGAGATTAAAAAAGCGCTTCAAAAATCCCAATAGCAACTTTGCTCTCCTCCAATCATGATAACTAGGCACTCTTTTGTATGGATAATTTGAAAGAAACTCTCAATACTTAGCATAGTCTCTTGAATAACTATCAAAGGCTCTTTCAAGCTAGGATGCACTTTCTAACATCAAATAGGTAGAGTTCCATCTATTAGGCACATCAAGGGATAATAATTTCTTGCTATCAATTTTTTCAAGATCAATGCATTCTTTAAATTTATTGTACCTTGCAAGAGAATTCTTAATGTACCTAATTGCATCTCGAATGCAAACTATGACATCTTTTTCATTCTTCTCTTTCAGACCATCTTGCACCACAAGGTTAATTATGCGAGTAATACACCTCATGTGTAAATATTTCTCCTCTAGCATAGTAATGCCCCATATTCTTATCCTACCCCTCAAGTAACCAACAACAGTATCATTTGTTAAAGCATTATCAATAGTAACAGTAAAAATGTTATCAATCACTCAATCAAGCAAGCACTTTTCAACAACCTTACTAATATCTTCATCAGAATAACTCAATATAGGGCAAAAGTTTATAATCCTCTTATGTGATTTCCAATCATCATCAATAAAATGAGTAGTGACACATATATAATTCAATTTTTTGACTAAAGTGCATGTGTCAGTAGTAATGCAAATTGTTTGAGTACCATTTCTCATAAAAGATTTTAACTTTTCCCTTTCATCTAAGTGCATTTTGTAAATATCAGTTGTAATTATTTTCCTACAAGGAACAACAAATTGTGGACATGCTTCTGACATAAAGAGCCTAAAGCCAAGATTCTTAAAAAATTTGAAAGGCTGCTCATTAATAATCAACATCTTAGTCAAAGCTTCTCATAGCCTTTTTTGATCAAATTTCCAATTTGAAAGTTGTCCTTCTTTACCACCTAGTTGAGAGGGTTGGTAAGAGAGACGGTACAAATTATTTTCGTCTTCTTGTGGTTTCTTTTTGCAAGCCTTGTAATGATTTTTCAAAGATATAGTCCCATTAGCTATATCAGCTCTTAATTTTTAACTACAATACAGACATCTAGCCTTTTAGACTTGCTCTTTCTTGCAAAAGAACTTCTCAAAATGTTCCCAATATACAAACCTAGAAGTTATTTCTTTTCTCTCATTTTTCTCTTTTTCTCTTTCCCTCTTTCTCGGCATATTTAGAGAATTAATGATTATTTTGGCGTCACCAAATATGTTAGCCCTTATATCATCATCAAGATCTATAGAATCCTCACTTTCTTCAGTTGTTTCAGGAGACAAGCTTAAATGTAAATGAGTTTTTCTAGAGGACCTAGGTGGTCTAGAGCATGTCATTTTTGAAGAACAAAGAGAATATAAAGTATGAGTTTGCTACCAAGAATTTAAGATTACTAAAGAAATCAAAATCATCTTATATTATTCATATGAACAACTTTGAGCAAATGTTTAACAGAGTAAACAAACAAAGCCAAACAAGCTCAGATTCAGTTTGTCAATCATTAAATTAAACAATGCCAAACAAGCCGAACAAGTGCAATAGGCAAACCTAAACAAGCCAAATAAGCAAAGGCAAACAAGCCAAACTAGCAAAGAATACTCTTTCCTTTTTCTAATTTCAATTTTTACTCATAAATGAGATAACATTTGCTCACAAATGAGATAACAGATTCTCTTTAAAATAAGCTAGACCAAAGCACACCTAAAATAAGATAACAAAATCAGTTTTATGCTCAATGTTTATTTCATCCTCTTTATCATCTTGATTTTTATGCTAAGAGTCTCAGATTTAGTTTTAAAATAAGATAACAGACTCAGTCTTAAAACAGTAGTAGGAAAAGAAAAGAAGAAGAAGAAGAAAAACTAGAAGAAGAAGAAGAAGAAAGACTTACAAGGTGGCGCTGGTAAAGAATGACTTGGAGACGATGCCATGACTGGACACTATGACCTTCGAAGAAGAAGAAGAAAAAGAGGTTAGAAGTTGGAATGATGCTACTCGTTGCTAGACGTTAGCTATGGTGGTAGATGTTGCTAGTGCTATGGTGGTCACTGTTAGTGGTCGCCGGTCGGTGTCGTGGTTGTGTAGATTTGAGGGCTGCGACGCTTTAGCAAGAATGAGATGTCAGGTGAGGAGCGAAAAATGAGATATTTTGATTTTGGCTTAGGGCAAGTTTTGCTGACTTAGTATTTTAGGGTATTATGTTAATTTAATTAAAAAAATAAATACTTTGGATACCTATTGTCCTAACGGGTAATGAAAATGCTATCTGATATCCTACTTGAAAATTTGAAAAAATAGGATATCAAATCGGATACTTCCGAAATCTGAAAAAGGCTATTTTTACCTACCTGTTCAGATACGGATATAGATATGGGTTTAGATAAGGATCGAATAGTCCTTTTCCCTAAATAGAGATGTCATCTCCCACAATCCATTTCCTTTGGGTTTAACATGCTAAAACTCCTCTCTTGGGTGATAACTACCTTTAATAACTTTTGTAGTGAGCTAGTTTGGGTCTTGAATCAACCTTCATGCTTAAGTTGCCAAGATTGCCAATTACATGGACTCAAAATCTTTGAAATTGAGTCCTCTAATAGCTTTGGGGTCCGACATTTTGTTCCATCTTACCTAATGAATGTATTCCTTTATGCCCAAGTTCCACCAAAGTTTAGCTATTACTTGAATGACTGCTATAGTATAGGTCAGTATTGCTTGAATGACTACCTTGATCAATGTTTCTTAGTATAGGTCAGTATTGCTTGAATGACTACCTTGATCAATGTTTCTTAGTATAGGTCAGTATTGCTTGAATGGCTACCTTGATCAATGTTTCTTTTCTACCCTTAGATAAAAGCAAGAGTTTCATCCTTCTAGTTTTGAGAGAATCTTGTCTTAAATCCAATTCAAGGCCTACCTCTTTGACCTATCCTAATTGGTTAGAAGGCCAAGATATTTTCCCAAATTTTCCATCTAGGCCATCCTTAGTTATCAAGGACAATAGTCTTTGGTCCTCTTTGGATATTTCACTGAAGACTACTCCAAATTTGTTGAGGTTCATAGTCTGACCTGTTGTAGTACCATAAAGATAAAGAACAATCTCCAAAGAGTGAATCTCCCAAGGCTTGCCTTTGGTGAAGAAAAGAGAATCATCGACAAATAGTAACTCAGTGAGGTTGGCCCATCCTTTGTAAGCTTGACTCCTTTCAATAATCCATTTTATACTCTATTCTTGATTAACATGGTCAGGGTTTGTGTAACCAAAGTGAAAATGAATGGAGGAATTGGGTGATATGTGCTTGTTTTCGGGTGTTAATTTGGTGTTTTTGTGTACCATTTTAGGGTTTAAGACGTGTGTTCTTTTGTGTTTTGGTTGGTTTTAAGGGTTTTATTTGTGTTTTTGGTGTTTCAGCTAGTTTAGGAATTTTTTTAGCATTTTTAGATTAGTTTGTTAGCTTTTAGAGTAGTTTAACTTTTGTGTATTTAATTTTCTTGTTAATTATTATTATTTTATATTTATTATATTATTAATATAATGTTTTTTATATTTTATTACTAAGATACTAGCATACTAGCATATATGTTTGCTTTATTTATGTTATTTTATCTTATTCTATTTTCACTTTATTTTATTTTATTATCTTAATTATTAGTAATTTAATTAGGCTCTAGGGTTTTAGGACATTTATTTAGTTAATTAGATTTTTAGGTTGCCTACTTGAAGTACGGTACTGGTATTTACAATATTTACTTCTCTATTATATTGTTCAATACGTTCACGGGAAATGTTGGGGTGAACTAGAAAAGTAGAGCCGGATCTAAGCGTTGGCTAGGTAAGCATCTTGTAGTAAGAGGAGTAGTTATGAACCCTGTAGACCATTCCCATGGGGGTGGTGAAAGGAGAGCCCCAATTGGTAGAAAAAAACATATTAATTAGCTTCTAGGATTTAGTAAATAAGTCTAGGACATTGATTAGGTTATTAATTAATTAGTTTAGGACATTATTAATTAGTCAAAATAATTAATTAAGTAGAAAATAATTAAATGAGTAATTTTATAGGTTAGCTTTTATTAGGTAGATGTTAGAATAGAATTAAAATAGGAAAAAAAACACAACATATATAATATTATAATATATCACCGAGACAAAATTCACACATTTTCATAACTCACACTTATGTCACCCACAACACAAGCCATACATATATTATATTATACATTATACCATACGACTACTCACATGACCTATCCCCCATTCATACCACCTAACTAAACACACACCACTCACACACATTTACTCAACCCATGCGGCCCTACCAACGTAACACAAACACCACCATACGTAATATATTATATATTATATATAATGTATCATATATGTTATATATTATAATATAATTTAACACACTCACCCTACCTATATAAAGCAGCACCATCGAGCTACCACATATAAAAATAAGCAGGCTGAAACAGCACAAAAATAAAGGAGCTCGTGCTTCGTACTCAGCCAAGGAAGAAAGAAGAGAAAAAATCCAAAATTTTTTCTTTTTCCTTTTTCTTTTTTTTTTTAGCCTTATTTGTTTGGATGCAAATTTTTGCAGCTTATTTTGGAGCTAAATAGGGGCAATATTTTGGAAAAAAAATTTGTAAAGAAAGGGGGTTTTGAGCTACAATCAAGCGAGAGCCTTTCTAACTTATTTTTGAGCTTTGAAAAATATATCTTAGTTGATTTTGAACTTTAATTTCGGATTTTGAACTTGTAGTTAATATGATGAGTTAGATTTTCAAACCTACGATTATTGTATGTTGTAAAATAGGATTAGGGCTTTGAATAATTGACTTATAAATACATGCTTTGATTTACTTGCTTTAATATCCTATTTCAAGTATGTCTATGTGCTTGTATTAGGGTTTCCATGAAAGAAGGCTATTTCCATAATCATATCTATGTGTTTGTGTTATTGCCTCTTTCAATGAAACCGTGCTATAATCTTCACACATTACATTATGAAACATTTCTATGCCTTCAAATCAACTTGTCTATGAGTTATTTTGAAGTTCCCATTTTGAGCATGTATGAAATTGAGCCTTTCGAGGCTATGATTACTTGTTGTGATGCTTGATTGTTGGTTCATAATCCATGTGTAGGTTATAGTTGAGTTCCTTTAGCTTTAAATCCATCTAATAGGTGTCCAGCATAGTCTAATCGAACCTAGATGGCTTAGTTTTTAGCTTTAAATCTAGCTAATGGGTTAAACACTAGGTTAAGATACAATCAACTTCACCTTAGACCGAATCAACTAGGCCCGAAAACTCTAAGTTATAAGGACCATACTATATTCTAGGATCCACCTAGGGATAGACCCACATCCAGTACTAGAGGAAAATAACGTTAGTTAATGAGGGCAAGCAAGAGAACTTAGTTAATTAAGCCCGCAAATTACAAATGGTTTGGAGAATCCTATGCTACTAAAAGTGACACTTAGATATAGGAGTCTACCTACAATTGACATATAATAAGGTTAATTAGCTAAGAACTCTTAAGAGCAATTAAAGCTATAGATATATACAAATCACTATCATAGCTCGAAGTCTTGTACTTGCAATCACCCTAGGTCGTCCCTGATCTTTGAATCCCCTCTTGCATGCTCCAAGTTAGGTTAGGTTTAGATTAGGGTTGGTTTCAGTTCTTAGTTTCACTTTCTCGTATTCTAGTAGTTTAGTTTAAGGGCTCCTTTTGAATCAAAATAGCGCACACATGTAGCTTCTTTAGGGCACGAGCATGTAGAGTCTGAGTTAAGGAGCCTTCATGCGGAGACGATACTCGTATACGCACACACTATACACGAATGATTCGTACGCTTGCGAGTTAAGACTTGGTTGTCGATTTATGCTTCATTGCACATACAATCAGCTTACGATCAAGTTTCTGGTGCCGTTGCCGGGGATGTATGGTATTGTTCTTTGTGTGTTCTCGTGTTTTTGATTATGTTGCCCAAACAATGAATCCAAGAAGGGAGTGAATTGGATTAATGACACGATTAAACACTTAAAAACTCTTCATAAAAGCTCAAGCAATTATACATACAAGATATGATAATAATACTTGAAATATAAAGAGATTAAGGGTTAGAAGATCAAACGTAGCGACGTAGAATGGTTCAAACTCCTGAGGGCCTAGTCCGCTATCTAAGGTCTTCCCTTAGGGTTTTGATAACTCCACTAGTGAATCGATTTCTTGTTTAATATGTTGTAGACGTATAGAACAACATTCACAAACTTTACTTCACTACAAAGACCACAACTGTTCTCCAAACACTTGAGAATTTCAAACCCTTCAATATTGAGAGAATGTTTCTTACAAACTATACTACCCAAATTCAATGAAATAGTAAGAATTTGATTTACAAGAACTTCTTTAAAAGCAAGAGTACAAGAGGTATTTAAACGTTCCTATATTGCTCTAAGGGCCAGTTTGGATTGACTTTTTTTCAAGAAAAAACACTTTTTTTTCCCTAAAAAAGTTATACTAAATTTGCTATAACTATTTGATTTGGCTTCCAAAAAAGCTGAAATTTTGAAAAAAGCTCAAATACAATTTTTTTTAAAAGCCAGAATTTTCAGCTTCTAAAAAAAACTGTTTTTCAAAAGCTGTTAAAAAAAGCGCTTTTAAAAAGTCAATCCAAACAGGCCTTAAGTAGATAGGTAATTTATAAGCTCTATTAACTTGATCAATGAATGCAAATGATGACCAATCAATAAAGATAGAAATGAATGAGTTGGGAGGTGATAGGTGTATTTATAATGCCAAAAAGTAAAAAATTCCAACAGTCAACTTTTAAAGAGCTTAGAAGAGTCTATTGATTAACTGTGCCAGTTGACCCCCTAGCTTAGCCGATAGTAACAAAGAGCTAAAAGGCCTTACCGGTTGACTGCCTGGCTCAGTCGGTAAAAAGAAAAGCCTCTTTGTTTCTACCGGTTGACTAAGTCGGTCGACGACCGGTTGTATCAGTCAGTATCTATTGAAAAAGTTGAAAAAGCTATTACCTATTTTTATAAAAAGTTACTTGTTCTACCAACCCGACATACCCATGTTTTCTGCAGAAATTAATAGCTAAAAATAACTACTAATACATATAAAATCATATCACTATTAATGCTACACCAACCAAGCATGCAAAACTTTACTGCAAAGTTTAAACTGTCATTCAACATGATTTTTTAGATTTTGTGAATTTGTTTGAGAAGAGTTTAGGGCCTGTTTGGATTGGCTTTTTTTAAAGTGCTTTTTTTAACAACTTTTGAAAAACAGTTTTTTTTTAGAAGCTGAAAAATCTAGCTTCCAAAAAAAGCTGCATTTGAGTTTTTTTCAAAGTTTCAGCTTTTTTGAAAGTCAAATCAAATAGTTATTACAAATTTAATGTAACTTTTTTAGGAAAAAAGTATTTTTTTCTTGAAAAACGCCAATCCAAACGGGCTCTTACTTGTGTTCTTTGAGAATGGATAGATCTAATATTTC
This sequence comes from Cordia subcordata, assembly GCA_028554755.1. Taxonomy (NCBI): domain Eukaryota; kingdom Viridiplantae; phylum Streptophyta; class Magnoliopsida; order Boraginales; family Cordiaceae; genus Cordia; species Cordia subcordata. Next base: position 6,327,874 of record JAPTOF010000020.1, read on the forward strand.
TTGGTGGTCATTTGTATTCTCTTCCTCATCTCTCGTATATGATCCTAATGCTTGTCTCGTATGTGGTAGTTATGAGCATCATGCTATTTGTCGTCCCCTTGTATATAGAAATTCCAATCTTGGGCTAATACAAATCATGATCCTTTTAGACATACATCCATTCATGTATCTTCACCTAGCTATCATGATTATAGGAAGTCATATATAATCATTTCTATGATCTTGTTGTGTTTGCAACCATGACATTTATTCTTGCCCCATTCTCCACACCAATTCCTATTATCTTACAAAGCCCAAAAGTGCCCTTAGTAGTCATGAGCCCTTGCATGCACTTCCATCTAGTCATCATGATTATAGGGAGCCATATAATGTATATTCATCTTGGCGTCAAAATAACTTTTCTTACCGTTCACCTCTTTGTCTTAAGAATGCACCTTCCACACCATCTTTTCCCATCCACTTTCTCTCTCAGTTTCTTGATCGTTATGCCCATAGTGATCCTAATCCAAATGCCTACCATTGTCATTCCCTTGAGCCCCCTCCATTAGGTTTATATCTTGGGAGGAAATAGAACAATTTTTTGAGCAATCTCAATCCCAACTCTTTCTCAATGCCTAAATGATCCAATCTAATCAAGAGAGGCTACATAGAATTTTGGAAAATCTATCCCTGATAGCCGAGTACCTAAGTAGAGGAGTTGAGAATGAACAACTCATGAGTGAAAAGTGTTGAGACACCTTTAGACCAGGTTAACGGGATGGGAATGAGGCCTATAAATGAGGAGATTAGTGGTGAAAATGATAATGTATTGGATAAAGAAATAGAGAGAGAGGTTGATGGAGAGTTAACTTCATGTAGTAAGGATGAGGATGAGTTTGATAGTACTTTGGTTCTTGATGATGATTTTGAGTATGTTCTAAAGCAAGTGGTACCTTATCTTCTCATTGAGTCAAGTGAACCTGTTTTCTCTTCCCTTCTTATACCTTACACACACTTAGAGAATGATTTTGATATTCATAGCACTCATTTGCATTCCAAGTCTTCATTCAGAGAGCTAGATGCTCATACCTCTCCCCAGCGTACATGCATGCATGATCCGAAGTGTTTTGAGTCCCGTTTATCCCCTTCACCTATGCCTATCCCTTGTGAAGAGCATGATTGTGAAGTGATGACCACTAGTGTTGAAACTGTAGAAGTATTTGATGAGTGCTTAGCTAGTGTTAAATCGGAATCATCAATTGGGGAGAGCATAGCATCAATTTCAGAGTCTTTGCGTGATAAGTCTTTTGGAGTTATAGATTTTTGTGTTGAGGAAAATAGTCACTCTAAGAAGACGCCTAAGGACGAAATTGATGAACTTGAAATATTGATTTATGGGTCTTTGGGTGTATTTGATGAATCATTATTGATACCTTCTTCTACCTTCTCCGATAGGGAATTGCTTGATAAGGTTAATCGACTTTTAGATAAGCATGAACCTTCTCTTTATGAGAGTAAATCCATTCAGATCAAGTCCATCCTTTGTGAGGAGTTAGAGGACCTATGCTTGATCACGTCATATCTTGTGGAGAGAAGGAGTCTTGTACTTCAACATCTCTTTCCTTTAATCTTTCTTCTCCAAATGTCATCCCTATTCTCCTTTCCCATTCCGTTGAGCCCCCTCTTTGGAGCTCACATTTGTGCTTGCGTACATAGAGCATTTTCATCTAGGATTAGAGCATTCACTTCCCGCATTGCACGCATTGGACATTTCATTGACCCATGAGGACAATGTGTTCTTAGCCTTAGATCATGAAAAAAAGGTCATGAGGTGGTTGATTAGGGAGCCAATGAGGCATGATCCTTTACATTTGTGTATAATCCCTACCACATTAGAGCACACATTTTTCATTTTATGCTTTAAGGTGGGATTACTTAGAAAAGGCATGCATAGTTTTATCTTTGTTTCATTCTATATTGCATGACAAATTAAACAGGCTTCACTTGAGGGGGAGTGCGAACGCATATAAACTTTGCATTTATCTTCTCATGTACTTGTGATGATTTGATAACCACTCTAGGGCTCTTGATTTGTACGTCTACTGGTGAACTGTAGTTTATTTATACTGTAGCACTTTCATGAATGAATGAAATACAACAGAGAACAAATTCTTCTCTTATCCTTTAAAAAAGAAATGCTTTGATTGTATTCCCACACTAAAGCACATCATTATTCATTTACAGTGAGTTTTTAGGTTTTACAGATACACAGCATTTCTTTTCCTCCACCAACTTAATCTACCTGATATGATACATATACGTACTAAGAATTCAACAGAAACACATCACGTACTGATCTTTTTGATGAAGGTAATTAAAATGATAAGTTGAATGGTGTCATATATTCACTGGTGTATTGTTGTTTATATGGTTTGGAGGAGGAAGCGCCGCGATGATAAAAGGAACCACGGATAAACTCCCAGACAGCCCTGGAATCCAGAGCAGCTTTGATGGAAGAAAAGCACCAACCAAACCATTAAAAGCTAGTAAAACTATCGCTATCCCCACCTGTTCTGCGGCGTTTGCTGGAAGGTGACATGTCTCGCGCAACAATAGCCCGTTCCAGATTGAAGTGCATCCTACTGAGAGCGCAACAACCGTGAATCGCATGATTGCTGGCGGAGATTTTTGGCTAAAGAAGTATACTATCATTCCTGTAGTGACTGGAACAGCTACGCCAAGCACAGTCTTACCCAGATCTTGCTTCCTCAAGTTCACAATAATTGGGTGTAGAAGTATCGGCCGGGCAGGTGTTGAGCTGCTACTTTCATCACCATCACACTGGTGATTGTCTTCATCATCACCACCTGATTCTGCAGATGCGGTTGATGGTGGCGTTGGAGGAGACTGAGACTTCTCCGGGGCGCCCCAGGGCGGCTTTCCAGCGCCAAACCCGAGAACGGTGAAGACTTGCCGAAAGAACGCTGAGAAAAGTCTTGTGAACCAGGGAGTCATGGTTACAGTCTCAGAAATTTCACTGCCAGTGGATGATGGAGTCCTTATTAGTCCACTTTCCGTATCCATTGAAGTTTCTGCAGTGTTTAACAAGAAACACTGAATCAATTGTTTGAACTTTGAATGACAGAACGTGAAAATTAATTACTTCAGAAGACCAAGTTCTAATTTCGAAGTTTCGGCTTTGATTCTTGTTTGCACGACAACTGGTTCATATAATCATCTGATGACAATCATCTAGAACACATCCAACGTGGCCTCGTATAGGATATATAAGTTAAGTTCGTCATCATTTGTGACTATCGAAAATGGTGATTATAATAATGTAAAAAAGTCAAAAGTTTGTTTCATGAATATAGTTTTCCATTGAGAAATCTTCAACTGCTTAAAAAGATTTGTATCTTGCCAAGTATGCAATGTCGTTTTTTTGATGAATCATGTCCAACATATATATGGAGTGATGAAAAAGCCATATGATATGATGTTTAATTAGATGAACAAATTTGCAAATTTCATAGTACAAGTGCAATGATGTGTGTGTATATATACATATATATTCACTTGATAAGTTTGTATGCGAACGCACAGATCTTTAACCGCGCTCAAACTTTTTGGATGACATAAATCACTGCATAGCTAGTTTCTTGTTTTGACAAGAAGGTTTTGAAAATGTTTTTCAAAAAAACTTTTAATTTATATTTGCTAGGTCATAAGTTTGGAATTTTTCTAAATTCCAAGTGAAATGTCACAAAGAAAAATGAAAACTTCTAGCTAATTTTTTTTTTTGTGTGCGTGTGTGTTTATATATAAGATTGGATTTGTGTGTTTTATATATAAGACTGGATTTGTTTTAGGACTCACTAAATGAAAGATGTGTACAAATAATTTTCAGTATTAAAATTTTAAAATGAAACTTTGTTAATTAAGCAAGCTAATTATTTTGTGCTTTAACTTTGATTTTCCAAAATAATTTTTACTGATGATATTTGCATGCAGGGTGTGGTGATTCTCAAATAAGCATATATTGGTGCACGTTTGGATATATATATATATATATATATATATGGAGCTTCCTAGATAGCCACTATAGTTTTGTTTTTTTTTTTTCTCATATTTTGTTTGAAAATAGATTTGATTTGCTTCACTTATAAGAATTTCGACACTTCGGAGTGTTCAAGAACTTGAGGTTAAAATCAAATATGTAGCTTAATCCTGTTTTTCCATTACAATAACAATTTTTTGGTTTAAAACTTTAAAGAAACTCTTCAAATTTAAGACAAAGTAATTAATGCAAATCAGTATATACAAAGTCGACCTCCGATGGTACAGTCACGTTCAAGTATGTACACTATTTGAATCGATCCACACAAGTTTCCTGTTTATTGTCCATCTATGGGGCTAAAATGAAATCTTAGGAAAAAGGAAATTCAGATAAATCAAAAATTTTCCAAATGGCCTGGTCATTTGAAACGAATAGGTCATATGTCAGTGACGATATGAGGTGAGGTGAGGTGAAAGTGAAAATAGATGTAGGATTTGAGTGGACGTATAGTTTATAATTGTAAACAAATATAATAAAAATTACGGACAATCAAACAGAATATAAATAGTAAACGTTGAGGTGAGATGGGATGAAGTTACTTGAGGTGAGAGTGAAAATAAGATGATATAAGGGTTGGGTAATGAATTAGTTAAGGTTGAAGTTCTCTTGTAAAGGCTCGTTTGGATTGACTTTTTTCAAAACTATTTTTTTTAATAACTTTTGAAAAATAATTTGTTTTGAGAAGTTGAAAATTCTGACTTAAAAAAAAAATTGTATTTGAACTTTTTTTTCAAAGTTTTACCTTTTTTGGAAGTCAAATCAAATAGTTATTACAAATTTAATATTACTTTTTTAGGGAAAAAAAGTATTTTTCTTAAAAAAAGTTAATCTAAACAAGCCCTAAATGAAGAGCGTGATAGAGAAAAATGAGAATCGATAAGGTTCACTAAAGAATATGGCTTGATGGTTGTAAATTCTTTCTGAATTAATACAAATCCCTTGTGTACCGAGCAAAAAGGAAAAGCATACTACAATTCATGTATCGATTCGTATATCAAAGGTTTTATGAAAGTGGAAAGCATACTACAATCTTATAATAGAAGCTTAAGATATTGGTAGTTGATACTATAAGGATAACTTTGCAATTAATTGGTGTAAGAATTCCCAGATATAGTAGAGCTGATCATATAAACATATCCTTATATTTGGGGTTAGGAGTTAATCCTAATCATCTATGATCATAAATACATTGATTTCAATCTTTATCCATTTTAGAATTTTAACTGTTCTCCTTTTTCCCTTTTAAAAATTGTTGATGACTGCTATATATGAGCACTATATCTTTTTTTTCTTTAATATATATATATAAATATATATATATATATATATATATATATATATATATATGTCATAGCCACACCAGTATGCAACGCTAAAAAAATCAAGAGACTTGAATTCTACTTCTTAATTTCAAGGAAGCAACACGGAAATTATGTTGAAGGAGATATACATCGGCTGGATGATGTAAGAACCAATAAGCAATAAACAACAGACATTTTTCCTCAATCGCCTCCAGTGATCATGGCCATGGCTGATAAAACCATTGAACCAGGTCAATGCATGCACCTATATACAATGTTTTAGTTATATATCCTCGATGCTCATTTTACATATTTAATTAACCTTAACGCCAGTGCGACATTAAAAATACCATTCGAGTGAGATAAACTCATATTTGAAGAAATTGTAAAAACCGTTGAAACATATAGATTTGGAAAATTTGTGAAATCAATTCACAAATATATAGAATAGAATTGAGATAAACTCGTTGCCATTAATCAGATTAGAATTCTCTCCTTATCACAAATTCGAGCAACTAGGGCGTAAAATCCTAATTATTTACTTCAACCATATATCTTAAAATTTTATTTTAATCTTCTCCTTCTTTTTTTCTTTAAAAATTGAGTTTTTCCAAAAAAAAAAAAAAGAAAATTAAATCCACACCACTACGCAACCCTAAAAAATTGAGACAAATCCTTCCTAGTTATTCCAACGAAGCAACACTGAAATGATAGTTGAAGGCGTCAAATGTCGGCTGGATGATGTAAGAAACGATATAGTCAATGGGTTACTCAGCATGTATATATTTATACATATAGACAAAGAACAATAAACATTTTTCCTCAATCACCTCCAATAATCACACTCATGGCTGATAAAACCATTGAACCGGGTCAGTGCATAAATATCCACATTATTGGTCATGGCATTTCAGGCATATATAAAACTTGTAAATTTGTAGCTGCAATAGATGAAGCAATTCTTGGGATATCATTTGTTACAGCTTTTGGACTTCTCCAGCTGCCATATGAAACAATTGATGGCGCTTCTGTTCCGGCCATAATCTTTAAGAGCAAGCCTGTTTTCTTCCGTGGATTCCTATTAGCTGTGGATTTTTCGTTCTCAGCAGCCGTGATAGCTATAATACTACGCGATGGCTACCCGAGGACCACGAGATGTTGTCGCTCGCTTGCTGTTTTTGCCTTGGCAATAGCATCAGGGATTGTGTTATGGTTGGTGTTTTGCCCTCAAATTGTATCTACTAGTACATCGAACCCCATTGTGGTCCTCCCGGATCAACTCTACCTCCACCCCACGCCACAATCCAAGACGGATTGAAGCGTAGGGAAGAGGTGTTGCAAAATTAGGGTAAACTGATGATGCAATTATCTACAGCTTCAGACTCTAGCTTCGATCATTTCCACCTATAATGTTTTTTTTTTTTATCTTCTTTTCTCCCAATAAAGTTATTAATATATATATATATATATATATGTATGTATGTATTATGTGGACATCATAAAATTGGTCTCCTGAATGTCATGCTAACGGCGACATGGTTGTGAACAACTTTCACTATAACTATAATTCTCGCCGTCCAACAAGTCTCTTAATTAATAACAACATGGAGTTGCATATAATCTAACAAGAGCTCAGAGATTCAAGCATAATTAACCTTCTAGTAGACTAGCATTCTAGCAAATAAATCTCAAGTGAATTACTAAATAAGGCCTAAATAATGGAAGAATCAAGGAAAATCCTTTACATATGTTTTTGACAAACAAAAGTTGGTAAGCCAACAGTAACAAAGTTATGATCTGAGCTGGGTTTTAACTTTTAAATGCGAAACCTTTTGATTGTTATCATGATTAAAATTAAAGTCTTTACGTAGATGGAACGCCAAAGTCAGAGCCAGCATCTTGTGGAAGATCAATTCATACGCAGCCGCCAGAGTTGAAGTTTTAATGGCAGCATCTCCTTAAAAATTTTGTTAGACAGGTCTTGTCAATATCCATCTGGTCTAGGGAGCAGCCTTCTCCTCAAAATTAGTCGATTTTGAGCGACTTTTTTTTTTTAATCCAAAATTTAAACAACTTAATATATTCGTGCATGGTTCGAGCCGTAACTATTAGTTTGAGTGTCCTATCTTACTTAATGTAGTGGTCTTACTTGAAGAAGATTTTTGGATCTGAGGTTTACCAATTGATGATTGGACACTACTGATGTTGGGAAATGGGTACGTTATTAGGCTCTGCTAATATGAATAATCGGGTCTAGAGAAATGATCTTTTGGCAACATACATTTCTAGAGAAATAGATCTTTTGGCAACCTTATAAGTAAGATATTAATGGAACAATGATAAAATGATATGGATAGCATACAATTATTAACAGTTACTTATCATTTTATAATGTTACCAGTGAATTCTTACTTCAAATTTAATGGAAGTAAATCATCCAAATTATTTTTTTATTGAAATTGAACCCCTTCTGACTGTCTCTAAAAGTTCACGTTCAAGTAAGACAGGATCTTCAAGATGGATAACACACATCTAAACAAATAAATAAGGTATGTATGAATATATATATATATATATATATATATATATATATATATATATGTCTTTCGCGTAGTCCTTCTCATGTATAAGAGATAATCTTTGTTCTAGAAATTGGGTGCTCCAGAAGGTCAAATGTAAAGAAAATTGTGGAGTCATAGTGGGCCTAAAAGAAACATATGGTGCAATTATGGATGGGCTTTCCATCTCTGATCTTTTTGTTTGTTAGTATATTTTTGGTTACTTCACGTATTTCGCTTCTTTCTCTCTAATTTCCTTAATCTTTAATTAATCCATTTCTCTTCATTGTTTTCTGAGTCTGTCTAAACTAAATGGTTTTCTAGGCAAAGAATACAAAGTACAAATTCTTTTATACCTAATATAACTCTTTTCAATTCTGAAAGGAGGATTAACAATTTAAAATTGTTAGATATCAATTATAATGTAATGTTATAATTAGATTCATTTTATAATAAAAAGAAGAAATACGAGATATAAACCTTCATTTATATTCGAAGAAAAAGTCAAAAAGTACTCTTGTAGCAAATTAAACTCTTTGTAACAAACTAATGATGCACAGTATACGTATTGGTTGATTATTTTCCACTTATTTGTGCTCGATTCTCATTTTACGATACTTTGGTTTGTCTTACACTAGATTTGATCGCAAGAAAATACAAAAAAAAAAAAAAAGCCCTAAACCATATTATATAATTTGATATAAGAGGATCGATCTTACCAGAGAATCAAATCATGTAAAAAATATAGTTAAGAAGTCTGGAAAGGGAAGGGGAGGTGAAGCGAGCGTGTTGGAGTTGGACCAACACAATCTTTCCAGTGATATTGTTTCATATGATTAATTTTTATTGTTTTAAAATATTTAAATTAGTTCTTACTATTTTAATATATTTATATTAGCTTTTCATGTTTTACAAATTATTCAAATAATGGATGAAATGGATAATGACAATTGGAATTGGAAATGAGATTTTCTTCTCATTTCAATTGGGGCCAAAATGGAAGACTTTATTAATCATTCAGTAACTGATTTTCACGGATATATTAAACTTTAGCTTATAATTGCACAATGTTCGGCCTTGCATATAATTGCACAATTGTGATGCCTATAGATGCATCTTCCTCTAAATTTACAACTTCTTGCTCTGCAAGGCGTTGCTTCAACATGCGTAACCATCTTCTCTGTTCTCCCAAAAAAAAAAAAAAAAAAAAGAAAGAAAAGGAAAGGAAAATATGAGACTAAACATACACACAAAAGAAAATATATCTTTAAAGTATTTTTAGGTTAAAAAAATTAACTTAGGTTTTATGAAGAAACTTTATATATACCGTATAAAATTATATGTTTTTAGTTTTTACTAAACAAAAGTTTTAAATTCATCCAACTAATGCTGTGTTTGTTGGATAAATTCCCAAACAAGTCCCTCAACAATGAAAAATGCCCTTTTTAGTCCTTCAAGTTAATAAAAAATTGTGAAAATTAATAGTCAACCATTTGATTTGTTAGAAAATCCCAAAATACCTTTAAGCAACTTTTATATTTATTTGGGCTCCGTATGTTTGCCAAAAAATATTTTCTTGATTTCCCAGTATTTGGTGGTGTTGGAAAATAAGTCAGCTCAAAAACATTCTCTAATCAATTTATAGATGAAGGGAAATATTTTTGACGGCGAAGAAGAAGAAAACATTTTTTGTACAGTAACTCTCTATCTTTTTCTTTCAGTAGGCCTACCTCCCACCCCAAAAAAATAAAAATAAAAATAAAAGAGTAAAAATTTAAAATTTATTTCAATTACTCTTAATGGTTTTTTAGGTTAATTTTTTTAAAGAGTAGTTGAAATTAAATTTTAAATTTTTTACTTTTTTTATCTTTTTAAAGGGGTAGGGTAGGGGTGGGGGAGGTTAGGCCTAGTGGAAGAAAAAGAGAGAGTTGCTGTGTAAAAAATATTTTCGTTATCTTGGCCACCGAAAAACACCTTCCTTCATTTATAATTAAAGTTTTTTGTTGACAAAAAAATGTTTTCCAGTTGACTAATTTTCTAGTATTTATTTTCCAGTGCCACCAAACACCAAAGGATCAAGAAAATATTTTCTAGCAAACATACGGAACCCAAATATATAAAAAAGTTTTCCAAAGATATTTTGAGGTTTTATTACAAATCAAATAGTTGACTATTAATTTTAACAATTTTTTATTAACTTGAGGGACTAAAAAAGATATTTTTCATAGTTAATTGAATTGATCATAAGATCTGATGATGAAGCTTTCATCGCATGCATCTATTGATGGAAAGAAAAAGAAATTACTTGTGCAACTCTTCTACAATCATATATATTGTATTTGCTTCATCATTGACATAACTATACAATGCATCCCACTAACAATCAATAAGCAAGCACTATTACATCTTATACAATAAAGATATTAAAGGGCAATAAAAAGTTACCCCTCTATAATTTGTAAAATATGCAGGTTATGACCTCAACATAACGCCTGCATATTACGCCTTCACAGTTAAAAAAAAAAAAAAAAAGAAGAAAAAGAAATTAACTCATTTGACCTCATGAAACATTTCAAGTCAAATATATACTGAAAATTAATCTCGAGACTCCTTGTAGGGCTATTGGGTTGAAGGAAGTGCGGCAAGGATAAAAATTTTGACTCACTTGACTTCATGAAATGCTCGAGGACTGAAAATTGATATCGAGACTTCCTGTATGGCTACTGGGTGGAAGGAAGCGCGGCGAGGATAAAAGGGACCACGTTTAGAAACCCAAAAAGACCGGGAAACCAGAGTAACATCGGTGGAAGGAACGAGGCCACCAGGGCATGAAAAGCTACCAAAACCGAAGCGATCCCCATCTGCTCTGCAAAATTAGCAGCGATCGGGAAAGTCTCACGCAACAACAGCCCGTTAAAGATCCCGGTGCATCCGACCGAGAGAGCAGCGACGGTGAAAATCACGATCGCGGGTGGAGTAGCTTTAGTAGAGAAGTAAATAATGATGGCAGATGTTACCGGGACAGCCGTAGCAAGTACTGCCTTGCCTAGTTCTTGCTTTCTCAAGTTCACTACTATCGGATGTGAAAGTAACCGATGAGGAATTGGTTGGGTTCCATCATCAGCAGGCGTGGTCTCGCCCTGATGATCATCACTCGGAAGCTTCGATGCAGCAGCTTCACAGACTCCACTGACAGTGGATGGTGTTGTTAGTCCACCTTCTTCCATATGCATCGAAGTTTCGGCGATGTTTTTAGTTAGCAAGAAACGAGGAATCAATTGTTTGAGACTTTGAATAACAACTTCAAGGATGACCACCAATTGAATTGATTTATAGAGAGAGAGGGAACCTTGCATATATGCATCATCATATATGCAAGCATGCATGCCCTGCCTAAGTCAGCAAAAAAACCTAGACGTACCGACATGCAGGATCTTGGTATCCAGTTTCTAGAAGCATGCATAATATTGAACCTTGTCGCGAATTAAAAAAAGGAAAAAAAAAAGTCAGCCTGAGATACTCTTGTAATAAGAACTTCAAGAATGGCTGCCAATTGAATTGAGGACTAAGATATACAGGTTTGTTTGGATTGATTTTTTTTTTGTTGGGTTATGGCTCAAAGTCCAAGCCCATACAAATTAGGAAAGAATTTTAATGAGAATTAAAATTCTAGTTATGGTAAGAGTCTTAATTATGATAGGATTGATAGATGAGGAAATCCTTTGTCTTGGAGGACGAGGAAATCTCCTCTATAAATAGGATTCTTGTATTAGTTGAAGGAGTGTGTCTTGCAATAGGTCTAGATTGAGAGAGAGAAAGAGCCATTGTAAGAACACCGTGAGAGAGGGTTTAGACTTTTTAGGCCGTGCAAAAAGTCTTATTGAGTTTGTACTCTTTTCTATTATGTGTGTTTTCCGCTGTGCTTTGATGTGTTATGCGTCCTCGATTTTCCCAACAAGTCGTATCAGAGCTAGGTTGGAGGGAGGACGCTGATTTACACGAAAAACGGAAAAAGAAACGCCAAAGAGGAGTAAAAAATTTGCCGAACTGCTGGTCACGTTTGGCAGCCTTCCCGTAGTCCGATCGACGATCCGTTTGTTGCTGTGTTTTCGTCTCGGAATGGAGAGTAAGCTGCTAAAATTTCGTAACGATCCGACGGTCGGATTGTGAGATACAAGCAGGTCAAGTTTTTTGAGTTTGTGGTCAAACAGTCAAACGGAAGGTTTGACCAGCGTTGATTGAAGGGCTGCAGGGGTTTGACGGCGTTGACTGAGGGTCTCCCTATCGTTTTTTGAGGTCCGTTTTGCCAAATTTCTTGATATATCGTGGGTGAGCCTTGAAATTTGGGTAAAACAATGAAGTGGTGATGAAATTCTGCGAAAGTCTTCAAAGCATTGTGCGAGCAAACACAGTTAGCCGACTAGTGAACAAACTTCTAGAGGAGAGAAGTTTGGATGAGTAGACTAGTTGAAGAAGGTTCGATTCGAGGGAGGAGTCACACGCAGAGAGTCTACGTAGCTGAACAATCAGAGTCCTGGCCAGACGACTGATAAGGAATGTTATTGTTGGCAGAGAAGACCACGTCCGAGATGCCTTGTGTCGAGGGAGGATACACACAACCTTGAGAGGTCGAGGTTAGACGGTATGAAGAGGGATGTTGGGGATGACTCCGAAAACCTGCTAGGATGTGTTGGTAGCTGCTGCCGTGAAGAGTGTTGTCGAGCAAGGGCTCCAGCATGAAGACTGTGAAGAGGTTCCAGTTGCGGCAAAGAAGCTTCGAATTTTTCGCCAAAGGAGGAATTTGTTGGGTTATGGCTCAAAGTCCAAGCCCATACAAATTAGGAAAGAATTTTAATGAGAATTAAAATTCTAGTTATGGTAAGAGTCTTAATTATGATAGAATTGATAGATGAGGAAATCCTTTGACTTGGAGGACAAGGAAATCTCCTCTATAAATAGGACTCTTGCATTAGTTGTATAAGGTGTGCCTTAGGAGAGTGCCTTAGGGCCACACCCCATGGGGGGGGTGTGTGGGTGAAAGAGAGAGCCTGAGAGCATCAAGAGTATCTTATATTCGTTCTAGTCTTGTTGAGGATAGAACCATTATAAGAACTCTGTGTGGGAGGGTTTAGACTTTTTTGTCCGTGCAAAAAGTCATCACCTGAGTTATAATCCCATTATTGTTGAATAGTGGAATTTATCCCAGAGGGGATCGTGGACATAGGCAGAGGGCCGAACCACGTTTAATAGTGCGTGTTCTTTTTTCGTTTTTCGTGCAAACTAGCGTCCTCCCTCCAACCTAGCTCTGATACCACTTGTTGGGAAAATTTAGAACACACAACACACACTCACGCAGCGGAATTAAAAATCGAGTAACGAGAAAAGAACACGCACTATTAAACGTGGTTCGGCCCTCTGCCTATGTCCACGATCCCTTCTGGGATAAATTCCACTATTCAACAATAATGGGATTATAACTCAGGTGATGACTTTTTACATGGACAGAAAAGTCTAAACTCTCCCCCACAGAGTTCTTATAATGGTTCTATTCTCAACATTTTTAAATATATATTTTTTAAAAATTACATTAAATTTATAATAATTATTTAGTTTAGCTTTTAAAAAAATTAAAATTTTAAAAAAATACTCAAATATAATTTTTTTTTACAAGTAAAAATTTTTAACTTCTAAAAAACTTATTTTTTAAAAATTATTAAAAAAATATTTAAAAAAAAATCAATTCAAACGGACCTACACTCATCCAATGTGATGCATTTTATGTACGCAATGGATTGCGTGATGCTCCAGTAGACGGAGGTCTAGAAGCACGCATAATTCAACCTTGTACCTGCGTACAGTGGCAGCGTTAGGGTCTCGAGGTTAGCTAGCAGGATAATCATTAATTGATAATTCTTTTTATTTTTCAATATACAAAGAAGAGAAATAATAAATAACTGCGGTCATTATAATTGACAAGTACCTTTCATAATTGTGATGAGTGTGAGTTGAAACGTTGAATAACTGCAATGCCTTTCCAAATGATTATCTATAAATACTTTATTATGGCTTGGTTCATTATTAATATCATTACAGATTTAAGTCTATTAATTAGGTTCAATGTCATTAGTTGACTCCGCATTGTGTCATGGAAAGAAACTAAAAGTTTGTTTGAATTGGTTTTTTTTTTATGAAAAAATATTTTTTTCTTAAAAAACACATAATTTTTGCAATAAATATTTGAATTATATTTGAAAAAAAAGTTAAAACTTTGAAAAAAAACCTCAATTTTAAATTTTTCTAGAAATTAAAAGCTTTAACGGCTCAAAAAAATATTTTTTTTTCAAAATTAAAAAAAACAATTTAAAAAATAAAAAGCAAATTCAAACCAACCATTAAACATCATTCGTTGGCTCAGCATTGCGTCGGGCTGTGACGCTTGCTAGAGTGACGCTTGTAGCTGTGTTTTATGAATAACCGTGAATGCATTAGAGGTGGCTTTGGACAGCCACCTATGCCCAAAATAGTGTGGCGTATTTCCATTTTTTCTTTTGTTGTACTTGTTGTTTAAAGAAATCACATTAAAACGGGTGGATTAAGTGAAGGAAAGTAAGTCTACAAACTAAAATGTAAAAATAGTTAAAGGTATTTGTGAGAATTACAAAAGTTTACAATTGAAAAGTCTCTTAATATTAATAAATCTAAAGTTGGAGTCCGTAGAAGAAATTTCCTACTCATCTAAATTAGGAATATCTAGAAGAAGATTTACGAGTTCTATCTGTTTTAAGTTTCTCTCGGAATAAGCACTGCCTTCAAAATTGGACGGTCAAATTATCATATAACAGAAAATGACATAAAAGTGAAGCGTTATTATTATTATTTTAAAGAGAATTAATAGTGGGTCGTCGCTTAACCTCTAATAATGACTCAAACTTGAGCCTCTAGGTCTCAAGTGAGATGTGCTCTCAATCATGAGATTTTAAGTTCAATCTTATAAGGGTGGGAGATTTAACAAAAAAGAAAAATTTTAGAGTTTTTCATTATAGATTTTTTTTGGTTGAAAAATATTTTGGTGTTAACTCTTCTATGTTACTGACATTGGAAAACCAAGAAAAGAAACGATTTTTCAAGACTGGAGGGGTATGATTGCATTCAGAAAAAATATCGTCAAGTTGTCACAAAAAAAAAAAAAAAGGGTCTGGCAGACAAACGGAGCCTTGATTTCTAGATCTCACAAGGAAGCAACCCGGAAATTACATTGAAGGCGACATATATCGGCCAAGATGATGTAAGAACCAATATCGCCAATGGGAATACTCAATTATTTTGGTGTTGACTTACTCTCTCATATTAGTGACATTGAAAAACCTAGAAAACGAAAATATTCTTTAAGATAAGAGGGGTGTGACGGCACCCAAAAAAAATATCGTCTAATTGGTTAACGTCCCTTTCGTATTAAAAAAAAAAAAAAGGTCCCGCAAACAAACGGAACCTTACCTCGCAAAAAAACAAACGGAACCTTGATTTCTAGTTAGCTGTCACAAGGAAGAAACGAGGAAATTACGTTGAAGGCGACATATATGAGCCAACTTGACCTAAGAACCAATTAATTAGTCAACGGACATACGTAGCACTTATATTGTCTATATATAGATAACGAACATTGAGCTGGACCATACATAGAATAAAAGAGCAATTCATACGAACATTTTCCTCAATCATCACCATTGATGATCGCCATGGCCGATACGATTAAACCAGGTCAGTGCATGTATATCCACATTATTGGTCACTGCATAAATTCAGGAATATATAAAGCTCGTAAATTTGTAGCTGCAATCGATGAAGCAATTCTTGGGATATCATTTGTTACGGTTTTTGGGCTTCTGGAGCTGCCATATGAAAAGATTGATGGCAATCCTGTTCCAACCATAGTCTTTAAGAGCAAGCCTGCTTTCTTCCATGGATTTCTATTAGCTCTGAGTTTTTCATTCTCAGCTGCCGTGATCGCTGTGCTTCTACGCGATGTCTACCCAAGGACCACCAGATGTTGCCGCTGGCTTGCTGTTTTTGCCCTGGCGATGGCGTCAGGAATCGTGTTATGGTTACTGCTTTGCCCTCAAATATTAGGTTGGTGGAGAGATTAGAAGTAGTTCAAGTGGTTGAAACTATTTTTCTTAAACGTGAAATATTGAATTTAATCTCTATAGAGGTGGGGGTCAACTCTATGGCATGTAGGGTTTGATTTGGATTGGTTTTTTTTTAAAACATTTTTTTTGTATAATTTTCAAAAAAATAAGTTAAAACATTTGCTTTTCTATAAAAAGGTGAAATGAACTTTTCTTTTTAGAATTTTAGTTTCCTTTGACTCTAATCTAAACACTTATTAATAAAAAAAAATTAAGAAAAAAGTCAATTCAAACATGTGTGATGTCTCTGGTTAATCTAATTTTCGTTGAACTGCACAATTCAAGAAGGATGGAACCGTCGTTAGGAGGTATCATGGTCCGTATTGGAGATTCATATAACGTAAACTGATGGTGCAATTATAAGTGCCAAAAGAGATCTATGGCTTCTGACTCCGGCTTCGATCATGTGTCCGCCTATAATGTTTTCTTTTTTCTCTTAATAAAATTGCAAATGTCATCTAGACGTGATAAATTCCAGTCTTGTGATCATGTTAAAGACGACATGGTATGTGAAGGACTTTTTTTTTTTTTTCCTAATTTAAGGGAGGCCAAATACTGAGTACATGCAACAAGCGAGATTTGAGCTCAAAATCGCTCATATTAAAGGCGAGATATATTCCTTGACCATCTTAATAACACAAAGTTACAATATAATCTAACAGCTCAGAAATTCAAGCATAATTAACCTTCTAGTAGACTAGCAAACCACAAGTGAATTATTGAATGAGGCTTAAAAAATGGGGGGATACTAATTGATAATCGTACAACATCAATGCCAAAGGACGGATACGTTATTAAATTCTGCTAGTATCTATAATCAGGTCAAGAGAAATGATCTTTTGGCAACATTTCAAGGGAAATAGATCTTTTGGCAACATTCTGAGTAAGATATTAATGGAATAATGATAAAATGATACGGATGTTGGCATTTGGGTTTAAACCAAATGGTAAGTGAATGGAAAATTGAGTAATTATGTTGGAAATATATTTTGAAAAAAATTATAATTAATTTTATTCCAAAGTTCTAAAAGTTTTCCAATAGACATATCACTTCATTAGTGGAGGTGGCTAGTCAAAAAAAGTCTCATACTTTTCAAATAGGATTTTGAATTCTATAAATAACCCAGAGCTTTAGCACCTTCTTTGTTGAAAATTTTATGAGTTTCCATATCATATTTTCATATACATTAAAAAAAGAAAAATTCAACATTATTTGGTTCACAGTGTCTAGTAGTTTTGAGTGCTATTACTGTCAGACGTAGACTGTTGTATCTTAAAAAACTTGAGCCATTAGACCGTAAGCACCATATAGGTGTAATAAAATCTTAAGGAGTTTGGATTCAATCTTTATTGCATTTGCATTTGTCATGTCTAGTAAGCTTTTCCATTCGGATTTTATTCACTATTTTATTACACAAAATACACGAGTTATACACCTATTTTCCAACAATAAATAGCATACAATTATTAACAGTTACTTATCATTTTATAATATTACAAGCGAACCCTTATCTCAAATTTAATAAAAGTAAATCATGAAAATTATCTTTTATTAAAATTCAACCCCTTCTAATTGTCTCTAAAAGTTTATGTACAAGCAAGAGAATATCTTCAAGATGGATAATATATTTACATATGCATATATATATAAATATGTATTGTATGTATATTTATATAGCCCTTCTCATGTATAAGAGATAACCATTGTTCTAGAAATTGAGTGCACCAAGAAGGTCAAAATGTAAAGAAAATTGTGGAGTCATAGTAGGCCTAAAAGGACCATAAGCTGCAATTATGGATGGGCTTTTCATCTCTGATCTATTTGTTTGTTAGTGTCTATTTAGCAATAGTTGGAGTAACATTTAGCATTTTGACTTGGTCAAAACATTTTTTTGTTAATAGCCTTTTCCGAAGAATGTGGTTTAATTAGCAAAAGGGTTTATCACTTTTCAGTGATATATAATAGATATAAATTCTTCCTCTTCTTCATGCATGGTCTAGCAACTCTCAACTCTTGGAATCATCAAAGACTCAAAGTTCACTAAAGAGAAATTTCTTCTTCATCCATGAATCCAGCAGCTGTCAGCTTGAATGGGTTTTAGAATTAGGGTTTCGAGTTGATTTGGGGATTTTTGCAATCTGATGTGTTTGATGCTTATGTGTAGTATTTATTGATGTGCATAGTCTTTTGCATTTTTTGCCAAAACAAATAGAATTAACAAATGAGGGGTGTGTGCTTCATTTTTTATGACGACAGAGAGATATGGTAAATATTTTTATATCACACAGGATAGGGGGGTCACGACCGAACGCAATTCCTAGCACCAAGAATTGAGCAAGGGAGGACTACTTAGGACGGGGGGGGGGGGTCACACGAGAGGAAAGGAATCTTGCTTAACACTAATGTACATTTATACCAAATCACAAGAATATGCTATTTACCTTTGGTAAAAAATTAGCTTAATGTCAAGAGAAGTGATCGCGTCATCTACGTACCACAACGAACTAATTTGTCAACATATCATTATATTGAGTACTCTGAGGTACCAACTGCACTAAAAAATGTACTACATTATGGGAGTGGAATTCTTTTATACATGACATAAATTTTAAAATTTCTTACGAAAACAGCCTTGTTTTGGAACGAATTGTAAATCTAGCCTTTTATTACTCGGCCGCTGCCAGAGTAATTTTTGGCTATTGAAAAAACTTTCGGCGATTAAATAACCGAATTTGACCACATTTGAATTCACCACTCTATTCCCCACTCATTTTTAGCTGTGGAATAGCTGAAAGCTGACTTCGGCTATTCAACAGTCAATTTCGTTCATTCAAAAGTCGAAACTGTCCAATCTGCCTAACAACGTGTCAAGCAAGGAACTTTTGTTTTTTTAAAAAACTTGTGTTTTTTCAATTGCAGATGTTAGCTTTTGAATAACTGAAACGGCTAAATTTGAAATTCATTCCATACCAAGGTTATTTTCGCAAGAAATTTTAAAATTTGTGTTATTTATAAAAAAATTTGTATGGGAGTCACCTCTTGAATCAGTACTTGGAAATCATACATTATATAAGGCCTTGTTTGGATTTGGTGTTTTTCTTTTTTCGGTTAAAAAAGTACTTTTTTTAAAAATATATATATTTTTTTTGTAATAACGATTTGGTTTGGTTTCCAGAAAAAATTGAAATTCTGAAAAAAAAAAAACTCAAATATAGCTTTTTGTAAAAGTTAAAATTTTTATTTTCTAAAAAAATAAATTTTTCAAAAACAATTAACAAAAGTACTTAAAAAAAAATCCAAACTAGACCATAATTTATCTTAGCTTATGGGTTGAGACTTTGCTCCTGACAGTGGCATGCGTAGACGATTCCCAAATGTGAGTTATTATTACACCATGTGAGTTATTTTTAATTGAGTGAGAAAAAGAAAAAGCTAAACAAGCGAGACAGTTCAACAACTCAACTCTATTTACAATATTCGGCTATCTCTATACAACAATAGCCAAATATTGTAAATAGAGTTAAGCTGTTGAACTATGAATTTTTTTTGGATTCTTGTGGTGGAGACAATAGAAATTAAAATCAAGTTGCTTTTGGAAATTATTATTGAGATTTTTGTAGTCTTTCGTTTTATACTAGTAACAACTTAAATATAGTTAAATTTGTTGTCTTGTATTATAGAGAGTATGACCAAATGAATGTAAAATGCATTAATGTTCATGTAAAAGTCAATTTTTTTCTGATTAAAAAAAAATTGGATCGATACACGTTAGAGTTTATAAGCTTTTGATACCATATAGATATATACATACATATATATATATATATTTATATATGTGTGTGTGTGTTAAGCTTACATGATAAGTACAATGATAAGCAAAACCTATCTAAGCTTATCAGTGTACATGTATATCAATTATCTAAGCTTATCATGATATGCATGCTTATCAACATTGAAGGATAACATATGCATATCAATTATCTATGCTTATCATAATATACATCCTGATCAAGAAGGATAACACTCCTAAGTTATAGAGGACTCTTTAATACATATATTCCAATCTCACATATGACAGCATATACTCACTTTCTTTTTATTTTAAATATTCGCAATTCGATCGATTCCCTTTTCATTACAACAATTTTTCCGTAATTCCAGATTGTGACATCTTGCAAATTTCAAAATTGTGTATACGTAAGATAATCACATGTATGTTCCCAATTTTTGATAAATCTATTTTGACTTCCACACTAATTGCCACTGGAATCATTGTTGATCAGGGCTTTCCCTTATATTGAACTGTTTTGTATTTATTTCTAATACTTTTGCCTCAGTACATAGCTTTTCGGGAGAAGAGGTATGAAAAAAAATTTATTTATTATTCCACTACTCCACATTTCTATTTAAATGTTAGTTGCTTATCTATGGTTTGGGTTGTACTTATTCATCTTTATTATGGTATCTTTATCTCAGTTTTTGTTCTTTATTCATGTTTCTTTGTTATGCATTTAAGCTTCTCCTTTAAAAATACATTTCTCTATGTTTTATAATTAATGTTATCTTAATCACTGTTAGCATATTGCTTCTTTTTAACTAAATTGATATGGAATTTATGATAATTTATTATATTTTAATATTATATTTAAATCGTAAATATATTTTTAGAAAATGGAGGCAGGCCTTCCTTCCTTTTTAAAAAGAAAATGTGAAAATGAAATATTTTTCAAAATCATTTTCTAATCTGTAATTTAATTTTAGACCCTAATCGTAATTCTATTGATTGACAAATATATATGAACTTGACTACTTAAAATATTATCATACATATTGCAATCTCTTTATTATATGGCAGTTAAATCTTAGTAATATCATTAGTTTCTATTTGTTTTGGTAAAATATAGCAAGTTATTGTAGATCATATAGAAAAGTTGGTTTTAATACTACTCAACTATATGTAACAATGGGCTTTTTCCACCATATGGTTGCAAATCTCTTTATTAGGTAAGTCTAGTTTTTTTTTTTCCCTTAATACACTGTTACATTATTAAACATATGTACTATTATTGTTTAATCTATTAAAATTATTTTATATAATTTGTTTGAAACATTTAAATAGATAAAAAAACTAAATCTTTATAATATATCAACCTACACATAACACATCCCATTTAATCGCACGGGTGACATACTAGTTTATATATAATAGTATAAAGTTAGACCTCATTTTTTAGGTCATCTTAGGAGGTGCCATATATCATGATTTAGAGTGTTGTAAGTAGTATCAAATCAACAAGTTTTAATTTTTCTGGGCTTTATCTTAATTAAGTATTTTATAAAATAACCATTATTTAATATTAACAAATCACAAAAATTACGTTATAAGTCTCCACTTTTTTATCTTCTTTTTTGCTCTTTTTTCTTTTAAGTTATTTCAAAATATCGAAATCAATTCTTATATTTTAAAAAGCCATCAATTTAATCTCTATTATTAAATATTTACTGATAACTAAGTAACTTGGTTATCTTCTCTAATTTTAAATAATTATTAAATAAAATATTGGATGATTCTCAAGTTATCACGAGTGTATGAATGTGAGATTACCATATATATAATGTTTAGTTAAAATAAAAAATACACAAAAAGTACATTTATAGAATTTTTTAAACAAAAGAAAAACAAAATCTATATATTTATATATAAGAGTAATAAAGTTGGCAACACATTATCAAATTTTAATTTTTGTGGGGTTCTTTTTATTAATTACACTTCTATATTAACAAATGAGAAAATTATCCTACAAGTCCCTATTGTTTTTTTTTTTAAGTTAGCCCTAATTATTAAGAAAGATCCAAATCAATTCCTATTATTTTAAAAAAAATATCAATTTAGTCGATGTCAAGAACTATTTAATAAAAGAATTTGTATTTATATCTATACTATTATATAAAATTAAACTTACGTAAGTTTAGAGTTTTTTAAATGACACATGAGTTAACGCAAGAGAGGATAAGTCAAAATTTTACACTTTTATAAATAGTGATGTACAAAGTAATTTGAATTTTATTATTTTGACTGATTTTATTTCATAATTTTATAACATCTATAATCTATCTATCTATTGTTGAAAAATTATGAGGTAAATGACAAATTATCTCTAGAGATCTTTGGTTTTCCTACTGACTTCTTTAATTCATGGAATTTATTGATACTTTGAATCATGATTTCTTACATAAATGTAGCAACTTCTAAGTTTGTCCATTATCTTAAAATGGACTTGATTTAAAAGGTTTTGAGACTCTTTGAGTGTCCTTCATGAATATAGAAATAATGACATAATTTTCTCCTAAATCTATATATAATGATTCTTTTAGGCATTACACGAGACAACATAAATCTCTTCTACTAACAAATTATAGAACATGAGTAGCATATAGATCATAGGTATTTACCATGTTTAATACTTGTCTATATCAATATTCACCACGTGTGAGAAAAGGTTTACTACTGAAAAGTTCACTAACTTTTATTCTTGAAGTGCTACCAACATTGTATCATGGGAGGATTGGATCACAAACTGTTAGTACCGTAGCAAGGTGTAAAATCCTCAAGGAGATCAAGCTTAGTTGAGTCTCTTTTATTTGGTTTTCTTTGATATACTATTCAATTTTTTTTAGTTTATATTTTAGTTTTTTACGTTAGGTATTTTCCATATTCTCCAGTTTATTTACTTAATATTAGTTTCTTATCTGTAATTATTTTACCAACAGTAATGCACGTATTTATGTCTAGATAACTATATAACTAAAATGATGATGATGATGATGATGATGATCATAATAATAATAATAATAATAATAATAATAATAATAATAATAATAATAATAATAATAATAATAATAATAATAATAATAATAAAAATCATTATCATTAGCATCAGCATCAGCATCTATAGAAAATTGTACACACCTTAAAGGAGGTTTGGAGGTGTCAGAACAATCCATATGGTGTAGCCTCAGATGTGTCATTATTAATTTGTAATACAAAAAAGTGTTTAGAAGTTCAAAAGATTTGGTACCATGGAGGTATTATGAGAAATTTGGAACCAAAAATTATCATATTCTTTTAACTTGACACATTTTGAAGACTTTCATCACATTAAAAAAGTACAAAGTGACATTTATTACACATAAAACAGTAGATTATTCACCTTATAAGAGGTCACGTGACCTTAAAGTGTACAATTATTAATATAAATAAAGAAATGAATTTAAAAGTTCAAAAAGTTTGGTGCCGTAGAAAAGATAGTCTAAAACTAAAAGTTTCCATTAATTCTTTAAATTAGCACCTTCCTGAGGACTTTTATTATATGAACACATACCCAAAAAATAATAATAATAATAATACATTATACTTAAATATAAATGTATACATATATATATTTATTATGTATTTATCTACTTAAGTTTTGAAGGCCTTTCAATTTACTACTATGAATGTGCAAATAAATAAATAAACTTAAAAGTTCAAAAGATTTTCTTTTTTTGTTTTTTGAGAAGGGCAAGTTCCTCTCTCTGGGCTTTTATTAATACCAAAAAAACAAGTACAAAGTAAGGGGGAGAGGGGATGTAGGCTTAACCCTCTATTCTACTCCTAAATGAAAGATTGACAGGGCAATCTTCATACAAAATCTAGGATGATATGCAAATGTAATGTATGCGAAAAATAAATAAGGTAGTATTACTACCGTTATAGTTAAATGCATCATACATATGTGTGGGTGCAAATATCTTAAGAGGGGGGGGGTGAATTAAGATATAAATGCTAATTTTCGTTTTTAGAATTTGCAGTAAATTTACAACTCTAACAAGCAATATATCAAACACAATATAGGCAAGATAATTAGAATGAACTTAAAGGCAAAGAGAAGAGAGACAAACGAT
Source organism: Cordia subcordata (assembly GCA_028554755.1). NCBI lineage: Eukaryota > Viridiplantae > Streptophyta > Magnoliopsida > Boraginales > Cordiaceae > Cordia > Cordia subcordata. The sequence goes on from JAPTOF010000020.1 coordinate 6,351,960, forward strand.
TTTTAGGTGGTTTGGCCAAGCCTACGTCCACCGCCCAAGGAATCTCCCCTTAGGACTTCAAGAACTTCCACTAGAATGCTTCTTCAAAACTTGGTGAAGCACAAACCAAGATTTTACACCCTCTTTGAAGTCTTTCTTCAAAAAACCCAAGAGCTACACTCTATAGGATTTTCTCACACTTTACAAGCTAAGAATGGATATTTCTCACAATGATTTAAGCTCACAAAGTGTGTAGATATTCAAAGTATGACAAGAATTTGAATATGAGAATTTCCTCAAGAAGAGAAAATGATAAGCTCTTGAAGGCTCAAAATATTGCAAGAATTGGCTCAAGAAGGATTGAATGATAATAAAAGCTTTAGCACACTTCACTTGATTGATTAAAACTTGTATTTGAATGTGTATTTATAGAGGATTGAGGGTTAGGGATTTGGTAGGTGAAAGGGGATTGAAAAAATTTGGACAGAACGGTAAGAAACGGCTAGTGCATTTATTACTGACCCGTTCACGGTCGACCACTTGTCGTCCGCTTGCCTTTCACCCTCTCGACTAGGCGGACGTCGTGGCGGTCAACCGGCTAGGGGTCCGGCTTTTACCTTCACTCTGAATAGGCGGCGACCACCCGGTCGGCCGGTCGGTAGCTTAGTCCGCCATTCGAGAAAAGAAGTAAAGCGATTCCTTTGAAAAAACAAGCTCAAGTATATTTTCACAACTCCAAGTAATTTTGTATAAATATGTAAACACGTGTTGTGAATGAAAACACCCCAAAAACTCATTTTGACTCAATATATGCATTCAAATACATTTGTGCATAATTTTAAAAGTGCAATACTTGAGAAAAATTTTGCAATGATAAGGAAAATTGTTTTGAGCCAAGTCTACACAATATAAAGGCATTTCACAAGAAGAGCAAGAAAAAAATAAGTCCGGTATCCCTTATGTCTTCTCTTCTCCTCTTTATGCCTTCTCAACTTTTCTCTTCTCCAAATGATCCTTTATGCACATCTTCATATTTTCCAAGCTTCATTTGATATTCTCATTTCACAAGAAGCTGTTTAGTCAAATGCATATATATATTTTCATCATCAAAATCAATAAAGAATATTTAGCTAATAATATGTACTAAGAAGTACTACTTCCCTTACAATATGCTCCAAAAGTATTTGGTACTATAGTATAAGATAGTTTAGAATCAAAAGTTATCATCATGTATTTTTATATATTTATCTCAATAATTATCCGAACTTGAGACTCGTAAAAGAACTTTAATATTGAATTTTTTCAGTTATGTATATAAAAAAACTACCTAATGGGTTTGAAAATAACTAGTAATAATATATATACATATAAATACACACACACACACACACACACATATATATATATATATATATATATATATATATAAATTTGTCCCACAAGATAACACGTGAGCTCCATGATTGCCATGCCAAGTGATTGTTATTGTGACATGTCAACTTTTATTTTCCTCTTTTTTTTGTTTTAAATGGGTTAGTGGGTTCCAATTAATAGTAATAGGATAACATTAAAATTTTAGTATTAAACTATCAAAATTAATTAACAATTACATATATATACATATATATATGTGTGTATATGTGTGTATATATGTTATAAAGTTATACGTTAATTAAACTTAACAAACTCTTTGAGTGCCACATAAACTTAAAAAGAAATAGTAAAAATCAAATTATATATTCTTGCAAATATAATATGCAAAGTGCAAATGTCATTTATGTTTGAATATAAGAAAAAAGACAACAACATTATTTAAATTATAGATTAAAGTTAATAAATAGTTGATTTATATAACCTAATTAAGAGAAAGAGAAATAAGAAAAAAATTGTAAAGGGTAGTAATCATTGACCTCTAGTGAAAATCATTAAAGAAAAGAGAACAAAATAATTTTAAATAAGTACTAAAGGAAAGTTAAATATTTTTATAATATTATATAATATTTAGCAAATATAATAATAAACAATGTGAATGAGAAGAAAAAATTACAAAAAATACATAATTACTAAATTTTAAATAATACCTTCAAGTATGGGAGAAATTCGTTAAAAATCCATATTGACTTTAGAAGATTTTAATATTATGTTATAGTCCTAATGATTCATCAAGCTTTTGAATTCTTTAGATGCAACATAAGCTAATATGAGAGAAAATATGCATTAAATTGTATAGTTAAATTGTATGTTCTCATTAGTGATGTACAAAGTAAAAAAGTCATCCATTTTCAATTATAAGAAAAAATTATAGCATTTATAAAATCGTAAAGCAAAGTACAAAATAATTAGCCAACGCAACCCAAAGAAGAGAAGGTGAAAAAAAAATAATACAGAAAATATATAACTACTAATTCTAAATAAGACTATAACAAAATGATAAAATAATAAATAAATCTATATATAGTTAACTCATCAAAATTTAAGAGGCTATGCATGCCACCATTTGATTAACTTTTGTGGGTATATTAATATCAAATAGTCTTTAATATTAACAAATCTATATGATCACTACAATTCTAATCTTTTCTTTTTAGTTTTTAATTTAGCTTGTTTTGATATATATATATATATATATATGTATATATATATCAACCAATTATTTTTTGATCCATTAGTCCCTACCATTAAATATTTAAACAAAAATGACTATTATAATTTATTAACTTAGTAAACAAAAATATTTTTAACTGTAGCAATTATTAAATAAAATGATTGAGGTCATTATATTATTAGGCAAGTAAACGCATATAATCATGACTAATTTTAAATGTGAGGGTGTTATATTTATATGATGTTTAGTTAAAAAAAAAAAAAGAGTACACATAAAATTATATTTATAGATATTTTAAAAATAAAAATATATATAAAAAGCCCATTTATACTTGTGCAAAGCATGGGGTATAAAAGGACTAGTCATTATATAACACTTTTCAAATCATTTCACCAAAAAAAAAAAAAAAATCGTAATACGTGTTGAATCATGTTGCTATACAATTTAGTGCTTTTCTTCAATTCATGTCATAAATGCCAATATAATTAATTGTTGTGGCTAGGTAACTGATATAATATTTTATGCACGTTACTCAGACCATTCTTTAATTAATCAAGTATTACTCATACAATTAGTATCCTTTGACTTAAAAAGACTAACGACGACATTTGTGTCTTTATACACACTGTTATAGTTTTATATACCGTACAGATCTAATATGTTCAATTTTGATTGGACAAATTTATGTCGACTATAATAGAAGCCTAATCAAAAACAGCAATTTAGATCACAAGATGTGTTTCGCTACCATAATATAGGGACGCACTAATTTCTTATGTCATCTTTGGTAGTACTTATGGTAATTATACAATTGAAGAATTTAATTTTAGAACAAATATTAATTGTTAATAAATATTTTAAAAGTTATTTGATAAAGATAATTTCAATAAAATAGTATTTATTATAAAATAAATATTAATTATTGAAAATATTAAAAATTAAAAATATTAACATATGAAACTAAACATTATCTATTACTAATGTTTTTTTCTAAAATTAAATATTATTTACCAAAAATATAATGAATACTTGATTACAATCAACAACTTTACTAAAATTTATACAATTAGATAAATTTTATAGTTTTTAAAAATTATATTTTTATTTAGTTTTATTATATATTATTTATTTATTGTATATAACAATTTATTATTTACATTTACTTTATTGTCAAATGGGTTAAATATGAAAAGAATAAAGTAGTACAAATTTAAAAGTTATTAGAGAATAATTATATTGTATAATTACACCAAGTCATGCATCCCCCATGAGAATTGAAAAGTGTAATTGAGCAAGTCTAATTACACTCATTTCACCTTTGATCAAGTAACTATTTAATTAGACAAACATAACTAGCTGTGTAATTACTGTCAATTATACTCAAATCCAAGTTCTTCTTATGTTTTCATATAAAAGCAATAAAAATTCAGTTTGAAATCATAATTTATAGTCTAAGAAGAAATTTGTACGTTGGTCCACGATGAAAATCGACTAGATATTGAAATGATATGTAACTACTTGGGTCCCTACTAGTATCGATATCGACTTAAAACATTTTCACTTGGTGGGTTAAGCTCAATATATATAGCCTAGATAACTGGCTTGGACATTTTTATTTGACCCACTTAGGAAAGTTTTAGGCATATTGACAAGGTCCGACAGTTTAGTAATGTATCTTACTAAAAATCTTCAAAAGATGTTGAAAATGTATATTACTATTTTGGATTTTAATTTATAATATTATAGAAACAGTTTTAAGCATTTTGAGTGAATAAGTTATGGTCAATATGTTGACAGACTCGTAAATGCACCCGAATAGGGACAATTTTGCCCATAATCAACTATGTTAAAAACTAGTAATTATTTTTTAGCTTCGTGGCGTAAGTCTCATCACTTCCCCTAAAACTCTCAAAGGTTTCATAATACTCGTCAAATTTATTAATGATATGTCCAGGAAATTGTTCAGATCATCTGATCCATATAGTGACGCAATAGTTTCCAAATGAAAAGGAAAATATTTGTGCGTGATATTTATTAAAATCAAGAAAATAGATTATAACTTGAAATTATGTAATATTATCCAATTTGTTTTAAGGTTGAAACATACGATAAATTAAAGAACTTCGTCACACACCAATTAATACCTCAGTTAAAACCACTCATAACTTTTTACCAATTCGCTTGGGTCAAATGGAGGCGCGTGATAGACTTTATAGAAACCATCTTCTTTAACTATCCAAGAGCAAACTCCATCATGACGTTCTTTTGTCCCACAAGCTGATCCTTTGATTTCGTGAAAGACCTCGAAACTTTTGTCCTTTGCTCCCCACCAGAAATGGCAGAAATATAACGTATTAGCGATGAAACGGCCGTTAAAATGCCAATGGAAGTCATCATTTACAGCAAGATCGTGAAATCCAAGATCATCATCTCCGGATGCACAATGGATTCTCAACTGAGGAGAATTTTGAGGAAGGTTATTAATGACGTGCACTTCATAGCGTGGAGTGAATCTAATTCTAAGAGGTTCTGTTTGAGAATTAGCAAGAAGAATAACAAGTAAACGGAGGAACAGTTTGACTATAGAAGAACTCATTTTTACTTCATAACAAGCTGGTTATGATGCTTAAGAATGTTAGTAGTTTTTTTTGCCAATTTATGGTTGGGAAAAGCGAAGTGGTATGAGATTGTGGTTCATATATGGTGAATATTCAGTTTTGAGATTTTACGTTTCAATCATAATTAATACATCGATCTTGTGGTTCATATATGGTGAATATTCAGTTTTGAGATTTTACGTTTCAATCATAATTAATACATCGATCTTGTGGTTCATATATGGTGAATATTCATTTTTGAGATTTTACGTTTCAATCATAACTAATATATCGATCACCCATTAACTTAATTAAATAATCCTGCCAGTATAGAAATTTATCATATATTTTTATATTAAATATAACCCAATTCTTAAACAATGAGTTAACTGTTCTTCTTTGATTTTTTTTTCTTTTATACTTATTTCACACACACACACACACACATATATATATATATATAATCACACAAAAGAAAAATCTATATATATTACATAAGATGCACTAAGGACTAGTATGATAGTGTGTTGGGAATGATTTTATTTTAAGATACTTTTCCTATTAAAATAAGGACATATTTTATAAAATTTAAGATATTTTATCACATGCATCATATAGAAACTCAAAACAAACCATAATTTTTTATTTTATAAGAAATAAGTAATTCATCCTCACCTTATTTTTATATCTATAGAAGTATGATTTCCTTTTAGTTTTCATATAATCAATGTGGTAAGATATTTTAATCTTATAAGATAGTATATTGATTTCAATAGGATAAGCATTCTAAAATAAGATCATTCCAAACACAAGTGTGAGCGAAACATGTTGGAAGCAATGAGATGGTTAAATATGCTTTGCTTTCTGAATTCTTTCATCAACTTTTCGTATTGTTTTCGAAGCTTTACTAGTTAGTTAATCCCATGGATATACACCAGATCCAATGGATGATAAAAAATATTGTTTGCATTGTATCAGTGATCTAGAAGGTAAAATTATATTATTATTCTTTAGCTTCGCAAGTTAAATTCCCACGTCTAAATACTTCAAATTTAAGAACTTAGATTCAAAAAACTAAGTGCATGTTCGGCAATAACTTTTCAAGTAGCGTTTAGTATTTTGACTGATCAAAATACTATTTTACTAAATTATTGCTGTTCGGTGAACTAGTGTTTCAATTAGTTTTTTAGGTAGCTTTTAGCGTTTCAACTAACGTTTCTCAAAAGCTAAAAATTTTAGGGTTTCAGGTAGCTTTTAGCTTTTCATTTTTTTTTTTGGGCAATTCTACCCTTTTTGCATTTTTTTGATTTTTCTATTCTTTTTCCAATCTCTCTCTATAATTTTACCTTTTCTTTCACAAATATAAATAAGAAATAATATAAAAATGAATTTCAATTTTTATATAATCAACATTACTAAAAGCATAAGTTTTATTAGTACATTTTTTTTAACAAAATAATTTTGAATCTATTAAAATTAATGTTTGTAATATTGATATAAATGTTTTACCAAAAAATTAGTTATACTTTAATATTAAAATATGATTATGAAAATAAATATCTAATTATGAAATATATTATCTTATTCCTATAATAGTAATAGTAATTACAATTATCATAATAACAACAATAATAATAACATGATATCAATATCCTTTTACGTCATTTAACATTCATCAGTTAATCTAACAGCTAATTTTACTAAACACATTTTATTCAATCAGCTAGTTAAACAGCTATCCGCTAACAGCTAAAATACAACAGCTATCAGCTACTCCCGCAGCTAAATTTGTCGAACAGGCCCTAAACCTATATTAATGCACGGATTGTAACAACAATATTCAAGAATGCGTTAGACAATTCCCTAACACTCATATCTGCGGGATGCTTCATGCAAGTAACTCACTTTTTAGTTTTTGACCCCTCAATCAAAACGAACACTTGAAATTAGTGGAGTGAAATGTGTGTCCGCTTTGTATCCCTCAGCTTAAAACGGAAGCAGATTTGTGCATAGTTATATCTTCAGAAGTGATGTAGAGTTAACCATTGTACCATTGCCTCAAGGTATGCTATCCATGGACCATATTTTGTTTCAGCAATTCAACGGAATAACCCGAATGCATTAAAAGTGGGCCATAAAAATAGGCAGTACAAAATCACGTCCTTTAAAGCTCTAGAAAGCGTTTATATAATTAGACAAATATGAAAAGTAATATCAATGAGAATATTGACATTCCTGGCAAAACGAAAACATTAACATTTACTGTGTTTAGGAAGATACAAACAAATCTAAAGAAAAGATAAAACTATAATGAAATGAAAGCCAGATGACAAATATAGTTTCATCCTGCACAAAACGGAGCACAACTGTAGTTTAGCAAATGGCAAAACAATCTAAACAACAATAATATATCAAAAGGTGGAACCTACAGTTAAGTTACAACTTTAACAAGATAATATATAACTACATTAATGCAAGAGAGGAAGGACAAATATCACTTTAGGATGAAATTACCCTCCAAAATTGCCTTTTAGTATATAGAAAAGAGATCGCCATCATTCGCTTATGACTTCATTCTACAAAATCCTGGAAATTAGTAATATTCAAAGTAAAAAGAAAAATAACATTGAGTTAACTCATAGTTTAGGAGTTGGTTATATTCAATATGAGAATATAATTAAAACTAGTAAATTTACATATTAGTGGGCACCATTTAATTAAACTTTAATAAGTGTAATATTAGTTAAAAAGAGTCAAAATGTTAGTTAAAAAAATCAATGACATATATTAATTACAATCATAACTAAATAGTTTATGAGAAATAAATTTGACTTTTACATGAATATTATATTAGTGCATTTTACATTCAGTTGGTCATACTCTCTATAATACAAGAAAACAAATTTAACTACATTTAAATTGTTACTAGTATAAATTAAACACTATAAAAATCTCAATGACAATCTCCAAAACCCACTTCATTTTAATTTCTGTTGTCTTCAGCACAAGAATCCAAGAAAATTCAGAGTTCAATAGCTCAACTCTATTTACAATATTTGGCTATTGTTGTATAGAGATAGCCAAATATTATAAACAGAATTTGAGTTGTTGAACTGTCTCGCCTGTTTAGCTTTCTCTTTTTCTGACTTAATTAAAAATAACTCACATAGTGTAAACAAAGTCCCAATCCATAAGCTCAGATAGACTACATTATGTATGATTTCCAAGTACTGTTTCAAGGGGTGACTAAAAATCCTCCCGTAATGTAGTACATTTTTTAGTGTAGATAGTGCTTCAGAGTACTCAATATATATAACGATATGTTGACAAATTAATTCGTTGAGGTACCAATGCTTTAATATATCCAAATTAAAGTGATCGATATCATTACAGAAACACAGTTAAGGCTAACAATTGATAAGAACTAGGTCCCAATGCTTAATTAATCTCTTATTCTTCGGACCCGTGCACTGCCGGAGTTTTGTCCACCTTTTCTTAATATATGCATGTCTTCTCTCTTTCCCTATTTATTCTGCTTCAGTTAGTACCTAAAGCTTCATTATTGCATTACATGCATGCATGCACTTGAACAGACAAATTTTACTATACACTCATACCATAAGCGAATTTTACTATACACCCCCACATCATACCCCCATTTAGTACTCTATATATACAAAATTAAGAAACAATCAGTCATAGCCCGCTCAAGTGCAGAATCTGAATATAGAGCTATGGCATTAACGGTGTGTGAGTTAATTTGGGTGAAACATTTGCTGAAGGATTTTGGAGAAGATTGCTCTCAGCCTATGAAGTTAATATGTGATAACCAAACAACAATGCATATTGCAACCAATCCTATCTTCCATGAAAGGACTAAGCATATTGAAGTCGATTGTCACTTTATAAGGAGTAAAATGTTAGCTAAGGAGATTATTATGTTACATGTCAATTCAAATGATCAATTAGCAGATCTCTTTACTAAATACTTAATAATACCCTCTTTTAGGTATTGCACATGCACTATATATAGAAAAAACTTGCAGATCTCCCTCTTTCTTTCCTGTCAACTCTCACGCTGGTTTCTCTATCTCTTCTCTGTTTGCTATTCTCTTAAAAATAATTCTTGTTAGACATAGTAGTTATTATTATGAACATATAATGTAAAACTTTTGATATATATAAAACAAGAAATTCAATATTTAGTAACAATTTTTTTGTGAGAACAACAATATCAGTGATGTTTTAAAAGTTGTGAACTCTATAAAATTTCATAGATTGTGAAGGTAATACATCATCACTAAAATAGTAATAAAAAAGTAATGAATAACTAAAATTTGAACAATTAAAAGCTTTGAATGTAAAGTGTTAAAATTATAAACATATAATATGCAATCAGTAAATAATTAAAAATTATAAATATATAATATAAAAATTATTTACATATAGTAACAAAATTGTGAACACGCTATGGTAGTAGCTTTGTTTGGTCTGGGCACGTGCATCACGCATATGCACATTGGCTATGATTCTTTGTTGGTGTATAATACTGTAAGTATACAATATCGAACTGAGGCGACACAGTACGTGAACAAGTTTCACTATTGCTATAAGTAACCTTCTAGTAGACTAGGAAACCTCGAGTGAATTATTAAACAAGGCTTAAACAATGGAGAAAACAACGATAATCATTTGGATATATGTATTTGACAAACAAGACCTGCTCCGGGCAGTAACAAAGTTATCAGGTGAGTTAAATACAAAACCATTTGATTGTTATTGTGATCAAAATTCTTTATCTAGATGGAACACCAAAGTCCGAGCCAGCGTCTTGGAAGATTAATTCATTCGTAGCCTCTGTTGGAGTTGAAGTGAAGATTCCCAAAAATTTAGTTGGAAAGGTCATATCAATACCGGTTAAGGGTGTACGCAAAATGAGGCAATTCAAAACTTTTTTTTTTTTAAATCCAAAAATTAAACAACTCAAGCATACTTGTGCTCGGGTTTGAGCCGCACGGGCTACTGTTAAGTTAATTGCCCTGGATTACTTGATGTAGTGGTTTTAAGAAGAATTTTGTACCTTAAGTTTAACTATTGGTAGTCAGATTCCCTTGGAAGACTGATGGCTGGTTTTGCTAATTTGATTTTTCTCGTAAATAATTAAAAAAAATTCAAGTCCTGAAAAATGGGTCTTTTCGCAATAATTTAAGTAAAGTGTTAATACAATAATGACAAAACAATCTAGATAATTTACAATATGGAACGTTGCTTATTACTCTATAACGTTACAAGAGGATTCCTATTCTAAGTTTAGAGGAAGCAAATCATCCAAGCTATCTTTTATTAAATTGAACCCCTCCTAATGCTCTCCAAACATTTTCACACACACACATATATATATATATGTATGTATGTATAATAAATTAATTATGGGTTTTCGTGTGCAGCCCTTCTCATGTATGACAGATATCTTGTTGCTAGAAATTGGGTGCTCCAGAAGGTCAAAGTATAAAGAAAATTGTGGAGTCGTATTGGGCGTAGGAAGGGCCATGTGATGCAATTATAAAATATATTGGACCTTTTGAGGCAATTATAGATTTTTGTAGACAATTCTAATTGGTCAATAAAAATGATTTACTGGGACTATCAACCACTCAGCCATCTCTGTGAAAGACAATTTTCATTTTATTCCTCCGAACAGAACACGGCCACAGGAGTGGATACTACTACTAAAGATTGCAGGTGTGAATCTACCGGTGTGTGTAGCCCTTGTCATGTATGACAGATAATCTTGTTGCTAGAAATTGGGTGCTCCAGAGGGTCAAAATATGAAGAAAATTGTCGAGTGGTAGTGGGCCTAGAAAGGGCAATGTGGTGCAGTTATGGACGGGCTTTTCATCTCTGTTTGTTTGTTAGTATAATTTTGGTTTCTTCACGGTATTTCTCTTGTTTCTGTAATTTCTCCCCATTATCTTCTGAGTTAAATGGTTTCTAGACAAAGAATAAGAAGTACAAATTCTTTCATACCTTATAATTCTTTTCCATTCTAAAAGGAGGATTAACAATTCATAACTATTAGATTCTATTTGTAATATAATGTTATAATGATCAAATTTATTTTCTAATAAAAAGAAATGCGATGCAAACCTTCATTTGTATACGAAGAAAAAGTCAAAAAGTAATAATTTTCTCTGGTAGCAAATTGAACTCTTAGTTACAAACTAATAATGCACAATATACATATTGGCGAATTCTTTTCCCACTTACATATATATATATATATATATATGTATGTATGTATATATGCATATGCAATACTTAAGTTTGTCTTCTACTATAATTGGATGCAAGACAATACAAAAATAATTATACCAAATTATATAATTTTATATAAGAGGATCGAAGTTACGAGATAATCAAATCATTTAAAAAAAATATAAGGAGTCTAGAGGTCCCATCACCAGTTTTTGCTATGGTAATAATATATAATTCCATAATTCCGTACAAGGTTTGCCGTTAGAAATAACTAAATATGATTGAGCTACATTTCTCGTGGCCCAAAAAGTTTTCAGTTTGTTGTCTTTGTATATTTGTTGTACCCACTACTACTGGGAAAAAAAAACATTTATTGGGGACTAATTAACTCTTGAAAATGTAAATTGGTGCCATCTGTGGCTTTTATACGGAAGGTTGATGGAAGGTAAAAAGTGTATTTGAGACTATTAAATTTTTTGAAGTCTAAAGTGAAACACTTGTGGCTTTAAAGAAGGTTTTTTTTTTTTTTTTTTGGGGTGTCGCTTTAAAGAAAGGTTGATTGTTGGAACAAATATTGGTTCCAAACAGCAATAATAACGATTATAGTGATCGCATAGTGCGCTTAATTAGAGATTCTATAATATTTTTCAATGCAAGCTCATGAGCCATGTGATGAGAAGAAATCGTAGCTCATTAGTAGTACATTTTGTTGGAGATTTATATGTCTGAAGTTGTAGCAAAAAATTACTATTAATCCCCTTTAAAAAAAAAAAGACAAAAAAACTGATGAGCCATGTTGAACCACAAATAGCAGTACACGATGCACGCCTTAACTGAACTAAAACATAAATCAAGAAGTATCAGCACACCATGAAATTTATACTTTTTAAGTGAATGGAATACAATATTGCAATTAAAGGAACAACACAACAACAACTTTCCCAATAGGGTAAATGACCTATTTGGTCCCTTATTTTTTACCCTTTTGATAATTAAGTTCCTTATTTTTAAAAGGCAACAATTCATTCACCTATCTTTACAATGACGCTGCTAGTCCCAAACTGAAAAAAGTTAAAAAATTAGAACTAATATTGTTACAAATAACAAAGATAAAGGACCAACAACGTCAAAAATTTTAAATATAAAGATTAATATAGTTACAAATTACAAAAATAAGGGATTAAATATTATTTTTGATATTTTTTAAATTTGAGACTAAAAGTATCACTAATTGCAAAAATATAAAACTAAATTATTATATTTTAAAAATAAATAACTTAATTATCAAAAAAATTAAAAATAAAAAACCAAGTAAGTCATTCACCCTTCCCAATATTTGAATATTTAGCTAGAAGACAAAGGATGGTAGGGCCGAAGTGTCTTTTGGAGCACCTTGTGGCCAATCATTGCAACCGAAGACCTCTAACATTTTTGTCCACAATGGAAAGAAATAATATATATGTTGGGTCTAAAATGTTGTTGTTCAGAAGAATGTTGGAGACCCTGTACAATATATGTTTAGGGTTTCTCGTTCTGCTAAAAATTTGCATTGCATTATCGCCATTCTCATCAGTCAATTTTTTTTGTTTTTTTTTTTTTTGGGGGGGGGGGGTGGTGTTGGTCCTATTTATATAAATGATCGCGTGTTGAAAAACTTCAGTTTGTCCAACATGAAGGAACATAACATTTTTCCATAATGGACTTGTCACTTTCTCTAAATTATTATTTAGCCATACATAATAACACATCCCATTTTATGGTTATTACCCTTTTGCTATATACACCAGCTTCTCATTAGCCACAACGTGATGACAAACTTGAGTGCATATACCAAATTGTTGTCAACACTTTGTTTTCCTAACCGCAAGCAAGGTCGGCATGTGGCTTATACACAAAGCTGTTTCTTTAAGCATTTCAATAGGCTTAAAAATTGTGATAGTGGCATTCTCTTGCAAAATCAGATTAGCTCATCTGATCATGACGATCTTGACTAATAGTGTGTTTGGAATGATCTAATTTTAAGATACTTATCCTATTTAAATTTGGAGATATCTTTTAATATTTAAAATATCTTATTATATGTATAATGCATTTTATAGTTATAAAAAATAAAATAGGATGGATTGTTTATTTCTTATAAGATAAAAAGTATAGTTTGTTTGAATTTTTAAAGGATTCATGATAAGACGTCTTAAATCTTATAAAATTTTCCTTCATTTCAATAAGATAAGTATCTTAAAATAAGACTATAATAAATAGAGCATAATATATTTCACTAGCTTACTTAATTTCTTTGTCTTTTTTTAGTGACGTGCCCCTTGCATTGCTTTCTTGGTCGATCAAGTATGCTAAAGACATCGTTCTGCTCAAGTATTACTTATTAAATTTTGTATTATGATCTTGATCGTGGGTTTGAGGTCCAGAGTTTATCTTTATGTTTGTCTTTTTTTTTTTTAAGTTGATTGCTTTTGAGACGTACTTCTAGCTCTCTGTAACAAAGTCTATTAGGGTATTGACTAATTCATGCTATGGGCTAACTTTTTGAGATGTGCCCCTCGCTCTCTCGGTCGATCAAGCATGCAAAAGACATCGATCTGTTCAAGTATTACTTATTAAATCTACGATTACGATATATCCTAATCGTGGGTTTGAGGTCTAGAGTTCATTTTTATGTTTATCTTTTTTTTTGTTTTTTGTTTTTTGTTTTTTTATGTTAATCGCTTTGAGACATACTCCTAGCTCTCTGTAACCGGGTCTAGGCTATTTGACTAATTCATGCCATGGGTTAAATTTTTGAGACGTGCCCCTCGCACTCTCGTCAATCGAGTATGCAAAAGACATCGAACTGCCCAAGAATAACTTATTAAATCTACAATTACGATCTTCATTGTGAGTTTGAGGTCAACAATTTATCTTTTTATTTATCTTTTTTTTTTTTTTTATGTTGATCGCTTTTGAGATGTACGTACTCCTAGCTCCCTTTTATCGAGTCTATTAGGGTATGGACTAATTCATGTTAATTAAGCTTCCTAGAAATTGCCTCTTTTTTTTTGGCGATTAACTGAAATGGAGTATTTGAGCAACCTGGAAGACGTGAGCAAGTGACGCATGGGGACAAAAGGAGTTACTAATGGTGGCACCAAAGATGCTTTGAAGTTGACAAGATGGTGCTTATAGCTTTTTTGGCATTAGGTTCATATTCAAAAGTGATTGAAATTGTTCAGCACTTCCGTAATGCCATTGTCGAGTATTCACAGTATATGGTAGTGCCTCATGCCATGACATTCGATTTGGACAGCTTAGGTACAAGTCATGTGGTTCTTACAACATCAAACGTCCTCATCTTAATGATAAGTCCGATTAAGAAAAAACTCCCAACAAATTATATAATTAAGACGATGCTTACCTTATGCAGCCGCTATTTTGTCCATCTTAATCCAATGATGTCATCCACAAATCAATTTCGTGAGAATTACAACTTAACACAAAGTCGCAAGCAACATAGAAATTACACCGCTTAGATACAACATTATCATACAAGGTTTTAAGTTTTCTTATATGGTCGAACGCATCTTAAAGTTCAGGTATAACTACATGAATAAACTAGTACAAACTCGTTAATTTGAGATTCTTTTTGAACGGTATGGAATCTAACAACAGTTATGAAATCGTTGCATTTATCCATCGTACATCTATGAGTGCAAAATGTGGCAACAACTATGCATGATTCTAAATTGTGGTACTACGTAATGTAGAAGAGATAGCGATTTTCACCTAAGAAAATATTTGTTGATTACAAATACATGGCTCAAGTTAAAAGGAAAAATCGTAGGTGGGAGATTCATGTCCGTGCGTGGCATTTGACCACTGGCGCAGCAGAGCAAAAATCAACACATAATAAACAATTAAAAGGTGGTTAATTAAGAAACTTCTCAGAAAAATCCCAGACTTAAAAAAAACCTAAACTTTTTTATCCACTTTCTCAGTGGACTAAAACCTTAATGATCATTACGTAAACCAAGGAGTAACATGCGTGCAAGTTAATATTTTTCTATGATCACCTTATCTTGTTAATTATTATAATCACAAGTTAGCATAGTGTGTTTTTAGGTCCAAAAAAAAAAAAACAATGTATGATGAGACTAGTGAAAATTTTATTAATTGTATATATTTTTTTTGCTAGGCTAAATTTTTTTATTAATTGTTGTAAAGACAATAGGGTCATATAATACTCTAGAGACTACTATATTTACTATTTAGAGAGTAATATATTTAATGCTGTGATTAAAAAAATTAAACCGAAGAGGAAAGATGATGATGCAAAATGATGATGAGCTTATCCCATTTGAGCCAATCACAAATGTGATGACATCATGAGTGATTAGAAAGAACAGGAAATTAAAGAAATGTGGGGTTGTTTTCAGTTGGGGAGTTGGGAGGGAGGAAGTGGACACGGGGCATATATCGTACAGGTGATGGTACAAAAGAAAATTAAGCGCATGCACTGTAGAAACCCTTTTTTTCTCTCTTCATTTTTATCATGAAAAAGTCTATTAAGATAAGATCACGTTAAATTCAGTACAAGAGTTACCATGAATCTCCACAAACGACTTAATATAACTTGAAGTTGGACAATTGATCTTTGTGAGTAGAAAATATAGATTTAGATGAGTGACCATGAGTCTCCACAAATGACCTAATATAACTTGAAGTTGGACAATTGATCTTTGTGAGTAGAAAATATAAATTTAAATTTAAAACTTTTATATAATACAAGACGTTGTTATTCAATCACTCCGTTAATTTGTCAAAACCTCGAAAAGGTGCATAAGATGGGGTGACCAATGTTAGCTCAGAATTCTGCACGAGGAATCAGTGGTGTTTTTAGAGCAAAAGGGAATAAGCAAATTGGCATATTCTTGGCCTTTATCCTTCTGTTCTATGATTTTATATTAATCTACCAAACTATCAACTTGCAACTTGCAGTGGTGCGACATGGCCAGATACATTGTAAGCCAAGCTAGCTGTAGCTCGTGAAATCGACCATATAAATATGAATATATAAATATATATATATATATATATATATATATATATAGACACACACACACATTCCTTTTCAAGTATCCTAAAAGGGTCACATTAGCACATGACAACTCATAATATATTGTTAGTCTTATGTATTAATTTGTCATGTATTATTATTTAGTTAATTTCTATCATTCATATATAGTTTTTTTAACTTTTGGATTTTATTGTCAATCTATTATTAGTTATTAAAACAATGTTTATTTGTAAAATTTTAAAAGTTTCATGATTAGATTCATCTATTATCAAAAATAAATAAATGTAACTAAAATTTTGTATCAACTATTACAGATAAGTCAACCTATACAAAGTACAGGATACACCACTAGCAAGTAATAAATATTGCAAACTTTTATAAAAATGAAATTCTATTTTTATCCTTTCTCCTCTAAAGTAGAATACTATTTCTTGATGAAAGTATGCAAATAAAATTGCACATATTTAATAAACTGATTAATGACTTTGTGAACTAAAATATCATAAAAGTACGATATATATATATATATATATATATATATATATAGAATGACATTATCTCACGAATTCAAGATTAACCAATATTAATGATCATGTTCATATCTTTAATCCTTGAACATAAGCACTTTGGTGGTATAATATTATTTCCTAGACGTATAGGTATATACATGCCGTGTTAAATGTGCACAAAGAGATCTCATTGGTCCTTAAGCATGTCATGCCACTAGTCTATATAAGTGTGCTATTCCTAATCAAAAAAATTAATGAAATTGACCTTCAAAAAAATAAAAAAGAGAGAAAAGAAAACTTGAGTCAATAGCATTGTGCCACAAGGTGTATGTGATGAAGACCCTTCTCTACACGTTTCTATTAGCTCCTGCGATTTTTTCTTTTCCAAAAGTTTTTAGCAGCCACTCGTTTGGTTTTATAAGTGTTTGAATAATAGTAGGTTGTTAGTGCTTTTATATTCCGTATTTTGTATGAGACTGTATTTATTTTTCTTAAAAGACAAATTTAATCATAAAAGTTTTACAAATAGATCTTATTGTAAGTATTATAGTTGACTGACAGAAATAATAATGTACATAAATAATAGATAATATATAATAGATGAATAATTATTAATGTATTAAAAGTAACTACTTAAGTTGAAATGACATATTTTGAAAGTAAGAAAATTTTTATATATTTATATATAGAGTAAATAGCATATTACTCTTTAGTAATTTAATCAAAGGGCACAAAATTTTTTTATAATTTCAAAATTAACTAATTACCTCCTTGTATTTTTAAAAAAAAAGTATGCACGTAATCTCTTGCTGTCTCGTTTCCATCCAATTCACAGAAATTGCTATGCACGCGTGTTAACTAGGAGTCTAATACTATACAACCCATCTGAAAAAGATTATTCTGGACCAAATTAACCTCAATATATATATATATAGTGAGTGAAATGGTCTCTTCCTAATTGCCGCAATAACCCTTGTTTACTTGTGACTTTCTACACTTATGGTTAACATGAGGCTTGTCAGTCGTGATGATTTTTTTGTGCGTTCCTTTTCCTTTTGGCCCATTTTACGTTATCCAAACATGGTGTTCTTGGTATGAGGCTTCGATGGTTCTTCTGCAAAGTCTCTTTTTTTTTTTTTTTTTTTACGTTGTTTTGTATCCATGGCGTTGCTCCATTATTCTCTTTACATATTAAACATATCCGAGCCTCATTTTGTTTAGAGCCTATATCCCAGTCTAAAAAAGTTGCCATTTCTGTGACTTACATGAGAATTTTAACTTTTCTTTATTATTATTATTATTATTATTATTATTATTATTATTATTATTATTATTTTGATATAAAATTGTTCAGCTCTCGATTTTTTGAGACCCCAATGTTAAATTGCAGGAACAAAAACAAGATGATGAGTTTGGTAATCCATTTGATTTTTTAGGTTAGGAACTTTCTGAACAAAGGTTAGGGTTCCCAATTTAGATTATCTCTACTTAGGGATGAAGTACATTAGCAAATATATATATATATATATATATATATATTGATATAAGCGGCATTAAAGTTATCTATTGACTGCCATTAGTTTTTCTTTAAGGAAAAAAAAAAGCAAAAATGAGGAGAGTACGCATACTTCTTAACTATTTAAAATAGGGTGATCACACATAATTTTTAAAAAGGCGATTGATAACTAGTTTTAAAACTATAATAAAGAGATTTTGTACACTTTGGCCAAACCATTGGAGGATAATATAATATTTACTTTTGTAAATATATATATGTAATACATATATATGTAACATACATGTATACTTATATGTGTGTGTATATATATATATATATATATATATATATATATATTAATTAGATGTGAATCCCTTGTACCGTCAGAAAAATATTCTAATTATCTTGTCATGGCTACATGGATATATAGTAAAAGATAATTATGCAAATGACAAGTTTGTTAGTACTAATTGGGAAAATTTTCTTCCTTCTTGGCTTTGTGAGGTCAAAATTCATGGGCCAATGGCGATGGGGATGTCGTCGGCGGGTGTTGGAAAAACCAGGTATAGTCTCCTGCTTTCAATTCCACTGGGAGAAATGGCCATTAGTCCAACCCCCCCACACACACAAACACACACTGATTCCAAACATGAAAAATAATGTAATAATAAAAAGCAGATGTGTTGCGTGCGTGTGGAGAGAACGAGCTTGAAGTGACAGCCTAAGCCGATAGCCACTTAAGTGGCAACCCCCACACCCTCCCACTTTGATGTACTCTGAATTGAAACAACACCATGTCAACATCTGTCATGCCACCATTGTCTCCCGCTAATCTCTTTTATAATGTTATAATTAAAATTTAATAATTATAAAATATAAATAATTTTTATATTATATCAAAAAGCATAATTTTTTAATATATGTCACATATTATCATTTTATTCCTTTTTTTTTTTCATTCCACAAAGTACTTACTTTCCCGGTCCACCTAAACACAACTATTACCTACTCTAAATTTGTTTAATCAGCAATTAATAATATTATTTTCATTTAAAAATAGCATTAAAAAATTTTTGTTACCTTTTTACAATATCAAATTATTTTCTAATTTGATTTTTGATTTTCCCAATTTAAATTATTTATTTAATTATTAAAAATCTTTCATAAATATTTTAAATGTTTTATTCTATTACTAAAAATCTCCCATAAAAGCATTATTAATATTGACAACTTAGTGAGAACTAAATTTTAAAAAGTATGTTTATATTTTATCCAAACATTAGAATGTAAAAAAATTAAATATCAATAATAAATAGGTCATTGAAAACACATACTTTTGTAGTGTATCGGACGGTGTATACTGTAGTTGACCATTGTAAAAAAAAATTCTCACTCGTCTCTACTGACAATGTATCTTGACAATGTCTAGTTCTATACTCAGATCATCTAACTCACTTAATAAGATAAGACATAATTTCATTGGTTAGCCGTAACAAATTAAAAGATAAACACAATAATAACAATAATCCAATACATGAATCTGGATGACTAGAATTCAGAATGTTAAAAAAGGGTCGGGCCACTAGTCAAAGAAAAATCGCATCAAACCTTATATAAGTCGTTTTCTAATCTAATCAGCAACTCTAAAATACCATTCTCTTCTTTATAAGGAGGAAGTTGACCTGATTGAAATTAACAGAAGAAAGCAAGACTGCTTATCCAAAATGACATAAAACTTCCTAATTGTTATGTTGAAATTTTGCATCGAAGTAAAAAATTCAAAAGAATAGTTTTTTTATTTTTTATTTTTTGCCTGGTGGCTTGTATAATTCATTATTCACAATATAAAATTTTATTTTCAGGAATAACGGAAGGGACCAAGGTTCATTTTGACAAAAATCGATCTTTTTGAAATATCTATATAATGGTTGTTCTCGTACACAAAATAATATTAGGATTTACGGAAGGTCAGCAAAATAATGTTCTTATAATTTTGGGGGGACCTAGATGAAGTTTTCTAAACTTGGGGGACGACGAATAACTTGCCTTTATAGAAATAAATGAGGGATATTGATCGTTGGTAACTTTTTCTTTTCCTTTTCTATAAGAATTAGTAGTTGATCTTTGCTTATCCTGATGATAAATCGATGACAAATGCTATAAACTAGTCCTTTCAAGAGAATATTCTAGGCGAAAGATGCTATAAAATTAAAAGTTCTATTGTATTTACCTATATAATATATTGTATATAGCTGCAAATTATATTCTGTACTTACAAGTATATTTTGCAAGGTGTACCTGTCCATTTGTCCAGTACTCTACAACTATTTATCTAGTACCCCACAAATGTTTATCTAGTACTCTATAATTGTCCAGTAATTATTTGTTCAGCACTCCACAATTATTTGTCTAGTATCCCATAACTGTTTATTTAGCAGTATACCTTATACTGTGTATCTATAGGCAGATGATATAAGTTTCCATATAGCTTATGAATGTAAGGATGACCTAAACTCATTACCAAATTACCTTTACTTGTGGGGAATTAGTTTTTTTTCCTTTTTTTTTTGTTTTTGAAGAAGCCTTTGTATCCTAACGCACATATTTAATTTATTCAGAGTTATGGAGGGGGGGGGGGTGGAAAAGTTCAATGAAGATGCACCTTTCCGCTAATCAAATAGAACTAGCTAGGTACCATCTTTGCTTTACCCCGTATTCCTCCTTTATTGTGCATTTTATTCTTTGGGAAAATTATACAAAAAGTCCCCAATGTTATCATATTTTTTCAAATTAGTACCTATTGTTTGAAAAAGTACAAATTAATCCCTATTATTTAAAAAAGTTCAAATTAATCCTCAATGTTTCACAAAGTCATTTAAACTAGTCCCCAAAATGAGTAAAGCCAAAGGGACTAATTTGAACAAGATTATAAAACATTGAGGACTAGTATGAATTTTTTCAAACATCAGGGACCAATTTAACTATATTTTGAAATATTGAGGATTAATTTGAACTTTATAAAATAATAGGGAGTAATTTAAAATTAAACGACAACTTTAGGGACTTTTTTGAATTTAACCCTTATTCTTTCATAAGTCAAAACTTATCTTCTATTATGTCATCTGAAGATTTCGAATACTTAATTTATCATTATTTAATTCTTCACGCATTTTATTTGGCTCTTCGCATTTTCCTAAAAGCAAGAAATCAAAAATAATATTTAGAATAAAGATTCAGAGCACAAACCATGTACATATCAAGGTTTTCATTTTTAAGCTATCATTTTCTTATATTCTAATTCTCGTAGAATTAGTTAACTTTGTCTCGTCAGACCGTTTGTCACCCATACATCTTAGACGTAATTTTCAGTATGTATATCATCTAAATTAGTTACTTGACAATACTATTGGATACACTTTTTCTTAAGGCTCCTAATATGATTAAGTACTTATATCTTAATTTAGATCAAATAACATATAATTTACTCAAGAAAGAAGGAAATCTCAAATGGAGCAATAAGAATTGGATGGACTAGTCATATATATCAATGAGGGCTATTATTGAAAAAGAAAACTAACGATAAATTAAATGAATTCTCATGAGCATCTACTATAAGCGAAAACATCTATTTTCAACCTAAAACCCTTATAGAATAATCAAAAATAGTAAAATAAAATCGTGTAGAATTGCATGTCCAATACCTTTTCGTTCCCTTAGTTATGTACCTACGGTGACAATCAAATATTTGGTGCTTTGCACTTGGAGACTAAAAATCAAATAAATAAAACAAGTATCTTATGTTAGTGATGACTAATTATATTGTATCTCATTATTGAGGCAAGCTTAAAATAGTTAATTGATTAGAATCTCATTGAACTAGATAAGGATAACAAAAGGTCGCTCATATAAATGCCCTTACCATTATATAATTTCTTTGCAATCTAGAATTTTGATTACCAGCACTTAAAGGTCGGATAAAATATCAAATACACTCAATATTTTGATTAAAAAATTGATTAAAATACATTTTATTCTATTATATTTCGCAAAACTTGCATAACATGCTTTGTGGTTTCAAAACTCGCTAATATTCCCTGTAATTTAAAAATTATTGCAAATTAATCCCTGTAGTATTAAAATTGATATATATTCCTCAATTGATTTCAAACTCAATATGATGCATATTTCTACCCTCTTATTTTATACTCACAGAGGTCAATGTACAATGTTTTTAAAAGCACAGGAGGTATCAGTGAGTTTTGAAATTACAAGAATTTTGTACAACTTCGACAAAATATAAGGGATAATGTATTTTACTCTTGAAGATTTCAAGTTTGAACTTATGTCTCCTATTAAAAGCATGTTACCCCTCTTATGATTGTCTAATTAACTGATTAGCTCCAAGTATTTTAAGACTTACCACATTGCCTCCTTGTGTTTTTCAAAAGGTGGCATATTATCTCCTGTGATTTATTTAGTTAGATAATTACTCCCCTGTGGCTAGTTTAGTTAGTTTATTGTCCCTTATATTTTTAAAACTTACCACATTATTCCCTTGTAACTTTCTCAAAAGTGCCACAAGTGTTTCTTTTTTTATTATCTAACTGTGTTTAGTTGAAAATAAAAGTATAAAAAATGTATAACATGTTTTAATGCTCATAAATACACACACCAAAAAAAAAAAAGACACTTATAATGCAAAAATAAATTAATTTGAGCACAAACGACAAGGTAGAAGATTATACGTCATCTTTTAAAAAGCACATGGAGGGTAATGTGATAAGTTATAAAACACGGGAGGAGTAACATGCCTTTTACTCAATATTATGTAACCTTTAATTAACTTATAATATATGTTGGGAGCATCATACATAGAAGCTTTTCGGTCTATCGAAATCACAAGTTTGAACCCGCCTTTCCTTTAATTGTCAACAGCTGACTTATATCTAATTCCATAGAATTGGGTCGGTTGCTTGGAATAAAAAGAGTTTCAAACTCATTGAAGATCCTTATAGCTCCAGACCCCTCCAATCCAATCGACTCCGAATCGACCAATTCTGGGATCTTTACGGGATCTATAATTTAGGTTGTCGTTTAATGCAATCTTGTTTACCTTATGTGTGTGTGTATACGTGTGTATGTATACGTGTATGTGTGTGTGTATATATACAAACACACATAAAGTAGAACCCATTGTACCATTTTTATTCCCACCATTTTCTACTTTTTACGGATACCTGACACATGTCATTTAATAAAATCAAATTTATAATTTATTGTAATTAGTATTCATTAAACTTATATTTGGTAAAAGACCAATAAATTTAATATATCATGGGTGTTTTATTAATTAAAATAGTACTCAATTTATTTTGGGAATTATATTTATTAGTTGAGAAAAAATTTTATTAAGGGAGAAAATATTTCCAAGCGGAAAAAAATTAAACGACATGATAACATGTGACAAAGGTAAACTAAGTGTGGATGATGTTTTGTAATATGCTAGTGCTGGTCTATTGACTTTTGTAGCATAATGTAGTGTAGTTATGTCAATCCTTGAAGGAAAAGAATAGAACCTGTTAAAGCTATAGAAGCAAGTAAGTCGAAGTCAATTAAACCTAATATCCTAGACGAAGTTATCCTTGATGTCACTCCTAGCAAAATCACTCCTAAGATTCAAATGCTTATCCAAATCATGATGTTCCTTAATCGTAGTTTCTCATTATTTGCAACTATGTATTTGACCTTTGGACCCTCGAAAAGCCCTTTAATCTCTTTAAAGCTTATGTCAGATCTATTTCATAGCACCATTTCTTATCAGGGTCATACTTGGGCAGCCCAACCACCCACCGTTTTACTCTCAACCAATAATCGTTGAGACTACTGAAATAGACCATGTTAATGGTCTTGCCCTTTTCTGTAACAAAAATGGCTATGTTAAGTATAACTTTGCTTTCATCATCAATCCAAATATCTATGAGGTTTTCAAGCTTCCTGGAAGGTTGAGGCGACCTCACTTTTTGGGGTTTGATTTTAGTATTTGATCAATTTAAGATTTTGAACACATATTATTAGATTGAAAACACCCCAGAAGAGAAAATTTAAGTATGGAATCTTCAAATTGAGCTCTTGTTCTTGGAAAAGAATAGACCCTGTTTTCCCATTCAATTTGATGGGAAGATTGAATTACTGGGAACAAGAAGAGTGTCTGCATCAATGGAGTGATTTACATTATCTTTCTTTATAATTGGGTTATTGCAGCATTTGATTTGAGAGAGGATAAATTTTCCTTAATTCCACTTGCTCAAGGTGCTATGCATCTAATAAGATATATAAAATAAAACTCCTAAAAAAATTAATTGTAAATACAATAGATGTCAAAGATAACTACGTAATAATTAATTTTAGATTGGACAAGTTTTGAAGAACAAAGTCTTATATAGGGGTTACAAAAGAAGGAAAAAAAGGACATAATTAATCCAAATATAGGGTGAAATAGACTTAAGTACATTAACATTTACTAAGATATTGACTACTTTTTACTTTCAAAATAATAGTTAGAAGTATTATAACATATATTTCAAAATGTTATGTAACAAATGTATATATATCTCAGTAACAAATATAAATAAAAGAACTTGAATAAAAATTATCTAATAATTGATTAACTATTTGTAATTCAAATATATTTTAAAATATCACATAAAATTTAGAAAATTATATAATATCTATTTTGTTAGCTAAAAAAAAAAGATATGATATAACAAAACATGTGCTATATTACACCCATGTGATAAACAGAGGAAACAAGTATTTATTTTTTTGTTTATTATTGATAGTCAATTTCAAATAGGACAGCTAGCGCCAACTTTTCTTCAATTCTTTTTATTTTCTAGCAAACAAAAAAAAAGAATTTAAATATTGCACTGGATATAAAAATTTTCAATTGGACAATTTTCTTTCTTTTTTATTTTCAACATTTCTTTCAATTCCTTTGATTGAAATATCATTAACGAAAAGAATGATTTTTTTGTATTCAATTACCATAAATTTGGAGGCAATCAATTTTATATTATTGATTTACCGTATACATAGTTCAATAATAGTCAATGGAATTTGAAAATCAAGTTGATAGATTTTTGTATAGGTATAACCATATATATAACTTATAAAAAAGGATTTGAAAAGCATAACTATTTTATTTTTCTAAATGCGATTTACGAGGGAAAAAATGCTATGGCCGTGCGGGGCACTTATATCATGCAAAGTAGGTGCACAGTACAATGTACACCCACAACATGTTATATAAACCTCTTTTTTTTCTAAATCAAATTTTCTCACCTCTCTCCTTTGTTTCACGACTCAAATAAAACCTAAGCTACAAATTTGCTGCAACAATCTCCTTCACCCTAAGCTACAATCGTTCTTCAATTCTTCAAATTGCTACAAATCTACTTCAACAATTGCTACAAACACATCGATTAAAGCAAAACATGGAGGAATCAACATTTGCCAAAATCAAACTGAATTGAACAAATAATTTTATGCAAATTGTGTTTGATCATGGTATGTTGATCTTCACATACTGCAAAATCGAACTAAAGTTTTGTATATGTTTGTCTCTTTCCACTAATTTGGGCATTATGAATGTATTGGACAAATAGCTTATCAATAATGAACAAAAATCTATGACTATTTGTGCATTTATACTTTTCAGATGTTGTCATATTTTGTGAATTTTAGTAAACAAACAGCTTATGCGCTGTAAACAAACAGAATTTCCATACCAAACAAACATTTGTTACTGTTTGAAAATTTTACTTGTTAACAGATATTGTGATGATCTGTGAATTTTACTGGACAAACAACTTATGACTACTGAATAAATAACCTTTTTATTCTGAACTAACATTTGTAATTATATATATATATATATATGTTTGTTAATTTTACACTTGTCAATAGATGTTGTGATGATCTGTAGATTTTACTGGACAAATAGCTTATGAATACTGAATAAATAATTTTTTTTATTCTGAACAAATTTCTGTGACTGTTTTTATGATAGATGTTTGTCAATTTTATACTTGTTAACATATATTGTGATGTGCTGTGGATTTTACTAAATAGACAGCTTATGAAAGGAGAAAAAAGATAGAAAGACGGCACCAAAGAGAGCTTAAAGCTTGTGGCATGGTGGCTTGGCAGTGGTGTGATGATTGGAGAAGAGGAGAGAAGAGAAAAACAGACAAAAGGAAAGGAAAGAGAAGAGAGAGAGAGAGAGAGAGAGAGAGAGAGAGACAGCACGGAAGAGAGCTTGAAGCTCGTGGCATGGTGGCTTGGTGGTGGAGTGATGATTGGAGAAGAAGAGAGAAAGAAGAGGAGAGAGAAAGAGATTCACCATCAAATCTGTTTTTGTTTTTTTTTTTTAAGTGTAGTATACCATGATCTATGCTCTTGCATGAGCATGATATAATTTGCGGCAATAAGACATGTGCCATAAGCAAACAAGGCAATAACATTACTTTATATAATATATAGATTAGCCTTTTATCCCGTATCCTCATAGGGTGAGTTTTACAATAATCTTAAAAAGAAGATTATTTGTTATTTATAAAAAATGAATATTAACAAGAATTATAAATTGAAAAAGAAAAGATATTGTAATTGGTGACAGAATAGAGTGATAGGGTAATTGGAAAAGAAAAGATAAGATATATTAGTATAATTATAGATTTTTAACATTATATTATATTACGAAATGTATCGCATGGGAAGATACTCTAGTATATGTATATATTTTATATACACATATACATAGTGCTTATATGGTTCTTGTATGTTATTTAGTAAATTATCTTTTCTAAGATGTTTCTCGATTTTAGATGATCTTTTACAGATTACGAATATCTTATGAGAACTATAAAACTATTTTTCATTTCATTAATTTTAGTTAAAAATATAGCCAGATTTTTTGTCAAGACTTGTAATGGATTAATCCAAAACCTCGTTCCTAAGTTAATTGTTTCTCGTTCTTATCCATGTACCATATATTTATTGAGTTGCATTAAGGAGACGTTTGCATAGTGGGGAATCACCAAAACTGATAGAAGAAGCAATAAAGTTATTGGGTAGAATAATGAACTCAATTAATTAATAGCACAAATGCATCTGCGATGGCAATTTTCTGCCTCTGAGATTTGCCTACACTTTTTTGATTCAGCTGTATTCTTTCTTTATTCGTAATCTTTCTCATCAAATTGTTAGTGCCCACTAGTTACAAATTGATTGGTGAACTATTCATTAAAATATACCACACAAAGAAAAGAGAAAATGGACCACAACCTCATAGAAACAACACATGTTTTAGTTCATATTTTAATATTGTTTGTGCATATATATGTCAAAGTATTTCATATTGTTAGAGGCACAATGTGTAAGTTAGATTACACACACACTAATTGGTGGCCAAATTGTACCAATTTTGGTCATCAAATTTCGCCATGTGAGCTCTCTCTGTCATTAACAAATAATGAAGGTCAAACAACTAACTCCCAACACTAACAATTAATGAGACACATGTATCTTACCACACTTCACCATATTTGCATATAAGATGTTACTCCTATCACTAGCTACACCTGAAAAATAGCTTCTTGCTTCCATTCTCAAAATTATTATGTGTTACTTAAAGTAGATCAAGATCTTTATACTAATTGCAAAAGTCTTGGTTTATTCATTTGGGGATAATTAAATACTCTGATACCCCGTTCCTCACGTGACCTATAATTGATTGCCGAAGGTACAATTACTGAATTCTTATGAGAAGTAGTAAATTTGAGTGGTTATTGAAGACACAATTACTTAATATGATATAAGAAGCACATAGGACAGCTAATACCTAGTGATTGTTAAAGTTGCAATATTTAATGATGTTGTACATGAAAAACGCATATATTCTAAAGTCTGACTTTCGGTGATTGGTGAAGGTGCAACTAATGACGTAATATAAGAAATCATAAATTAAGAGTAGATGCATACCAAAAACTATATTTGAAAAAGAATGAGTTAAAAGTGGATAACAATTAGACTAAGGTACAATTCTAATATCATGATTAAAAAAACTTGAAATTTATCCTAACATTAATTGGTGTGTCATATATATGTGTATATATATATATATATATATGTATGTATGTATGTATGTATGTATGTATGTATGTATGTATGTATGTATATATGTGTGTGTGTATAAGACTTATATATTCTTTCTTTTTATATTACATATTACTTAAATTAAATAAATTAAAATATAAAATAAAAATAAATAAATAGAAACTAAAATGATAAATAAATAACAGTTACAAAAATATTATTAAGTAAAAATAAATAAATAATTGAAAAGTAAGATTTTAATATTAAAACATTGAAAAAAATAGAACAACAAAAAAATCAAAATTAAAATAAATAGTTTGTAAACAATAATGTTAACCCAGTATATTAGAAATTACTTATTTATTCAACAGTAATTTTTATTTTTTACGAAACAATAAAATAAGTTTTCTCAACCATAAGTTTGATCAATTGAGAAAAAAAAATATTTGAAATAGAAATCCATGTGTAATTTTGATCAAGAATATTTGCACATGGATATGTTAATCAAGTACAAACCTATAATCCAGGATTAGGCTATATCTCTTTTTCATATGATTCTCGGCCTAATTTAGTATATTCTGCCTATGTTCCAATAAGTACTATTAATTATCATCTATGAGAACGTCGACAAGAATAAAGCTGAAAAATATATATACGGCAGTTCTGGATTGATTCCATGCATAGATTCACTATGGTATTTATTGCTAAAAGCATCTCATGATTTGATTGATCT
The DNA here is from genome assembly GCA_028554755.1 of Cordia subcordata. NCBI lineage: Eukaryota > Viridiplantae > Streptophyta > Magnoliopsida > Boraginales > Cordiaceae > Cordia > Cordia subcordata. Next base: position 6,381,356 of record JAPTOF010000020.1, read on the forward strand.
GATACTATATAAAGAAATAGAACAACTCCATGTTGCTACTTGAGAAGCATAAGATACCATTGTAATATTCAACCTTTAAATTTCATATATATATATATATATGAATATATTTTTAAAGCTTTTTAGTGCCCGCGGATTATAAGAAGCACATATTCTTTTTTATCCTTATCTGTGTCCGTATTTAATAAAATTTAAAATTGTAAACTTAGATGTAGAATATAAGTAGTGGGCTTATGTCCTCTCAAGTACACTACAATATAGTATCGATTCCTCGGGAGAATCCTATCAATGACATATGAAAATTAATTAATGCCTAATGAACCACAAGAATAACGTGGTATGGTGACACTATAAGATTTGAAATGTATGATATTAAACCAACCACTCAAGAAAAAGGGGAAAAAAAAAAGCAAAAAGATAGGTTCTCCTATCTTTCATTTCAAACATAACGACTCGAGAATAACGTCTACATCTATTATATATTTTATAACACGATACATCCACATAATTATACGGACTCAAATATAATTCCTCTTTAAAAGTATCATTTAGTTTTTTAGTTCCCCTAATAATTGCTATTTTAGAAAGAAACACATCAACCCTCACTAATTTTCTATTTCTAAAATCATTTCCACACCTAACCACACCAAAGGCAGAGCCTTTCACAAGCCAAGGAGAAAAAAAGTCAAGCAAGTCAATTTAATAAAATTGTTTGGGAAGTTCGGACAAAATGATGCCTGAATTTCATGCATTTAAAGAAGTCAGATAACATCTAATGGTCCCTTTTGTCCATAGTGGAGTACCATCATTGAGTCATGAAAATTCATTCTTATAAAAATATATAGTCATCAAATTTTCTATTGTCTTAGAATAATATCCACCTTTTTTAATTGACTAGGTTTCGTCATCAACCATAACCATATGTGTGATTGGCTACAGGAGTTAACTAGTGATCTTCTAATTGGCTTGGCTCTTGTCTCTTAACTCTTCCATGATTGACTTTTGAGCTCCTTGTGCATTCTACTGCTACATTTCTTGCTCAATAAAATGCTTCTCTATCACAAGGTCTTCTCTCTTAAAAAATAAACAGGCTTAGGCATGTCCCAAAACACTATACTTGGATCCGATCCCATGGAATCAGAACCACATAGACAGAGACCTCAGGACCCAACTAAGTTAGTACCCTTTTCAGGTCGAGCGTCACTCAGGACCTGGAATATGCAGGTCGGATTAACAATTATTTATAAAATAATATCTTATCCTCCTATCAAAGATAATAGTTCGCTTCAAACTGATTTAAAATGTGTATTATAGGGTATTAGTGCACCACAAGATTCATATTCTTAAAGAAGATCGAATGTGATCATTATAGGGTATTAGTGCACTACAAGATTCATATTCTTAAAGAAGATCAAATGTGATCCTCCAGACGATAAATTTTCTAAATAAGCTCTCATCATCAAGAAGCATAGACACCTAAATTCCATAATTCTTTGGATCTAATGCATATGTTGGTTGTTAGGCAAGAGAGTAAAGTAATATAAGAGCTAGAGATTACACAGAAACAGCACTAGCAGCTATATACATGTATAATACAACATGCAATTTTTAATCTCATTTCTGCTTCCGTAAGCAGCTTACACTGCCCCACAAACTCAACCCTTCTCCCCCTATAAAAACCCTCCATTTTCCTCACGCAATGCTTCATTCCCTAGCCCTCTCAACACCTGCAGGAAAAAAAAAAATTTTAAACTGACCCTCAAAGCAGCTTTTTTCATTTATCATTTATCATTTATCATCACCACACCTTCAGATTTATATATAGTCAACCATGATTCCACTTGATGTCACGGGAATATACAACTTCACAGCTGAGAACACCCCATCTTTTCCAGCTGCTAATTATAGCTTGCTGCAGAACAACATACCATATCAATTCAGCAGATACATAGACGACTTATCTAACTGTCTGCAGCCTTCTGCATCATTTCTGTTACAAGATTTCGGCACCAGTGCTACTAATACTATGACGGCTCAGGGCTCGTGTGTCAGCAATAACTCGACCTCAGATGAAGCTGAGGATCATCATCATCTGAGCAATATAATTGATGAGAGAAGGAAGAGGAGGATGATATCGAACCGCGAATCAGCTAGAAGGTCCAGGATGAGGAAACAAAGGCACCTGGACGAGCTCTGGTCGCAAGTCGTTCGCCTCAGGAGCGAAAACAGCAGCCTGATTGATAAGCTGAATCAGATTTCTGAAAGCCATGACAGGGTTCTTCAGGAGAACGCAAAGCTGAAGGAAGAGACTTCTGATCTCAGGCAAATGCTTGCTGAGCTTCAACTTGATCACAGCCCTTACTGTGGTGTTCCATGTAACACAGCTCATCTCAGGGCTGAATCATCAAACCAGTCCATTACTACTACTACAGCTTCCACAAATCTGCTTCACTGAAAAGGACTTCTGGGAACTCTTGCAGATTGTGAGAGATCAAAAGAGAGATGCTTTAATGTACTCTAATTTTGCTCCTCCTATGTAGTATTGTCTTTAATATATGGATTCAATAAATCTCTTCTATAATTTAGTGTTATTTAATTAAAGTAGAGTAGTATTAATTTTTGCCAAAAAATAAAAATCTCTGGCAATAATTGCTCCATGCATAATCATCAATAATAGAAATTAAACCCTTTCGCCGCGTAATTCATTACACTCAATGTTTGCAAATCAGAGTGTCCTATTTATTTATTTATAATCATGACGAATTAAAATCTGTATCATCAATTCGCTACGATTATCATAATTTTCAGAACCCCACTAAATTTTAATCATAAAAGATTGACCCAAAAGGTCGATAAGCCCAAAAGAGCAAAGAAACAAACTAAAAGAAGAATGAAAGTAAAACAATTACTTTCCTGTGCAACAACTTTGTGTGAAAACAAGGGGAAAAAAAGAGGAAAAGAAAAAAGCAAAGAGAAAATAGTAGAAAACACCGGGTGGCTATTAATGGATCAGGCTCCAGTAACCTGAAGGCCCCATGCCTAGTTTTCTTTGTGTGTGTGTGTGCACAAAATAGCACAAGCAGCAGGACAAATGATGGTGGGAAAAAAATTGCTGGTCATAGTGGCTCATAATTCAAGAAGCTACCTTGACAAGTGAAACCTTTTGATATTAAAAGGCAACCCACTATGAAACAAGATACTGTTCACGGCTTTTTTTGGCGAGGACATCACAACCTGATAGTATTTTTGCAGGGGCTTTCGTTGCGTGCGTACTCTTTCAAAAGGGTTAACCAAAGGAGAACCCCTTTCCCACCTGGCCAGAGGCCCCTTAACCAGGCGGGAGGTAAATCGAGGGATGTGCGTGAGTGGCAGCCCGACCAGGGAGAGGACCAACGGGCGTGGAAATCCAGCAACAGCCCCCGCAATATTTCAGCGGAGTACTGCCGCCACACGGACTCGATCCCGCGTTGTCAGGGTGTCACCACCCTAATCACCTGGCCACTTACCAACTCACCTATGCCCCTGGGGGCCGTTGCGTGCGTACTCATTTTGATGTGTGTGTGAGAGAGAGAGCAAAGACCAGGTTCAGGTGGTGGCTACCAGCTACTAGCTAGCTCAAAAATGATATAGGACGATGTTTTCTCGTATGCCTTCAAATTGGCAAATAACTTGCTATGCTTATATATGCTTATATTTAGCGGGTAAAGATTTATTTTCGTAAAAAAAAAAAAAGATCTATTAATCAGTTGTTAGTTGATGTGGTAGTAACTTCATTCTCGTAACGACAAAAACACTATTGCAACAACATTAGAATCCGTAAGGAAATTTCCTCATGATTAATGCAATAGAAGATAATTTTTTTTCTTCAATGAATTTAGCTAGGTTACATAGCCTCCCATTATTGATTATTATATGTGGCTCTAGGATAAATTGTTGGTAGAGTTAAGGTAATTTCAAAAATATCTTAAAATATTTATATAGGATGATGAATGATGATTGCAGCCCGAGTTCCATATGCATAATAACTAATGCAAATCCGACTTATTGGTTATGTGGTTTGGAATTTTTACGAGGGAAAAAGGAAAGCAAAGGTCATCAAAAGTTGTATACCATCTTGTGATTAGGACATGATTATTAGAAAGAAGAGGCCAATAATTCTAGTGACAAATTATACCAGAAATCTCTAGTAGTAAGCTTTGCAAATTGTCAAGTACAGAACATATCACATTATCTACTTTTCAAAATTTATGCAAAGACAAAAATGATGATTTATCAACTTGCGCAATAAATATCTCTTTTCTTTTTCTGTAATAAGAGAAATTCAATTGACAACGTCCGACTACAAGTGGGACCGAACATAAAATCCAATCACTGATATAATACAATAACTAATTAGCAAACTTTGAGTACATGGTATGTTCTGTATACCAAACACTAATTTAATTGAAGCACTCATCTAAAGTAAGGGACTAAAACCAAACCCAAATATGAGTCACATTAGACCTTAATTCACTGTTCGGACATATTTAGAGGACATACTTGGTTTCTTCACACAAAAAACGGAAAAAAGAAAAGGTTCAGATGATGATCTTAAAAGGTACTTTGAGCCTAGAAAAATGCCTTTTTCAGTCATCTATGCCCATTATCATGTTCATCGTTGATTCTTGCCTTCTGTTCTTCACTAGGAATAATCATTTGAGATCTTCTCTTATTCTAAGACATGAAATTCTATCCATTCACATTCATTTTATTAATAAATAAATCTTAACCATGTCTTTTACAATTCTAATTTCTCTCTTCTTCTTTTTTTGGTCTTTCTATGGCCTTATGTTGTCTTTATTTTCCAATGAGACTCATGAGAAGAGATGAATTATATTAATTGAGAAGTCTGAAACTTTTTCATATAATAAGTTGCTACTTAAAACTAAAAATATATACTCTGTTTGTTATAGTCTTATTTTAAGATATTTATTTTATTGAAATGAGGGTACATGTTATAAGATTTAAGAAATCTTATCATGCATTCTATGAAAATTTAAAACAAAACCAAACTTTTTATCTTATAAGAAATAAACAATCCTTCCTATCTTATTTTTTACAATTATAGAATGCATGGTGCATATAATAAGATATCTTAAATCTTATAAGATATATCTAAATTTTAATAGGATAAGCATCTTAAAATAAGATCATTCCAAACACACTAATAGTCAAATGGTTTATTACTTTGTGATTTGATTAGATTTAAAGATTCCAAAAAGTGTTTAATTTGATTGATCCAAACTTGAAGAAAGAAAAAAAAAGTATGATTAACTGAAAAAGATGTGATAATGCCTCGCTAACAAATTCTCAGAAGGCTTTAGGTTTTATAACATAATTTATATATGATATACGATTGGTCAACCGTATCTGATTAGTCTATTAGATTTTGTTTGGATGAGTAGAAATTTATGTTCGACAGCAGCTTCGAGAAAAAGCGAAGCAAAACAAAGCACAAAAAAAAAGAAGAAAAAATCTATACGTGCAGTCTCAAATATATCTAATTTGAAGCATGCATTAGGATATTTGTTACAATTCGAGATTTATCAACTTTAGTTTGCATTTAATGTGACGTTGTTACAACTCAAAATTTATAATAATGGGTTGAATCTAATAAAAATCAATTTAAAATAACTTTCTAGACTAGATATGAAAAAGAGAATAAACAATTAACATCGTATTTTCCTGTTAATTTTTTATGGATTTATTCTAACCATATCTGTTAAAAATGTTTCTCTATTTCTCGAGTCAGCGTAAACAGCTTCTCAATGAATTATTTTGAAAAGTTTGGGCCGGACGCCAGTGCAACCCATGAATCATTAACAGTTGTTACTACTTCTTATTGATAAAGAGTTCATTTGGATTGGCTTTTCTAAAAGTACTTTTGTTGCCAATCTTTTTTTACACATACTTTTTTACAAGCTAAAAATTCTCGCTTTTGAAAAAAGCTGTATAAAAGCATTTTTCAGAGTGTCAACTTTTTTGGAAACCAAGCCAAATAGTTATTGTAAAAAGATTATGTCTTTTTAACCAAAAGAAAAAAAAATAACACTTTTTTTTTCCTTGAAAAAGTTATATTATTCTTTCCATAACTATTTGATTTAGTTTCTAAAAAAGTTGAAATTTTAAAAATAGTTTAAATACAACTGTTTTTAGAAGCTAAAATTTTTAGTTTCTCAGAAAGAGCAATTTTTCAAAAATTGTTAAAAAAACACTTTTCAAAAAAGCCCATCCAAACGATCCCAAAGTCAGCAAACATGGCTTTTATTTTCTCTGGATCTCGAAAGCAAACTCTGAAAAAAAGAAAAAAAAAGAAGAAGAATGGAAGAATTTTGCAAGCAGGCTATTGGACTCTTGGCAATAATTAGAAGGAAGAGATTTATAGTGATAGCAAAATTTTGTCATTAGGGCATTCTTGAAGAAAAACATAGATGTTGTGGCAACAGGGATCAGAGGGAGCAAGTGAACAATAAATTCAAATTTCGCCAGTAATACTTTTACTTATACTGATGATCGTCACTATTCACAACATTTTTTTTTTTTTCACTTCAAAGAAAGTCAAAAGTCGATTATATATAATTAATGAGAATTGATCCCTGAACCATTCACTACGTTTATTTATATATAAATCACCAATAATCTTTGTAATAAATTTTTAGTTCTTCAGTATAACACTATCAAGAGTCACTGTCATTTTTATTGTCATTATATAGTGATGAATTTTTCGCCACAATAACGCCGTGTTTCACAAGTCGCGACTAAATGAATTTACATTAAGCTTGGTTGCAATTTTTTACATAAATAATATTAATTGGTCAAAAAGATACGAATTGATATAACTGTTTTTTTGGCGGATTAAGTGAGTTTTTACTGGTCACAAAATAGGTACAAAACCATCTAAACCTCTCAAATCAAAGATATAACAATTCGATTCAAATCAAGTTTTGAGGGGAGCGCAAAGAAAAGAACAAGGAGAAGAACTCCAATACAAACATCCAACAAGAAAAAGAAGGGTAGAACCCCAACAGAACAACTAAAATATGATCAATCCAAAAACAACCAAGTATTTCAAACAAAGCAATCAAACGGGAAGAGAACACCATTTGCTGAGGAAGCATCTCTCCAGTCTTCATCAATCTCTTCGTCTCCGTCCTTTCCAAGTTGCTCAACATTCACATGATCTTCATTTTGCTCTTCATGATGGCAAATTGCCAATTCTTCCTGATTCTTCTCATCAAGAAAACAATTTTCTTCAACTTTCGGTTCATCATCATTTGAATTGACTGCTGCAAATCGGTTACTTTCCAAAGGATTTTGTAATGAATGGGCCGAAGGCCTATTTTCTGAATTTGAGACTTGATTGGTGCTTGGGTGGAGCACAACACTTGAGAAAGATTTTGGATTCACATTTTGAGTTCTTCTCCACACTTTCTTTGTCTTGACACGTTTCCATTCACCATCTCTTTTCCTCTCCCCTTGAGGTTTAATCCTTGGGGCATTCTGATTGATTGCCTAATGAAACAAAGAGAGTGAACGGCCAACAATTTTGCACTTAGAGCAAACAAGAGGCTTCCAAGCATATTCAACCTCAATTCTTGTCCGTTCTCCATTTTTAAGGTTCACAAAAGTATGATCCGGCAATTCTTCGGAGAGGCCCATTTCAATACAAACTCTTGCAAAATCAACAAAAGTTATTGATTCCGTAAGTATATCCATCAATATAACTCGACCCTCTTCTAGTTATAAGAGAACAAGGAACATTTCTAAGTTTCTCCCAAAGTAGAACTTTGTCTCAACTAAAATTTATCAATTGTCCATTTGGATTCCATCGTCTAAGCAAGAGAGGACGGTGATTAACATGCCAAATTTATTCCATAACAAGATCACAAACATCATCATTTTCAAACTTGAAAACATAAAAACTATTTTCTGTAGATTTGATATCAACTCTACCAAAGTTCTTCCAATGAACATTAACCATCTTCTAGATGAGGAAGAATGTAGAGGGGTTTCCAATAAATTGACCAATCAAACAATTTTTTCAAATTGTCAACAGTTTGAATGAGTTATCAAGTTTGCATGAGTTATCAAGATTACCTAAGCAAGTGTGTTTCCAATTCTTGTCAACAGTCCAGGCTGATTGTCGCCCACTTGCTAGAGAAGAAGCGTTGGGTTGCTGGACATTTAAAGTTCCTTGATCATGCATTTGTTGAGACGTTGGCATTGCACCACTAAAATTTGAAGGCAAGGTGGGTTGTGTGTGCATGCTATGGCCTGAATTTGAATGGACAGAGGAGGAAAATCTCCCGACTCATGTTGGTACAGAACACCATCACTTTTGTTTGCACCATTCTACCCAGATTTGGAATCTAACAAAGCTGCTTCATTGGATTAAAATCCAAGTTGGCAGCTGAATGTGGACCATATTCCTCATAGGCATGTGGTGATAAAACTTTTGGAGCTGGACCCTCACGTGAGCTCAACAAAATTTGCTCAACTAAGAGGGAAATTTGATCTTGGTCAAATCCTAAGTAGGTAGAAGTACAATGAGCTGGCAAGATATTGTTTGCTGGACCTGGAATAGCATTGCCATTTGTTGGGAACAAGCTGTATAATTCAGACGGATCATCAGTAACACCCGAAGGACCTGTGGAAAATCTTTCTTCTTCATTCTTGGTACCCGAACTAGCACCTCAATTTTCAGCCATTTTTTGTGGGGTTTGATTGCAATTGTTTGGTAGGAAAATCAGTGGTGTTGTTCCTAAAAAAGGATATCCTGAGCAATTGCAATAATCAGGTTCATTGATATTCTTGATATAGTAGATGCTATCACCCATACAATTATACTCAATTCGATGGAATTGTTTAGCTTTGGAGTTTGTTCGAGCTGCTGAATTTTTAATCTTCCATCAAGCAAACCAGCTTCTTCTCTTTGCAACTTGTTTATGGATCTTCTACTCAAGCTCTTTACAAGCTCCATCTTAGAAATGTTGTATTTCTCCTCTAAATAGTTCCCTAATCCAACCCGAGAAGAAGAGCTAGCAAGCTCACATTCAGCCTGTTCAATCTTTTTGTCCACGAGTAGTGATGGCAACGGGATGGGCACCCTACCCATGAAAGAACTCCAAGCCCGCTACCCGGATAGCATCTCAATTCCCATTTCCATCCCAAACCCGGATAAAAATTAGAATCCCATTTCCGGAACGTCCCAAACCCGCGGGTACTCGAAACGTCCCAAACCCTGTTAAAAGTTTTAAAATTTAAATAAAAATTTTAACAAGAAACATCTCAAATCCAAATTTAAGATATGTTTTCAACCCTGGAAATTGAATTAAATCACTAAATTTTAAAAAACTAACCATTTAAATAAATTTTCCCCAAAAAATCTAAACAATATCACTAAAATAGATTAAAATAATAAAATTTTAAAGAGTAAAAGGTTAAGAGTTCAAACTTTTTTACTACTAGAAAGTAAAAGATTCTCTTAATTTTTAGTATATAATGTACTTATGTACTTAAAACTATAATTAATTAATAAATATAAAATACTTACACACATATATGTACATATATGTAAATAAACATAACTGGGTTCGGGAATGCGGGTACCCGGGGGTCAATCCCAGTTCCGTCCCAGACTCTAAAGGGTATTTTTAATTATTCCGGATACGTTCTTAATTCTTAACGAGATGAATTCTATCAGATTTTAATCGAATCGGTCGATGCCGAGTACCCTAAGTTACTCGTCCCATTGCCATTCCTATCCACAAGCCATGAAGGTGCTGATGAGTAATCTTCCTTGACTTGAGATGAGGGTGGGGAAGCACCAAATGCATCAGCAACATAAGCTTCATGAAGATCTTGACTTCAAGTTGTAAAGATATCATCTTTTTTCAAGATGACAGTGAGGGGAGCCAATTTCAATACCTTGGATGAAAGATTTGAAATGGGAAGATTTACTTCTAGATTTTGATTGTGCCTTAGATGGTGCTCGCTTTTTCATTTTAGGCATATTTCTATGTAGCTCAATGAACTATTGCTAACGTTGACGCATCAATGAACTGAGCTCTGATAATGGAGCTAACAAGATTACGGAGTCCCCTACTTGGTTCTGCCCCTCTAGTTATGCAACTGAGCCAAATTGATATTGTTATAGTATGTAAGTACATATGCCCATTTGGGGCAACTCCATCAGTTGTCCTAAATCATTCCCTACCACAAATGTAGGGATAGTTGTAGGGATAAATTTCTCTAACAATTTCTTTACATCTATCTCTATGTTTGTTGATAAAAGTTTCATCCTCCAAATATTCTTTTGATATCCCTAGATTTGTTTATACCATTTTTATTCTCTAAAATAATATTAGGTAAATTTTAAAATAAAGAAACTGTTAGAGTAAAATTAAAAAAGGTATTTTATTAAATAAAAATTTTATTAAATGTAAAAAAATTATTAGAGTAAAATTAAAATAAAGAATCCTTACATTTAAAAGAATATTACAAATTCTTTAGATATAGAGTAGAAAATAAGAAATCTGTTTAAATTGGTTTTACATGACCCAAAAAAACTACATTAAGCTTGTGAGTTATAATTTCTCAAGTAAATAATAATTAAATTTTACTTTACAAAGACACTATAAATTAAAGTACAAAAAATATTTGGAATCAAAGAATAATTCAAATGATTAAGACTATTCATCAAATACAAGGTTAACAAAAATACGAAAAATATTTCTGGATACATATTTCCAGTTGGGGCTACCTGTTTCTCTCCTTATCTTTAAAGACCACGATAACAAGCAAGCATTTTTATGTGCTGTCTAAAACCGCTCAAAAGAAGATATTTCTTCTTCCAAAACGACTTTTGACCACCTGAAAGAAGCAAGAACTGAATGGGGTGTGCTCTCAAACCACTGCCTGCAATTTCTTTCACTACCCCATCAACACTCCCATGCATTACCAAGAGAACTTCAGCTTCCATTTTCAACCCAAAAGCAATGGCAAAAGAACTTCACTTCAACCGTGATGGCTCTACCACAAAGAAGCTTCTGGTCCACATTTGTCTTTAGCCAATTCTGCTTATCTTTATGTTGCAATATTAGTATGTCACATATATAGGCCTTGTCTGGCTTAGCTTTTCAAAAGCGCATTTTTTTTTAAATTTTGGAAAAAAGAGTACTTTTTCGGGAAGTTGACAATTATGGGTTCTACAGAAAAGCTAAAATAGAGCATCTTTCAAATACTTATTGCAAAAAAAAAAAAAATTGATTCTTTAGAACAAAAGCATTTTTCCATGAAAAAAAATCAATCCAAGCAAGCCCAAACTTTATAGCGATTTAAGCTCGACTAGTCTGTTAGGACAGACAATCTTACACTTTGAAACTCCTGATTAGGAAGTGAGGCCTCCGACGTGAGTGATCATTACAAAGTCTTTTGTATACGTACTTACTAGTGGTGATTAGAAGTGGTTTGTGTTTGTTTTCTGTTGTGCAGGCAGGGGTTGATTTGGTGGCAGAGCTAATTGGAGTGACACTAGGTCCTAAGGGAAGAAATGTGGTGCTGCAGAACAAGTATGGTCCTCCCAAGATTGTTAATGATGGTGAAACTGTGCTTAAGGAGGTGAGAAACATCTCATCTTCTTCTCTTTCTCTTCAATTATTGTTCATCTTTTCCTTAATTCCCTTCATTTCTTGGGAGATGTATAATTGCTTTTTAGTGTCTATGATAAGGCCTGCAAGGATTTTTGATTAACAAACAATATTTTGTAATTATTGTAATGTATGATTAGGTGGCCATATTTCTCGAATTTGGGCTAATTAGTTGTAAATGATGGGGATATACAAGATAAAATATGTTTTGAGTTAAAAATGATGTTTGGTTTAATAAGAATTCATAGCATTAACATTGTTGCTATGGCTCTTTGTATTGCATATCGTTTGCTGCATCATCACCATTCAAAATGTTCTGTATGCCTCAGGCTTCGTTATGTCCAATTCTTCTTCTTTATTAACTATGGCACTCTTCAATGTGCTATATGATGCCTTACAATGTTATGGTTACGAAAAAGTGGCCAGTACTATATAATGATGAAAGGAACTTCACATCTATCAGTGTTCTCAGGCAAACAGACCTGCAGAAACAGAAACTGGATGTCTTTTTCCTTCTCGGTGGAGATTTTAGTGATAAACTTTAGTTAAAGATGGTTGCTGAATGAAATTGAGATTATCTCAATTATAGATGTGCAAATATACAAGAAAAGGATTTTGTTATTGGTAGAGTCCAATTGTTATTGTTAGAGTCTAAGGGTCCAAATGGATGTGAAATTGAGGTATCCGGCCCTATAAATCTGAAGATAGTTAACTTAGAGTGGGAAAAGTTGATAAGTATAGCTGATCCTTGAACAATATGTAAGTCCAAATTCTGTCCTCAAAACTCATCTGTGCAAACCATGTTATAATTAAAGAGAGAAACAAAACATTTGTATCGTGTGAGTTTCTTGTGTCTAATTTCTTTCCTCTAAGGCTATTTTCATCACTGGTTATGGAAACTCACCTTTCAGTCTCTTGATAGTCAATGCATACACAAGACTTTTCTTCTCATGTAGTTCTGGTAAATTCAGATAGAGCTGGAAGATCCAGTGGAGAATGTCGGAGTAAAATTGGTGAGACAAGCTGGTGCAAAAACAAATGATCTTGCTGGTGATGGCTGCACTACATCAATAGTGCTTGCTCAAGGTCTTATAAGTGAGGGTATGAAGGTACAGAATATCTTGTTTGAGTGAAGGATTCGTTCTGGTCTGTTTGAGAATAGGGACACTTCTGTGGATGAGTACAATTCCATTTACTGTCACCATTCAAAGCAGAATCTCATGAAGACTGATGGCTTCCTCTCAGTTTTCTGGAAATTATAGACATGACAGAGCATTGAGCAAACAGAGTTTCCTCAATTTTGCATTTCTCTAGGTTATTGCTGCCGGAAGGAACCCTGTTCAGATCTCACGAGGAGTAGAGAAAGCTGCAAAAGCCCTTGTGTCTGAAATCAAGTTGATGTCAAAGAAGGTACTTATGACAATAGTTGAATTTTCATCTTCCTCAAAAAATGAAAACTGCATCACTTTTACACACTAGTTTTTTCTATGCTAGAGTAAACAGACTCTTGCTTTGGACGTAACTAGAACCGAAATTTGGGGTCTTACTTGCTAAAATTGACCGCCAAAAATCTTCACGACTGCAGGTTGAAGATTATGAGCTTGCTGATGTTGCTGCTGTTAGTGCGGGAAATGACTATGCAGTGGGAAACATGATTTCTGATGCTCTTCGACAAGTAGGAAGGAGGGGCGTAGTCTCAGTACAGAAAGGAAATTATTCTGAAACTTGTTTACAGATTGCAGAAGGAATGCAATTTGACCGTGGATACTTGTCTCCATATTTTGTTACTGATAGACAAAAGATGATTGTGGAGCTCCACGACTGCAAGGTGGAGATAGTACCCTTACATGTAGTATTAATTTTCTAGTATGAAATAAAATAATATTTGTTGCAATTTTTTCAATTGCAGGTGCTATTGGTTGACAAGAAAATCACCAACCCAAAGGACATGTTCAAAGTATTGGACCATGCAGTTAAAGAGGAGCACCCAATTTTGATAATTGCAGAGGCCATTGAGCAGGAAGCCTTGGCTCCAGTTATAAGGAATAAACTCAAGGGTGTGCTAAAGGCAGCCGCCATTAAAGCTCCTGCCTTTGGTGAGCGCAAGAGCCACTGTTTAGATGACATTGCTACGTTAACTGGAGGTAATTACGGCAAGTTCATTGAGTTAGGATTCTTTTTTTGGTTCTCATCCATTGGATCAACCTTTTTTCAGTGAAGTAGAAGAATGCTTGATGTATCTTGTATCTGAATTTAACTTAGATTTTGCATCATTTTCTTATACTTTTCATTATTTCCTTAGGAACTGTGATTAGAGATGATATAGGTTTGACACTAGCAAATGCTGGCCCAGAGGTATTGGGTACTGCCACAAAAGTGGAGATAACTAAGGATTCTACATTAATTCTGACTGATGGAAGTACTTGTGAGGCTGTGACGAATAGAGTTTCTCAGATCCAAAGACTTGTTGAGGTGTGTCATATTATCTCTCAATCAGTTATCAATGTAAAATTTAATTCATGAACGTTAAATAAGTCCGGCAAGTCCATTTGTCTGCACAGTTCTTCACGTACCACATTAGTGATGAGTGAATAAACTTTTCATGGAAACATCACAATCAGACACAACCTCATAGGATTGTGCAAGACAGATGCGTAGACATCAAAGTTAGTCTGTCGGTGTTATGTTTTAAGTTTTGCTTTTATGCAGAGGCGTGTTACAGCATTATACTTAGCAAGTTCATTTCACTAACTACATGAGTAGACAGAAAAACAAATCAACCTATAGAAGCAATCAACTTTTTTCTGACCCATTGTTGTCAGATGAAAGTACCAGAAGAGCTTGGTTCCTTCTATTTTATTAGTTTTCATCCTGATTCCTGCTACATGAAAATGTGAAACTTTTGTTGGCAAAATCACTTATCATCTTTAATGATAGTTTATGCATTTCATCTTGTTCAGTCGATATCTAGATTCCTGAGATAAATCAGAACTATGCTTTTTTTTGGCAGAACACTGGAGAGAAGTTTCAAAAGAAAATTCTGAATGAAAGGATTGCAAGATTATCAGGCGGAATAGCTATTTTTCGGGTAATCTGCATTTTATGGTGTTTGCATCATTTGACTTTTCCTTTACAGAGAAAAAGTTTTCTTCTAGTTGTATGCTCATTATTTTGGTAAAGTAGGTGGGAGCACAAACACAAGTAGAGCTAAAGGATAAGCAATTGAGAATTGAAGATGCTCTGAATGCAACAAAGGTAACTGATACACACTGAACGTACAGATGGCTAATTCAAAGTTTTTAATCCTGACTTTTGGTTTAATAATTAGGCAGCTATAGAAGAGGGAGTTGTAGTAGGTGGTGGCTGTTGTCTCCTGAGGCTATCTTCAAGGGTAGATAGCATCAAAGAACTTCTGGACAATGAAGAGCAAAAGGTTTCTATATCGCTCTTATCTGATTTAAGTGAATCTGGAATCAAAAATTGATGTTTCTTATATCTCTCAATATTAATACTTCAAGTTGCTAAATTTGAATTGATTTCTATTCAAAAAATGACTTGTTTTTGAGTGGATTGAGTTAGCGAATGCCATCTGAATACATATGATGTTTCCTGTTATACCTTCCCAGCGATTGACAATTAATCTGCCAATATGTACAGATAGGAGCTGATATCTGGAAAAGAGCTTTGTCTTATCCCGCAAGACAGATTGCCAAGAATGCAGGCGTAAATGGAAACATAGTTGTAGAGAAGGTCTCTGCATGTTATTCCATCATAAGTAAACATAAACCACGGTTCCTTCTTGCATTAGCAAAAAAGAAAGAATGAAATAAAATCTCATGCTGCTTGCATATTGTTGGCTGCAGATTCTATCCATTGATAACATCAGGTATGGATATAATGCTGCAACAGACCAATATGAGGATTTGATAGCTGCTGGAATCCTGGATCCTTCAAAGGTAAACTCAAACAGGTGCTCGTATTACTGGAAAAACTTAGAGCATGCATGCACTGAGTTTGGGTTCAGGGGGTTGTTGGGTGCTGAAATTAAAGAAAACGCAGTAAGTGAATGAAAATGAGTTTTCACCTGAATTCATCTAAGACATCATAAGTTTGCATAAGAATGATTTATCCTTGTACAAGCACACGGTAGTTCAGCATATAGTCTAATACACTGTTCTTTCCACACAATTCAACAGCTGGTAAACATGTATGCTTGTTGTCTTTCTGATGGAAACGAGTTCTGGCCCTGATGAAGTGACATATTCGCATTTTTCTCAAAGCTTATTAGGCATTCCTAACAGATTCATGAAAACAACCACACATTTTGAGCAGGTTGTCAGGTGTTGCCTGGAGCATGCTGCATCAGTTGCAAAGGCCTTTCTGACTTCTGATGCAGTTGTCATTGACATTAAGGAACCAGTGCCCAACCTCCCAAGAATGAGAAAACCAATGCCCATGTCAGGTGAATCATCTAAATAATAATGCGTTTCAATGAAATGCATGCTATCAAGCAAATAACGTTTCTCCTTGATCTTCATTCCATATGCTCCAATAAGTTGTTGCAAATGCTATTAAATTTACACTTGCAGGGGTTGGACCAATTGGTATATAGTTTAGAGGTGTAAGCTGCTCCTACGCATCAGTTCTGCCGTACTCAGTTCTACTCAACCCCACTCGATGAAAAGAATTAGAAGAAAATCAAACAGTCAATGGTTCTTATGTTGGACGTCTGGTCACTAATTAGAGACAGATTATATACAGAAAAATGATTGGTCACCCTTGTTCCATTTTCTCATAGCATCTGGTTATGTTTGCAATCAAGTTGCAACTCAGGACATTGATGACTTAGTTCCTCCGAGCAAATTAGATGGTAGTCCAAGAGATCAGATCGGCATGTTGACTGAAAATTCAGGCCTGGAATTAGTGTTTCAACATGATGAAGCGAGTTCACAGCAGGAATGCCATGCCAGTCTTGCTTTCACCACGAAAGATGTGCTTGCACTTCATGAAGTGCATGAACTGGAAGATGATAAAGAGAAAATTTTCTGGTCAATATGCATCAACATGCTAAAGGTTTAGAAGACTGATGGGTGAATGTTGCTTGTCCAGCTTAATGTCTTTGTGGTTCCCAACCGTGCACCGGAAATTTTTGGTATATATATTGATATAATCACGTTAGAAAAATATTTGGTTCATGTAAATATTTCAAGCCAATTTGGAACCTGTAATGCATGAATAATCTTCCAATTTATGCCTGCTGAACATTTAGATGAAATAAAAGGAAAATGCAAGCAACAATTGATGGTACTATTCTATGTGTTTAGTAGCAGTTAATTATGCATCTTAGTTGCCTCCACATGCAACTAAAATCTTGTCCAAGTTGTAAAGCTAGTTATATGAACAACAATTGTGCAACAGGTGATTTTTATGCTATTATTTTCTATTTTTATCATAAATCATGTGAACAAAAAATATACTACATCCCTCGTGATTTTATTAAAAGTATACAAGTTCTCATTGTGATAAAGTAGTTCATATCTATTAACACTGTTAGCAAAAAATGACAATTGACCTGCATGTGATATATTATGCAAAACACAAGGAATTTTTAGCTATTTTACGAAACACCTATATATCTTAAGCAAATCACAAGGACATAGGTATTCTATCTCGTTTAACATACAAATCTTATTTAGCATATATTGTCCACAGATATACCATCTTTTTCTTTTCCATCTTCTTTACACAGATACAACCACCTATTTATAAATTACGCTTCCATGCTAAAATCAATTAGCATTGGAATATTCCAAACACCACATATATCTATTGACCCAAAAAAAAAAAAAAGAACGACCACATATATCCAAAAAACAAAAGAAAAATACATATATCAAGGACCCAAAAAAAAAAAAAGAACACCACAAATATCAAAATTGGGCCTCTAACATAAACATCACCCCAAAAGACAGAAGCCCATAACGGGAGGATCCTCATCCATACAATCATCATCCCTGCTCTTTGGTTGGACCGTTTAATGCAGCTGCAGAAGCAAACAAAAATTAATATTTATTATCAGTTTAATTTTTCTTTTTTCTTTTTTCTTTTTTTTTTTTTGGGTCGAAGTTATCAGTTTAATCACACGTGAATCGTGTCAGCTGATTCAGTGTCAACCTTCCCATGACAATTTCCTGCAAATCCTTGTCACCTTCCTCTGCTGCTACAATATAAGACATTGTAATAATAAAAGAGTGGCCTACTGTGTAGAGAGCAAATCACTATATACAAAGAAAAAACATATACAGAACACATACACAGATATATATATATATATATATATATATATATATATACAGAACACATACACAGATATATATATATATATATATCAAGATGTTGATGGGGTTGAGTTTGCAGTGCTTGATGGACTTTATGGTGGCAGGTCTGTCATTGATGATTGGTTTGGGCTTCTTTGCACTTATTGCTTCCGTTCTTTGCTCTGCTGCTTTCTTCCAAAACGCCAAGGAGCTTTCTTGATCTTCATCAACCCCTTGTGCTAATGTAAGTGTTCTAATTTTTCCTTTTTAACTCTGTTTTCAGATTAGTTATTGTGCTTTCTGCGATGAATTGTTTTCTGGGTGTTGATTAATTTGTTTAAAGTTCGCATTTGGGTGTAGATTTTGGTGATCTTTTTATCTTTTTTTGCTTGTCGGGTATGGATTAATTTGTTTAAAGTTCTTACTTTGGATGTAGATTTTGGTGATCTTTTTATCTTTTTTGCTTGTTGGGTATTAATTAATCTGTTTAATTTGTTTGGAGTTCGCATTTCAGGCGTAGATTTTGGTGATCCTTTTTTTTTTTCCTTATCTTTTTCGCTTGTCTTTGTGGTCATTTGACTCGGATTTTAGTGGAGTAATATTCTTTCTTTTTAGCCCCACCCTGATCCGACCCCGTCTCAGTGGAATTTGAACCCAGGTCCTCACTCGTAAGGGTAGTATGTGCTTTATTTTGAAAGTGGCAGCGGACTATATGAAACTTTACAATAAGGAGGTTTTGGAAGGCTTTAATCCATTTGGGGTCTATTTTGCTCGGCCTTACTTTTTTGCATTTTTGTTATGTTGCATCTTTCACAGAGGGGTCGCCTACACAGTGCGACAACTTGGCCGTGTACCAAGTCTCCATTTTAACGCTATATTGTGAAAATTGCCTTTGGGGCTTGTGGTTTGGGTTCAGGACATGTGTTCATATGTGCTTATGTGTCTACATTGTCATATGGAGAAAGCTTGCTTCCTGGCGGGGATTTTATTGCTTGTGACTGGTGTTGGTCGATCTGTTAGTCCAACAAAGTAGTCGGCTCTAGTTGCTTCTTCTGTCCAGTGAGAAACCGTGTGGAATTAGGTTGAACCATATTGATCTTAGATCAACTTACATTATAAGTGTTAGATTCTTGAAGGCTTACTTACGATTTCTAGAAAGTAAGACTTTCCAGGGATATACTTTAAAGCTCTTACGCAAATGCCTGTATAAGAGCCTTGCAAGAATAGTCTAGTAAGTTTGTGTGTTGTTAGATATAGGACCTGAAATGGATGAGGTCAATAGATTAACTGTTGCTGTTGTGTTTGGTTCATATACTGAGGATGATATTTTCTATCATTGAACATTTCTTATAGAAAACTTATTGTGCTTTTAACATATCTATAGCTATGAGGATACGGAAGTATAGTGGTCTTCCATAATGGGTTATGTGTTACCTATTTCCATGGGTTTGTTTCTTTTTGTGCTAAATCTATGATTCTATGTTTCTTGTGTTATGCAATATCCTCAATTGTCGAACACTGGAGGGAACTATTCAGAGTGCTGCCAGGCGGCTCTTAATAAGTTTAAAATTTAACTGGTAGTGACAGTATACATGGATCTGTAACAGTATATCATCACGTGGACAACCATTTCACTCTAGAAATTAAGATGTGAGATTACAGGGACTGAGACTACATGAATATAGACAAGTGGACCAGGTACCTTGGTCCCACCAAGAATACCCAGCGTCAACATAATTTACTCAGTTATCTTCAATCTAAGAAACTGGTTTATGACACCAAAAGTTCTGCGTATAAGACGGGATTTCACAGCCTCACAAGATCATATTGAAAACTAGAAAAACTAGTGATTTCCAAATACTGTCTCAGAAAGGCCCTACCTCTAAATTTGAAAATGTTTCAAGGGGGTACGGCAGCTCAGACTAGCATGTGTATTTTGTGCTTTGCTTAAATTTTAGTTATTCTAGAAGCTTGTTTGTAGGCTTCATGCAGATTTCGTGTGTCACTTGGAAAAGTCAAAGATTATATTTGTGAATTTTGGAATGACTAATGAGGATCTGGATATGTCAATTACATCCGTCCTTAAGGCATTCAGGAATGGTGGTTGATTCCATGGCAGTCAGTAGGCATGGCGACTGTTAAGGTTTAAATCTGAAACTGACGATTATCTGCTCAACAAAAATCTGATAAGGAAAAACAATGGAGTACTGTTAGGCCGTTAGCTGGTCTAGGATTATGAAATTAGTAGTAAAACTGAACGCTTCATCAAGATTTACCTAAATGTATGTAAAATATAAGCATGTACCTACATAATAGGTTTGCAGTGCTTGTTTCAATGGGTGTTCAGCAAGTTTTGTATTGTTTCTGGACCAAGCATTCTCATCCCTTCTTCAGGTCATCTCCATGAATCAAAAGAAGAGCCAGAAAAGGAAGTAAGAGAAGGAGAAAAAATAAGAAGATATCATTAACAGGAAAACAGTGAGATATACGAGGTCTTTGATTTCTGATTGAGTATTCTGCTAAGCTTAACTGTTTATTAAGAAGATGAATTTTCTCCAATCGTTGATCTCTTGTTGGTTAATGCTCCTCTTTGCTTATGAATTTTCACCTCCCCCAACACAATCCTGCACTACCCCCCCCCCCAACCCCCAACCAAAAAACCCCCCCGAGTTCACATACACAGGAGGAAAAAGAAAAAGAAGGAAGTTTGAGCGGTGTGTGCAGGAATCACTTGATGATCTTGTGGTTGCATAAGCTTGTTATGAGTGAGAATTTTCTATGCTTCCTCCTTTTAAATCTTTAGTCATTCATTGAAAGACGCCATGCAGGGTATAAAGTTCAGTTCTCTTTGAAATTTTATCTTCTGAGATTGCACAAATTACATCAAATTACTTAAATCTTTCTGATAATTTGTTTTGCTTTGGCGGACCATCTTCAGTGTGACTTTCTATTTCACATAATCGCGAATGATTAGTTTAGCTAGAAATTAACAGTGTAGGTTAACTACTGCGAGGCGTAATTCCCGGCAACTCCCTACTTCTGTTTTGCGGGGGTAAAGACATTCTCCTCCTGACGTTAGAGTTCAATAAAAGGGATCAAGCACTGTTACACGCTCTGGCTTTTGTTGAGCATGCATTCGGAAGTTCTTAGATGAGACTAGATAGAATAATGTCACGTAATCTTCTTGTGTTTGTGGAAATGTAAGCAAATTGTGTTGCAATACTGAACCTTTTGTTTGCCACATTCGCAATAAGCACAACATCTACCTTAGGCAATACTACTGCAGAAAGCATATAACTGTTTTTGGTGTAACGTTTAAAGCATATGGAATGGAAAGCTCTCTCTCTTTTTTCTTTTTTCTTTTTTTTTTTTTTTTTTTGGCGCCCTGTTGGGGCTACCGGGCTTAGGTAGCTAGCCTGTGAGAGGTGATTCCTCTCACGCTTAAGCTGTTCCGGGAGATCCATTCGTGTGCACCCGCCGGAAGTGTGAGCCCAAAATTTGTCATCCAAATGTATAATGTCTTCGCGAAGTTATAGTTGCCATTGGTTTACGATATTTAATACTTCTTCAATATATATAATCTTCCAATAATTATCAAATTATTGTAAAACCTAGTCATTTGAGTTCTTTAATTTTATAATGCTTATTTGGCTAATAAATTCACTTATTATTTCATTGATTAAATATTACGAAGGAAAATATAATATATAAGGCTATATTTTTATTATTATACTTTTCTAAAAAAATTTATGGCGAGAACCCGCGCAATGCACGGGCACACAAGCTAATATGTGTAAATACAGTTCCTCTCATGATATCTTGCTATCAATTAAGGTATCACTTTCGCGTATCTTAGGGTCAGTTTGGATTGGCTTTTTCATTAAAAAAAAAATTATTTTTTTTCTTTAAAAAAATTATTTTTTTTAAATAAAAGCTCAATTTCAGTTTTGTTTTTAGAAGTCAAAATTTTAATTTCAGTGACGTATCTATGTGTAGAGAAATTAATAGAAAAAGTTAAATTAATAGAGAAAGCTATGAGAGTTGGCCTAATGCTTAGACTAATTATTTAAAAAAATAATTAGCCCAAATTTTAAATTTTTCTAAACATTTTTTTTAAAAACAATTAGTCTAATTTGAGTTAAGAGGTTCCTAAATATGGAATAATGAACCAAACCCCACTTAAATCTTCTAGGTGAAAAATAGATAAATTGTTAAGAGTTAGTTTAACTACTCATAATTAGCACAGAAAGAAAGGTTATAATGGATTTCCAATTCCGAATTTCGGGTCGACATTTTGTGTATAGAAAATAATAACGTATCCATAAGAAATTCACCCCTTAGTTAAAGGGTTGGTGATTCGATTTTCATCAAACCGAATTTCTATTTTTTGAAAATAAATAACTGAAAGCAAAGTGAGTGCCTTGTAACTGAATTTCATTGATCAAAATTTATCCTTGGATATTGGTTAATATCCAAAATAACTAAATAAAAGCACATGGAATATTCAAATTCTTGAAACAAGAAAAGCACATCCAATGTCCGGAAAGAAATTGAATATGAGTCTATTAACATGTTATTATCACTAAAAATAATTATGATGTGGTATGACATATCAGCAGTATGAGTAGGCAAAATTGACCTAGGTTGCATTACAAGTGTCGAAAAGGAATGATAACTTGGCATGATTAGGTATGTGACATGGCATACTCGAGCTCAAAAAACAGAATGTTGAGTCCCGGAGTCTCAATGGATACGAAGGGCATGCCTAAAGTTCGAAGACACAATTGGGCCTCAAAGTGGTGTTCGAAGGCCTATTAAAAGCCTTGAGGGCCAACCAATTGGGCCTTAAGGCGGTATTGGAGGGCCCATAGAAAGCCTTGAGGCCCAACCATTCAACTGATAGAATTTTGGATGGTGATCAAGTTAGCCATATGATAGAAAGTTACCAAAGAGCAAAGGTTACGGACAAATGAAGGAATGGGAAGAGTGGTTTTCGGCAGTTACAGTGTTGTAGCTACCATAAATTAACACGTTATTATCACAACTCATCAATCTTTTTACATTTTTCTTACTTTAATTTTCTAACGAAGCCTAGAGTGACTTAAAAGTAGCTTAGCTTTATATGGTTCGTAGCATATATTACCTTACTTTCATGGTGTAACCTTTTGTTCTCCGCAATTAGTTTACGTTTTAGTTAGGTAGTTGTAGCTAATCGAAAGTTCATTCCCATGAAATTCTCAATGGTAATAACACATCTTGTTTTTTTTTTTTTTTTTAATGCCTCTCCTGTTGTCACTCCGCTTAAGACTATCACGATTTGTCCAATCAAAAAAATAAGTACTAAGGTTCTAACAAAGTCTACTCCACTTCTCATAGGAACTTGTAGTCTATTCAAGGCTCACGCTCTATGATTTGAGACCTTTCTTAATAAAATGAGAATCTAAAAAAGGAGTCTAACTAATAAAGACTGCTCCAGGAGAATTTGTGCAAACAAAAAAATCCTAATTAAATTTGTTTCTAATCAATAAAACACACGTCCAAATTATTTTAATGAACAAAAAATGGAGAGAATAAAGTTTAGAAAAAATTCGAACTATCACACGACTCATCAATCTTTTTATATTTTTCTTACTTTAATTTTCTAACGAAGCTTAGTGTAACATAGAAGTAGGTAGTGTAACATAGAAGTAGTCTAGCTTAATATGGTTCATAGCATATATTACCTTATTTTCGTAGTGTAACCGTTTATTCTCTGCAATTAGTTTACATTTTAGCTAATCGAAAGCTCGTTCCCATGAAATTCTCAATTGTAATAAGACTTTCTGTTTCTTTTTAAATGCCTCTCTTTTTGTCACACTGCTTTAGACTATCACAATTTGTCCAATCAAAAGGGTAAGTATCAAGGTTAGTACGTCTACTCCACTTGTCATAGGAACGTGAGGTCTATTCAAATCTCACCCTCAACGAGTTGAGGCCAAATTAGGATCTAAAGTAGGAGTCTAACTACTAAGACTGCTCCACGAGACTTCGTCCAAAAAAAAAAAAAAAAAAAAAATTTCCTTGTTAAATTTGTTTCCTTATTTAATTTGTTACTAACAAGTAAAACACACGTCCAAATTATTTTAATGAAAAAAAAAGGGAGAGAATAAGGTTTAGAAGAAAAAAAAAAAAGTCTAACCGCAATCAAACCAAATAAACTAATTTTCATAATCAAAAATAAATTTAAAAAGATTTAAATATCCAAAACAGAAGAAATTTTTCTACTTTTTCGATTTCCATTCAGTTTTAATAATCAATCAATAATTAAAATTTGCTCATCCTAAAATTATCATTTATTCCTATTCTTCCTAGAGTACACCATTCCACGGATCCCATCCGGGTCGGCCACGAACCCGAGGGGCCTATAGAACCCCAAAACTCTGGGCTCCGAATAAAGAGCAATATTCGTAATGCCTTTCTCTAACAGCGCGGTGACCAACCTCTCCATCACAGCCTTCCCCAGACCGATCCCTTGAAAACTGGGGTCCACGACCACGTCCCAGATTATCGAGTTGAAGACGCCGTCGCCAGTCGCCCTAGCAAACGCCACCGGCCGCTTTGTCTCCTCGTACTCCACCCACAACACAGCGTCGGTGTGCTCCAGCGCCACGCGTATCTTGTTCGTGTCCCGCTTGGGGAATCCGACGGCCACGAAGACGCAGTTGAGGTGGTCGAGGTTTAGGTTGTCGACCGTGCGGTGGAAGTTGAAGCCGCGCGACGTTAGTGATTCGTCGGAGATTGAGTAGCTGGCTGTTAATGTTTTTGTTGTTGTTGTTGTTGTTTTTATCTGTTGGGGTTGGGGTTGGGGTTGGGATGCGACGACGACGACGTTTTTGTGGTGGGTGAGTTTGGAGTTGAAGGGGGTGTGTAAAACTCTGGAGATGTTGTTATAGAGAAGCATTGTTTAGTGTGTGTCAGTGTGTGTGTGTCAGTGCGTGTGTGTCTGTGAGTGAAGATGGATTTTTCTTGGAGATGGAGAAAATGATGATACGTCTGTGTTTCAGTAGAGGCATGTCCTGATATTTGTGGCTCTCGCGCAACTTTGTGTGGACCATTTTGGTGGGCGGGTGTGGGGTTGCAATCCAAACTTTTCCAAATAAGAGAAAATAGTTTATTTTTCCTAATAGTTGGTGGATTATTGATTTTGTTATTTTTAATCTCTTAATTTTTAAAATAATTCTTTAATTTCTTGAATTTTGATAAATAAAATATCATTAATTTTTGAGCAATTTCTGTTAGATTTCTAACATTCGTATAGTACTAGACAATGCTATCAGTCGATCGATTCATGCGTCTCACATGTGTTTGGCGTTAGAAATGTAAGGGAAAGTATTTAAAGGACTAATAACGTCCCACTTATCAAAGTCTAAGAACTATCACGGAAATAAATTCAAAATAAAATTATAAATTGGTAATTTTTCAAAAAATAATAAAATTGAAAATCTATTTATACATAGACTAAAATTAAAGTTTACTATTCCTTTTACTTTCAGTAATTTTTATAGCATTTGTCACTATTTGATTCGTATCATATTATGCCAACACGACATTTTTTAACTATATATACAACATGTATATTTTGACTATATTTAACATTACAAAGTATAATTTTTTTGGGTCCTTATGCCTGTATACAAATGTGAATGAATGGTGCTAATCCAAAAAAAATGTGAATGAAAAGATTTAGCCTCATAAAAAATTAAAGTATAATTTCTAATATTACTAAATTAAAGTAACTTTTTAATATTGTTGATTTAAAGTAAAATTTCTATTATTAACATTTTGATTATATTTATAATTACATGTATAATTTTAGACATATTTTGTAAATTAATTTAAAGTATAATTTCTAATATTTTTGGTTATACAAAGTTTGGAAAAAATCAAATTAATGTTAACATTAATTTATCGCACAGATTATGCACTAGTTATAGATTAGTACTAATCTTTTTTCAAAAATAGTTTCAACTCACTTTAGTTAGAAGAAACTTTGTTAATCTTTTAACCCAACGGTACGGTAAAACTCCTAAACACTAAACACACCATGCCGACTATAATCATGGTGGAACACTATCTCAAGAAATACGATTTCTTTTTAGGAAGGCTTTTTGTTTAATTAATTACTCTTTTCATGCTCAGCAATCGGTCTAGTATATCATGCATCTTTGATGCTATTCATTTCTTTTTTTGGATAAAATTAAATGAATAGTATCATCTAATTTATATAACCGTTTAATAAAGTAAGACTTACTTTAATTTATTACGATAAAAGAAAAGGAAGGGAGTTGGATAACCATCAATTCTTATGGAAAGGGCCTCAAAGAGTTTCTTTTCCCATGGTCAAATTTATGTCATATTAATCTAAGTGTCAAGGTTAATATCTTGAGACTATGGGGTTTAAAGTTCAATTCTTCTCAATGGTGTTAGTATTAGTCCAAAAATATATTGATATGATTCTCATTATGTACTTACTAATAATTTGTGATGTGTATCTAAATATGTAATGCCTAAAGTAATTAATTATATTTTAGTAAAATTTTGAAATTCTTTACAGAAGTCATGAATATTGGACACTTAAATAGCAGCGAATCTCAAAAGTGTTGAACAACAAGAAATATCGATTAGGTTGTACTTTATATTTTTCAAATTATTTCACTCTCTTCTTTATTTTTGTGAATAAAACGAAGACTAAATATGACACATTACAAGTCTAAAGTTTTGAGTCTAAAACCGTGGTAAAACTCATTTTATGCTAAAGGGAATGGGGCATATGGATGATCTTGTAAGAGCATAGACATATTGTATAAGAAAAGCCACAAAAGATGTAGAACTCATTTTTCTTCAAACAATGGAGACTAATTTGATTATTTTTGTGAAATATTAAAGACTAATATGAATGTTTATAAATAATGGGAACTAATTTGACTATATTTATGAAACATTGAGGATTAATTTGAATACTTTTATAAAATATTAAGGACTAAATTGAATTTTTAAAATAATAAAGACTAATTTAAAAAAAGAAAAATAATGGGGACTAATTGTGCAATTTTTCCAAAACTAAGGGATGTAACTTTAGAGGAACGCAAACATGACGTTGGTTATACGAAATACGATTGCTCACCTTGATTTTTTGTTTTTTTCATTTTCTTTTTTGGTCAAAAGCAACCTAAGGCAATAAGTCATGAACCATGAAATTCGCATAATGATCTCTCAGAAAGAGAGACAGAGAGAGAAAGAAAAAACATTTATATATATATATATGCATAATTGGACGACAAATCCAATATATACATGCAACAGCTTATATTGCTATTTAAATCTCGTTACCTGGTTCCAACCAAAAATCGAAAATGAAAGAAAA
Organism: Cordia subcordata; assembly: GCA_028554755.1. NCBI lineage: Eukaryota > Viridiplantae > Streptophyta > Magnoliopsida > Boraginales > Cordiaceae > Cordia > Cordia subcordata. The sequence continues at coordinate 6,408,763 of JAPTOF010000020.1, forward strand.
ATTTTGACTAGTTGAGCTTTTTGCGTGTGCATGCTTTCTGTCAAAAAGAAAATATGTTAAGTTATTAGATATTTTGTTAGTATACATCTTCTCTTTGTTTCTCGAGCTTCTAATGAATTACTGATAGAGTTCAAAAAGGTCAAATTTTTTAGGATCCCATCATTTATGATTGAGTCGCAAAAATTTATGGGTAGATTTTTACATATGAACTTTCTTTCTAGTTAAAAAATCTCTTTCTAATTACCTTGGAACAATTAAGATATTCTTTAAAAGACATACAAGATGAATAACTTACAACAACCATCCTCAACTCTTGTCAAATTAAATATGAGTTTGTCTCATAGACTACCATATTGGTAGCAAGTGAATCCAATGTACACTTAGAGTGCACATTTAGCCAATTGTTTTCAAGTTAATTCATTGAAAATACTGGACAACAAAAGGAGAAATATTAGTTACAAGTCAATCCCCAGACTATCAACGTTCTCTCTTCTATTTTAGTTTGAATCTGATATTGTTGAATGTGGCCCGCATTACATAATTAATATGGATCCTTTTCCTTCTAGTATATTGTTTCCTTTTCTTAGTAGTATACTGTTTACTTATCCTTGTAAAATACGGATTAGGATACTTGTGTACTATAAATTGGGTTTAAAACATTGTATTAGGGGCCTTAGGGTCACACCCCATGGGGGGTGTAGTGTGAGAGAAACCAGAGTAAGCCTTGTAATATTCGAGATCAATAATAAAAATATTCTCTACTGCCCATGGACGTAGGCTTCAAGGCCGAACTACGTAATTCTCCTGTGTCCGTTTTCTTCTCGTATTCTTCGTGTTTGCATGTTTTTCCCCAACAAACTAGTATCAGAGCTTAGGTTTTAATCCGCTGCTTGAGGAAAAAAGGAAAAATCAAAACTCACTGTGAAACCAAAATTTCTCAAAACCAAATGGTGTCTAACCAAACAAAGGTCTTTGTTCGATGAGGAGTGCTCCGGTGCTGTCTACATTGAGCATTGGTGGCTAGAGTGAAAGCTTGCGTCAGCGGGTCGTGGTTCGTGTTTGGGTTTGAAAAACAAGGGAAGAAGATAAAGTTTGCGTGCTCTTGAGGTTGGTTTTGGGTATTCAAGTATTTTTTTTTTTTTGGGAATTGGTTCAAGTTTGTAAAGCAGGTTTAGGGTTAGTAGGCTTTGGGTCTTTGGTTTTATTTGGATCGGGCCTGGGTAGTGGCCTTGTCCAATTTTAGCTAGGTCTTGGGTCTTGGGTTAATTAATTTTTTATTAGGCTTGGGTTCTAGGCCAGAAAAATAATAAATTTCTTTTTTTTGGGTTTGGGCTTAGTTTAAGCCAAAAGAATAAAAAATAAATTTTTATTTGGGCTTAGATTTAGTCCTAAAAAAAAAAAATCTGACCAGTTCACCTGTTTGACCACGCTGACCGGGGTTGATCGAGGTTTGACTTTGATGTTGACCATTGACCAAGGGTTGGCCGGGTTTGACCAAAGCCTTACCCCACGTTTTTCATCGTGCTGAGTTCGTTTTTTAGCTCTGTTTTTCAAGATTCTGCTTCGAAGTACATGTTTAGGGACAGTGTTGACTTTGACCAATAGGTTTGACTTTGACTGGTGTTGAGCAAAGTTGACCGGGGGTGTTCCTAAGGTTTAACGACGTGCTGAATCCGTTTTTGCTGTCTGTTGAGCCAAATTCTATCCCGAAGTGCGAGTTTTATGCAAATAAAGATGTCTTCCATAGGTGGAAAGTTTGAAATCGAGAAGTTTGATGGGAGAATAAGTTTCAGTCTATGGAGGATCAGATTCAAGGCATTTATGACAATGCAAGAACTTTGAAAAGTCATGGAAGAAGTGATCCCGAAAAAGACAGAACTAGCAGCGAGAGAAGAACTCGAAGCGAAAGCCTTGAGTGCAATACATATGTCCGTGACAAATGACGTATTGCTGGAGATTGCTGAGAAGACGACAGCAGTTGAGGCTTGGAATACTTTGGTGGAATTATATGCATCTAAATCTCTCACCAATCTCCTCTACTTAAAGAAGTGATTGTATCATCTTAGAATGAAAGAAGGTACGTCACTAAAGCAACACCTTGATGAGTTTACCTCTTGTTTTATTGCTTTGAAGGATGTGGGTGCTAAAATTGATGACGAAGACCAAGCTATGATCGTATTATGCTCCTTACCGCCTTCATATACGAACTTTGTGGACACTATGTTGTACAGGAGGGATAAAATTACCTTTGAAGATGTGATTACTTCATTAAAATTGAAGGATCTTCAAACGTATATCCCGGGACACAGGGAAGAAGTTCATGGGGAAGGTTTAGCAAGTAGAGGGAGATCGGAGAATAGAAGGAGATCTTCGGGTAGAAAGAAAAGCAAGTCCAGGTCAAAATTAAGAACAAGGAAGCTACGCTGTTTCGAGTGTAGTGAAAAGGGTCACATTAAGAAAGAATGTCCAAAACTGAAAAAGGGAAAGAAAAAAGTGGATAATTCAGCCAATGTGGTGAAAAGTGCTGACAGTGATGGGGAGAACTTAAGTAGTACTGGGGAAGTTTTGACTGTGAGTGCATCACAGTGGCATAATTAATGGATTCTTGATACTGGTGCAACGTTCTATATGTGTCCTAGGCGTGACTGGTTCTCTTCTTATTCCAAAAGAGAAGGGAAAGTCTTTCTAGGTAATGATCTTTCGTTGAAGGTGGAGGGAATAGGCATCGTAAATATCAAGATGTTTGATGGTATTACAAGATCTCTCGAGTGTTGGCATATACCGGAGCTGAAGAAAAACTTGATTTCTCTTGGGCGTTTAGATTCTCATGGATACAAATTCCGAAGTGAGAATGGTGTCTTAAAGGTGACCAAAGGTGCAATTGTGCTCTTGAAAGGAAACTTGACTGGCGGCCCATATATCCTTCAAGGTAGTACAGTTACAGGTATTGCAGTTGTTACATCCGAGGAGAGTGATAATGACACTACACAGTTATGACACAAAAGGTTGGGTCATATGAGCGAGAGGGGACTGACCGAGCTGAGCAAGAGGGATTTGTTTTGTAGGCAAAGAACGAGAAAGCTTGAATTCTGCAAGCATTGTGTTTTTGGAAAGCAAACCAGGGTGAAGTTCAGCAGTGGACAGGAGAATACCAAAGGTACACTTGATTATATTCATTCTGATCCTTGGGATCCTAGTAAAGTTCCTTCCAAGAAAGGTGTCAGGTATTACATCACTTTCATTGATGCATACTCTCAGATGGTGTGGGTATATTTCTTGAAAGCTAAAGATGAGGCATTTCCAACATTTGTCGAGTGGAAGACGTTGATTGAGAAGCAGACTGGTAAACAGATCAAGCGTCTTAGGATTGACAATGGTGCAATAAAAAGTTTAATGAGTTCTGTAGGAAACATGGCATTGTGAGACATCGCACATATGTAGGAACACCACAACAGAATGGAGTTGCAGAACACATGAATAGAACTCTGATGGAGAGAGCTCGTTGTATGCTCTCCCATTCTGGCTTGAGTTAAGACTTTTGGGCTAAAGCCGTTAATACGGCGTGGTACTTGGTGAATAGGTTTCCATCCAAAGCTATTGAATTGAAAACTCCTTTTGAGTTATGGTCTGGTAAGCCTGCTGTCTACTTTCGATTGAGGGTGTTCGGTTGCCCTGTATATGCTCTCGTGAAGGATGGCAAGTTAGAGCCAAGGGCAAAGAAATGCATTTTCTTAGGCTATGCGTCCGAGAGGAAAGGTTACAGGTTGTGGTGCACAAATCCAAAGTCTCCAGGTTTCCTCGTCAGCAGGGATGTGACATTCAATGAATCTGCTTCATTAAACCAAAAAAAGGAGAAAGCGGTAGCTGGTTTAGACCACGGTGTCAAAGAGCAGATGGAGGTATTTGCTGATGTTCCAAATGTTCCATCTAGCAATAGTAGTAGTCAAATTCAGCCGACTCAACCAACTGAGGTACATGATCAAAATGTGCCTGAACAACAGAAGTACAGCATTGCCATTGGGCCAAGAAATGAGACAGATTAAAGAGCCGCAAAGGTACGGATACATTGATCTTATTGCTTATGCTTTGACTATTGCCGAAACAATTAAAGGACATGAGCCGAATTCATACAAAGAGGCCATATCTGGGAAAGATTCTGCTCAGTGGGTAGGTGCCATAAGTGAGAAGATTGAGTCTCTTCAGAAGAATCAAACATGGGAGCTTGTTGAATTGCCTAAGGGACAGCGAGTTGTCGGTTGCAAATGGGTTTACAAGAAAAAGGAAGGTACTCCAGGAGTTGAGGGTCCTCGATACAAGGCACGGTTGGTGGCAAAAGGCTATACACAAAGAGAGGGTGTTGACTTCAACGAAGTGTTATCTCCGGTTGTGAAGCATACTTCCATCAGGTTTTACTTGCCTTGGTTGCTCTTCATGACTTAGAGCTTGAGCAGCTAGATGTGAAAACGGCATTTTTGCATGGTGATCTTGAAGAGCAAATTTACATGAGTCAACTAGAGGGATATATAGTTCCTGGTAAGGAGAACCATATTTGCAAACTGAAAAAGTCCTTGTATGGGTTGAAGCAGTCACCTCGGCAATGGTACAAGAGATTTGACACATTCATGGTAGGTACTGGATACACAAGGAGTGCCTATGACAGCTTTGTGTATCTCAAGAAGCTTCCAGATGGTTTGTTTGTGTACTTGTTGTTGTATGTGGGTGATATGCTTATTGCTGCTAAAAGCATGTCCGTAATCGACGAATAAAAAAAGCAGCTGGGTGATGAGTTTGAGATGAAGGATCTTGGAGCAGCAAAGAAGATTCTTGGCATGGAGATTCGCAGGGATAGAAACGCTGGGAAGTTGTTCTTGTCTCAGCAGAGTTATATTGAGAAGGTGCTGGAGCGTTTCGGAATGCTTAAAACAAAGTCTGTGAGTGTGCCGCTTGCTGCTCATTTCAAGTTGTCTGCAGATTTGTCACCTAAAACTAAGGAGGAGGTGGAGCATATGTCTCATGTTCCATACTCGAGTACTATTGGTAGCTTGATGTATGCTATGGTGTGCACTCGTCCTGACATTTCACATATAGTTAGTGTTGTGAGCAGGTATATGGCATCGCCTGGGAAAACACACTGGAAACGGTGAAATGGATAATGAGATATTTGCGTGGCACTGCGAATGTAGGTTTGCTATTTAGCAAGATGACTGGAGATTGCACGAGATTGATGGGTTATTGTGATTCAAACTTTGCGGGTGAACTTGATAAAAGAAGATCTTTGACGGGTTACGTGTTTACGCTCTCTGGATGTGCTATCAGTTGGAAAGCGACATTACAGTCTACAATGGCATTGTCGACTACTGAGGTGGAGTACATGGTAATCGTAGAAGCTATGAAGGAGGCCATGTGGTTACAATGCCTGGTTCGTGATCTTGGACTGCAACAAGATACAAGGACGGTCTTTTGTGATAGCCAAAGTGCAATCTATCTGACGAAGAATCAAATGTATCATGAGAGGACTAAATACATTGACATCGGATATCTCTTTATCAAAGATGTTGTATCACAAGGGATCATATCGGTGCAAAAGATATCTACCCATGAGAATCCAGCAGATATGATGACTAAGGTGGTTCCAGTCAGCAAGTTCAAGCATTGCTTGGACTTGGTTGCTATTTGCAGTGCGGAGCATTGGGCCCTTAGGGGCCGTTAGTAGCAGGGATGATTGTGTGTTGATTGGAGCGAATACGTGCCAAGGTGAAGATTTGTTGAATGTGGCCCGTATTACATAATTAATATGTATCCTTTTCTTTCTAGTATATTGTTTACTTATCCTTGTAGAATACGGATTAGGATACTTGTGTACTATAAATAGGGGCTAGGACATTGTATTATGGGCCTTAGGGTCACACCCCATGGGGGGTGTAGTGTGAGAGAAACCAGAGTAAGCCTTGTAATATTCGAGATCAATAATAAAAATATTCTCTGCTACCCGTGGACGTAGGCTTCAAGGCCGAACCACGTAATTCTCCTCTATCCGTTTTCTTCTCGTATTCTTCGTGTTTGCATGTTTTTCCCCAACAGATATGAGAAAGGATTGAGAATTGATTTTTGATTATCATCTCCTATATGCTATTTTTTTTTTTCCAGTTAAAAGCAAAAATCGTTAACGCAACCCATAATTACAGAATAATTCCAAACTCAAAAGGAATTGAACAAAGAATAAGCCACACAACAACACAACAAAATACAACCAAAACAACAAGTCGTGACCCAAATAATCAAATGCAAACAACACAATAACCAATACTACCTAACACAAACCCGACGACCAAATCAAACAAACCATCAAAACTAACTTTAAGCAGAATCCCATCATCAGAAGACATCTAAACACCATTATCACACCACCATCATTCAACATCACCTCCACAGTCACTAAAGTAACAAAACAAACAAGCTCTTGAGAAGTCATATGAAAGGTTACCAGAACAACAATCAGCTAGAAGAGAACATCTCAAGATATAAGGATGAGTTGCGACTCAATAATGATGTACATCATTAATGAATGCTGCAGTCCCCTAAGCCACATAAATTGATAAGATACTGTTGTGGATTTGTTGGGCCAATTATTGATAGTATAAGCACCTCATGTTGTACATATCTATTTATCTTTAGTTGTAAATAACAAATTTAGTTATTAATCTTTTAAATTCACAAATAAATCTTATTTAAGCATTAATCGATTAACAATTAAATCTTGAAAAAATGCCAGTGTAAGTGTTGATGCAATATTTTTCACAAGTCACAATTCTCAAAATAATAAAGTTCTAGTACATATGTAATAAATTATAGTAACTTTATTGACCACGATTTATAGTGTCTACTGTGGCCTAGGGTGCTTCGATTTCGTTTTCAATGATAGCATAAAATCTGGGAAAAAACAGACTTTTTAATTAACAATGAGATCATACTGAAAAGGAGTTGAAAACATAGTCAGAGGATGAGAAATTCCTTTCAATTAATAATGTAAACAGCCCCCCCCCCCCCCCAAGAAAAGAAAATAAAAAAAGAAAGAAAAAAAATAGAAAAAACAAAAATAGAAACAAAAAGAAAAAGAAAAAAAAACAATGGAAACGGATGATCTATTAGCTATGTCACCTAACAACCCACCAACTAAAGAACTTTCCTCAAAAGCACCCACGTTACCCACGGTCAAATATGAAACAACTTGGATCAGTTTATGATTTATATTTTATGGTAAAGTCCCCATAAAATGCCTAAATACATATTTAGACCCTTGCAAGAAAGTGTCAATGAATTTTCAATCTAGGATAAGCTAAATACTACTATACTTGAGCAAAATCAAATGGAAATTGACAAATCTAGACTCCAACTTGTGAGGGTAATTGAGATGATCAAAATATCAAAATCCAAATAGAATTTCATAAATTAAAAATCTAACTCGCAGGGTATTTTTGGTGATCGAAATTCGAATTGGATTTGATAAATTGAAGCTTTGATTTGTAAGGAAATTGCAACGATTTGAATATGTACTCTCCGTCCATTATATCAAAAGTAACAACAAGTATTAGTCATATGGAATGTCAAGACATACATAACAAAACATAAAGTATACAATAATTAAGTTATCAAAATAATTAATCCAAAGATTAGTCTATTCAAAGCCTATTACAATCTTCATATACAATTATGCACAAAGCAGAGAATTTAAGCTAGTATAAGGTACAATCTTCAAATAGCATAATTTTGTTCGTGAAGTGTGTCTCTTGAAATTATTCTGAATTCAATCCCTTATTCTTCTCATAATATCCTATTGTTATTTTAATACATGACTAGCTTTCTTAAGGCTAAACATGAAAAACCCGAAGCATTTATCACATTCAAATAAAAATATAAAATATCTACAAAATTAGGAAGATTTTCTTTTTCTCTTCATAGACAAAAAAAAAAATATCAGAAAATGTCAAATAAGAATTTCCATTGTCCACAAGTGACGATAAGCTATTTTTACGCTATGAAAGATGCAAGGATCAAAATCTTCTATGGTATGCTAAAACCACAACTCTATAAAAACATTTGAGAAGTTCACAAAAGTATCATAGCAAGACTAATAAATAAAGAAGATTGGGGGCATATAGATAAATATCCAAAACAAATGTGCGTGGAGAATCAACAGCAAATTCTTCTATTTTTCTATATATAATATATATATATATATATATATATATATTTCTTTTTTTGGGTGGAATCATCTAGAATTTCAGCAGGTTCGACCAAAAAGAAGCAATATATATATATATATATATATATATATATATATATATAAAGAAGATTGGGGGCATATAGATAAATATCCAAAACAAATGTGCGTGGAGAATCAACAGCAAATTCTTCTATTTTTCTATATAATATATATATATATATATATATATATATATATATATTTTTTTTTTTTTTTTTTTATTTTTTTGGGTGGAATCATCTAGAATTTCAGCAGGTTCGACCAAAAAGAAGCAAAAAAAAAAAAAAAATATATATATATATATATATATATACATACATATATATATATATATTTCAGCAGGTAGCCATAGTTGACTTGTTTCCTCTAGAAACTGTTGAGCTGTTGAAAAAGGACCATTTTCACCAAGATTCCTTCTATTTCAGCTATCTAATACCATTTCTTGGTAGCTTCATTTATACTAATCAACTATCTCTCTATATATATTCTCTCAAATTCAACTTCATTACCTGTGATCTTCAATACCCTCATCTTAATATTTTTTGGGTGTCAATTATTTGAAAGCTATATTTTGATATTCTTGAAGCATTTAAGAGGTAATTGATTTATTTCATTCAGTATTATGATGTCTGATCAAAGTAGATATACTTGTTCAAAATGAGCTTGTTATATGTTAATCTTGATCTTTGGTATGCCTTTCTGTTGAGAATGTAAATGATGAGACTATTTGCTATGTGTTTTGGTATGTTTTGATTAAATTCAAATAGGTATGTGCTTATGGCTGGTAAATTTTAAAAGGGTCCATAACTTTTTATTTCTTTGGATTGAAAAGTTTGAATCTTGCCTTTTTGGATCATAAAGTTGATGTCTTTAGGGTAGAGCCTTTTCAAGCTTTCCTTGGGACTATGCACATATTTGTTATGTTTTGGTCAATCTGAAGATTGGCTATGTAAGGACTCTACTTGTTTCTATGTAAATCTTTGGATTTGCGTCATTGCTTTATTGTGTGGTGCACAGAGATCCCCTTATGTGCTGGTTTGGGGAAAGGTCAGGTACAAATTGTGGTCTTTTCTGTGTAGCATTAGCCTGCATTTTGCAAGATGCTGATTCACGAGTCAATTCGGTGATTTCCAGATTATAATTACAATAAGGCATCACCATATTGCTTAAAAGTCTGAAAGTAGGTGAAGCAACTAATGGTAGTTGTATCAGTTTATTTGGGTTGGTTACATAAGATAAGGTACACGTTATGTAGGATTCTTGATTGTTGAGAAAATCTGATATACGCCCTATCTGAATCTTCTTCTTCAGTGTATCTGTTGTCCTGATACATAACTAGCTATATTCATCTTGTAAATTAGAAGTTTGTGGGAATCATATTCTGATTAGTTCAGACAATCATAATCCTGACAATTTCTTTCCGTGGCAACTTAAATCATGGATCAATGTTAAGGTTTACATATATGTACTATGGAGCAGTTAACCGAGTCAAGCTCTTGTCATTCTTTCACTTCTTTATGCTGATGCAAATTTGTAGTGAAATCAGAGCTTCTTCAGAAAAATTTTTAGAAGTTTAGGGTCTTAAAATTTGCTTCAGTTTTAGTTTGTGTATTGAAAGCAAAATAGTATAATTCGGGTGTGGGCAATTCAGACCTTTTCTCTTATCTCTTACCATATGTTTTTCTGAACTATTTCCATTTTCTGATAAGTTGGTTCCATATCAAACAGTTGCTTGGAAGATTTGCTTTTCCATTTGATGGTGTTTTCAACTATGTGTATAATTTTCTGATTGCTACTTTTAACAGAAAAAGGATATGGCTCCTCAGACAAGAATTGGTCTTGCTGGCCTTGCTGTGATGGGCCAAAATCTTGCCCTCAACATTGCTGAGAAAGGATTCTCCATTTCTGTTTACAACAGAACCAGTTCAAAAGTTGATGAAACCATTGAAAGAGCTAAACAGGAAGGAAACCTTCCACTCTATGGTTTTCATGATCCCAAGTCCTTTGTTCTTTCGATTCAGAAACCTCGTGTTATAATTATACTTGTCAAGGCTGGTCGACCTGTTGATGAAACCATCAAAACTCTTTCTGCTTACATGGAGAGAGGCGATTGTATTATTGATGGTGGCAATGAGTGGTATGAAAACACTGAAAGGAGACAAAAAAAAATGGCTGAGTTGGGTTTGCTTTATCTTGGAATGGGTGTTTCAGGAGGAGAAGACGGTGCTCGCAATGGACCTTCATTGATGCCTGGAGGGTCTTTTGAAGCCTACAAGTACATCGAAGACATCCTTCTAAAGGTGGCTGCCCAGGTCCCTGACAGTGGACCCTGTGTCACATATGTTGGCAAAGGAGGATCTGGCAATTTTGTGAAAATGGTTCACAATGGGATTGAATATGGGGATATGCAGTTGATTGCGGAAGCTTATGATGTATTAAAGACAGTTGGGAAACTCTCGAATGATGAACTCAAACAAGTTTTTTCTGAGTGGAACAAGGGGGAGCTCCTAAGCTTCTTGATTGAGATTACCGCTGATATTTTTGGAATTAAGGATGATAAGGGAGATGGATATTTGGTAGACAAGGTTCTTGATAAGACTGGCATGAAGGGTACTGGTAAATGGACTGTTCAGCAAGCTGCTGATCTCTCGGTTGCTGCTCCCACTATAGCTTCATCGTTGGATTCAAGATTCCTCAGTGGATTGAAGGAGGAAAGAATTGAAGCTTCCAAGGTCTTTAAATCAAGTGGTGTAGATGAAATCCTTTCTGAGCAAACTGTGGATAAGCAGAAGTTGATTGATGATGTGAGAAAAGCCCTTTATGCATCGAAAATCTGTAGTTACGCCCAAGGAATGAATTTACTACGTGCAAAGAGTGTTGAGAAGGGATGGGATTTGAAACTAGGGGAGCTTGCTAGGATTTGGAAGGGTGGTTGCATTATCCGTGCTGTATTTTTGGATCGTATTAAGCAGGCTTATGACCGTAACCCAGATCTTGCAAACCTGCTAGTGGATCCTGAATTCGCGAGGGAGATAATTGAGCGACAGGCAGCATGGCGAAGAGTTGTCTGCCTTGCTATCAATGCAGGTATTAGCACTCCTGGTATGTCTTCAAGTCTTGCTTATTTTGACACATACAGGAGAGAAAGGCTTCCTGCTAATTTGGTGCAGGCTCAAAGGGATTATTTTGGTGCTCATACTTATGAGAGGAGTGATATACCAGGATCATTCCATACTGAATGGTTCAAGATTGCTAAACAGTCAAAGAACTGAATTCTTTTCAATATTTTCAGCTTTACTGGACCAACATGTTGATGCCTAATAATGTTTCTCTCATCAAATGTGTTCTTTCCCCAAGTTCAAGTCCTCTGAATGTGTTGGGTATCTATAGTTCGAAAATTATGTTTGTTTGTAACATTTATAGTTCAAGTCTTCTCAATGTGTTGGAGTACCTATAGTTCAAAAATTATGTTTGTTGTAATGTTTATTTTAAGATCTTGCTGCTTTTTCACTTAGGTGCTGTAGAAATTTCTGATTTACTGTATCATTTCCCTGTACTACCCATTTGGACTAAGAAAAACTTGGGTACTTGGTGTCTTTCGACCCGAGCTTTTAATTTTCACTTTGTGCGTTGTCTTGTTCCTTTTGTACTCCAGTATGCGCTGCATTACAAACTGTCCACAAGATGTTAGTATTGAAGGGCTGTTGAAGCTTTTCTGTGTAATATTTCACGTTACACTTCTTGCGAAAGTTGGGATTCTTTGTTTTCTATGTCTTTATGGTTCTGAACGGTTCAAATATCTATGGAATTTCTCAAGCTCAGGACTGGTCTAGTCCGGGTCAAAGGTCTGCACACATCTGTATTTTATTTCCGACGAGCATGAGTTTCCTTCTCACTTAATTCTTTTGCCCAAAATATTTTTGTTATTATTCATGTCAGCACTTTACCGTACATTAATGTTCATAGAACCACCTATTTCCCTGTGAACAAAATGCTTAGTAAATAAACTAATACCCATTTAAAAATGTACATGATGCAATATCTCCATATAGGGGTGGATTGAAAATTTGGTGGTGACGAAAGGACACTAAGAGTTCAAGGAATTTGCTTGCAACTTGTAGTTTTCAGCCACAAAATTCTTTGCGAATAGTGTCATACATTATCCCCAGGATCTGACTAGTTGGCCCTTTGCTCCTAGGTGGATCAAGTTGTCATGCAGAATGTCAGTCATTTGCACTTTATCTCTCAGCTAAGAACACTTTGGTAGTTACCCCTCTTCTTTTTCATCTTCATATGCACTAGAACATTACATATAAGATTACTTTGCCTAGGTTACAGAAAGGGGCTAGAGCGATATGTGTTCCAGTTTGGTTCCTTGGTGAAGAAATACAAGAATTATTGAAGGCATACTAATCGTTTCAGCAGATTAAGGACTCATATTCCTTGGTGTTTACTAACGAAGTTACTTATCCAACAAAAGGGAAGTGGGTTGTGTTTTTGGGGGGGTTAGTTATCTTTTTTTTTCCTCTCTATTTTATTATGTTTTCTTTTTTATTTTTTTGGGGCTAGTGGTGGGGGGTTGGGTTGGTGAAGGAGAGAGGTCATTATTTGGCGGGTTGGTGGAGAAATCATGGCTTCCTCCAACCAATTGGATTCTCTTGGATCAACCACCTCGCAAGTCAGCTGATGGTTCTCATGGAGAAGCATTGGGGGGGGGGGGGGGGGAATAACCCCAGGATTGGTTGTGTGTTACCAGGCTTAGCCTACATAGTTGGAAAAACAAATATTCTTTTGATATTGAGTTCTCTGTCAGAGTTTCCTCATGATTGCCATGCCATTGACCTTTAGGGAGTAGAGTTACTTTCAAGGGTGCTTGCATAAATCTTAACTCTCCAATGGTATGAGCTTCCAATCTTGCACTAGATGCAGATGCTCTCAAGCAGGAAACAAGTATAGTTAGGATGCTTGTGTTGGCTGGAACCAGCTTGGAAATTGAAACTTCCATCTTTTTATGATCAACAGTGAATATCTCTCTTATTTGCCCTTCTTTCATTTGGAATATTAATCTGTTACAGTACAAAAATTGTCTGGTAAGATTTTCTGAAAACTAATTTTTGTCCTTGCAACACAAAATAAGATCTCATCTTGCTGGATGGCAATGACATCAAGTGGATTTGAGATGACTTGATGCTGATTGAAAGTAGGTTTGCAATTTCATCCCTTGACACTCCATCTGGTGACTTTCCATCAAAAATAGCTCAAAATCTCTGGTATTTTTTAGAAAATCTCTTCTGAAAACATACATGCTCTTCAAAACTACGTTGATTGACAAACTTTTTTTTCTGCTGTAGTTATTATTGGATACATAATTTAGTGGCTGCACACTACATAAGATTTTTTTATGTGATGTACAAATTTCCGCTTCTCCACTTTCAACAAATCCTTCCAGTATTCATTCATCCCAAAATTATATTGCCGTACCCTGTTAAAGTAAGGGGCTTACTTCCGACTACCATCACTGTTTTCTCTCTTTTTCAACCCTCCCCCCTTTCTTTCAAAAAAAAAAAAGAGAGAAGTCTAAATGAAAATCTCTTGGAAGAAAACTTTGAAACTGAAAAGCCAATGATTGCTTTGAAAAATCCCTACTTCACTTCTAATGGGAAAAAATTGTAGTTCCCTGAAAGAAATTCTGATTTTTGAACACAGATAGTAAGAGAAACTTGTTCAACAAAATGTCATATATTGGGTGCAAGAAGGCAGGTTTTTGAAAAATCATAATGTAGTGATATATGGAGCACTTAAATTATTGCTTCTTGATTTTCTTTTTATTGTCTTCAGATGCTATGTAGCTGTAGAAAAGAATGATTCATGATTTGCATACTGTTCGGATTTTTCTGGTGAAAAAAAAAGATAGGATTCATGATTATTCAAATCTTACTCGAATTATATGTACTAGTTGCCTTTCTTACTTTGTCGTTGTCAGGGCTTTATAATTTACAGTAAATAATTGCAAAAGACGTCTGTTGTTTGGAAAAGAAATAGAAAGAAAGAGGAAAACTCAAATTGTCACTTTCATTATATTTTCCGGCACATGTCATTCCAACAACTTATCCCTGTATATAAATTTATGTCTGAATTCTGGAGGATAATGCCACTGCAAATAATGGTGTACTGCATTGCCTATCATTTGTTAGTAGTCCCACCATTCAAATGTTTAATTGATTGTTACAGTTATGAGGCACATAGCAGAGCAGTTATAGGAGTTATACTGTTTACAGAAACAATATCTACTAGTTTGCAGAACAGGGCTGCTAACAGTTTAGTACCTTTCTTGATTGAAACTTAGGAGGTGAATATATTTATCATTAAGTCATGCGCATGTTCTTGCTGAATTATATTGCACACTACTTAAAATTTGAACAGTCAATTTGTCCCATGTTTCTTTCCAAGTAATGCATCTACATGTTCGTTTCTGTAAAAGGAAAATGTAGTGCTCCAATGAGGTCTGCCGAAGGTGGATCCAAGTTATCTTTTCGGTGGGGCTATAATATATATGTAAGGGGGTTGATTGATATTCCATACTAAAACCACCCTAAAATTACCTTTACTTTTAAAAACCTTTTGGGGACAGTGGCAGCTGCAAATCCGCCCGTGAAGTCTGTGTAAGACCTAATGTGGTTATAAGCGATATGTGTAGCCTTTTATAATGTAATCCTCCTATCTCATCAAATTTCTTGACATTAGCATTTTGATTCTGAATACCATCTAGTATCTTCTAGACCTTCTTTGAATGTTGGACTTGAAAAATTATACACCTGGATCTAGTCATTGTTGATGGAAATAATAAACAGATGAGTTGACATAACAAGGGATCGAGGTTGCTAAGGCACATATAGAATATTGATTACGGCAGTAGAAGAGTTTAATTTATAGACTGTAATATTCTTTATGCATGACGTTTATGCTTCTCTTGTGTCAACTTTTATGCTTCTTGGTTTGCCTCTTTCCTTGTGGGATATGTTCTACTCTTTTACAAGCTGAAATTGCTCTCTCTTCAGAGATGATGGACTAGTTGATCATGTATCAGCTTTAGAGCTTCACATAAAAGTAGAAAACACTATTTGACAGAAAGTCATATTTGTTTATTTAAATATATATATTTTTTTGTGCATATTGATTAACAGGCATCCATAGAACACTGGAAAGATAAATCTGTCTACATGCTTGAACTACAGTAGCTTTATCGAATCTATTGCTCATTAGCCACTGGAAAATACAGATTGTAGCAGGATACTCGACCTGCATCTGATGCCTGAGCTCTATTGACAAACAATGAAAATGAACAAATGACTTGGAAAATATTTGCGAAAATGAACACAATATACTTTCATTGCTGGCCTACTTATTTTTCCTGAACTTAATTTTGCTATCTGGATACTTTGAGGTACTATTTACCTTGCTTCCCGGCTGCTCTTTTGCTGCTTTTCTGTCCTGATTACTTGGTTTCTTCTGGACCTGTCTCTGTTGTTTCTTCCCTGTGCACTTTCTGTTAGCTCTGGACTCATCGAAGTCATGACTTTCTTCGATGCCTGGATAGACGAAACCTTGATGGCTCGGACCAGAAGAGGCATCTGAAATCATTGAGTCATCGCTCTCATTGTTTTCAGCATTATTGTCATGAACATGTCTATACTTGTCAGAGTCATGATCATGTTCAACTTCACCATGAGTATATCCATGATCGGGTGAAGCAATATACATAGTCCAGCCAGATTCATTGCTGCTACATTCTTCTCTGCCTCCATGGATATTATGATATTCCATGCTGGCTTCTGCAGATGAAGATGTGAAACAAAGAATGTTCTTTGACAATTCACAGTGACAAAATCTTAAGCAGAAAAAGCACAATGGCTCTTCTCAGACAACCTGTAGGCTTCCCATGGGAATACAGGCTTTATTTGCTGTAAGACCCTTTGATGCAAAGATAAGCTCATGTGCTGTTGTGCACGTTATTTATAGCACCAATTGGTGAACTATTACTACTTGACAGTTGAACCACCATAAATTATTTGCACTTGATTACCGGGCGCAAAACAATATAAATCAAATCAAACCACGACTTATCCCACTAGATGAGATCGGTTATATAAATCTAACCACACTACTCATTACGAAAAATACAAGTAAAAGCCTTACATTTAGCTCCCTTGTCATCATACTTGGAAACACCTGGAAATACAACCTTCTTTACTCCTTTCCATCTACCTCATAAATCTAAAAGCAGCTTTTGTACTAAGATGTGCAAAAAAGCGCCCCACACTACAAATAGCAAAGAATGTGTAATACCAATGTTCTCATATAGCTAGAAAGAGGACCTCTTTTCAGTACCAAGTCCATAATTATCAAAGAACGCCTTTAAATTCTCTGTCTTTTTCATCAACCAAGAGCAGCCTTTCATGTGAAATGCACAGTGTTATCCAACTGTGTTTTTTGGCGTCTTGCATGATGTCAAAATGGCCATGAGGGTCGACTCAAATAATTTAATTTTCCGCCCTTTGCTTCTATTCTGTCATTTCTTTGATGTTGTTTTTGTCCTTGTAAAGCGTGCTGGTGTCTTTTTTTTTTTTTTAATTGCTTGGTTAAAGAAAAATTGTGAAGGTTCGTTTAACAGTTATGAGGTTTCTGAATTTATCAACACATCACTAGGTAATTGGATAAACTTTTGGGGCAATTCGAAATAGTACTTTACATCTCATCTAGTTCTTGTGCATTAATGATCAGTCAGCCTAGTAGTTTGCATTGATTGCTTTTAAGATAAAATCAATTTTGTTGACAACGTAAATGTTATGAAAATTTTTATCAATAACGACCAAAACAAACAGTTCAACATGTATATCCAAATTATTGTCTTTTTAATGTGAGTTAATTAAATTTTCAACAAGCGAGAGCCATCTAATGGTAAAATTCGATAAGATGATTGGACTGTTTATCATCATCAAATCTTTGTATAGACGTTACACGTTATGAAGGTATCGAAATGATTGTGAAACATTAAAATTCAAAAGGGATAAGTGTGTGATCTAGTTGTCAATTGTCTTGGCAAGATTTCTTTTTTCCTTTCCCCCACATGTATCTCCACCTTTTGGATTATTATCCATCTGGACTAGACACAAGAGACCCTTTTGCATTATTCTTGCCCAGAATAGTTTTGCATATCCTTTTGGTGGATTCATATTGACTTCAAACTTTGGTCCTGGGGCTCCATATTAAAGATAATTCTTTGGAAGTTTTAAAAAAATGGGACAACATTCCGTTAGCTGTTTGTGGGTGTTTTTCGGGGGGGGGGGGGTGTGGCTATTATATAACGCCTTTTATTTGTTTTGTTTTGTTTTTTTTTTTCATCATTTAATTGTGGCAACAAAAGCATCATCTGTTGGGGATGTGTGCTTTTTGCTTGCTTTTTACTTGCTTCTTGTTTCATCATGTGGAAGGCTTTGCCACACATCATCATCATGGAATCAATAAACGTTTGCATTAATTTTAGGGTATGTCTTTTATTTTCTTTTTTGCTTTGTTTCTCCCCTTTTTTGGTTAAAGTAAAAGAATAGAGTTGCATGGCTAATGAAAAAGCTACATGATGAATTGGTGATTGTCGAATGCCAGTTGCATCAAAATAACATCGGAGGTAAAAGGGGAAAAAAAAAGTAAACCCTATTCGAGGATTAGTTATCTAATTTACTAAAAGAGTATTTACTTTCTAGCTTCCTATATTTAAGTAGTCTATCGGTGATCCTTCTTGTTGTTCAAGAACGTCATTTCACTGCTACAATGCGGGTGGTGGTGCATTTTCTTGTCAAAAACATTGACAAATCTTGGGAGTTTAACATTAAAATACATCGTGTAAAATATGTCACAAATCATTAAATGCCTACAAACTTTGGAAACAATTCTAACTCTTTAGGCCTTGATACACCCTTTAGCGTGATGGCTATGTCTCAACTTCGATTCGTGAAAATAACCTCACCCAACAACAAAAGTAAACTTAAAATGCGTGTATGTATTGAGTAGGAGTTTAATGCGGATCTTTGTGATTACTCATTGTTGAATTGATTCATGTTTGCAATTACGCTTGCAGGGTGATTGAGACTTGCTATTTACTAATTTGTTTTTAATAATTGCTTATTAGTTGCATTGCAAGTTACTAATTTATGATAGTCATCCCAAGTCGTTGCCAGAGCTAATAGCTAGTAATTAAGCAGACAGTTTAACGTAAGGATCGAGTGAACTCATTTCCATTCTTCATATACCGTGTAAATTTTTTATACGTTCCCATCGGAGATATCATTTAGTCTAAATAACTTGAAGCATACATTAAGATATGTTATTATATTATTATTTTTTTTTGACCTTAAAGTAAATTTATACATAAGGCGGCTAAGGAAGAAGATAGCTCTTAATATGACCCATTTTTGTCGAATTAATACTCATAAACACTCCTAAGAAGTAATGAGCAATATAAAACGGTAAGAAAAATCAAACAAGTCAAGTATACATCATATAATAAGTTAAATTTTTAGATCAAATTATCACTACAGCTAAGCATTATTAGCAAGGTCTACATTTATACATCTCCCTCCCCATCTTTTTTCCGTTTTTTAATAATTTGACTGATTTATAAGTTTATAATATAAAGTTATATTTTTTTTGGTTGAAGAAAAAGGGGGTGGTTGAGAGCAAGGACAAAATAAGACCAAACCATTTCAAATGGGTTAAATATTGTTAAAAGATGACAATAAAGTCACTTGTTAAAAGATTATATATTTTTAAAAAAAATTATAAAAGATGAAAACTTAAAAGGAGTTTGATGAGACACCATTTAAACAAAATCTTCATACATGAATCTAATAAAGAAGATAGCTCTCAATATCGAGGATTTTGTCGAATATGCACAACAAATTAAGGGGTTTGATGAGACACTATCTTAACAAAATCTTCATACATGAATCTTACAAAGAAGGTAGTTCTTAATATTGACGATTTTGTCAAATATGCATAAACATTCTTAACGAATAAGATAAAACTTGACTTGATTTAGTTACCGTTTTAAATCATGAAACTTTTGACATGCTCCTACAAAGGCAACAGCCACGACTACAGTAGAAAAATGAAACTATGTTTGGACGGTGTGAAAGAGACCAAGGATCACTTGTTGGCATGTGACAATTATTGTACTGTTCTTTTGTTGCTCATTTATATAGCCAATGGTCGGTGAATTTTTCAGGTGGTATTTTTGGGGCAGATAAAGACTTTTAACCATTTTAAGGTTGGTTTGGTTGCTTTATCTTGGGACAGCCTACTACTAATATTGGTTAAAATTTGCACGATTGTGTCATTGATTATCCTGTCAGGTTTGATGCCATAGATCAAGTCACTGCAACCTTTTTGATATTGTAATTAAACAATCACTTTTACGAATGTTAAGTTAGTTGAAGTTTCATTCTCAAATTAATTAATTTTTTATTAATGTGTAACAACTATATGATCACAATTAAATAACAAAAGGTGTGATAACCATAATAGTTACTGTGTGCTGGTCTTTTAGCAAGGCGTGACAATCACACATCACAAGGAAAAAGAAGAGAGTGTAACAACTACAATAGTAACTATGTTGGGTTTTTAGCAAAGTGTAACAACCACAAATGGTTATGATAAAACAAGAGAGGTGTAAAAACTACAATAAAATGGTCATCATGTGAGAACGGCAACAACTGAATGGTAGAATGGCTCACATGTGGATTCATGCGCATTGGGTAGGACACTTTGGTATCAAGTTAAAAATCACTAAAGTTTCATGTTAAAATTAATTGGCACAAAATAGAATAACACAAGATCTTATAAGGTAATCTAAAATTTTATGAAATTTCTATACAAGAGGAATTCTAATAATGAAAATGAAGATTTCTAGGTTAGTTTTTCAGTTTCACAAATAAAACTTTACTAGTATAATTTGAGTAAAAATTCATTCAACTGAATGAATCACTTAAAAAATCATTGATTTACGATCAGTTTGATTTGATCAAAATAATTTTTACGATTTACATACAAACTATATTAGCTTTGTCGATTTTTCTATAATTTTGCAAGTAAGGTGTGTTTGCATTTGTTGGTTGCATTAAGAATTGATTGTCTTATGAAGCTATTTTTACTTTGTGACCAATTTCTTTTCTTTTTATCTCTTCAATCCCTATTAATCTATGTTTCTTGTATTTGATAGATTATGGGTTCAATAGGGAGAGAATTTGTCTGGCTTAATTTCCAAATTTAAAACTTGCGTTAGAGTCTCGGGATCAATCTATATTCGTGGGGTTTCGTGTCAGGGCCACAATTATTACCATGTTGGTTTTTTAGCAAGATGATTGAAGTTTCATTCAAAAATTAATTATTTTTTTTTTTATCAAAGTGTAATAACTACATGGTTATAATGAAATTGGAAAAGGTGTGACAACCGCAATGGTTACCACGTTGGTCTTTTAGCAAAGTATGAGAATCGCATGTCATCGAGAGGGTGTAACAACCACAATGGTCACCATTTGAGTTTTTAACAAGGTATAACAACCACAATGATTAAGATAAAATAGAAAAGAGTGTGACAACCACAATAAAATGGTCATCATGTGAGAATGACAACAACTGAATGGTAGGATGGATCACATGTGGATTGATGCACATTAGGCATGATACTTTGATACCATATTAAAAATTACTAAAGATCATTTCAAAACTAATTAGTTCTAAGTAGAATAGCACAAAATCTTATAAAGTAATATAAAATTTTATGAAGTTTCCATATAAAAAAAATTCTAAAAATAAAAAATAAAGATTCCTAGGTTAGCTTTTCAATTTCACAAAAAAACTTTACTAGTATAATCTGGATAACAAATTTATACAACTGAATGAATCACTGCAAGAATCATCAATTTTCGATTAATTTGATTCGATCAAAATGATTTTTGCGATTTTATGTACACCTCGATCGCTGCTTAGTTTGTGTTGGGCATATGACCTGTGTAGCCACATATGTTTATGTTATTAACATACGTCAATTAAGGAATGATCAAGACCCAAGTATATATAAACGTGCACAAATTAAATCACGCCAAAAGATGATAACCTGGGAAGTTCTGTAAAGCGTCCGATTGCTGCTTTAATTTGTTTGCCATTTGGCATGTTTTATTTGATGTGTCAACCTCAACCAAGGGATTACCCTATATTCAAAAGTTAGGGATTGAGATCTTGCCCTAGTATAATTCTCTTTAAGTGATTAGGAGGTACTTAATAGATTCTTAGATTTAAACGAATTAATCTAAACGATACAATTAAAATTGAGGCAATAATTTTGAAAAAAGGCAATCTTTTTCGTTTTTAATTTTTCCCTAATCACAACAAAATCGTAACAGACAAAATATTCTTCTCGAAGTCTGAAATTCAGGAACATATGCATAATACATTATATATATATATATATATATATATATATATATATATATTCATATTTATATATGTATACACTTATACACGTTACTACATTTCATTTACTTCTTCGTATGCATCGTCGAATTAGCAGAACATCAAAGAGTGACTTAAAAGCAAGGTAAATTAAATATAATTAACTTTGTTTTCCTGAAAAAGGGGTTATGATGCAAAAACTAAAAAAAGACAAATTCAATATCAATTGGAAAAAAAGAGAAGAAGATAATTGACAAAAGCTTAACTCTCATGTTTGTTAAATGTGGACAGTGTGTGAATGCAGGCCCATGATTAGGGAAAAATTAAAAAAGAAAATATTATCTTTTTTTAAAATTATTGCCTCAATTTTAATTGTATGGTCTAGATTGATTCATTTAAATCCAAGGATCTATGAAGCATTTCCTAATTACTTGGAGAGAACTTCACTAGGAGAGGATCTGGATCCAAGAGTTGGTTGTGACTTGTGAGATCTTGATTTCTAATTGTGGAAATTGCCTTTTCAATTACATTGACATCAACTAATGCCAACCATAATTCTCATAGCTCGCTGTACTAGTGATATATTCTTCATTTTAAGTACGAGAAACTTTGAAAATAATTCTTGACAGTTTCATGTATTTGAAATCATGGATATTTGACAATCGAAAGGAAAAAAGCAAGAGAAAGAAAAAGAAAAAAGAGAGCTCGTCATTTCTTTTGCTTGTACTAATTTAATAATTTTTTCTTCAAAAAGGCTAAGTTAGAATTAAATAGACACCAACCTATGAGAAGACACTCTTCTTAAGTCCTCGTCGAGTATAGGTTTGATTTGCTTTGGGGGGTAGTGATTCTATGCACTCCAACTAAAAATGTGATTCGTGATTTGCCATCCAGTCTGAACTCTTGTTGGCCTCCCTGAATACATGCTTTAGAGTAAATCCTCTGTTACATGCCATGATCATTCATCAATCATTGGTAGAAGCATTCCTTCGGCAGTAGCGCAGTTAGTCATCCAATTCACCAAGAGTTGCTTATTTTTGCTTGACAAAGAGATGAGTTTAATATATATTTCATTTTATGTGTTTTTTTTAATTTTTCATATTTTTTCCTATAATTTTTACCTCAACTAATTTTTGGTTTATTGTTATTCCACATAAAGAAAAATGCATATTACCCCTTGTGTTTTACAAAAGTTGCATAAAACCTATTGTGACTTCAAAACTTGCTAATAACCTTCTATGTTTTCAAAAGAGTTGTATATTTGCCCAAACATTAATTTCGTTAAGTATCGTTAAGTTAATGTCTCAAAAAAGACTAAAATGTCCCTTTTATTGTACAAAGCACATATGACCAATCTTGAAATCATAGGGGGAATACCACCATGCTTGAAATTATAGGGGGTAATATTCATCACTTTAAAAATTAGAGGGGCTAAATTGCATTATTTTCATAATAAAAGTTAACACTATTCTATAAGTATGAATATACCTTTTCATTACTTCGAAATAAAGCTTACAATACAAAATAAACAACTAACTCTAATTCTCACTTCAAGATCATTACAAGAACAACTCCAACAAAAAAAAAAAAAAACACGAAAAAAGGAACGAAAAAAAGATAGGTGTTTCTTCACCAACTCCACCTCTTTCTTCAAGCTTCAACCTCATCACTGAAAGAGCATTTTAGAGATGATGGATTGTTGGAGAACTTGCTGCTACTTGACATATTTCAACAATGATCTAAAGCTTCGCCAAGAAAAATGTGGGAAAAAAATTGGGACATAAGTATGGTTTATAACATGTAAAAAGGGCATTTTAGACCATCCTTATGAATCATTTTCGTCATTGGCATCTCCAGTTGCACTTTAAACACATTTTGTTCACACATAGTTAAGTTTAACAACTAAACAAATGGTAGGGGGGAAAATGCAACGTTTCGGAAACCACAGAGGGGTATTAGCGAGTTTTGAAATTAATAGGGGCTTTATGCGACTTTTGCAAAGCAAATGTGGTAATATGCATTTGACTCTTCCATGTATAGTATCATTTTCACACTTATGGCTTTTTTTTTTTTTTTTGTAAGGATAAAATGTATTTTATCCCTATATTTTATCAAAGTTGTATAAAATTTTTCTTTTTTCAAAACTCACAAATACCATTATGCTATAAAGAAAATTGTATAAACCCCCCCCCCCCAAATTTCTTTTTCTTTTCAAGGGAGACATTGTTGTTTACGGCTGAATGAATCTAGGGGTTATAACCCCTCTATAATCTTCTCCTAAAATACTCCGCTGCTCATATGGAGGTTCTTGCAAGTCATGATATCCAATTAGTTTATGAAGGCCAAAATTAGTAATCCAATCGGCACATTCATTGACCTCTCTATACATATAAGTAATTGAGAACCCTGGGTGGTTAGCAATCGTACTCCTAAAACCCCCAATAGGGTGGTTATACATTATTTTTTATTGCACAGGAATACTAGAAAAATTTGAAACCTCAAAAAATTTTATGCAATTTTTAGTAAAACACAAGGGAGTAATATACATTTTACACAATTTGTAAATTTACCTAATCAATGTTAACAGCTATTTCTTCTTGTGTTTTCCTTTTTTGGGTCAAACTTCTTCATGGTTCATTTTCTTCTTTTTTGCAATTGATAAACCTTGGCCTTAGTCCATTAACGAAACTAATGAATTTTTGCTCCGTGGAAGAGATCTCTTAGATATCATTCTTTTGAAAAATTCATAATTTTATCCAATTTTTCCTTTTAACAAACACTAAAGGAATCATAAAACTATGATGCAACGTCGTACTAAGAATGCAAAAGACGGGCCCAAAGGAATCATAATATTATTAAAACAAAATGAGCTAAGTCTCGAATTATAGAGGCCAATTGCACGAGCCAAGAGAAACAAAAACTACAAAAGTGCAATAATCAAATGGGCCAAATTAAAACTACAAGCCCAACTGCACTAGCTAAAGGAAAGAGAAAACACCACTAGTTACTTTGACTCCAAGATAGGACTTGTTTGCGTTGACATTTTATAAAAGTGTTTTTTTTTATAACTTTTAAATAAAGGGTTTATTTTTAAAAAATTTAAAATTTTTTATTTCTGAAAAAAGTTAAGTTTGAGCTTTTTTTGGTGTTTTAACTTTGTTTTTTTTAAGTCAATCTAATTATTTATTATAAAAATGTGCTTTTTCAAAAAAAAAAAAAAAGAAGTTGTTTTTCATTAATAAGAAAGGCAATCTAGATGGGCCCTCATAAAGCCCATGTATTTGAATTGGCTTATAAAAAAGTTACATTTTCATATAGCTTTTTGATAAAAAAAATATATTTTTTTTGAGAAACTCATTTTTGTGACTTGTGAAAAGGAAGTCCAATTTGAACTATTTTAGAAAATTTTAAAATTTTTTGGAAACCAATCCAAATATGTGTTGGAGAAAAATATTATTTTCATAAAAATGCTATTTAATAAGACAAAAACAACCCAAAAGAGCTTTTTCTAAACTTAACAATATCAGATATGGTGAGTAGAGGCCCAAAACCGGAAACACACAACTCGCGCCCAGTTTTGCAAAAGCAAAATTCTGAACTTGGAAAATATACTAAATAACTGTAAACTTCTTTTGTTATGGAATATGTGGATATTCATAGTCTATTAATTGGTGACCCAAGTCCAAGCACAAGAAGACCAAAGCTTGCAAGGTTAAAAAAAAAAAAAGAAAACTTTCTTGAACTTTAAGTCATTGTAATCTTATAAATAGGGACTTCTATGTTCTAATTCTACACACATCAATATGAATAAAATCTCTTTTCTCTCTTCTCTTATTCTTGTCTCTTTTCTTATTTTCTCTCTTTTCTCTTTAGTTTTATAACAACTTTATAAGGTTTGAGTCATTTCATCTCGTAGTAATTGGTTTTAAAATGAAACTCCAAGATAATATGAACCTTATAAAGTTTTGAGTCATTTCACCTCGTACTAATTAATTTTAAAATGAAACTCAACAACGATACCAGAAAAAAAAAAAAAAAAACAGTAGAAGTGATGAGACCGACAACTTCGAACTAGGGAAGAATATGAAAAAGAAGAGCAGAGAAGCCATTGAGTCACCAAACTCACACGAGTTTCAAGCTCCAACTGCTGAGAACCGAGGAGAAAGGAGAATGCTATGGGTAGGATATTTGAAGTGAGTTTTCACTTGATACTTGAAAGGACTTGTGCTAAAGATAGAGTCAAACTAGAAAACCAAATTAGTAAGAGGTTAACAAATTAAACAAAACTTTTTGATCGGGATAGGTGGTTTTCACTACAACTTATTTATTTTGGGACTAAAATTTCATTTATAAGTGAAAAATATTTAAGATTCACAACATTAAATATATTTTCTTCGTACATTTATCACATTAACCTTTATGTTTTTACAATTATTACTTGAAACCTATCTTCAGATCCACTCTCTTGTGGGAGGAGGATTGAGCTTTTAGGATAAGAAGTGAAGAGAATTTTATTCGAATTTACCTATAAGACCATTCTACAAAAACCATGATTAGTAATTGTTTGATTGCCTTAATTTGAGAAAGAGGCAACATATAACCAACTTAAGAAATCAACATCTTTTTTGGTATAGGTTTCTAACTATGTCAAAATCAAAATGGAAAAAAGTTAATTAAAAGATAACAAAATTAAACACTGAAAAACTACCAAAAGAAAAGGCAATGGTGATAACTGATAACTAACATGAAAAGTAAAAAACAGGAACAATGACATAAGATTAAATGATAAATTGTCAAGAGCACTTTGTCCTAATCACGTCTGTGCGTACTTATCAGAAAAGTGCTCTGAGCCCTCAGGGGCATAGATGAGTTGGTAAGTGGCCAGATAACTGGGGTGGAGACACCCTAACAACGCGGGATCGAGTCCGTGTGATGGCAGTACTCCGCTGAAATATTGCAGAGGCTGTTGTTGGATTTCCACGCCCGTTGGCCCTCTCCCTGGTCGGGCTGCCACTCACTCATATCCCTCGATTAACCTCCCACTTGGTTAATGGGCCTCTGACCAGGTGAGAAAGGGGTTCTCCTTTGGTTAACCCTTTTAAAAGAAAAGTGTTCTGACTTAAAATGCACTTCCACTATTTTTTTTTAATTTTTATTTTTTGTGGTTAGCCATTAAACGATCCAAACCCAATATTTACTATACTCTCATTGAACACCCGATAAAGTCAAAATCACATGAATAAATTCGCACCAACCTTAACATTTCCAAAAGGTCAACTCTGCAAATCATTAATCCCAGTGGCATTTAAGGAAATCGACAAGAATGCAAGGTCAGATATGATGCATACTCCTAATCAACCGATTAAAAAGATTGTTAACCCATCACCAATTGATTCAAAGCTCTCTCTTTTTTCACACACACACACACTGAAACCGGAGTATGTCTCTGATCAACTACCCCTGAGACATATACATATACATATACATATACATATATATAAATATTCTTTATCACAGAAAAAGAAAAAAGATTGAATTTTTAGCAGATGGGTGTCTTTGCTTTGATCAATAACATTGATTTGGAGCAAGAGTCATACCCACAATATGAAGATTTTGTGATGCTACCATTTTTTGCTCTCTTCTTTCCTACTGTCAGATTTTTTCTTGACAGATTTGTATTTGAGGTACACTTTTGGGAAACTATTCTTATTAATTGAGATGGTTTGTTTTTATTTTTCTCTATGATTTGTTTGAGAAGTTCTATTCTTGAATAAGTAATTTGAGCTTATCTGTATTTGTATATGTATGCATGTCGTACCTTAGCCTGCAGTGCCTTAATTAGTTGGTTTTTCTTGTATGTTATGAAGAGAAGCTTGTAACAGACGCAAAGTTTTGTGAATTGGAATATGGGTCCTAAACTCTTCCTCGGACACACACATAAAATGGCTTTGTGCATGGGTTGCCCTTTTTTTTTCCTTTTTCTTTTTTTTTTCCTCTTGATGTGTTATGATGTAGTGTTGTTGGATTAGATTGCTGCTTTTATGGTTAAGTTTTGGTCTTTGCCATATGGTATATCATGCATGTTATGTTCGTTTGACGTGCAAAATTCGAACTTTAGATGGACGTTCGATTAATTGGTATAGAGTCTTGTTAGTTTTTCATCAAGGTGAGGTTCAAGACTATGGTTTAGCCGTTAAATATGGTTAGATGGTGAAAGTGATTAACTTGAACTGCTTTGTGCATTAAAATGGTTGATTTGGTTTTTCCTTTTCCTCTTGTTTTTTTTTTTTTTTGGGGGGGGGGGGTTGGTTGATAGTTTGATGAGAGTTCGAGTTTTGGAAAGAGCCTTTCCAGCAACAAGTATAATGCTGCAGACATCCATCTTTGTCAGACCCTGCTTTCGGTGGGAAACTTTGCTATGAGAAGAACTTCTTATTTTGTGATTTTCGCATGTTGGAGTTGGAACAAATCTAGGTGGCGTGGATTAGTTTAATAAATAGAAATGCAGAGTGCCAGTGAGTAACCAAGAATTTTAGAAAATGGAGGAAAAGGCTTACCTTTCTCCTTTCTGAATAGGTGTTGAGTTAGCTGACATAATAAATTATATTTATTTAACAAGGACTTGTTTTGCCTTTAAGTTCTTCAAGAGTTGGAACATATCTAATGTGAAATCAAGACTCTCGACTCTTGTGACAGCAGATGGGTCATTTTTACACCTCATTTTCTGCTTCATCCTAAACTTTATTTATTGCTTGTTTTTGTCAACCTTCTGCATTTATATGGCTGTTTTCTCTTAGAAGTTTATTTGTGAACAAATGCTTTTATATTCGAGGGGGAACCCAGAAGGAACTTTATGGGTTGGGGACAGGAGTGGGTTCAGCCCAAGCCCAAGTAGCCTCTTATATACATGGAACATACTATAATAAAATCTGGACATATGTAGGACAGATTACCAATGCTAGACTACTCTTTAGGCAGTTCACTGACTAGGTCGTTCACTTACATTTTGACATCAATGTTGTGCTAACATTCTTTTTGCTGGGCTATATTATGTTAATATTGGTCCCAACATTCAAGTTACATATCAATTCTCTGGTTTTGAAAGATGTTGCTAAATTAAGGACATGTATGAGAGACATATTTGCACTGGATTATAATTGATGTAATCAAGATTTGGTACTATACATATAAGTTGCTACTCACTCTATGAGGCTGGTGCCATCATCCTGTCCCTGACACCTTGGCAGCTCTTTGTACCTTGGGGTCTTACTAAATCCCTCCCCACCAGCACGCGTCTTTCCATCTTTTGTTCTGCAATACGAATTCCAGCAGCTCAGAAGTGTTCGCATTTTTCATGTTCATGCTCAACTAGATTGATAACAAGAACCTTAGTCAAAGATAGTGGAAAGCATCTAGGTGTGATGAAGGAACTATCTACTGTTGCACTCATCTTTAGCTTGCTTGTGCCATGTCTAATACTCATTCTATCCTTGTGGATTTTATTCCCTTTCTGTGATGAGCTTGTATTCAATTGATTGATGTACATGTTACAGAAACTGGGCAAACGATTAATATTTGGGAAAGGATATAAGAAGCTAGATTATTCAAATGATGAGCGTGCCAAGAAGATACGCAAGTTCAAGGAGTCAGCTTGGAAATGTGTTTATTTTCTTTCAGCAGAGATCCTTGCGCTGGTTGTGACTTACAATGAACCTTGGTTCAAGAACACAAAGTATTTCTGGGTAGGGCCCAAAGATCAAGCCTGGCCAGACCAGAAATATAAGTAAGATTCCTTTTCCTCATTTTCATCCTTCGCTTTTTGTTCTTCCTTTAACATGCAACTGATAACACCATTAGAACTCTTTGTGGGGGAGGAATGTAGAAGTTTGGATTCATTACTGAGAGGTGGGTGGATTAAACCCTGACAATGTGTATGCTTTTGGTCTTATATGAGATAATTTTAGTTTGTCCATGCTTTGAAAGAAGAGATTGCAACTTTTTTGAATTTCCTTGATGTATTGGCATGACGATGGTTAGGTTGAAACTGAAGGGGCTTTATATGTATGCTGGTGGCTTCTACACATACTCCATATTTGCTCTGATATTTTGGGAGACAAGACGCTCTGACTTTGGGGTTTCAATGGGTCATCATGTTGCAACTGCCATTCTAATCTGGTTATCCTATATATGGAGGTGAGCACTGAAATTCTACTTAGCGGTAGTTAATTAATCTTAAAGCAATGAACTTAGATTAAAAAAAAAAAAAAAAACGAAGTAGCTTTTAAAAGTCTCTGGAATATTTCAAGGTTATGGATGTAGAAACTGGTCTACCAGAAACTATATGAGGACTATTATGCTCTTAAGACTACTATTGTCAAATATGCTGTTGGCAGGTTTGCACGTGTTGGTTCAGTTGTTTTAGCTCTTCACGATGCTAGTGATGTATTTCTGGAGGTGGGGAAGATGTCCAAGTATGGTGGTGCTGAAACCATTGCAAGCGTCTCATTTGTTCTCTTTTCTTTGTCTTGGGTCCTTCTCCGCCTCATTTACTATCCATTCTGGATCCTCTGGAGCACGAGGTGAGATCTTCCTGATTTTTTATTCTTTTCCCTCCAGATGTAATGATTCTCCAGGCAGTAATAAGAAAAGTGACATAGATTATGTCATATGTTCAGAAATTGTTCCACTGCTAACACAATTGAATCATGACACCTACTTCTTGTTTCCTGAGTGAACCAATGAATTTTTTTTTTTTGCTTGTTTAAGTGATTATGGTTTCTTGGTTCTCAACGTTGTCTTGATAATTTGCCAGGTTCTGTCTTGCCTCATGTTTTACGGGTTCTACTTTTATTGAAGAAGTTACTTTTCCCTTGGTTGCCATTTTTGTTAGTTCTGCACGATACGTAAAAGGTGTTAATAAGAAGAGACATAAAGATAAAGAGAATGTTTTAAAGGTTTCGTACCTTTTAGAGTACTAGCCTACTCTATTTATAATATTATGAGAATAAAAAAATATGATATCTCTTCCGATGTGGGAGAGAGACTTATTATAATAATATACTACCTAACTCATACTTAACACTCCCCCTCAAGCTGGAGCATATATATCATAAGTGCTCAGCTTGTTACAAATATATTTAACCAGAGAACCACCAAGAGACTTTGTAAATAGATCAGCTAACTGATCACTCGAACTAACGAAAGAAGTAATAATCTCCTTGGATAATAGCTTCTGCCTAACAAAGTGACAATCTATCTCAATATGTTTAGTCCTTTCATGAAACACTGGGTTTGTGGCAATATGTATCGCAGCCTGATTATCGCAAACAAGTTTCATGGGACTTGAACAGGTGACTTGAATCTCTTTCAGAAGATTTTTTACCCATATCAACTCATAAGTGGCTACTGCCATAGTTCGATATTCTGATTCAGCACTTGAACAGGCCACTACATCTTGTTTCTTACTCTTCCAGGAAACAAGATTTCCTCCGACAAACACACAGAAACCAGAGGTGGACCTTCTCAGTCGGACTACCTGCTCAATCAGCGTCTGAGTACCCAACAACCTCCATGTGCCCATGGTCACTATACAGCAAGCCTTTCCCAGGTGAGCCTTTAATATACCGTAAGATTTGAATAACTGCTTCCCAATGTCTTTCTCGTGGGGAGTTCAGAAACTGACTGACAACACTTACTGCAAAAGAGATATCCGGTCAAGTAACTGTAAGGTAATTGAGTTTTCCAACTAACCTTTTGTATCTCCCCGGATCTGATATCAACTCCCCTTCATCTGGAAGAAGCTTCACATTCGGGTCCATAGGTGAGTCACAAGGTCGCGCACCAAGTAACCCTGCCTCACTCAACGTATCTAATGCATATTTACGTTGGGTAATAAATACCCCTTGCTTCGACTGTGCAACCTCAATACCCAAGAAATAGTGAAGCAACCCTAGGTCTTTGGTTTGGAATTGCTGATGAAGAAAAGCCTTCAACTCATCAATCTCGTTGCTATCATCACCTGTTATGACAATATCATCTACGTACACAATCAAAAGAAGCCGTTTACCGGATGAGCATCGATAGAATACCGAATGGTCCACGTTACAACGAGTCATGCCAAATTCCAGAACTGCAGTACTAAAGCGTCCAAACCACGCCCTACAGGGCCTTCTTTAAACGACATACCTTCTGAGACTCCCCCTGAGCAACAAACCCTGGCGGTTGCTCTATATACACTTCCTCATCAATATCACCATTCAGGAAAGCATTCTTGATATCCAACTGATAAGTGACCAATGGTGAATAGCTGCCAAGGAAAGGAAAATATGAACAGAGGACATCTTAGCAACGGGAGAAAATGTGTCACTATAATCAAGACCATAAACCTGTGTGTATCCCTTGGCCACAAGTCGAGCCTTCATACGATTCACCTGACCATCTGGTGAGACCTTCATTGTATAGACCCATCGACAACCAACAGGAGGACTTGCTGTGTGGCAAATCAACTAACTCCCAAGTTCCATTATGATGTAATGCAGACATTTCTTCAAGCATAGCAGCCCGCCAACCAGGATGAGCACAAGCCTCTGCCACAGACTTAGGAATGGAAACAGAAGAAAGAGAGGCAACAAAGGATGCATATGAAGGAGACAAAGAATCGTAAGACACAAAGTTAGATATAAGGTGCTTAGTGGTGCAAGAATGAGTACCTTTACAAAGAGCAATGGCATGTCAAGATCAGACGATTGAGCAGAAATTGGATCTGAAGGCAGCGAATTAGAAGATACCGGGGCAGGTAGCAATGGACGTGATTGGCGTGAATAAACCTGGAGGTCCGGTCTATCTAGACGTACGGTGGGAGGCAGTGGTGAAGTAGCATCAGGAGTGGATGTGAGGTCTGAAGTAGGAGAAGGGGCCAAAGGTGCATCGAAGGTGGGTACTGGAAGTAGTAAAGACTCAACCACGGTATCAGAAGTGGTGGTAGAAGGGAAAAAGGAAGTGTGTTCAAAGAAGGTAACATCAGCTGATACAAACCATCGCTGTAACTCAGGAGAGTAACAACGGTAACCCTTTTGATGCCGAGAGTACCTAAGAAACACACACTTGATAGATCGAGGGCCTAACTTGTCTACCCCAGGGGAGAGATTGTAGACAAAGCAGACACATCCGAAAACCCGAGGAGGAAGCATGTAAATAGCATCTCGAGGAAACAAAATAGACAATGGTATTTGATCATGTAACACAGAGGATGGCATACGGTTGATAAGATAACACGATGTTAGGACCGCATCATCCCAAAAACGAAGAGGTACATATCTATGGAGAAGAAGAGTACAAGTTGTCTCAATGAGATGACGATTCTTCCTTTCAGCAACCCCATTTTGTTGTGGAGTATGCGAACAAGATGACTGGTGAAGAATGCCATGAAAAGATAAAAATGAAGAAAAAGAAGAAGAAAAGTATTCCTTCGCATTGTCACTGCGAAGAACCTGAATAGAAACCCCAAATTGCGTGTGAATTTTAGCATAAAACTTGGTAAAAATAGAAAACACCTCAGAACGTTCTTTCATTAAAAACAACCATATCATACGGGAATAATCATCAATAAATGTAACAAAATAACAAAATCCAGATTTGGAAGTAGTTCGACATGGACCCCAAATATCAAAATGAACAAGAGCAAAGGGGGCAGTAGCCCGTTTATTGACTCGATTAATGAAAGAACTACGACTATGGTTGCCTAACTGACAGGACTCACAAGACAATTCTTTGACTGATCCTAAACTAGGAACCATTTTCTTGAGATAAGGCAGGGAAGGATGACCAAGACGAGAGTGGACTTGTTCTGGTGAGGGGGCAATAACACATGTGGTAGATTGAGGAATATCAAGATGGTAGAGTTCTCGCTCCTCACGCCCGGTACCAATCTTCGCACCGGTCTTCAAATCCTGGATGGACACAGAGTCAGCAGTAAATGTCACAGAGCAGTTAAGTAGTTTGGTAAGCTGACTAATAGATAAAAGGTTGAAAGGGAATTTCGGAAGATACAAAACAGATGAGAGAGGAAGATTAGATGTAGGATGGGCAATACTAATTCCACGAGCAGAGGTAGACAACCCATCTGCAAGTGTGACATGTGAAAACATACCAGGTTTAAAATCAGAGAGTAAACGAACATTACCACAGATATGATTAGATGCACCAGAATCAAGAATTCAAGGACCAAGGTCAGGTACAGTACGAGTCATAAGAGCTGGGGATGGGCTAGCCTGGGCAAAAGAGGCGGTTGAAGCGGGATACATAGCTTGTTTAGATGCCTTATATTGTAGGAACTCGGAATATTCATCCCCTGTAACAGTCACCGAAGTAGGAGCCGCAGAAGCAGCGGACTCGACAGAATTTGTCTGGACTGTATTGGCAACTTGAGAAGGACGACCACGAAGAGTCCAACAATTCTCTCAAACATGACCAAGTTTATTGCAGTAATTACAACGAGGGCGCTGGCCATTTGAGCGACCTCCCCCTCGTCCAGAAGTACCACGACCTTTACCGTGACCCCCACGATCAAAGTTATCGTCACGGGTCAATGTAGGAGCAACCAAGGCAGATTGATCATCTTGCGAGCCAGAAATCAAGGAGTGAGAATGAGCACGTTGTACTCGAGCATAAGCATCATCTAAAGTTGGCAAGGTAGAGCTAGATAGCAATTGAGAACGTACAGCATCATATCAAGGATGAAGTCCGTGTAACCAGAAGATTAAGCACAAATTATCCCATTGTTGTGCTATCTCTGTGGGGTCAGTAGTGAGCGGAAAAAAGTCACGGAATTTAATCATGGAATTGTAAAACTGGCTGTAATAATCTGTCAATTCCATATCTGCCTGGGCCCGCAACATATCAGACACAACATCAAATGCTCGAGTAACTTGATGAGAATATCGTACTTTAGCAGAAGTCCAGATAGATTTACAGGTTTGGCAATTCCGAAAGCATGTTTGAATAGAATCTTCCATGGATTGCCAGAGCAAACTCACCAATTGGGGATCGACACGATGCCAGGTACGAGAGTCAGCCGCAGATAAATTAGACGGGCAATCAGAGGATAGTTGGTCTTTTAATCCTTGCCCAAGAAATCAAATGTTGACAGCCACAAACCATGACGAGTAATTTTTGCCATTCAATTTAATTGTAGTGACAGTAGGAGCACCAGAAAAGGAGTGGACAACAACTGATGAAGTAGCAGTAACTTGAATTCTTGAGGACTCAGCATGAGTCTCTATTTTCTCTGTTTTCTCAGTAGAAACAGATTCCATGATAACCAAAAAACTGAATTAAATGTGCAGTAACCTACACTATAACAATGGCACTCCCACAGGCTAAGGTAATAATGAAGAGATCAGAAGAAAATTAATTCTGCATTTTTTTTTTGGTCTCTGTTTTTTTTTTTTTTAACAATCCTGTTGATCATAAATAAGCATGATCGAGCAAAAATTTTGCGAAACCAACCAGACAGCGGAGATGGGCAGACTGGCGCGATCATTCTGGTCGGAGATGGTGGCTGGCTGGAGCTCCGGCGACGGCGCGTGGTGGGTCTGTCGGCGACGGGAAAAAGACGTCCAAGGTCGCCTCAGCAAGATAAAGCTACTGGTGGGTTCAAATTTGAGGAAAAATGATCGGATGATAGCTAATCGGAGATGGCATCTAGTGTTAGGGTTTTGATATGATTTTTCTGACGAGATTCAGGCTCGGTGCTGGCTCTTCCTAGGTCGCCTAACCACAATGAAGCTGCTGGTAGTGGTATTTTGTAGTGGATTATATTATTTTAGGGTTAAGGTTGGCTCTGATACCATGTTAATAAGGAAGATACATAAAGATAAAGAGAATGGTTTAAAGGTTTCGTACCTTTTAGAGTACTAGCGTACTCTATTTATAATATTATGAGAAGCAAACAATATGATATCTCTTCCGATGTGGGAGAGAGACTTATTATAATAATATACTACCCAACTCATACTTAACAAAAGGAATAAGGCTTTTGTAGGGTAAGAAAGTGTGTAACGATGTTTGATTCACTAATCTTAAGCAAGTTAGTTACTTTCTTGTAAATGTCGGAACATACTTGATGTGCTGAAGGATGTTCTTCTAGTTACTATTGGTTGGAAGCTAGGTTACCCAACACCACATATATTTGTCGCAGATTTCATTTTTATACAACTCTCAGTGACCGTTGAAGTTTTAGCTAAAATCAAAGTCTGAAATGAGACCCTTTATGGTCTAATTATGTCTGGTTCATCTAGACATCTAAGTCGTTGCTGCTGATTCTACAAATACATGAATTTGATTAAACTATCTCCTCTGAAATCCTTTAACTTAAATTTCTACTTGGTTTATTCTTTTGGTTCATAAAATACCTGGAGATAGCTATATATCAGTGATTGATTGTTAATGATGGTGACAGCATACTCGCTGGTTAAGATAA
Organism: Cordia subcordata; assembly: GCA_028554755.1. Classification (NCBI taxonomy): domain Eukaryota; kingdom Viridiplantae; phylum Streptophyta; class Magnoliopsida; order Boraginales; family Cordiaceae; genus Cordia; species Cordia subcordata. The sequence goes on from JAPTOF010000020.1 coordinate 6,445,011, forward strand.
AAGGATATCAATTTTTCCCGTGTTTGACTAATTTATCAGATTTTCAATAACATAAGATTTTTTAATCTAAAAAGTCTTTGAAGTTCCAAGTTAGCTGTTTGAAACGCAAATTATTTGTTGATGCACTGTCCATATCATGGTTCATATAATAATTTATTGTCTCCGGGAAGCAAATATCATGATCTATGGGCGGTTTTCTTCTCTCACTTGTCCTGGCCCACTCTCTTTATGTGCCTTTCCTTCAGGGTTTAGATTTCAGTAGTAAGTACAAATGTGCAAGTAGCATATGTAATACATATCATGTACTTACTTTCATTTTATTTCTTCTTTTGCAGTTATGAAGTTATTCTGACTTTGGACAGAGAGAAACACCGAGTGGATGGTCCAATCTATTACTATATCTTCAATTCACTTCTGTTTTGCTTGCTTGTCCTCCATGTATATTGGTGGGTGTTGATATATCGGATGCTTGTTAGACAAATCGAAGCACGGGGCCAAATCAGTGAAGATGTTCGATCTGGTAAGTTATGCAAGTAACTTATATGCTGAATGTCGAAGTCTTGTATGGATATTGAAGTTTACAAGTAAGCTAGGGACCAAATAATTGGGCATTTCTCTTTATTCCCAAAGGATTCAGTTTAAAGCTGATTCATCTGGACAAAAGACTGCAAGAGAGTTCTTTGACATGATTTGAGTTTCTCTTGTGGGTTGATTATAGATGCAGATCAATTATCAGTTACCATTTCATAATCCACCCAGCAGTGTGTTTATTTTGATATACCAATGCTTCAACAGTATTCATAAAAAACCAACAATCGTACTGGGATTTTTGGCCCCAATTTTATTACCTCACATGGCTGTGGCACCACTTGTTATTAAGTCTACCCACATATGAGCATGGCATGAACATATTCTGTATTTGCTTTTTATTATTAAACAAATTACATGGTTCCGACTTTTATTTAATGCCTTTCTGAACTTCCTCGTCCATGCTAGCAAAGCACTCACAGCATGAATGACTGCTTCCTCAACTCCATCTCTGGAATCTCTTGCATCTTTAACAATATGATCTTTTATTCTCTGCAAACTACCATCACTGAATCCATCCACCTGATTCGTCTGAATTGGACAATGCAAGAGTTGACGGTGCTGGCAGTGGGAGCATAGTTAAAACAGCTAGTTCCCTCGTGGTAGACCACGGGTAGTGGTGCTCAACTGTGGATCGTGGACGGGACTGACAGTTAGTACTGAACTGGTTGGTGGCGGTAAATGTCATGATGATTTCAGATGGAAGAGGGTGGAAAGATGAGTGGAGCTGGCCTGGGTGGAGATTGGAAGGAGAAAATTTTCCTATTTATTTTAAGGAAGGAACTTTGTTGGCATAGGTTGGGAGGGAGAGAGTGGGGGAAAAAGGGAATAGACAAACTTGTTCAATTTTAGCATTATAAGTTCTGGTTTTCGGGAGCTTCAATGTAAATGGTCTTCTGAACATTTTATCTCATGTTCATGTTTTTCCAGAGATTTTGTAAACTGAAAATAGCAGGTCTTCTGGATGTACAGGTCATAACTTTTACAATAGCAGCAGGTTGATTTGCCTCTGCTTTGCGGACATGTTAGGATGATATTTATTTATTTATTTTTCTTTTCACCATTTGGTGTACTATATGGCTTGCATCAGTTAAATTGTTCCCGGGCCCAAATACTCGAAATTTGGTTTTTCCCATGTTACTATCATTTCTTATCATTTTACTTTGTGCAGATTCCGAAGGTGAAGACGAACATGAAGACTAATCTTGCCAGATTGACTTCCGTACTGTTTTATTCTTGTCAAAGGTGATTGCAAGAGGCATTTGGACACCCCTTAAAAGATTGATGTCATTTAGTCACTGTTTGGAATTTAGGCGAAGTTTATATCCAGAACAAACAGACAAATCTCCCCGCCATGAGAAGCTGTTAGATTTTCTGCAATGCTTGCCAAATTCTAGTGATTCTATTTCCAGGAATGTGCTGCTGTCCACTATCCTGGAATTTGTACATTCTCTTCGTGAAAATCTTACTTGTTTCTTATGCAGGTGAAAGCAACCAAGGCATACACGAATTCAAGATCGAGCTGAAGCAACTGGAGAATAGCCTCTTGGTTGTATGAAACTCATTCATTGTTCACATATGAAGACATTGCTGGTGAACAGAAAACTGGTGGACCGTAGGAAACAAGAAGTTTCTGCAGTACACCAGACCTTTGTGCATGTGCACTTGAACATGTTGTTTACTTTTTGATCCAGGAAAGTTTATCATGACTTTGTAATACAAGTCATGACCCTGCTGAGCATATATGCAAAAACTCATGAACTCACTTCCCAGTAGATTTGCTTCTGTCTGAGTAAGCAGTTCTTTCTTTCATGGTTTCATGCATCTCATGCAGTGGAGTGTGTGTTCAACACGCATATTAGGTTAACAACCATACATTCAGAATGCGCATATCGGGAAAGTTTTTCGTGACTTACATGTCAGGAAAGTTTTTTTTGTGACTTTGTAATACAAGTCATGACCTTGCTGAGCATATAAGCAAAAAACGCATGAACTCACTTCCCTGTAGATTTGCTTCTCTCTGAGTAAGCACCTTCCTTTCTTTCGCCGTTTCATGCGTCTCATGTAACTCTTGAAACCTCCACATGTGAGTGGAGTGTGGGTCTAACGTGCATGTCGGGCTAACAGTTACATGTAGAAAATAGGTTCGGATCCTTCGTGTATCTCAGTCAATTTTTACTTGCGAGCTAAGTAAAACCCCCTCGTGTCAAAATTGAGTTGGGTTGGTGTCAATAATGAGATCATGATCTTAGAGTTGAAATCATTTGCTTATTCTTTGTGTATGGAAGTGTAAGATCAAGTTAAATTTTGAAGTTACAGTTCCATGGATGTGAAACTCTGAAACTTGGTAAAGAGGGGCCATGTTTACTTATAGACTTACTTTTTATATCCAATTTTCTAAGAATACTGAACTTTTTATTTTTTGTATAAAACTCAAAAAATAGTTCCAAATGCATTTATCCATCAAAATGAAAACAGTTTTCTCCATTATAAAACTAAAAAATGCATTTAGTTGTTAATAGCTATCAAACATTTTTTGCTTTTATAAAACTAGAAAATATTCCATGTTTAAAAGTGTCTGTCTACATATGTACCCGCATTATATGTTGTCATTATTAAACTTAATATCATTTTCTGCATTATAATGACTACTAGTTTAAAATTTTCTTAAAGATTAATTTTAGGTTGAGATGAACAAGGGTTGGAATTCAACATTAAGTGAAGTTATAAAGAAAAAAGAGTCAATAAAGAAACAAGAAATAAGATAATGAGGGAATCGAATCAAGGATAACTTCAAATTTTGGATTTTTAAGATTGTTATCTAAATAGAGAATTATTCAAAAACTATTCACTATTCTCTTTTAATTTGAAAATTATATTCCAATTTTTATTTTTAAAAAAATTTTCTTTATAAATATGACACCGAAAACCATAATTAACAAACGAAATCTTCCGAATACCCCGACCTTCTAAAAGTTTGTAAATCACAGGCAGATTCCACGTAGTTCCCACTGGCCTCCAAAGAAATATTTCAAAGTCTTCTAAGAATGTATTTGTTTTTCATTATAAAAATTCAAATTAACCCATAAATAAAAGAAAATATTAATGATCTTAACTTCCACGAAAACAAATGCTTTTTTTTTTTCTTTTGTAGATAACAAATAAACTTCAAAACAGAAAAGAGGAAAAGGAAAAAAAGGAAAGAAGGAGAAGGAAAGAGAAAAAAAAGTCCACTAGGGACATTAGCAACAAGAAGAGTCGAAGATAGACAAGGAGATGCCAACAACAAGAAGAGTCGGATATAGACACATATTATGATTTAAATTTGAATTTAATCTGGGTGGCGAGAATCTTATGGAGAATCGAATCAGGGGCGCCATGAAGCATTAGAATCCGCACCACTAGACCAACCCCTTGGAGTTACTCAAAATTTGTAAGTTGGTGGTGGTCAGATTTTGTCAGGAATTCTGATAATTAGATCTGTCCGTTGATTTACCTTGTTGTAAAAAAAAAAAAAAAAGCGGAAAAAGGAAAATAAAAGGGAAAGTAGAGTTTACTTGTACCTCAATACACAGCCGAAAAAGAGCAAAAGCAATTGGCGAAAACCAGCCCTCCCACCTTCTCTCCGCCTTCCGCCGTCGTCATTTCAGCCTGTCTCCGCCGCCCTCCGCCCGTAAAATCCCCTCCGGTATTTTTTCTCTCTCCTTCTTTTCACTTCACTTTTATTCTGAATCACTTCCTTGTCCCTGTGATCTAGCATGACTTTCACACACACATGTACACATTTATTTACATTATTACTGTAGATTTTTCAAGCCATTCAGTTGTTTTTAATATATCGCAGAGTATTTGTCGAAGTTCCACGCTAGAACTGTGGTAATATAATGGATTCTGAACTCCAATGGTTTATAAAAATCGTATGCTGTTGGCTGACATTGTAGAAGTGAGTTAAATTCTTGTAAATTGTAAGCAGATATTATAAGAGGTTTTTAGATTATTACGCTATTGTGGTTTCCTAACTTGCAACCTCGGCAAATGGGGGTTTTTTCTTTTTCTTTTTTTTTTCTTTTCTATTTTTTTTGGGTAGTTTACACTTAATATTTTAATAAATTTTGTTTTCAACTCAATAGGATGGAGTATGTTTGTGCAATTATCAGATTTTAAGTACTAATTCGATTGCCTTCTAGCATCGAAGGATTAGAGTTCTTAGAGGTGTTGTTATCTTTTTAGGTAATGATAAAACCTATTTTCTTTGGCTGGGATATGCAGTGGTGGTTTGGGTGAAAGATAAATGCACCTGTGAGTTTTTAGGTAGTCTGGTTTAGGTGTCGGAACTGGGAAGTACAAGAATTAACCAGATTGTCAATCAAGATTCATGTTGTCAGGAAATATTGCATGTTGATACATGCCTTGTGCAAAGATGAAAATGCCCTGCTTTCTCTTTCGTTTTGTTTATTTATTTATTTTCAATTCTTTGGTTTTCTCTTCTCTTTCTTCTTGTGGCTGCCTGAGGCTAGAGAGCACCAGCTTTTGACTGGTGCATGGCGTGCACATTGGTATAACACTTCATGCATGTAACTGAGAGGTAAAATTACCTTAAAATTGAGGGTTGGTGTTTGCCTCTTACCTTTGTTTTAGTATCTAGGAGAGAAGGACAAGAAAAGTTGAACAGACCCTACAGTTCAGCTAGGTATAAATTGAGTACATTGATAGCGTAGAAGCACATTTAGCTCCTCACTTGTATAAATACTAGTATTTCAACACTTAAAAAATGTTGCTCATGTCATATGTTGAAGCATTACTTTCTATAGCTGCCTTTACTTAAATGTTACGGCAAAAAGACATTGTTGTATGGCCTCTTGAAAATTTTGTAATGTTTCTGTTTTTGCTTGCATCTGTTCCCTCCCATAGAGATAGGAGATGAAGAGGATTACTTCTGTCCTTCCAATGAATGCTAGCAGTAGAGAAGTTTAAATCACCACTGTGAAGTGTTCTAGCAGCCTATATTATAGATGGATCTTGGCTAGTAGTATATTTAATAAATTAGGCTCTTAAACCATTTAGCCGGAAATCTGGAGTGATGATAAAGATGTGATGTCTTGTGTGTATTCAATCATGTCACTGATCCTTCATCATTTGTTTATCGACTGAATGATGAACTTCTTAGATCTGCATCTCAGATTCCTTGAACATAAAACTTAACCATGTCTTGCAACATTTGTGCAGGTTATAACAGTTAATCAAAAGAGAGATGGATGATGTGCTAACAGACATTCCCCCACCTTCAAGATTCTTCTTGGAAGATCTCAATAACTTCACTCCTCCATTGCCTCCTCTTCCATACCCATTCTTTGTATTCTCAACACCTAACCCGACCTTCAGGCCCTCTCTCCTTATAATTGCCATATCTTCTCGATCACTTCGCTTTCTCCACCATGTGTCCTCCAAGACCCTCATTGGAACTCTTGTTCTCCCTGAAGTCCCCGTAGCTGGAAACTCTATCGAACCTTCACTGAGGGACAAATCCTGTAACATATATGCATTCAGTGATGCTGATAAATTGACTATGATTGTCTCTGTTCAGTACCCCATTCCAGTTGAGAGATCTTATTCAGTTGCAAAGCTTCTAATTGGTGAACAGATCATCCCAGAAAGAGTTTTGATTTTGGACTCTGTTCAGAGCCGTAACTTCCGTGGTAAGCTTTCGCCAGATGATACGTTTGCCTTCAAACTAGAGGCATCATTAGAGAGGAAGCAGACGGATGATGGCCGTGGAGATTCATCACTGATTAAAAGTATAGACTATTTCCCTTCAGGAAGTGTCATCGATGGGTTGGGAGCTGCTCTACTGAGTAGGTGTCAGGTGAAGAAGATAAAAGGGACGCTGTGCACTACATGGCCTCAAGTTGGCGTCTCAGTGACATCGCTAGTCAAGTCTCTCCTGCTGAAGGTCTTGCCTGGGATGGACCATAGTGGTGTTGGAAATATTGATGATGAGCTCTTGAGGTTTGCTCATAGTAAGGATAGTCTGTTTGATTCCGAGTTGTACACTTAACATGTTATTGATGAGATGTTAGCGGGCGCCTTTCTTATAGACACTTTGATCCCAAATTTTGTTGTCGCTCTCCTTGTTCTTCTTCCTTTCGTGCTGCGCCTCTCCCCATCTGCAAGTGTTTCCATCTTGAAAGTTCATGTTATGCCATCATATGATTTTAGTTCTTGGTGTGGACTTCAAAACAGAAAGTTATGAGAAGGTTTTACTCGTTTTTTCTGTTACCGATATTCTTTAGTCTTTGACTCGACCAAAAGATTTGCAAGGAGGCTCCACTATATTATGAAGTTCGAAATCCTTTTCGTACATTTAATATGATCTTATTTAGAATAAATATTTGGTCATAAGGAAATTGTTTAAAAGTTGTCATTTTGTTAACTCACACGTATTAGTTCTGTGCTTCAAGATTGAGTCATGTTAGTTTTGTGCTTCAAGATTGTGAGTCATGGCTCCAAATGTCAAACATCTTTGGAAAGTGGGCGAGCAGATTGGAGAGAGAGAGAGGCATCGGCCCAATCGAACCCTCAAATTTCAGCCACATGGTTCCGATGAAATCGGGGTCGGCCTCAAGATCTGCAGGATAAAGAACGTTACACGTAAATTTGGACGTAAGTTCTTCTATTTTGGATGAGGACTACTGAACCCTAAAGACTTCCAGTCCTGTCCAAATTCTACCATGCTCAAGTTGAGGTTACAATTTTAGGTATCTCATTCCAGCTCAGACATAGAATTCAATTAACATTATCATTTTATTAGTACTTATTATTCAATTTGTATATAAAGCAAAACATATTTTTGAGATTGTAAATCAACAAACTATCTATAATAACTTAAACCCAAAAAAAGAGCCCATCTCAAAAGACTAGTTTGTTAAGTGGAAGAACCCCTTGAACTTAGGAAACATTCATAAATAAGTGGATTTCTAATGTGGGAAATCATTACATTCCATCCCCTTAAAGGGCCGACACTCATGTCGAGCTAACCTATCGACAATGACTCAGCGGTAGCCCTTTCCCCTTTGGCGGCTGCACTTGTCTATCAGTATTCAGTGTGGCCGCACCGCACCTTGATCTAGCCTATAGGCCTCACCTACCAATACTGGCCCAGCGATAGCCCTTTTGCCTCTAGCGACTACACTCGTCTACCAGTATTCAGTGTGGCATTTTATCACACCTTAATGCAGCTTATAGTCTTCCCTCCATAGAGCTCACTCTCAATGAAAGCATCACTGTAACGGGTTCAAGCAAAAGAGGAAAATAAAGTAGCTGAAATACTAGATTTTTTTACCCACTTTTGGAATCAACTTCAAAAGTAACCTAATTTGAACACAATTTCAAAACTAGCCTTTTCGAAATCCCAAAATTAGAGCTCAAATTCTTGGAATTCAAATTCAAATTTCGAAATTGCATTAGGGTTTTTTTTTACTGATTCAGATATTCCCTACAATGACGTGACAGTGTGGTAACTGATATTGCAGAATCAAATCTTATAATTTGAAATCGAATTTCTGGAATTCAAACATATTTTGGGAATTCAATGTCGAATTTTAGGAATTCGATTTCAAGGAATATAATATATTTCAAGGAAACGAATATAATCCCTGCTACTGGGTCATCTCGGGTCATTTCATTTTAGAGTGGATTCGAATTCCCAAAATTCGAGTTCTAGCTATATAAACCCACTCCCCTTCTTCCACAGCCTAATTCCAAACTTCACTCAAAATTTCATACCCTTACTTACTTCAAAACTTTATAACCTCAATCACGTTTTGTAGTACTTTCTTTGACACCATCGCAACAAAAATTTGTTTTAATTACTAGAAATATTCAATTTTTTTGTAAATCACGTGCTTCCAAAAGATGAATGCAAATGAAGTTGATGTTACTATTTATTTATACTATGGCGGTCACAAAATTGAAACATCTCAGGGGCTCAACTATGTGTGTCCAAATTTATCACGTAAAATAAAAATCATCCTAGAACAACATACAATCAACTTGTATATCATATATTTAGAAAGCTCGAATTATAGCCTACTATCGATAGAGTTGATATATGTTATCGTGACCCCAAATGGGACACAAACTTATAGAAAATATATTACTACCTGAGCGCCGTGAAGGATGATAAAGATGTATAGGATATGTACAAGACAACTTGCATAAAAATGAACCGGCAGTGTGCACATGTCGTTGTAGATGTACAAAGCCATAACATGTACAACCCACAACCAGCAGAAAAAGCACAACCATTTCAAACAGTTGTTGATTTGCCGGACCTAAACACAGAACCATCTTATTATGCTGATGCACAGGTGGACATTCCAACGACAATGGCAGAGTTTTCCACATTTTCCTTTTTCCACAGCTATACTCCACATTTGAAGTTGGAGAACCCTCTCGTGGTGGTGACATTCTCAAGAGGTTTGAGGTCAGAGTAGATTCTAAAAAAGAGGACGTCCAGTTGAATGACAAGGAAGTGGCCAGTTTAAACTACAAGAACAAAGAGGTCAAAGTTAGGCCAAATACTGGCGAAGAGCCAGAGCTGGAGCTAGAAGAGGAAGAACCTATGGTGTTCCACACTGCTAAGAGAGAATACTACATCACTAGTAAGGATGAGCCACCAAGTCGCCCAATGTGTGAAGAGACGGATAGAGTTGGCCAAATGCATGGTATTCCTGACAAAGATTGATGTTATAAAGGCTGTCCAAATAAATATGAAAAATATCAACGAGAGTTTAGGGTCATGAAGTCAAGCAAGACCCTGTGGGACATACATTGCTATGAATTGTGTAATCAAAGGACACCATGTAAGTGGAAGATACATGCAATTAAAAGAACAACGCATAAGATGTTTGAGATCACAAAGTACCACGACATGCATATTTGTATAAAAGACAAATCTGGGCCAAACTACAGAAATCTAACATCTAGTTTGGTCAATTACATGGTGAGGCATTTTGTTGCAGAGAAGGTTGATTACGAGGTACATCTTGTACAACCCTATATAAATGAGAAGTTGAAGGTTGATATAACGTATGGGAAAGCGTGGCGTGGCAGGAATAAGGCAATTGAACTGGTTTATGGCTACTGGGACACATCATACGAGATGCTGTCACGCTTTCTTGGTGTTGTGATTGCAAAGAATCTAAGGACTGTCGTCAAGTACAAGTTCGCTTAGGGTACAAAACAGACAAAAAAATTTTCAATATGTGTTTTGGGCTTTTGGTCCATGTATCATGGCATTGAGGAAGTGTCGTCCAATTGTTTTTCCTGGACAAAGCACATTTGCACAGCAAGTACAAGGGCCACCTGCTCGTTGCCTTAGCCACAGATGTCAACAATCATATATTACCATTGGCATTTGCTGTAGTTGATGCCGAGACTACAAATAGTTAAAAGTGGTTCTTGTCGAACTCCTAAACCATGGGTTAGATCAATATGTAAACTTTTTTTTTCCTTTTTAATATAAATAAAACACAAATGAAAAAAAAATCATAATAAAAAAATAATCTCCCCAAAATCTAAATAATAACAGGGGCAATCACCATGATCGTTGAACACACTTTGCGTCCTAACAACACGCATGAAGAACTATTAGTGGAAGAATGAGTTAGGTACTCATTGCCCTTACCCGTAATTATATATCTTCAATTTGCATGAAAAGCTATTAGTTGAACAACTTTGACAAGTGATAAGGGATTATTAGTTTTCAGGGCAAAATCAAAATCTTTTAATATTGTAAGCTATTGTAAACTGGAGAAAGCCAAAAAAATTTTATAGCAGAACATGGAATGATTAATTTGATTTTTTCTTTCAAATTGTAGAAGATGCCAACATTTTTGTTATTTTCATTTTATTTCTTCTAGGTCATGGATATGGTAATTGAGACAAGTTTTAATTTGACTTTAGCTTTGTTGTATTTTTAATTTTATTTCATTTTCATTTTATTTTATTTTTATAGTTTATGCAAGAAACTCTTGTGCCGGATGGGGGGTCATAACCTTATATTTCACTTAAGCTATGGCGAAAACTGTAATATATTGCTTGCATGTTTCATGGTGATTACACTTTTAAAGGAAGTGGTTGCAATTGCAAATAAAGGAGGCAACAGCTACTGCAATGAGCAACCAGCTCATTCTTCGATTGATAATAGCTTTTCGTGCGTGTTCAATGGCGGAGCCAGGACCTATCAGTCGGTGGGTGCACATTCATGTATAAATTTTTATTCTAATTAAAAAATTAATTATAAAAATATCTAATAACTAATATAGTTATAACATTTTAATATAGACAGAAAATATAAAATAAATAATTATATTAATTCTAAATAGAAATTCTTTTTATAATTATCCTGACATGACTTCTGATGTGTGTTGGTTTGTATAGGTTTAAACTTGTATTTTCTTATACTTTTGGAGGTTTTTTATGCTAATTTGATGGCATTACTGTAGTATTTATTTAATATTTGTGCATATGGGTGTTAAGGGTCAATAGTTGAGTTTTAGGGTTAAATGCTATACTAAATGCTTATTTTTGCTAGAGCTTTTATCATTTCTTGTGCTATTAATAATCACCCAGTTGCTCATGCCTTGCTTGATTTAGGTTCTAGTGTCAATCTTATTCCTTTTTTGGTGTATAAACATCTAGGTTTGGAAGCATTGAAGCCTACCAGTGTGGTTTTACAATTAGCTGATAGGAGTAAAAAGAGACCTCGAATGATAGTTAAGGATGCCACTGTTAAAGTTAGAGAATTCTATTATCCCTAGATTTCATTATTTTAGACATGCATCCAGGTCATGACACTCAGAGTATGACACCTGTCCTTTTAAGGAGACCATTTTTAGCAATTGCTAATGTAGTGATTCATTGTAGAATAGGGATCGTTGAGTTCACATTTGAGAATTCGAAAACAAAGGTTAAGGGTGCTGAATCTACCACTAAAGATAGAATGGGAAACGAGATGAATTGTTTCTTTATAGAGTTTGTCGCTTCTAATGTTGAGGATACTATTGAGATGGAGTGATTCTTCTTCTTGGATGAATTTGATAAGATGAGAGTACCATCTAGGATTGATGACATCGAGGTTGAGAGATTCATATTCTTAGATAACCAAGAACCTGAATTGGAGCAATTTCTCTTTCTAGATGAGTATGATGAGCCCGAGACAGAGAGTTTCTTATTTGAGAATAATCAGTCTGAGATGCTTACTGCTGAGCTTGAGAAGTTTAAACATAAGAAGTGTGTTGTTGTTGATGTCCCATTTCTCACAATATGTCTCAAGAGATGTTCATTTTTTTATCCTTTTCTTTTATCTGTGGATGCCCCGCATGATCTAGTATATACATTCTTAGGGCGTGAATTCAAATCTTCACTGTATCAGATGCGTGGCTTTTTTTTTCTGTGTTGATTTGCTTATCTAGTAGTACATGCCTAAGGACTTTAAGCACTAGTGGCCCTAACATTACCACTCGGCTGGGGACATAAAATTCAACACTACTAGGAAACATCCTAGAATTTTGGTAGTTAGAGTTTAGTTGATGAGTTCTTTACTTTTTGTTTTTCGTTTCTTTTCTTTACATTTTCTTTTAGTTGCCCTCGTACCCATTGCTTTCTATACATAAAGCTTTATCATTTACACTTGCCATTGTGAGCTTTTTATGTCATGTTTGTTGATTTCCTTTGTAAATGTTTAGAGTTGAGTGGAAATTGGATACCAAGGAAGTTAACGGACATTATCATCAAAACATGGCATACGCGGCTTAATTTTACACAAGGTTGTATCTATCCATTCTCCACTTGTCCCTTCTTATCTACCCCTACCCCAGCTCCCTTACATGATATGTGATGTTCACTTGCTTGTTGTATGGTCTTATTTTATTTGCTTGAGTATAAGCAAAGTTTAGGTTTGAGAGCGTGGGAGTTTGGTTTTCTTGTTTATCCTTTGTTTAAGGCAGATTTGCATTATTTTTGTAAAAATGGTGAAATTTTTTCGCTTTTTATGCAAATAGAGTTGTTTATCTCTTTGTTGATTAGAGTGTTGGCTCTCATTTATTGACTTAATTGATTGGTGAAGATAAGCTTGTGTTGTGGGGAATGAATAGGGTGGAGGAAAAATAGGGACTTTGAAGACATGCCTTTTGAAAGCTATAAGGAGTGAACACTTCTAAGAATGCACTTTGTAGCTACCTCATGACTCGGTTGAAAAAAGTAATTAACAAAGGTTGTTGATATGAGTGCTTCTCCCTTGATTGGTTATTTTTAGTGTGCCTTAGCCTCTTCTTTTTCTTTTTCTTTTTCTTTTTCTTTTCGTTTATGTTATGTATTGAGAAAAATACAAAAAAAAAAAATTAAAAAGGCAAAAAAAATGTGAAAAAATTATGAAAAAGCCAAAAGGCACCAAAAAGTTAAAAAAGTGAAGTACGTGAATAAGTGTCAAAGGACACAATGTCAATTTGACACAAGTGTCTTCTTTTGTTATTTTGTTGTATTGTGATGAGGGTCTTACGTCATTTGTGAGCCATTGTGATTCTATCTTCTTTCTCCTTGTATCTTTGAGACTATGTGCATATTTGAGGACCATGTTAATTTAGGGGCACAAAGTATCAACATCTCGTGTGTGAGTTAGAATCCTAGGTTTGTGGTGGCTCTAGCTACTTGGGCAGTTCCCATGCGGTGCGAAGACCCTTGTGAGTAAATGGAGGATCCGAAAAAGGCTTGGGAACCATTTTTACAAAAGGAATAACCCCTTCATACTCCTTAGATTCACTAAGATAGCAATTCAATACTCTCGGCAACCCTCTTTAGCTTCTTAGAGATAAACTTAAGTTTGGTCTTGGTTGAGGATAAGCAAGGAGAAGGTTTAAGGGTTTAGGAGTGTTGATGTGTCTTGATTTCTATGTGCTTAAGCTTGCATTTTCTTATACTTTTGAAGGTGTTTTATTTTTATTTGATAGCATTAGTGTAGTACTTATCTAATATTTGTGCATATGTAGTGTTAAGTGTCAATAGTTGAGTTTTAGGGTTAAATGCTACACTAAATGCTTATTTTTATGCCTTAGGTGAGCTATAAGATAGAAATGGATCTTGAACAAGGATGGCGATGAAGAACTAAGTGGCACAGGTTGTGGGATGAAGACCGAAAGCAAAAAAGATGAAGATTGAAAGCAATTAGGCAACCGGTCGACCTAGAAGAATTGCCAGTCGACAAGCTACGTCAATTACCCACCCCAGAGAATGAATAATTTCTACCAATCGAGGCAGAATGCTGTAGCTATTATAAAAGCCCGAGTTTTGCAGTACTTTAGAGGATTTTTTTGAAAAACTTTTCACCCCATCTCCTTACACCCATTACACAAAATCCTAATTCCATCACTCACCCATCTCATGCACTCAATTCCACATCAATTTCATTCATAAACAAATTTGGATTTGAGGATTAAACAAGGATTTTAAGGCTTTAGAGTAAGATTTGTAAAGAGCAAGCAAGGACAATGAGGGAGCTTTTCATTCTTCTCTTTATTCTTGTTTATACTATGTTAGATTAGCTCTAATCTAGGGTTGATTGCAATTTTTATAATGGGTTAAGGATCTAAACACTTGCTTTGAGATTTTGATGGTTATATATATATACTTTGTTCTTATATTTCTATGGCTTGAAATTAAACATGTCAATGTGTTTGATGAAATACCTCAATGAGTTTGCATGTGTAATTTGTGCTTAGATGCTAATAGTGGAGGCCTCACCTTAGCCTTAATCCATGCTAATGGCATGAGCCCTACTTGCAACTGCATTTGTATTGATTAACTGTGTTCTTAATGCCTTTAGTGTAGTAGGTAATGACCTCTAGTATGAAACATGGCTAAAAGGATACCCACTATTACTTGGGTGATCTAGATAACCTAATCTCCAGTTTGAAACAAATCTAAAGTATTAGATTCCTTAAGAGGAAATTAATCAACACCCAAAGGACTTAGAACTAAACCCAAAAGCTTTGGCTAGTTACGACAAACTTATACTTCTGATTGAGCCCGATTAAGGATAGGGTTGCACCGATAGTTAGAGGTAGTACGGCTAGTAAACGAAGCCTGCTATTAGAGTATACAAAACATCAATAGCCTCAAAACAAGGATAAGAATCTAAACATATTCCAAAGGAGCAAGCACCCCTATATTCCCCCAAAACCTTGTAGAATTCCCATTTCCATGTCTTGTTTACCCCACTATTCAGATTACTTAGCTTTTCTTTTCATCTAGTTTAGTTTTTAAAGCTCTAATAGATCCAAAAATCCTAAAAATAATAGGTAGGACCACATGTAGCTATTATAGGATGCGCTTTCACATAAGATCCTCACTTAGGTAACCTCCCTGAGGAGAAAAATCCCTGTACTCAAGCCCTAGACTACAAAGTTCCATCCGCTTGCGGGGTGTTTTGACTTGAAAAAACATATCAACTTCATAATTTCAAATCGTCGAATATACTCATAGGAGAATGTGCTAAATGTATTCCTCTTTATATATTGCGACTACGCAATCATTTGTTGTGTTATTTCTTTTTTTTTTTCCTCCTTCCTCCCTTTTCTTCTCTTTCCACTTTTACTTTTTCTATTCGTTTGTTTCTTTATTTTTAGCTTTTCATAACATAACAAATTATAAATTTATATTTTTTTAATTTCTTTTAATTTTTGGTTAAAAATCAAAAGAAAAGTAACAATAAAATATCTCACAATTAGGAGAGATAATTTACATGAGAGGGTACACTTTATATTGGTTAATGACTCATTGCAAAAGAAATAATAAAAATTAATAACAATAACTCTTTTAGGAAAAAAAGCAGCACCCCGTCAACAAAGTGTGGCTCTGCCTATGTGCGTGTTGATAGGATGCAAAGTGTGTTTGATGATTCTGGTGATTTCCCCAGTCATTATTTAGATTTTGGGGAGATTATTCTTTGGTTATGATATTTTCCGTTTGTGTTTTATTTGTATTAGGAATGGAAAAAAAATTTACATATTGATTTCACTCATGGACTGGGGGTTGGGTTATATTTAAATATGGTAAATTATCTTATCAAGGAGATCGTTTAATGAACCTTAACGCGTGCAATATTATACCCATTAAAAACATATATATATATATATATATATATATATATAAAAATCTGTTTTTGTATTGAAAAACAAAAAACTATTGTTGTATGGAAAGGGCAATCTCTGATATGTGCGATTGAAACTATTATTTATTTATTTATTTAAATTCTTTATTTTATGTTTAAATTTTTTCATTTTAATATTTGAACAATTTCATATTTGAATTCCTTAATTTTTCAATTCTTAATTTCTTTAATTCTATAAATTATTTATTTTTAATTTTTTAATTTCTTATTTTTAGTTTTTGCTTTTTAATTTTTAATTTTTAATTTTATATTTTTTAATTTTTAATTTTTAAAAATTTTTTAAATTTTTAATATGTTCTAAGAAAAAATATTTGAACATCAATCTCATCGATATCATCTAAGTCATAGAACTAGTTTCTTTTTTTCTTTTTTTCGTTTTTTATTTTTTTTACCTTAATTTTTTCTATATTTTAATTTTTAATTTGTTAGCTTTTATTTTTTATTTTTTATTTTCTTTATTTTTATCTTTTAAATTCTTTAATTTTTTATTTTTCTCGGTTAACATAAGTCATGCAAGCATTTGATTGTTTCCTTAATTAGTGTGAAGAATATTAATAATCATATGGCTTTGCATTTGAGAAGCTGTTATCGAATTCGAGATCTTTTTTTAAATCGTTTTTCGCCGCAAGAAGCAATCCTAAAGCTTTATACATGGTGACTAGCTTCTCGCGAACGTAATCTTTTATATAACTTTTCTAAATATAATTTTTTATTTTTTTGAGAAATTTAAAGGAGTTTCAACTTTTTTTGAAAGACAATCTAAATACTTGTCATAAGGCATAGAGATGTGACCTCAATAAGCAGGTGTAATTGTTAGAATTATTTTTTTTAGTGTAAAGACTATTCCATCCCCATTTTTTTAAGCTAAAAGTTTCAAACAAGGGTTTAAAAGGTTGTTCCATGAAATAGCACTTAAACCAGTTGTCTAACCCCTGCGTTGCAAAGGGTGCAAAAAATTACAGATTTAGTTATATCAATTTGACTTCCTTAAAATAGTTCTTTTGAAATATACTAAATAAAATAGTTTATTTTCATATTCATATAATTTATTTGAAAGTACAAAACACCTGTGATTAGTGAATAGCTCAAATTGTTGACACTGTCTTCTGCAAGAGTGAGGTGTTCAAAACCTATCGGGGTCGGAGTTAAAAAAAAAAACTAAAACATCTTTATATCCAAAATGTTTTGTGACCATTACTCATTTGTGACAAAATGATTATATGATATTAAAAGAATATAAGAGTTAATAACACATTCAAGAAAAAATATTATAAACAATATTGTTATATTTACAATAAACATAGTCGAGATATGATTTTTTTTTTTCCAATAAATGTAGATGAGTAAAGCAACGAAGGGAACGATCACCCGTTTACCCAATGCAATTTGGTTTAGGTACTGCTAGTTTCTTTTTTTAATCTGAAAAAAATATTTCATTGATAAACACCCATGACAACGGCCATTTACCCAATGCCAATTACCCGAAAATCAGCAAGCAAAATTTATTCCAGAAGTTCTGGTGGGCAACGGATCCAGAAGCAAATTTAGTGTACCTAACAATCTAATAAGGCTATCAATGCCATTCATATCAACACATGGCATTTTGCAGAAGTAACGCGTAAAAAATATAAACATGTAGAAATGATTCAGGAAAATATGGTGAATATCAAACAAAGAGAACTTTATAGTAGAATATGTGCATTATGCATTATTATGTATCTGTAGATTCTCACATTCCTTTCTATTTAACTGAAAAAGCTTATAAGCCTCCAGAACAGGATTAGTAATTTAAATAACTGAAAAAGCTTATAAGCCTCCAGAACAGGACTAGTAATTTAAACGGTCGGTATATCATTACTACGACATTTAGATCCCTCACAGTGCAAATTCTCAAACAGCAAACCAGCAAATTGCTTTTCAGCAATTGCTTTTTATCTTCTTCATACTGCACATTTCCTGAAATAGGAAGGAAATATAATTAGTAGTCACAAAAGAAAAGAGTGCTGGATTAATTATAGCAATTTTCTTTTTAGCGGTAAGATTTTAAAAATCATTACCCTTTGTTCCAGTGGAGTTGGACGCAACAAAGACAATGTATGTGTCAGATAAAATCGTCCCTCTCTCAATATCGTTGGACTTCTCTTGCCTCTCAACTGCAGCTTGAGTGACAGTAAATACATACCCATCGCCAAGATACTTTCGAATGGTACTCTCTGACCAGATGTGGTAATAATCTTCGTACAGTATATCACCGCAACATATTTGGGATGCATGAGAAATAATCACAAGATACGCAACCCAAATGTTTTCGCCAGAATGATTTCACAAGACATGCATGAGGAAAAAAAAAAAAAGATGGTTTCAGAAAACAAATCAGCACTTGTGTTTTTATCAACATTTCCTCAAGTTTTGCTTATAACAAAACTACGTATTTCCTCACGTGCTGCTTATAACAACACTACATTTTATCTTGCTTGAGATCAAGAAAACTTGGCAACCGAATACGCATGATGACGCGTCCCTGCCATGAGAGACCAATTGTCCAGCAACTAACGCTCTGTCAAGAATTGTATCGCATCCATCGGCCCCGTAAATCTGTCCACCATACATGGACTTGCCAGAGCGAGAAAAGAACATCCCATATTGGTCTTGCAATTAGATTTATCAAAGTGTAGACGTGTTTGAGTGCTTCTTTTATGGAAAGGTAATTTTGAAATATCAAAATGCACGCGTAATACGACTAACACAAAGTGCATGCACATAATGCAAATGAACAAGCTACAAACCCAGTGGTCAGGTGCGACTTGAGTGCCTGGTACGGTTATTCAGATTTTCTTCCACAACTGCTCTCCTGTTTTTCCTTTTCTCTCTCTCGGTCTATATTATGGCACACATCTCATCATCAAATCAGTGAAAGTGTTGCAGTGGTGCTAGAAAAAGAGGATACATGACTTAGATTTGAAAATTTATGTAAGGAAGAAATAACAGAAGAAAAGAATATAACATACTGACGAGGTAAAATAAAAACAAAGAGTCAGAGAGTGGCCATACTGATCCGGAGGGTCAATCATTGAAGCCAGTAACTTTTATTCTGGGAATATGAGGGAGAAGTTGCTGGAGGTGATTATTTCCATCTGCATCAGTCTCTTTTTGGAAGCTACCACACATGCGGATCTCCAGGTACTGCAGGGATGAAATCTCCCGAAGAAGTCGAACTGGTAGTTCATATAGCTTTGGACAATAATATAGTCTCAACTTCTGAAGTTGTGGCATTATCTTCATACCAGTGTCTTTAAATTCTTCGCTCAGGTCTTCCCACTCTTCCCATTCTTCAATGTCGCTAAAACATAATTCTAGCAACTTGGGGAAAGCACATACTGAGGTTGGTACTCTTCTCAAACTATCACCCTCGGAAATTGTGCCTTTGATTCCTAAAAACTCATGTCCAATGTGTTTAACACTTTTCATTGAGTAAAAGTGAAGCTTTTCAAGGGTGGGCAGTTGCCAGAGGGGAGGCAAAATGGACCAGTTGGGACATTTGCGAATACTAAGTGATCTAAGGTTGTAAAGAGATTTCGTCAACCAGCTGGGATATTTGATGCCAAAGATGCTATGAATATGTAATCGCATTATGTCTGGTGGTGGCTGAAGAGCTTCTAACACTGCCTCTGTTGCAAGCTTGAAGTTGTCATCGAAGCTTAAGTGGAGTTCCTTGATGTACTTTTTGTTCCTGAGTTCTGCTTTCTGCGCATCAGCCACAATGTCTGCCTCTTGCAAATCACCGCTAAACTCAATCTTTAGTTCTCCTCGAAGATGCCTAAAGAATTTTAAGTACTCCAACTTGCAGTAGTTTCTTCCGACCTTAAATACCCTTACAGTTCCGAAGATTAGTTAATTTCTGAAAAGAAGCAGGACATTCTGGAAATGAATAATAATTAGTGTAAAGGTGCCTCAAATTTATTAATTTCCCAATCATTTCAGGAAGTACTCGGATCTGATCACAGTCCATAATGTCCAAGGTCTGCAAATTGGACAATTCGCATACTGATTCCGGCAACTGGTTTAAGGTACCATTGCCACGCAAGGAGAGGTACCTTAGGTGAACCAAATTCCCAATCTCCTTTGGAATTGTTTCCAAGTCACAACAAAATAACATTAATACCCTAGCACATTTGAGGCTGTTGAATAGGCCAACATTTTTATTGAGTGGGAAAAAATGAGCAATGAAGGTGCGAAGTTTTCCAACATCACAAACTTCTAGAGGGCTCTCAGTTTCTGTATATAGATGACGAGCTTTTCTGGATATTGAGCCTGATTTCCCCCCTTCAATTGCAATGCACTCATCTTTTGTTAGATATTGGGCAAAATCGTGAACTATATCATGCATTTTGCATGAGATTATGTGCCCAAAATCTTTATCCTTTTTGAAGTCTTGAAAGAAAGAACATAATGCCAACTTATCAAAATACTCACGTCCTTTTTGCTCCATTTCATATTCTCCATCACTTAATGGGATATAGCCTTGTGCCATCCAATGGCTGATTAGATAATCTACAACCATAGTAAAATCTTTTGGAAAGATTGAGCAATACAAGAAGCACCTTTTCACAGATGGAGACAACTCATTATAACTTAAAAATAAATGAGGGAAAAGGTCGACTTCTACTCCCTCTAATCGCCATGTTTCACTATCCAAAACATGTTGCCACTCTTCAACGGTATTTTTAAAGCGTAACAAACTTCCTAATGCCTTTACTGCAAGGGGCAAGCCCTTGCACTGCTGGACTATCTTTCTACCAATCTCTCTTAGAATCTCATAGTCCTTCTTTTGAACAAAAGCTATTTGACTAAAGAAGGACCAACACGCCGACTCAGATAGTAAGCCTAAGTGGTGCAAATGAGTAGTGCCCATCACTCTTGCAACCTTCTCTTTCCTTGTCGTCACTAGGATTCGACTTTCAGGAGACCCAACCTCAAGGCAAGTTCTTAACTCTTCCCACTTTTTCCCATCGTCATCCCAGACATCATCTAGGACTAGTAGGAAGTTTTTCCTAGAAACAGATTCTTTCAGATGTTCCAGCAACAAGTTCTTTGAGCCTAGACTTGGAGGATTCTTTTCAATAGCTTCAACAATTTCTCTAGCAATCCTAGACACATCAAAAGGATCCGAAACACACACCCATATTTTTTTACGAAATCTTTTCCCAACCTCATCATCATTGTAAATCAGTTTTGCCAGGGTTGTCTTCCCTAGTCCACCCACACCTACTATGGAGATTACAGGGATTCGATTTCCTTCTTCACTACTCCCGTACAGTAACTTGCCCACAAGAGTACTCTTATCAAGATCTCGATCATATACTTCAGACTCATTAATTATGGAGGTCGTTATTCGTTCAGATTCTAAACGATTATCACTCCTATTTGGAAGAGGATACTTCAGGACGAATTTGAACTCATTTTTCTCTTTTATGATTGAATCAAGTCTCATGTTTATGTCCTTAATTTTCCAGGCTATGTCGCGACGTAGACCAAAGTCCTTAATTTTCCAGGCTATGTCGCGACGTAGACCAAAGTCCTTAATTTTCCAGGTTATGTCGCGACGTAGACCAACTTGCTTGAATGGAAGAGAAGGATCTTGTTTGGATGAAAAACAAGTAAACAAGGAAGAACAACTTATCCTCTCTTTAGGGACACCAGATGGGTTATGATCTGCTTCTTCATCAATGATTCGCCTGGAAATTGAAGTCTTCCATTCATCAAGCACATCATCCATTTCATAGTATATGTCTTCTATCTTCTCTAGCCAACCTTGGACAGCTTTTTCCTTGATGCTTCTCTTCTCTGCATCGTCCAATACATTCTGAATTGTCTGCAGTTTAGAGGAGACATTTTCGAGCTCAGCTTTCACACCCTTTACTAGCGATATCTCCTCCTTCACCCATTGCTCGATACCAGAAATCAATGGCCCCATGAGCATGGAAATAGCAGCTGCATAAGCCATACTTATATTTCTTGATTAATGTTTAAATTTCTTTTCTTTTCTTTTCTTTTTTCTGGAAAAAAAATTTGTGTAAAACGGGGAAAGAATTGAAGAATGGGAGTTGTTGGGTTGCCGAAATCTTCTTATTTAACGCTCTCAGGACATTGTGTAGATCTACTTGAAGATATTGTAAGTCAGCATTGACTATGGTATCAAATATGCGTGGGCCACATAAACTTATGTTATGTAATTGTTGGTGTACCGTTGAATAAATAATTGTAAGATATTGAATAAATAGTTACGGAGTACTAACAAAAAATTACTGAAAAACAATTGTGAAATCCTTGACAAATAGTTACTAATCAATGAACAAACGGCTGTAGATACTAAACAAATAATTTTGAGGTACTGAACAAATAAACAAATACATGTTCCTACATGTGTAGGATATAATTTGTGCTCGTCACATTATTATGGGTTTTTTCACTTATAGACTCTCTATGTTTAAGTCTAATTACATTGCTAGTCTTTAAAGTCACGAAATTATAATTGAAACCCTTTGTGTTTTTTCAAAAGTTGTACGTTTGAACCCTCTATCACGATTTTCGTCCATTTTGACAACAATTGTCCAATACACACCAGAAATGCGACTAGACTTCGTTTTTTGCCCTTAATTCCACATACACCCCTGTATTTTCTTTTCTTTCTTTTTTTAAAATTTTCATTGTATTTCAAAAAATTTCAAATTAAAATCACCCCCTCCCCCCCCCCCGCCATCGTGACCCACCCGCTTCTTCTTCTTCTTCTTCTTCTTCTTCCTCCTCCTCCTCCTTCTCCTTCTCCTAAAGTACATAAAATCATCGCTAAATCAAAACAAAAAAAGTTGAAAACTTTCATGCAAATTCAACAAAACTATTCTTACCCAAGTTTCAAAGTCATGTATTTAGCATTCCCGGACAATAAAGACTTGAACTTTGCAAGGGAATTTTGCAATATAATGCCAAATTTTCATAATTTGCAAAAGTCAAACGCTCATGTTGACCATGAAATGCCCCAAAGCTCAAGCCTTTATGATCATGAAGACTCAAAAATGTAACAAGTTTTGACGGAGCGTAGAGGCCTTGAAAATTATAAAAATGATCAAAAAGATTGTGAAATTTTATAGAGTTTAACAAAGGTGTGTAAAAATTGGTTTTCATTTATTTGTTATAATAATAAGCATTCTTCTTCTTCTTCAGGGGTGGTGGGGTTGGTGGGACTGGGAGTTGGAGGTGGCAGGCCTGGTGTGGTGTGCGGGTGAGGGGGTGGTGTTGGTCTTTTCAATTTTCTTTTTTTTATTAATTTTTAATTTTTTTATTTTTAAATAAAACAAGAGTCAAATAGACATTTTATTCAATAAAATAAGGGCAAAATAGACATTTCATAAAATTCGTTAATGAATTAACAAAAAAATTGACTGAGGGACAAGTGTGTAACTTTTGAAAAAACACTAGAAGTTTTAATTGTAATTTTGTGAATTTAGGGACTAGTAGTATAATTAAACTTAAATATAAGAGTCTATAAGCAAAAAACCCCATTATTAACATAACTAGTCTTCTCATATTATGCTGTTTGTATGAAAATTCACATACATAAATATGAAAGAGGCAAAAAAAAAAGTTTACCTAACTAATATGACATTGTTCACAGACCTTAACAAAAATTTTTATGTGTGTGTGGGTATATATATATATAAAGTTGTTACCAACTCAATTTTGATTTTACGAAAATTAGGTGATAATATATTAATAGAGCGTGAGTTGACTACAATATTCTAAGACAATGAGCTGGAATCATGCTACCAACTCATAATCTTGCTTATGCAATGAGTTACTTGTTTATTTTATTTATTAATATTTTGGGCTAGCTGTTTCTACATGCCTTCACTAATATGACATGGTTCATAGACCTTTAAATAAATATATAAATAAATAAATATATATATATATGTTACCAATTCAACTTTGACTTTTTCAGAATCAAGTGATAATATATTTAAATAGTATTAAATTGCCTGTAATATTTTAAGACAATGAGCGGGCGATCATATCACATACTCATAGTCTTCCTTATGCAATGAGTTATTTATTTACTTAATAATATTTTGGACCAATTATTTTTCTTAAAATAATAATTTCAATATCTAAAATAACTAATTTATTAATTTTCAATATTTTTTATTTTATTTTTATTTTTATTTTTATAATTTCTAGTTTTTTTTTAATTTTAATTTTAAAAATTTTTAATTTCATAGTTTTTATATTTTTAAATTTTTATTTCTTATTTTTTATTTTAGTTGTTTTATTTTTAAAATTTATTTTTATCTTAAATTTTTAAATATTTTAATTTCTTAAATTTTATTTTTTTAATTTTTAAAGGGTCAAGTGGAAGTACAACAGGAGTGAGGGGTGGGTTGGGATGGGCGTATGGTGAGGGGTGGCAGTGGACTAAGAGAGGAACTTACTATTCGAGAAATATTTTCTTCTCTTTAGTCATGGGAATAGGTTGACAGTGGAAGAAATGAATGATATCCTAAAGGGGCAAGGAACGAAAAATCGTTTCTGAGAATCACATTCCCATGAATCAACTCAGAAATGATATAAAAACTATTTGCTATATCAAAAGTATTCCTAAGAAAATTTTGGAGTAATTTCATAAATGCTAAAGATTATATTTGATTTAAATCTAACATTCTTGGGAATCTTGGGCTATTTTTCAAAAATGTTCTTAATTCAAAATATATTATAAAAATACAAAATTAATTTATTTCAATATTTTTAATTTTAATATTTAATTAATTATTAATTAAATAATGTTATTATTAATAATTTTTAATTTATTATTTTTAATCAATCATTTAATTATTATAATTTTTAATTAATTCATTCATTCATTCATTGATGCATCATTTTTATTAAATTTTAAACTATTTAATCTTTAATTTTATTAACTTTTACTTAAGTAATTGATTAATTTATTGCAATATTTTCAATTATTATAAGTTTTTCAACAAATTCACGGATAGGCTAACATATGGTTGTGTGTTATGCGTCAAATAAAGAGAATTTTGTTTAGGCGTCTTCTTTTTTTTGGGTCAAGAGTAGATAGTAATATTAACATAAACGATAAGTACAAGTAATGGGCCAACTCAACTCAGCCCAAGGAAAAGAAGAAAACGCCCAAGAGCATACAACCCTAAAATTAAACAAGACAATGGGCCAAACACCCAACCCAATATGCAGCCAAACAAACCATAATGTTCGAGGGTTCCACCTACAACCCGCCATAGAGAATCCCTGACTGACGAACCCCCCACAAACCGTTCGAGAGAAAGACGACAATCATTGTCAACAGCTTACCACCGTAAGCCACCATAAAGCGATGAATAAGGACGGCGGCAAACCCAACAGAGGTGCCAACGAAAGGTGGAGGCGAAGTCCACCAAGCAACCTACAGTGAAACCACCAAACATGGTGGAGAAAAGCAACGGTGTGAATGGCAGCAGCAATCCAGCCAAGAAGACAAATGATAGCAGCATACCCCGCAAAAAACAATCATGAAACACCAAGAGAAACAAGAAGCACAAACCTAAAACCAAAAAAAAGCAAACCCAGCACAAAATGCCAAACTATGAACAATAAGAAAATTAAGCCAAACGAGCCCTTAATGTAGTTTGGCCAATGAAATTATGATGAATGGGATTTCAAACTTAACTTGATTGGATTGACTTTTTTTTCCCGAAATAATTGTTTTTTGTAAAACACATTTTTTTTTGTAATAAAATATCTAACTTACTTTTTTTAAAAAAATTAAAATTCTGGACATAAGTTTTAGTTCAGTTTTTTTTTTTTTTTTTTTTTTCACTAGCCACAAAGATTTAATTTCTTAAAAAATATATTTTTCTTTCAAAAGTTACAAAAGAATACTTGAAAAAAGGACAATTCAAATATGCCTTTAAGCCTAAATAGAGTATAAGGTCAATTCGTGGGAATGTGATCCTTTTGAAAAAGAGGTAAAGAGTAGAAAGTAAAACATAATCGTAAAGGCAATGTGCGGAACCAAAGATTACCCTCTCTTCTTCTCCCCTTCAATATTCTCCTTTTTCCTATTTCAATATGATTGAAAATTTCACATTCTTTAATTTCTCTCCAACCATATTGCTTTTTTCTTCCAATTTACCTTCTGTGACTAATAAGCTATAAACTTCAAATTTCTACTCTTCCATATTCTTCACCCAAAAAGAACAACAATATATATTGAACTTATAATACTTCTCCTTTTTCTTTTTCTTTTTTTTTTTTTTGGTAAAATTTTTTTTTACACTTCGGAATAATGAGTTGCATACTAAACTAAAACTAATTAACAAAGTCTTTGTTCGAATAATGGCTTTGATGATTACATTACAACTAAAGTAAGCTAAATCTTAAGTCTAACGAATGATATAACTTGTGTAACATTTTTTATGTTCTCTTCTTTGTAAGCAGCTTACCCTTCATTATTGTTTAGGAAAAAATAAAAATAAAAAAGATGTCATGTCTCACAATAAAAGCCATTTGTATTGTTCGTTGTTACCTCACATTTTAAATCATTAAATTGTCATTATGTTGCGTAAGACAGCAGCTAAGTAAACATTGTCAGAAATTGTGATATTTTATAATTTCAAAAAATAAATTGAGGTCGGTCGGTAAAGTCCAAAATATTATTTATTGTGATCTATTTTAGATGGGTCTAGGTCTGTCTCATTAAAGTTATTTTCTAGTGATATAATATGCAAGGTGTAAAACCTGTCTAAACTCTTATAACACTTGATGGAGGGCCCAATAAAGTTTTTATGGCTAAGTCCTCTCTTCCATCCAGAGCCTTCATACAGAAATTGGAGAGGGAGAGGGAATCCCTAATCTAAGTGTGCTTATCATAACACGCTGCTACAATTTATTTGCAGGTTTCGCAAGATTATCACAAGTTAAGGATCAATGACTTCCAATCAAGGTAGACTTCTAAGTTTATTTATTTATTTTAATCATGACAGTGTTTTTATTTTTTGGTTTTAATTTAGTAAAATTTAACAAGTAGTATAAAAGCCACAAATACCATATTAAAAACCTGAATAAAGAATATATATATATATATATATATGTTTAATTGCTTATTGCATCTACTATGTTTTCTTTTTTGCCATTGAAATTCTTTATGGATCTGCTACATCTTCTTTCAAATCAAGATGTGCTACCTAAAATTGATAAGCAAAGTTACATGCATATATATTTTAATGGCTTGATGCTCACGACAGAAATTTGTGACATATGCTTCCATATAAAACACAAAAAACAATCAAATCATGTCACTGCAGTGTGCATGTGATAAGCAATATATGTCTAATATATATTATTTTAATCCAAAATCAAGTCAATCTTAATTGAACGACATTAAAGCTAAATTCTTCCTTTTTTTGGTCTCTGCGATTGTTGCCTTTCTTCAAGATTGGTTGTGTTTTTATGGATTGACTTTTTAATATCAAGACCATATGATTCGCTTATCAAGATCATGCGTTGAGTTCATATTCATTAATATTTTGGTTTCTTAGTTATGATATATATGTCATCATATGGGCGCTTTTGGTCACTCACAAAACATGGCCTGATGAGTATGCTTTTTGGTTTTCCAATTTGCTTAAAGTTGTATAATGATAGTCATATGTTGATTGCTTAACTCATCTCATGTTCTTACTGCTTTTAAAACAACCACCATAACATTAAAGTTTCCAAATACTACACGCATGAAATTTATGGGTTAGAAAGGTGACTTTTCAATAGTAGATCTAAAAATTATTTTGCTATTATATGTTTTGTCAAGTTTTTTTTGACAAATTTTTTCTCAAGTATATGTATTAAAGATATAATTTTTAAAAAGACCTTTTACCCAGTAGAATAAGTTTGTAAATAATGTGGATGGTTATGCCGAAGTGGGCCTTTATGTTAATTTATGAATTTATTTAATAAGGATCCTGGGTTATTTGTTTTTTTGAGTTAGTATGCATAATTACCTGCCTGAAGGGGGTTGTTGTGTATATTAAATTGGAAAAATGAGAGTGAAATTGAGGGTTTTATTTTTGGATTTTAATGAGAATTGTCTGCCAGCAGGGGACAAGACTTTTTAAAAATTTCTCACCATTTCACTTGGGTAGGAGTTTCAGGTTGTATGACTGTCTATTCTGCCCGAAGTAGAATATGCAATGATACTCTTTTTTTTCCCAACTCTCATGTAGATATTGCTATTTATTAATTATTGATCTTATAAAGCATATTATTTGATTTTTTTGTATGCTTTTTTTTTCAGTTAGCAATATTCTTGTTAATAATCAGATTTGTTCCATTGAGACTCTAAATGGAAATAACTTTGCGAAATGGAAAAGTGATGTAAAATTAGCCCTTGGTCTAGTTAACTTGAATTTAGCCCTAGTTAAGGATGAACCCCCGATGCCCACTGAAGATAGCTCCCCTAGTGAAATGAAATATTATCAAAGGTGGGAGAGATCAAATAGGCTTAGCATTGGAGTAATGAAAAAGTCAATATTTGAGACTTTCAAGACTTGTGTGCCATTGGAAACCAATGCTAAAATGTTTCTTGAAGCCATAGGAGGACAATTTCAACAATTTGAGAAAGCTAAAACTAGAAAACTAATGCAAAAATTATCCAACATGAGGTATGATGGGAATGGTAGGGTTAGAGCCTTTATCTCTAAATGCAAGATATTGCCAATTGCCTCACTAGCCTTAAAGTCCATATTGCTAAAAATTTCTTAATCTATTAGACCTTAAACTCTCTTCCTCTTTCTTTTGGTAATATCAAGTCCATTTATAATGCGTAAAAGGATTCATGGTCTATTAATCATTTTATCTCTGTTTGTGTATAAGAAGAGGAAAGGTTGCTTAAGAAGAAACAAGAGAGTGTGAATATGGTGCACCAGCCACATATTCATAAGGGTCATACTAGTAACTCTTCCAGCCACAATAAGAAGTTTAAATCCAATAACAAGGGCTCTCGCAATCAGGGAAAATCTGGCCAAAATGAGAATTTTGAAGGTCTTAAATATGACATCAAGAAAGGTCAATTTTGGTTTTATGGTGCCATAGGTCATAGGAAACATCAATGCTATAAGTACAAAAGGTGGTTAAAGAAAAAGAAAAAGAAGTGTGAGTCTTTTGCTTTAACTTGTTTTGACTCAACTTTAATAAATGTACCTCCACATTCGTAATGGCTTGATAGTAGGGCTTCTATTCACATAACTAAATTTTTGTAGGGGTTAATAAACAAATGGAAACCAAGTGAAGATGAAATTAGCCTGTTCGTTGAAAAATGGAGTCAAAGTCGAGTTTATAGAAACAATTGTTTTGAATTTCCAATCAGGATCTAGTCTTGTTTTAGAAAACATTGTTTTTGTGCCTTCTATGAGGCGAAATTTAGTTTCAGTTTCTAAACTTGATTAACTTGTTTATCGTTTAGTTTTTTCCAATAAAAGAGGCCAATTGTTTTCAAATTCTTCTTTGATTGGTGAATGCTTTTCAGTTGATGGTTTATATAGATTAGATTTAACTCTCAACAATATCTCTTTGAATGTTGAAAAAATAAGAGTCAAAAGAAATTCGATTAAAGAAAGGTCTTCCATGTTATGGCATAAAGACTCACCCATATTTCAAAGGAAAGAATTGCTTGGTTGATTCAAAATGATATTTTACCTGTTTTAGATTTTAGTGATTTTGGTACTTGTATTGGTTGTATTAGAGGAAAATTGACTAAAACAAGAAAACATGGGGCAACACATAGTGGTAAGCTTTTGGAGCTAATACATATTGGCATTAGTGGACCCTTGCCATCTACCTTGTGTGGGAACAATTTTTTTTTTTTGTTACTTTTAGTAATGATCATTCTCGATATGTTATGTCTATCTCATTAAAAACAAGTTAGAGGCCCTTGATGATTTAAAAATTTTTAAAACTGAAGTTGAGAGAAAATTAGGAAAGTTAATTAAAGTCATAAGGTCATACAGGGGTGGTAAGTACTATGGTAGGCATACTAATATAGGTCAATCTAAAAGACCCTTTACTGAATATCTAGAAAGTTGTAGTATATTAGACAATAAACAATGCCAGGAACCCTTAAATAGAATGGTGTGTTTGAACACAGTAATTGTACTTCAAAAGATATAGTGAAAAGTATGATGAGTCAGACCAAGTTGCTAGAGTTTCTTTAGGAGAAGCCCTCTATACAGCCATGTATATTTTGAATAGAATACCCAGTAAAGTTGTTCCAAAACTCCTTTGAACTTTGGACTAGTAGGAAACCTAGCCTAAACCATTTGAAAGTTTGGCGTTGTCTAGCTGAAGTGAAGATCTATAAACCTCTTGAAAAGAAGCTTGATTCGAAAATTACCCATGGCTTTTTGATTGGTTATCCAAAGACCTCCAAAGGTTATAGGTTTTACTGTCCTTATAATGGATCAAGAATTGTTGAATCTATGATTGCCAAATTTTTGGAGCATGTTATTGACACTTGTGATTGCTCTCATGAGCAAGTGAAATCTCCTACTCCTTAATATACTGTGTTTGATTTTCTTGTTGTACCATAAAGCATTTTTTAGGAGCCTATAAAAAGAGTGGTTACTCAAGAAGATCCTATTGTTAATGTCCCTTCTTCTACTCCAGATACTCCACCTATACAGGATACCCCTATTCAGTGTTCACAAAGAGAAAGAAGGTCAGCATTACCTGATGATTATATTGTTTATCTAGATGAGTCAGATTATGATATTGGGCAAGTTCTTGATCCAATCACTTATAAAGAGGTGATTAACAGTAATCTATCAGATATGTGAAGCAAAGCTATGAAAGAAGAGATGCAACCAATGGCATATAATGGTGTTTGGTAGTTGATAGATCTTTCTAAGGGTTTTAAACCCATTGGATGTAAATGGGTGTTCAAAATGAAGAGAGACTCTAAAGGCAAAATAAAGCAGTTCAAAGCTAGACTAGTTGCAAAAGGTTACACACGAAGAGAAGGAGTTAATTATGCAGAAACTTTCTCACTAGTTTCTTCTTTTAGAATTATTATGGCTTTGATAGCACATTTTGATTTGGAGTTTCATCAGATGGATGTTGAAACAACCTTTTTGAATAGGGATCTTTTTAAAGAGGTATATATGTAGCAACTTGAAGAATTCATGGTAAAGGGTAAGGAAAACATGGTTTGTAGATTAAAGAAACCTATTTATGGTTTGAAACAGGCTTCTAGACAATGTTACCTAAAATTTCATGAAGTGGTAACTTCTTTTGGGTTTACAGAGAATACAGTTGACTCATGTATATATCTCAAGGTTAGTGGGAGCAAATTTATTTTTCTGGTCTTGTACATTGATGATATCTTATTGGCAAATAGTAGTTTGAATCTCTTACATGAAGTTAAAGCAATGTTGTCTAAAAACTTTGACATGAAAGATCTTGGGGAAGCAAGTTTTGTTCTTGGTGTAGAGATTCATAGAGACAGAAATAAGAAGTTGCTGAGATTGTCACAAGTTGCTTATATTGCACAAATTCTTAAAACGTTTAGTTTACAGGATTGTAAACCAAGTATTGCTCTTATCATAGAAGGAGATAAGTTGACTAAGGAACAATGTCCCAGAAATGAATTCCAGAAAGACTATATGAAGAATGTTCCTTATAGTAGTGTAGTGGGCAGTTTGATGTATACTGAGGTATGTACAAGACCTGATATTGCTTCTGCTATTAGCGTCTTTAACAGATACTTATCTAATCCAGGATTTTATCATTGGGTAGCTACAAAGAAAGCATTACATTATTTGAAGGGAACTAAAGATCATATGCTCATTTACAAGCATGTCGAAAATCTACAAATGTCTAGTTATATAGATGCTGACCTTGCAGGTTGTATAGATGACAGAAAATCTACCATAGGTTATATTTTTATGCTTGCAGGTGGTGCTATTTCCTAGAAAAGTTCCAAATAGTCTATTATTGCTTCTTCCACTATGCAAGTTGAGGTTATAGCTTGTTATGAAGCTGGGACTCATGCTAAATGGCTAAGGAATTTTATGTTAGGGTTTAAAGTGGTTGATTCCATTTCTAAACCTATTAAGATTTATTGTGATAATGCTTCAGTGGTATTCTTTACAAAGAATACAAAGAATTCTGGTGGTACAAAGTATATAGATTTGAAATTCTTCAAGTTAAGGGAATGGGTTGATAATGGTGATATAGAATACGAATAGAATGTGAACAGATTGCCACCAGAGACATGATTGCTGATCTACTAACCAAGGGCTTAGACGTGTCAAATTTCAGAAGCATGTAGAACGTATGAGTGTTTTGTCATTTTTTGATGTTTTGGTTTAGTGAAAGTTTATTTTATATGTATGTTTTGCTTCCAGCAATTTTCAACACATTTAAATTTCCCTTGTTCAAGTTATTCGACTTCAATTTCATGTGTACACATTTAAAGTTATTATTTATTTTTGTATGAGCTCATACATTCTTAAAGTTTCTAATATGAGATTATGTTATTGATAGGTTATTTCTTTCTTGCTTGCATCACTTTGATTTGTTGGCAAATAAAGGTATGAATTTATAAAGTTATTGCCATAAAAGTACATAATGTATTATTTTATACTTGGCATATGTTCATGCAAGTGCAAGTAGGTTATGTGCACATATTAAAGCATACAATAAATGGTGTTTTCTGTTTCTAGTTAGTGATAACTATTTGTGCATATGCATATAAAGTTTGTGTGAGCTCACACTGGCCTAAAGTTTTATATCTCGAGATATACACTTGAAGGCTTCTTTAATGAAGTGACTTCAATTTAGAAGCATTAAAGGAGATTCTTGTCTTATTAAAGTTTAAAGGTTTCTTTTGAAACAAAAGGGGTTTATCCCATAAAGGGTCTTTATGGCCATAAAGTGGACCGATTGTGGCAAGTGACATACTCATCATTATAGTTGGATCACATGTGCCAAATACCACGCTACAATTTATCACACTATGAAATCTACGTCGATGAGGCATTGATGTTTATGATCATAAAGTCCTATGCTGAAAAATGGTGTAACGACTGCTATAGTTCAATATGAACATCCTTGTTTGACCAGATTCTGTAATGAGACCTTTTTGTGTGGCCACTAAAGTTGTATTCAACTCGAGAGTATTTTTCTACAAAATTGGTTTTCAAAATTTAAAAATCGATTAATGTTGCCCAAGTGAGAAATTATTAGAAATTATTTTTTATTAAAATTGTGGGCTACCACTAATTGAGATATTTTATGATTTCGAAAAACGGGTTGAGATTGACCAATAAAGCCCAAAATATTATTTATTGTGATCTATTTTAGTTGGGACTAGGTTCGTCTCATTAAAGTTATTTTCTAGTGGTGTGATATACAAGGTATAGAGCTTATCTAAAGTTTTAGGGCACCTTGATGAAAGGCCCAATAAAGTGTTTATGGTTAGACTCTCTCTTCCATCCAAAGTACTAGTAGTCTATCAATAGGCTATAAGGGTTGGCTTGCCCTGTTGAGAGACTTTATACAGAAATTGAAAAGGGAAAGGGCCTAGTCTAGGTGTGCCTACCACAACACATTGCTATATTTTATTCACAAGATCATCACAAGTTAAGTATCAATGGCTTCCAATCAAGATACGCTTCTAAGTTTATTTATTTATTTTAATCATGATAATATTTTTATTTTCTGGTATTAGTTTAGTAAAATCTAACAAACATTCCTATTGTCACTTCACATATTATCTGTCCTATTACATGATTCATAAATGATGAAAGAAATAAATTAAATCTCCCATAGTGTTCCTCAATTTCACTAAATTCCCCTATCAAAGAAAAAGTCATTTGCCTATTTGGATTTACCTTTTTCTTTAAAAAATAATTTTTTTACCATAAGTATTTAGATTAAATTTAAAAAAAAAAAACGCTAAAACTCTGAATAAAATTCAATTCAGGTTTTTTTTAGAAGCTAAAAATTTTAAATTCTCAAAAAAGTGCTTTTTTCAAAAGTCAAGAAAATGCTTTTAAGAAAAACCAACCCAAACGAGCCTTAATTGTCCAAGATAACCTATAAAATGATATATCTCAACTTCTTAATAATCTCAATTAAAAAATCTAAAATTGCATATTTGATTACATAAAAGTAAAACTCCAAAAATCTTTTCATTGGTGGATTGGAATATAATAATTCTTATTATAACATTTAATATTAAAGTTGTTGCCCAGATAATGAATCCAAGAGGGGGTGTGAATTGGATTATTGGTACAAATTAACACTTAAAACTCTTAACAAGTATTTCAAGCAAAAGCACACACAAAATTCAAAGTAAGTACTTGAAATATAAAGAGTATAGGGTTAAGAAGATCAAACGCATCGATTTAGAGTGGTTCAAACTCCCGAGGGCCTAGTCCACTGCCTAAGATCCTCCCTTAGGGTTTCAAAAACTTCACTAGTGAATTGGCTTCTTGCTTAGTGTGTTGTAGAAGCGAAGAACAATGGTCACAACCCCTGCTTCACTACAAGGACCACAAATATTAACCTAATACTTGAGGATTTCAACTTTTCATTCTTGAGAGAAGTTCCTCACAACTATGCTAATCAAGAGTAAAGAAACTCACACCTAATGTAATGGTGGAAAGTTCGGAGTACAAGAACTTATTGTGAGCAAGTGTACAGAGGTATTTAAACCTTCCTATGTTGCTCTAAGTAGATAAGTAATTTATGAGCTTAAGAACTTGATCAATGAATGCCAATAATATGCAATCAATGAAGATAATACTAAATGAAGTAAGATTACAAAAAGAAGAGTGTATTGAATGTTAGAGAGCTTGTGAATATGTTTTGATCAAATTATATCTGAGTTGGGAGGAGAAGGGTATTTATAAGCCCAAAAAGTAATTCTCCCAACGGTTAAATTTTTAAAAAAAAATTAGAGGGCTGCCGGAATACTCTGGCGGTCGACCCCTTAGGTGTGCTGGTAGTTCCAGTAGGCAAAAGAGCCATATTCGAACACTCTACTGGTCGACCAGTAGGCTCTTCCGGTCGAGCAATAATGCTCACTGGTGTTACTGGAGCATAGAGCTAGTCGACCGCCTGTGTAGACCAGTAGTTGCAAAAAAAAAAAAAAAAACTAAAAAAGTTGTTTACTTTGTACCAAAAAGCTGCTACCATCAAATCAAAAGTAGGAGCATTTTTCTACAGAATTTTCGAAGCTCAAGACACTTACTAATATAATTTATATCTAATCTCATTAATGCAACATCAACCAACTTGCAAAAACATTAAATGCAAAGCTAAAACTTGCACTCAATCAAGATTTTTACAGATTGTACATGGGGAAAAGGTATGTGCAATTCGTTTACCTATAGATACATATATATAATATAAGATAGCTCAAATAGCTATAGTATAAAGCCTATATATGCACTTTTACTGCAAAGTCATGCAAGTACATACATGTTTACATACGTATAAGCATATGTAATATCCAAATTAATAAGTAATGTATACTACAATACATACAACTTCCAAAATGCAAAGATATGAACTTCAAAGTTGTATTTTCTGCAGGAGAAGTTATTTGAATGTAGCTTTAAGCATATATATACTTATAATGATAAGAATAAGAG
Source organism: Cordia subcordata (assembly GCA_028554755.1). NCBI lineage: Eukaryota > Viridiplantae > Streptophyta > Magnoliopsida > Boraginales > Cordiaceae > Cordia > Cordia subcordata. Next base: position 6,480,543 of record JAPTOF010000020.1, read on the forward strand.
AATATAAAAAAATATATAAATATATATTAAGGAGAAAAAATGATCAAGTGTAAAAGAATCAAGACTTATGAGCAACATGCATGAAGAATGCATACAATGTACTAAGTTATTGAGCTTATATTATTTTGCTTATGTACCAAGATCAACTTAACATAACTAATAAAGAGGAAAAAAGAGCTATAACTACAATATAGCTATAAGGTACACAAACTTCATGAACCATACTTCATAACCATGCTCCATCTCTTTTCTTTGCTCAAGAATACTAATGTACAAGATATTCAATATGCTAACAGTAGTAGCAATTAGAGAATAAAAACACAATTATGGCATCATCAAAATGTAATTAACATCAGTAAATTAATATATTAAATCAATATATTCAACAAAATTTATTTTTGCTTATACAAAATAATCATCTATGTAATGAATCTTAATGATGTAGGACGAGAATAGCCAAAATTTAATTATTCTAGAACTATTTTTTTTTTTGGATTCTATTGTTTTCCTGGTATTTTTTAAGTCTTATTTTATTTTATTTTGAGTTTTATAGTATTAATTAATTAATTTGTCTAAAGAGTAGGATTATGTTTCTTACATGAATTAGGATAGTTTGAGTCCATAAATAGAACATGTCTCATTCACAATTCATCACAGAGTCCACTCTTTTCTCTTTATGAGATAAATTAATTTTCGTGTAAGTTTTTCATGTATACCTTTTGCTTCATCACTTATTGAGCTCTTAACCTGTTAATTACCAACAAAAGTTTTTCCAAGAAAACTGTATAGCAATTACATAAAGTAGAACCCTTATTTTATTATCATCCAAATGCTCTATGATCATAGTTCCGTATGCTATTTATTAGATTATGCTTAAATTTAGAAGAAGAAAAGGAGTAAATGATCTATTTGATTGCTTATCTTCTCTTATATTTGCGATTAGTGACACTGTTAGAATTGAGTTAAAAAATTGTTAAAAAGAAACATTTTTTTAGTCATTTATTTTTGTAATTAGTAACATTTTCCTTTTTTTATTTAAATTTGTGACACTATTAATCCTAATGTCATTATTTTCTTGACCTTTTCGGATTCAACACTTGTTATAAATTACAAAGATAGGGGATTGAATTATCACATTTTAAAGATAAAGTATTTAATTGTCAAAAGAGAATAGTTTTTAGCCTCTCTTAAAACCGTAGCACACACCTACTTAACATACACCTCTCTACACTATTTTCCACCTAAATCAAACTTGGATTGGTGATATAACTTGGATTTGGAATGTGATAAGTATTGTAATGGCATGAATGTAATTATAGTTGAAAAGGAGTTAGTGGCACTGCAGTGTAGGAGGCAGTTATGTAGAGCATCATTAGTTAGTTAAATAGAGCATCAGTTAGTTAGATATGCCAGCTGTCATTGACAGTTACAATCTCAACTTACTATAAATAGTTGAGATCTTGTACTCCCAATTCATTAAGTCAATGAAAACATATTTTCTTCATTAATTCTTCATGGTATCCAGAGCAGGTTAAATCCTAGAGAATTTTTTCTTCTTCTTTCTTCATTTTAGGGTTTCGCAAGCAGAGATCTTCATAGATCTCCTTATCCAGCCATTGAAATCTACTCAAATTCTGGTCGAAGCTTAATCTCAGTAGTGCAAAGCCTTTTATCGATTCCTTTTTTCTCTTCTCTTCTCTGATTTCAATCTCTCGTCAAGCTCCCATGGCTTCTTCTTTAGCTGCTGCTTCAGGAATCACTGAAGATCTTCTCATTGGTCTCAAGAATTTCATTCAAAACATTGGAAGTTTGTCGAATTTGAACCTTGACAACAACTACTATGTGCTGTAGAAGTCCAATATTCAAACATTGCTGAGAGCTAGTAAATTGCTAGATCAAGTCAATGGCAGGGCTATTCCACTTGTAAAGATGATTCTTGGACCAACAAGTGCTCTTATTCTTAATCCTGCCTTTGATCAATGTCAAACACAGGATGATTACATTAAATCTTGTCTATTCAATACTATGACTCCAACTGTTTACTCTTAAGTCTTTCATCTTGAGTCTACTAGTCAAGTTTGGTCTACTTTGGCACATAGGTTTAGTTCACTAAGTAGGTCCAATGTATATCAACTAAAACTTCAATTATTCCATCTTTCCAAGGGTAATCTCTCCATGCAGGCCTATTTAGACCATGTTAAAACCATCACTGATAATTTGGCTAGTGCAAATAAGATTGTTTCTCAGAAAGATCTAGTTATGTACATCCTTAAGGGGCTTCCTCATGAGTATCAATCTTTTAGAACCTCTATTAGGGTGAAACCAGCACCAATCACTGTTTCAGAATTGGCTTCTCTTCTTATTTCAGAAGAGCTGCATCTTAAGATGGAAAATTCCTTTTCTCTCATTGACTCCTCTACTCAAAATCTACACACTGCCTTATATACTCAAAATCAACTAAGGAATCCTCAAGGTAGAGGCAGGGGTACTCTATTTAGAGGAGGCAGATGGGGTAAAGGTAATAGGGGACAAGGCCAAGGACAAGGAATCTTAGGACCAGTTCGTTCCAGTCAGTCTACACAGGCTTATATGAATAAGGTGTGTTGTCAATTTTGTGGCAAACAACAACAGCTCTTCTGCCAAATCTGTGGGAAGCCAAATCACATGGCACTTAATTGTTGGCACAGAGGTGACCTTACCAATTACCAGGTTCAGCAGTCTGGCAAACAGGCTTATACTGCTCAGACAAATTCTTCTACCTCCAATCAATAGTGGGTACTAGATTCAGGGGCTAACACTCATGTCACTCAAAATCTGAGTCTACTTCAATCACCACAATCTTACTCTGGAAATGATTCAGTTGCTGTGGGAAATGGACAAGTCTTGGCTATTCAAAGCATGGGTACTAGTATAATTCCTACTTTCTCTAAACCCTTATTTCTCTCTAATATCCTTTATGTTCCTAAAATCACTACCAATCTTCTGTCTATTTCAAAACTAATCTCTGATAACAATTGCACTGTCTTGTTCAATGCAAAGGAGGTTATAATAATGGACAATTCTAGTTAGTCAACACTGTACAAGGCCCCCTATGATAAAGGTCTTTACAGTCTTCCTGCCATCCTTCCAATTTCATCTAGCTGTAGTCTATTTTCTGCACAAGTTCTAACTGCTAATACTGTATCAAAGAATTCCTCTTCAAACTTGTTGTGGCATCAAAGGCTGGGGCAACCTTCATCTTCTACAGCTCAAACTTTGTCCAAACTTCTGAATATTACACTTCCAGAGAACACAATTGACTGTCTATCTTGTTCTCTAGCTAAGTCATATACGTTACCTTTTATAGTTTCTAATTTTGTTTCTTGTAAATCTTTCCAATTGATTCATATTGATGTATGGGGCCCTGCTCCAATTGCTTCTAATATGGGCTATAGGTATTATGTTGCTCTACTTGATGATTATACTAGATTTGTATGGCTTTATCCCATGAAATATAAGTCAAATACTTTTGATATCTTTCTGAGTTTTCATTCTATGATTAACACTCAGTTTCAAGCAACTGTCTAAACATTAAGGACAGATAATGGCATAGAGTTCATAAATCAGAAATTTAAGTCATTCTTATAGTCAAAAGGCATTTTACATCAAACAAGTTGTCTCTGTACACCAGAACAAAATGGTAGAGTAGAAAGAAAACACAGACATTTAATAGCAACTACTTTGGCTCTTCTTCATCAAAGTCACTTACCTACTATTTTTCGGTTAGAAGCACTTTCTATGGCAAACTATTTGATAAATAGGTTGCCTACCTCTGTGTTGAATCATAAGTCTCCCTTTGAACTTCTGTATTCCACTAAGCCAGACTATTCTGTCTTAAAGGCTTTTGGAAGCTTGTGCTACCCTTGGCTGAAACCTTATAACAACCACAAATTGGAACTCAGATCCACACCTTCTATATTCCTAGGCTATTGTCATTTAACTAAAGGGTTCAAGCGCTTAGACATTGTAACTCACAAAGTTTATGTGTCTAGGCATGGTAGATTTAATGAAAAAGCCTTTCTTTATCCATCTTCTCAAGTTGCAACTACTTCTATATCCCAGTTTCAATTGGTTGCAGAGTTTTCTACATCATCACATGGTCATCAGTCTCAGTATCCTCCAGTTTTTTCCTTTCTTACTGAATTTCCACCTGAGTCATCTTCTGCTAATGATCAATCTCATGAGTCAGAGCTATCAATTCCTTTAGGACATAGTCTTTCTATGCCTATGCAGACTGTTACACAGTCTACCTCTGACTCCTTACCAAATCATTCTATATCTCTCCAGTCTTCAAATCAATACTCATCTGCAACTGCATCTACCTGTTCTTCTTCTTCTTCTTCTAAACCCTTTCATCAATTGGCACCTTCAAGTTCTCATCCCATGCTTACCAGGTCTAAGACTGGTTGTTTACCTCCACCACTGTTTCAGCTTCATAGTTTGATTACCACTCCCACACTACATGAACCCAAATCTTACAGAGAAGCAGCAAAGCTTCAGTGTTGGGATACTGCTATGACCTATTGGTTCAAAATGGATGTACAGGATAAAAACCGAGGCTGATGGTTCAGTAGCAAGATTTAAAGCCAGATTGGTAGTAAAAGGATATCTTCAAGTACCTGGTATTGATTACCAGGAAACATTTAGTCTTGTAGTCAAGAGTCAGACATTGAGAACAATTTTGTGCTTGGCTTTACATCATCAGTGGAGTTTAAGGCAATTGGATGTTTCCAATGCTTTTCTTCACGGAGCTCTTGAGGAGGAAGTCTATATGCTTCAGCCACGGGGATTTGAAGATCCTCACAGGCCTGATTATGTATGCAAATTGAAGAAGTCTCTATATGGCTTGAAACAAGCTCCTAGAGCTTGGCATTATAAGCTGTCTAGTTTTTTAGTTACTAAACAGCTCCATATGAGTACTGCAGATAACTCTCTTTTCATTCACAAAGCAACTACATATTATACTTTAGTATTGATTTATGTGGATGATATTATAGTTACAAAAAGCTCAACTTCTTTTATTACTACTTTATTGGAGGCTATGAGTGCTCAATTTGCAATAAAGGACTTGGGATCATTATCATACTTTCTGGGTATAGAGGTTAAATATACTTTTAATGGCATGGTTCTTCATCAAGCTAAGTATGCAAAAGAAATCTTAGCACAAGCAGGAATGTCTGAATGCTCTATTGTAACAACTCCAACTATTTCTAAGGTTTTTGCACTCACTAAAGCAAAGTCCATACCTTATTCTAATGGTACACAGTTCAGGAGTTTATTTGGCTCACTTCAATACTTAACAGTCACAAGGCCAGATCTTCAGTATGCTATCAACATATTATGTCAACACATGCATTCTCCTACAGTAGCAGATTTTGATTCACTTAAGAGGACTTTAAGGTATCTTAAGGGGACTTTAAGTCAAGGTCTTTATTTTCAGCCTGGACCACTTTATCTTCATGCTTACAGTGATTCAGATTGGGCTTTTAATGTGCAAGATAGAAAATCAACAACAGGCTATGTTGTTTTTCTAAGACCTAATCTAATTTCTTGGAAATCTAAGAAACAACACACTGTAGTTAGGTCTTCAACAGAGGCTGAATATAGGGCAATGGCACATGTTGCATATGAACTAAAGTGGCTTACCTACTTGCTTCATGACTTACAAGTTCCTGTCTCTTCTCCTATACTACACTGTGACAATATTTCTACTATGGCACTTGCAGCTAATCCTGTGTTTCATGAAAGGACAAATCATATAGAGATTGATTACCATTTTGTTAGGGACCAAGTGGTGTCTAAAGCTCGTCATCTTTCCTATATTGCTTCAAAAGAATAGGTTGCTGACTTATTCACCAAGGCTGTCACACAACAACAGTTTAACTATCTAAAGACCAAGCTTCCCTTGGTGTTACCCCCAGGTCAGCTTGAGGGGGGCTGATAAGTATTGTAATGGCATGAAAGTAATTATAGTTAAAAAGGAGTTAGTGGCACTGCAATGTAGGAGGCAGTTATGCAGAACATCATTAGTTAGTTAAATAGAGCATCAGTTAGTTAGATATGCTATCTGTCATTGACAGTTACAATCTCAGCTTACTATAAATAGTTGAGATCTTGTACTCCCAATTCATTAAGTCAATGAAAACATATTTTCTTCATTAATTCTTCAGAATGATTTGCTGTGGAATTAATCAAGGACATGGGGAAGTTTCCTTATCTTTCCTTTGTTCTTGTATTAACTATGTTTAAGCGGACTTATTTTAAGGTTGATTGAGTACTGTAATATGGGTTAGAGTTATACTTGTTTTAAGCTTATTGATGGTTTTAATACGTGCTATGTTTTTGTTATTCTATGACTTGACATTGAATATGTCTATATGTTTGATATTATGCCTCCATAAGTATGCACATGTTAATCTGTATTTTGATGCTTATAGTAGTGCTCTTACTTTAGCCTTAATCCATATTGATGGTTTAGCCTTTTTTGCAACTACATTTGTAATAATCAATCGGGCCTTATCAATTGCTTAGCATTGTAGGGATTAATTTTTAGTCTGAAACAAAACTAATAAGCTACCCATTATCACTAATTAATTCTAGGAGGCCTGGTCTTTAATTTGAAACACAACTAATAGGGTAGACTCTAGAATAAGACATTAATTAGCATGTTAAAAGGAACTTAGTTAATTAAACCCCCAAAGTTCTAATTGATTAGGACAAATTCATGCTCTAAAAGGTACTATTTAGAAAGGATTGTACTGATAGTTAGAGATAATAAGGATGATTAACTAAGGCCTCTATTAAAGTAACTTGAACCATGAATAGCCCAAAACAAGGACATAATCGTGAGCCCGTTTACAAAAAGCAATCACCTTAATTACTTTCCAATCAAGGTTTGTTACCTTTCCTGAGTTTGACTATTTCCCCTTCACTTAGTTAGCCTTAATTTTTTGCTTTAGTTTAGTTAATTTAAAACTCCATTCCATCCAAATCATTTACAAGTGCATATAGCTCATTAGAAGCACACTAAGGGGCCTCCTTGTGGAGATCGACTTTCTTTACGCGCTCTATTTCGTATGCTTGCAAGTATTTAACTTGAACTGGGGACTTAATTAGCACATATTCATATGCCTGAGAGAGAGTCACACCAAATTTTAAATATAAGTGACATGTCTATTATCCGAAAAAATGTACACTCTAAATTATAGAGGGCACGTCAACAAAAAAAGATACATAGTGGGTAGCTAATTATTAAATAACAAAAGAAATCAACACGCAGCAATTTTCTGTCTTTGCATGCCATAATTAATCATATCATTAATCAAGTCTTGAAGTGCGAACAGAACTTCCTGAAGTGGTCTTATTAAAATCCTACACGTTTCAAAAATATCTAGAGATTCACCCTTCTCATTTCAGGAAGTTTAATTAAATATCACAAATCCAAGAGAAAAACTAAAACTAAAAATAAAAATGAAATAAAGATGAAAATAATTAGTTATAAATGCCTACCTATAAATACGAGTTAAATGTCCATTGAAAAAAAATCAAAACGTTATGTTTTTTAAACGAACGAGTAAAATGCTATAAAATTCGAAGGTTGTGATTTCTTTTAATTTTTTGCATCTTTGAGTTTCAAAACTTGAAGATCTATTTTTTTAAAGAAAAAAAATTTCAATGTTCAAGTTTTAAAAATTCAAACACGTATTTTGTGATATTTTACGCATTAATTTAAAAAATATAACATTATAATTATTTTTTTTAAATAAGATATTTAACTCATTATTTCGTAAATATATCCGGGCACACAGCTTCATAACGCAAGTGTCTTTAACACACTCTGCATTTTGCTGCAAACACCCACGTTGCATATACAATCATATGTAAGCATCTTTCGTTTGATATTTTTGTTTACCTTAAATTTGTCATGAACAAATAATAAATTTCCATTTTTGCGTCATTTTGTTTCTGGGTATTTTTGCTTTTTTCCTATTGTTCTGCTGCTCTCTCTTTTTTTTTAAAACGTAAGGTGGCTGTTTTTGCTTACTAGCATTAGTTATTAGCTTGTTAGCATTACTTATTAGATTCAAACAAATATAGGAAACGTGTCTTTTGCTGTGTTTTTAGCTTTTCTTTTATCGAAGTTAGTTTTGTAAGTCATTTTCTGATGTGCGTATGGTTGCTTGTTTGATTTTGTTTTGTGGATGATTATAGTTTAGATTATGTTCCTTGTTGTGTACTCGTAGTGATTGTGAAAATTGTGAGATCATTGATGTGTTTTTTGATGTTTTGGTTCATTGTTATACTTAAGTTCAATGTCGTTTGGAAATTCTTTTTCTTAAAATTTTTTTATTTGAATTTGTAGGGTTAAAGACTCTGTTTTTACTGTTTATTGCAGTTCTTGGCATAAATTTGTAGGTGGGTATTGGTTATTTATAGGTATTTTGATGTTTTAGCTACTCAAATTGATGAAAATAGTACTTATGATGGTCAAATTTTGGTAATTCTAGTGGAACCTTGAGTCTTGTTGAAAGGTGCTTGCTACTAGCTCAATCCGTAATATATTCAATCCTTCGTCCGGTCTCTAGTGTTTTCCTCTGCTGATGATCGGATGTAACATCCTCAGTAGGTTGATCATTTATGTATGCTTTTGGATACTTAAATAAGTTCTCTTGAGCTTAGAATTTCGGCAATTCCAGCATAATAGTATTTACTGCTTTCTTGATAATTGATATGCACCGGATTGATTCTTCAACTTGCCTCAAGTGCTTATGGTTGGTTCTGATGTGAAGTCTGCATTTTGTACTTGCGTCGTTGTTTAGTGTTTCTTGCGTGTAGTGACATGAACTGCAACTTTAACATTCAATGCGAGCATTTTTTTTCCTTTGAAGAAATTGCGGACACACTGCTTTCCTGATGAGTGATGAGTTCGTCCAGTAATTTAGAAGCAAATTCATTGTAGCTTTTTGAGTGTATGATGAAGAAAAATCACTTGTTAACTTTAACTGATAAGGCTAGGTTCATATGATGGACATCTGGTCGAGCAGATTTATTCAACTAACATATATGTAAGTAAAAATTTATCTAATAACAATTTTAGCACTAGTAGAAATATTTTAATGAAGCACAGATATAATATATTTCTATTCTTTGAGAAGTTATTGTACTGCATTTGCTGACTTCAAGTCGTGTTCCTAAGTCCCTCTTTTGCATGTTATTGCATTTATGATGTTAGATTTTCCTGTGAAATTTATTTAGTGACTGAGTGCTTTCAAACACTCCAAATTTGCTTAGTACTTTTGCCTGACATGTATTTTACAGTGCAATTTAAAAAAGAAAAGAATTGAACTTGTTGGCTGTATCCTTTCAGAAATTCCAATGTTCTGTTGTTCCTTGAGATGACAAATAAGCTAAGGTGTGCAATTCTTTGGATTTGTCTTTATAGAGCACAGGGGTATAGGAACATTCTGATTTATCGATTCCATGTTCAGCAGCCATTAGAAAACTGAGAAAATAATATTGGATTTTCTCATTTCTATGAGATTTATATCATTGATCCCGATTTGTGCAAGTGATTAGCTTTATATGTGAGCTTAATTAGCTAAGAAAGAAAAATTCAGAAGTATTTATAAAATTGAAAAGTATTTACATTAGTGATATGTCAAGGCTTTATTTGGTTCCAGGCTCATAAACATCTTATTTGCCCTTTTATGTTTGCATTCCTTTCTTTTATGTTGATTTCATTCTTCTTTCTTTCTATCAAAATAGTTGACAGGGTAAAGAACTGAGGATGGCACAAGATACTTCAAAGTGGGACTCAACTAATCGAAGACCAGGTCTCTTGAAAGATCAAGTTCGGCTAGTTAAGAGGAAGGACTGTAACAGATACAAAATTGTTACCATCCCAGATCTTTTGTCATTTGAGAAAGGATTCTTTGTTGTGGTCCGTGCATGCCAGTTATTAACACAGAAGAATGATGGACTAATATTAGTCAGCATTGCTGGTCCTTCTGGTGCTGGGAAGACTATATTTACTGAGAAGATCCTCAACTTCATGCCAAGTGTTGCTGTCATTTCAATGGATAACTACAATGATGCTAGTCGACTTGTTGATGGAAACTTTGACGGTAACTTCTTTGAACTATTTACCTGATAAATGCTGAGTCGTCTAATTGTTTTGGTGATGCTGTGGGAACTACAATGTTCTACGCTTCGTGCCAGCTAGAAACTCATCCGTCTAATTTTTTTTTTTTTCCCCCTGATGCTGTTGGAAATTCAAATATTTTATGCTCCATGCCAGCTAGAAACTTTTCCTATGAACTGTCAAGATCTCTGATCAAACATCAAATTTGGACAAAGTGGTGCTGACTTTGGTTTATTAGTTTAGGGGTTTATATCTTATGAAACATAGGAGCTCTTCCTTTTCTTTCATTTTTCTATGTAATTGTCTTAGGCTGGGGGTAGCACATTAAATATGGGGTTTCTGGAGCCAATCAGTTACTATTATATCTATAGGGCCTTCAACCAAAATACCTTTTCTGCATGACTGTTGAATTTCTTATAGACCTTTACTATTAAATATGGGGTTTCAGTTAATATTGTCTTTCCACATTGCATTTATGATTTGCTTCCGTGGACTTATATTTTAAAACATCAGGCAGTCTATGGTATAGGTGTTAAGAAACAAGGTGTAGACACTTTACATTCTTAATTTCTTATGCTACAAAGAGGTGGAGGTTTAGGGAGCATTTTCCTTTAAAAAGAGCACGTGTCATTGTCGTGGGCAGTAAATTTTTAAGGATCCAGAGGTTTGTTTTACAATTTATTAGTGAATTTTCCAATGTTGTTAGTTTGACCATGAAATTGTATCACTGATGCCTATGATTTAGTTAGCATTAGAATAGGTGATGAATGTTGTTGAGCTTCTTTGGTGCAGACCCACGTTTGACAGATTATGATACGTTGCTAAAGAACATTCGCGATCTAAAGTAGGGCACCCAATTGAGATTCCAATATATGATTTCAAATCTAGTTCTCGCACAGGATACAGGTGTTATTGCTTCTATCTAATTCACCACATTGTTCATGCACACATATATGGCTCTTTTAAGAAGCTGTAAATGCATACATCAGCTGAGGGTCATCAAAAGAACACCAAATGTATGATATTTCCCTCCATCCCCCCCCCCCTCCCTGTCTCACCCCTTTTCCCGCTCATCTATTAGTCTTTGCTGTGATGAGCTATGAGTATGACTCTCTGTATTGGTTTTTTTATTTTATTTTTATTTTTTTAAATTTATTATTATTATTACTATTATTATTATTATTGTTGTTGTTGTTGTCATTATTATTATTATTGTTGTTGTTGTTGTTGTTATTGTTATTGTTGTTGTTATTGTTGTTGTTGTTATTATTATTATTATTATTATTTTGTCTGTTGGAGTTGGTATTGGGGTTTGGGGGTGGGCTGGAGGTTGTTGCGCTGTTTAATGTGTTTCTGCTTTATTTGCTTCCTATATATTTATATAATGGAAGACCTTTCTTTCCTTTGTTTTCCTTCCTTGATCATGGATTAACCTATTATATTAGTGTTTTCAGATCCTTGAAAGTGCTTGAAATTGACCTTTAACATGTTACTTTATTTGAGGCGAAGGCACTGTACTATTGAAGTTATTAATCATGTCTATTTTTCCCCAATTGGACGAAGACCATCAGTTCCTTGTACTTTCATCACTCCCACTGTATGCAAAAGTGATCCGATCTCATGCTGTCATCTGCTGGTGGCAGGACACTTGAAGTCCCATCCTCCCGAATTGTGATTATTGAAGGCATCTATGCTTTGAGTGCAGAAGTGCGGCCTTTGCTGGATCTTCGAGTGTCCGTGACAGGCGGAGTCCACTTTGACCTTGTAAAACGAGTGTTACGGGACATACAGCGTGCTGGGCATGAACCAAAAGAAATAATACAGCAAATATCTGAAACGGTTGGTTTTCATAGATTTATCATCCAAATGTGCAATAGCCAATAAGATACTTGAGAACTTTTGCACAGTTCTCAGCCACGCCTTTCCCTGTGCAGGTGGATCCAATGTATAAGGCTTTCATTGAGCCTGATCTCCAGACAGCGCATATTAAAATTGTTAACAAGTTTAATCCATTCACTGGGTTCCAGTGTCCTACATATATTCTGAAGGTATATATTGCATTCTAGGTTTCCTCTCTCTTATTTTCACACACAATTTCCATCCCCCAGAGTAAAAGGAAGCAAAAAGTAAATGATGAAGATGCTGTTGGGTGGTTATATCTTAAATTTTCTTTAAAAATTAATCAAAGTACATAGAACTATATGTTTCCTTAGTCTCCAAGGAACGTGACTGGAAAAAATCAGATCTATCTTCTCTGACAATCACACTGAAACTATGGAGGAGATTTATGATATATATCTTCTTCCACCTGGGGAAGACCCAGAGACATGCCAATCATATTTGAGGCTGCAGAATAAAGAGGGGAAATACAATCTCATGTTTGAGGTTTGCCCTTCCATCAGAGCTTTTTAGTTTAGCAGTCAACATGCAGTAATTTGTCACTATTCTGAGTTGGTTAAATAAGCCGTTGTTGATTTCGGTAATCATTATTATGAGATCAAAATGATGGATAATTTGAAAGTCCTGTATGTCTTAACTGGATATTTCTATTGCATCATCCTAATATCTGATGCTTGTGCATGTTCGGCCAAGCTGTTTGATATTATTCTGCACTAAGAATTTGGAAGGATGCTATGTTGTACAATATGGCAGTGGAGAGTTTGTTTAAGTTTTGATGTCCACTAGAATTAATGAGTGTTGAAGTGCTTGACCATGGTTGTAATTAGGAGAAGAATTTGGTAAAAGTTATGAGCAACACAGCAAACTGATATGTGGTTGATATTTGGAAACGCTGAAGATATGCATGTGTTCTAAATCTAGTTCATTGATGGCCATTCTGGTCATCCCATTCCTCCGACCATTATTAGCTTATCTTTTGTAGTTGGTAATGTAAAGAACTTGCGAACTAGATCTACCAGTTGTAAAGATTTTGCAAGCTAGATTCAGAAGAAAACTGTCAGGTGCCACGTATAATAGATCTGGTTTATTTCATCTTTGTGAAAGAATATAGCTAATTTAGTACATAAGAAGAATCCAACTGAAGTTAAAATACTACACTGGTCTACCAAATATCATACAAAGGACTATCCCTTCCTTCCATTGGGTATGAGTAAATATGTCAACGTTATTGGTAGTAATCTAATTCTTGATCATGAGATCTAATCTGGGATCTTTGCAATTGAGAAGCAAATTAAGAATAGAGATTTTAATTTCATGAACACTAGCGAAATTTTCTAGGACTCTTTACAAGTGAACGGTTTCAGACAAGGTGAATTACTTTCTTCTGGTTCCAATGTATGACATGTAGCAAAAGGAAGATTACTAGCGATGGATGAAGTCTAATGGAATTTACACAAAAAAGAAGTCCAAATAATAACAAAATTTCCTGACACTGCCATCTTTTGCTAACATATGTAATTAACTAGATAACTAGTTCCATTGGAAATCTCATTGTTACCATAGAATATTACTTACCTTGTTCCTTCAATACAGGAGTGGGTTACAGATCCTCCTTTTATCATATCGCCAAGAATAACCTTTGAAGTCAGTGTGCGGCTTCTTGGTGGGCTGATGGCTTTGGGATACACTATAGCATCAATACTCAAAAGAAGCAGCCATGTATTTTGTGATGAAAGGGTCAGTGTAAAAATTGATTGGCTGGAACAACTAAATCGCCACTATGTTCAGGTAACATTTCCATAATGAGCTTCGTTGTTAAAAGCGCTGATGCTGTTACGAGCAAACTTTTTCTTGCTGGCTCTATTGAATATCACATGCCTCTTCTTGATGCTTTAAATCTTAAAATATTTTTCTTCCACCGGCAAGTTTTGCTATTCAACAGATTCCATAGCCTTGTGGTTTTGGTTAAGGATCCATGGTTTAGGTAACCAATTGTTTAAGAGTTGAAAGATGAAATTTTAACAAGGCTCAGATTTACATGGTCACGAAATGCAAGTTCATATTTACTATTTCATAAACAACTGCAAAGTCCAACTGGATACATGTTTTTAAGAGTTATGATTACCATTTCCAGATGGCAATCACTTGTGAGTAAATAATGTTTATTTTTTTACGTATAGCAGTCTGCTTGTTTAGGTGAAATCCTCAAAGGAAAAAAATTCAATAGTGTAGTGACAAGTACCAAGAGAGAACCTAGTGCCTGAGTTTTCTTCTTGGAGCTGCCTCTCCATTCTTGCCTTGAATGCTGCAGTTGGCAAAAGAGGAGAATGAGGAAAATATTTTCCTTGGAAATTGTTTAGAGAGCTCTTCTTTATATGCAATTCTCTAGGCACTTGACAATACATAATATATTTTCTTGGATAATGAGTTTGACTATAAAGGGACTTGATCTTCTATGTTCTTATAACATTACGGGAGTATCTTCCTTCTTTCTTGATTTACTTAATTCAAGCAAACACATGGAGCATAGGCTTTCTTGTAAATATTTCATTTTCCTACCATTTTCTGTTAAAACTGATGGAGATCATTTTCCCCATAAAATGCAAGGGTGTGATCTTTTTGCATTTTCTTGATCCCATCTTCTTGCTTGCATTGCTTTATTCATGGGCTATTGAACTTAAATTTATGTTTCACTCATAATATCTTATACGCATAAAATGTACATTATCCTCTGTGGTTTGTCTAATTATGGGTCCAATCCAACTCCACACCACTCCCCCCTCCCCCGGGTGGCGCGGGGGGCCCTCCCTAGTGTTTTAAACCTTACCAAATTGCCCCTTTTGCTTTCCAATTGGTGATACATAAGCTTTTACCTTAATAATTTTTGTTCAGATTAACTTATTATGCCTTATACAAGCCTTGTTTTGCATCCATGAGTGTTAACATTTGCAACATGTTGTGTATTTTCACAAAAATGCCTTTATTTTCAACTAATGGTGTTAAAATAATAGTGAAATAGAAAAAGTCAATGTCACTTTTTGAAAAGTACAAGAGGTAATGTGGTAAGTTTTTAAAAAACATAGAGGGTAATCAGTTAATTGAAGAAACCACAAGGGGTAATCAGTTGATTAGACAAACTACAATGGAGCAACATGCCATTTTAAAAAGTACAGGGCGTAATGTGGTAAGTTTTATAATATAGGGAGCTGATCAGCTAATTATAGAAACCATAGAGAAGTAATGTGCACTTTGCCCTATCTTATATTAAAAGAAACTAAGAGAAAAATCATAAACATGTATGTATATGTAGGATATTAGGAGGCATCAGTCCATCACTCGTGGTGGCTCTAATAGAAGAGAGAGAGAGAGAGGGAGGGAGAATGCCTACATCTTGAAGTCCTGGTTATTGTGACATACAATGTGAGAGAAATAGACCTCAAAACTTGGTGACCAAGTAAATGCAACTAAACTATTAGTTATATGCTATAATAAGGAAGCTAGTCCAACTGGGATACATGGTAGAATTATAAAATCCTAAATATCTCTATCACTTGGTACAAAAATGGAAGTTCAGTGTTGCGTAAGTTGGTGATGACCTTCATTCACTTAAATGGTTTGTGCTGTACACATTGGACTAATAAGTTAAGAGTCTGATGAACATTTGTATCTGTACAGGTGCATGGAAGGGACTGCATAGCTGTGAAATGTGTCGCTGCGCAGCTGGGATTGGAAGGTTCATACGTTCCCCATACTTATATAGAACAAATTCAACTTGAGAAGCTGGTGAATGAGGTTATGGTATGTCAACTTCTACAACTTTGATAATGCTCTTTGGCGTTTTTCCACTGATTTTGCAATTTTACAGGCATTGCCAGATGATTTAAAGACAAAGCTTAGCATAGATGAAGATCTCGTGTCAAGCCCTAAAGAAGCACTTTCCTGAGCCTCAGCGGAAAGGATGGCGATACGAAATGAGAATCTCAAAAGGTGCAATAATGTGGGTGTATATAGCTCAAGTTGTAGGCATGCACTAAAATATAGGCAGCCATGCTATTGTATTGAAATTGCTCTGGGGATCTAAGTTTGTAATCTTCTGAAATGGTCGTTATGGTGGGGTACATTATATGAGCAAACTTCTGTTCCGGCCCTAATATATGTCAGTTTCTTGAAGTAGATGACTCTAGTTCTTCCATTTAGCTGTATAATAAACAACAATGTGGCTTATCTATTTTTCTCTGTGAGCAGCAATATTTCCTTTTAGTGGCATTTAATTTTTGAATTTAACTTTTGGTCGTGTGGCTGTGTGATAGAAGAAGCAAAGCTAATATATTTCTGTGGATAAAGTAGGTGGTGATGACAAAAATTATTAAGTAGGGACAGGGATATTGCACCTTTTGTTGGCCCATCAGGAAGTCCCTGTAGGTGTTCAGTTTAACGTCTTCTGTTGTTGATGGGGCCTTGCAACTCATTGGTTTGATTCTGTCACTCATCATTCAACCCCCTCCCCATCCACTCCATCTGAGAGAGGATAAATGAAAACACTGTATAATGTACATAATCTTCTCCATTTATGCCCTTGTTGTCACTTGTTTTCTCTAACTATATTGCATTTGGCAGTGGATTGTCACGTTCATATTCGAATCACAGGCACAACCCCTTCTCCAAGAACAGTGACTGTGCTTGCAACAACCGACCGTTTGATGACAGAAGTGTGGAGTTGCAAGAAACATTGCCAAACCAGGTAAAATTTTGCATGTTTCAAGATTTTAACACACTTCAATGTTAGTCTTTAGGAGTCCTTACTATATTTAAACAACATTTGTCTTACCAGAAATGATTGAATGAGACAGGCGCTGGTAACTTTATGTTTAATCAGATGCTGTTCAATTTTCTATTCTTATTTTACTTTTATCTTGTTCGAAACACAGGGAGCTGCCACACACCTATCTGAGCAGATCTCTACATGAAATGATCGCATGGATGACTTAACATCTCATATTGAAGAGCTGAATTCCAAGTTAACCAGAAGAAGTTCTCCTGGTCCTGGTTCCCAAAATATGGCACTACAAAATGAAGCCTGCAATGGATCCATCCCCACTTCTTACTTAATATCTGGACTAGAAAATTGTTTGTCTACTCGACGCATGCTGCCAAGTTCCTCATCTTCCTCCCAATTAGCAAAGGATTCTCCTTTAATCGAAGAGGTATATCATCCAATTTCTTAACCAATTATTTTGCTTGAAATGTCTGAGTCTTGGTGGGGTTTGGCAGGTTGTCTTTAAGAAGAGAGACAGATTCTTGTAACTTCAGGAAAGAGAATTTTTCACTCTCCATGCTTTAGGGGAAAAAATAAGAAAATGGAAAAGAGCAATACCAATTCTTGAAATCAAAGCTCATCATTTGTCCATTGCTTCCTCATTTATTCTTTCTTATCATATATATCACATGGCCTCTAGGTGGCCTCTGAAGAAACCAAAAGCTACAGCCTGAGGAGTATCCATTTTGCTTCTCCCTATCCTGAGAGACCCCCTCCTCCTGGATAGCTTTGACTTCCTTGTAGTAGCAATTGCTGATTCTGTGTCATTCTTAAATCTAAAAGCTTTCTCTCTTGCCAACATTCTCCAGCTAATTGCCTGAAATACTAGCCATGGGCATTGACAATTTTAACTTCTTTGTGAAACTTGATATTCAATTGGGTTTTTAATTCTTCTGATGTCTCCTGTTGTTTGTAAAGTGGGGTCTATTCTTGGTCTGGCCATTTTAACCCACCTGGCCTGTAAAGCAAGTCTATGGAACAGTTTTGGGGATGTTTCCGCACTATAATGCCAGAGGCGGTCCAGTTAACAATGTGTCTCAATTGCTAGAGTGCTGGTTAATCGAGGGATATGATTTGAGTAGCATATTTGAAATAGGTTCAGAAACCATGGTTAGCTTGACCAGCTGTGTTGGCAATGTCATTTAGTTGTCTCAAGTTTTATTGTGCACCTTATTTTACTATTGTTCAACCTCTGCATCAATCTTGATTGGTGGTATGTAAAGAATAACTTACGGGTAACTATTTGTGCATTTGGATTCTCCTACACAATATCTGATTGTAATTAGAGCACTATTATCTGGATATAGGTGTTTGGTAACACTGTAGCAATGCATTGGTCAGTGATGTTTTCTCTCATTTACTATTAGTTTTGCTGCTAAACTCGTCTCAGCTCACATATCTTTTGTTACTTTTTAGCAGTTATCCAGTATTGCACATGGACAACGAGAGATTATGCATCAGCTAGACAATCTTATCAATCTTCTCCAGGAGAATAGATCTCGTCAAGCAAGAACAACCAAGAGATGTGATGTAGATGATGTAGATACAATCAGAGTGTCTTTAATGCTAACCCTTCTGTTTGGTGGTCTGGGAATCCTCTTCTTTAAAGGTTTTTTACCCAGAAATTGATTCTCTCTTTTATATCGTTTTACATATATAATTCTCTCTCTTCCATTTTACCATTTTCTTTTTCTTCTGGATTGCACTCACTGTTTTGCAATGCGGCCCTTCTCCGGGAAAGGCCAATACAAGCCACATTGATCTGTGGAATGAAGATTTTGGAGGCAAACAGAATTTTTGTTGAGAATTTTGTTAAGAAGAGCCGTATAAAGCAAATTTTAGTGTTGTGCATCCTCGTGTGATATCTCATATTTCCATTCTTAATGCAAGTTCTCAACATGATTTAAGGTGGCTGAGCAAATCCAGCCGAACATTTATGTTGAAATTTAGACCTTATGGTAATATGTATTTCCATAATTTCTACTTTCTTCCCTTTCACCCTAGAGGATATGACAAAGTAGATAATATGAGTAGAGATTATTAGCTCAGAATTTTCTTGGTTAGATTGGGAATGTATCTTTGTTGCACAGGCACATCCTGATTTATTAGTACAATATTTTGTTACAAGGCAATGTTGCTGGTAATGGATTTTATTTTGTGAACTTTATTTTGTGATAAGACAATGTCCACGTGGTAAAGGCACAGGTAGAATACTACTCATACGTAGATTCGATCCACGCCAATTGCTGTTAGGTTGAGTGACTACTTTACTTGGTGCAATGGTATTGGGGAGGATTCTGGCACTTAAGATTTATTAGTTGGTAGGTAGGCTCTGCTAACTTGGTTTCTATTGTATTTGGGAAAAAAAAAAAAAAAAAGAACTTTATTGCCCTTTCTAAGATTTGTGCATAACAATAATTTTGTATACTCTTGCTTCTTATATTTCAATATTCTAATGTTTGTCCACTCAACCTGATGAGGTATGCGGCTTGTGTGGAGTAATTTATTTTTTCTCCCAAAAAAACACGAGTTCTTGAATATTCTTTTTGAATAAAAATACTTTTGTGATAAGTTTAAATTTCTGATTTCCAGAAGAAAAATGTATTTTTATAACAAAAAAAGTGATTTTTAATGAGTTTTAGCTTCTTTTTCAAATCAATCTAAATATTTATTATAAAAAAACTGTTTTGTTTTTTATTAAAAAAATTTTGTATTGGGGAAAAAACAAACCCAAATAAGTGATAACG
Organism: Cordia subcordata; assembly: GCA_028554755.1. Classification (NCBI taxonomy): domain Eukaryota; kingdom Viridiplantae; phylum Streptophyta; class Magnoliopsida; order Boraginales; family Cordiaceae; genus Cordia; species Cordia subcordata. Next base: position 6,500,185 of record JAPTOF010000020.1, read on the forward strand.
GGTCTACTAATATCGAATTCCCTTTTCTTTTTATAGTAGCCGTCAAAAAATTAATCTGATGCTCAATGAAAGACTGGGATTAATACCTTTCGACTTCCTGGACTAGGGAACTAAGGGCCTATTTGAATTGGCTGTTTTTTTTAAAATAAAAAAAGTATTTTTTTTGCTGAAAAAGTTATATTAATTTTGTAATAATTATTTGATTTGGTTTCTAAAAAAGCTAAAATTTTGAAAAAAAATCTCAAATACAGCTTTTTTAGAAGTTAAAATTTTCAGTTTCTCAAAAAAAATTATTTTTCAAAAGTTATTAAAAAAAACGCTTTTAAAAAAAGCCAATCCAAACGAGCCCTAAACGATATTTTCTTAAGCCCTTGGCTTTAAATAGTCAAAAGCTGTTAGGATTTGTTTGGATCATTTTTTTCTAAACTTTTTTTAAAACGTGTTTTTTTAAAAAGTTAAAAACTTTAGTTTTTGAAAAAAGGTGAAATCGAGCTTTGTTTTAAAGTTTTAATTTTTTTCAGATTTATTTTAAATATTTATTATAAAAAGATGTATTTTTTTATGAAAAAAAATATTTCTCATTGAAAAAAGCAGTCCTTCTTATAACACTATTTCACTTTCGTGGATGATTGATGATGAATCATGTATATATCTATATCGTTGGGTGTGGCCCCCCATCAGCTCCTACTTCTTTATTTATTTATTTGTTTATCTAATAATAATAATAATTTATTTATTTATTATTTTGTGTCAATGTATACGAGCATTATAATACTTAAAACTCTATTTGGTTTTTGTTGATGGTTGACAATGACACACGTTTCCTATTACAAACAGTAATATTGTTGACTTTGGCGTCCCTTCAACTCTACTTTTATTATTATTATTTTTTCTTATACCTATCTATACAAAGCACTATAATATTTTTTTCTTTAATCTATCCATACAAGTAGCTCTTTCTTCATTCTTCTTTATATATATATATATATATATATATATATAAAATATTTTTAAATGTGTTCCACCTTTCTTTCTTTCAAGTTTAGAAACCTAAATAAGAGTATTTCAATTAAAAAAGTTTAAACTGAAAATCTTTATCTGGAATGCTTTTAAACTTGGAATATTTAACTTAACTTAGCATATCTAAAATCTGACAAGCAACCTGGTGGTTTGAATTACCGAAACGAGCCCCTCTTAATTGGACAAATTTGATGAGGTACCACTGATTTTGAGCTGAGTTGAGGATTTAGAGTCGATTTGGCCCAGTGTTTAGACACTTAAAAATGCTTTTTGTGGTTTAAAAGTTGAAATTAATTTGTTTGGCAAATATTTAAAAGTATTTTTATATAAAAGTTGAAATTGAAAAAAAAAAAACTGGAGTACTAGAAGCTCCAAATTGGAGCATTTTGAGAGCAGCCTTTGAAAAGATGTTATAACATCATCTTAGAAATTATTTTTTTTCTTTTCTCAAAAATATTATTCTATGATTTTGAAATTTCAACGCTATCCCCAAAATAGTTAAAAGCTCACTTAAAATATTAGACCAAACTCAACGGCTTTTGTTCAACAGCGCTTTAACTGAAACTCTACTGTTAAAAGTTCTATCGTTCGACAACTGAAATTTTACAATTAGACCAAACAAGCTCTTAAGCTTAACTGGGCTCAAAACCTCATTAAAGTTTGTAAACTTAAATAAAATTATTCATTTCGAGGGTTAACAAGTATTTAAAATAAAATTTATTATTATTTTTTTATTTTAAATATTTATAAATATTCAAATAAAAACGTCCAAATGTGAATTTTTTTACAAATAACACAATTTAAATAATTAATTTCAAAAATAACCTTGTTTTTTGCCGAGTTTCAAAATTAGCACTTTCGGTTTTTCAATAAACGAAATCGGGTATTCAAAAAACGAAAATTTGCCCTCGGATTTTTCAATAGTCGAATATAATTTCGGTTATTGAATAGCCGAAAAATCCAAGAACCACCTTTAGTAGGCGGTTGAAGTCAGATGACCTATCTTGCAAATATCTTACTTGCTTGAAGCTCAGAAGTGATGTCCATATGATGCGATGGATAGCACATAGAAGACTCAAGTTTCTCATTGTATTTCCTGCATTACAACAAAAAAATTTGTAAGATTGATAGTCGGAAATACTGATAGAAACGAGGTAGGACATTCGGTCAGCAATCATCAGGATGATGAGGCCTTTGAGCTGGAAAACTTAAAGCTATTCTGGTAGCAGAGGCCAACAAGTAACGAGGTTCATCACAAGTTCGGTACCACTGACTCCCAGATTGAGCAGCAGCAATTTTCCTTGCCATGTATTGTTCAGGTTTAAGCCGCAGTCCATTAGCTCCTTCAACATCAGCGTCCCTCCTCTCGTGTCTACAGCTCAAGTGCCTAAAAATCGAGCCAAATCAAAAATTGTGCCGTTGCATCAAATTTTTCGGCTTTTGAATAGTCGAAATATCGTCCGTTATGATGCGTTGTGTATTTTACACGTTTTTGTTTTTTTAAAACTCAATTTTGTTTATTAAAAAATAAAAAATGTTAGTTTTGTAACTCAGTAAAAAATTAAAGTTATTTTTAAAATTAATTATTTAAAATGTGGTATTTTTAATCCTCCAAACGTAAGAGGTGCGACAAAAGGTTGGCTAACGTGTATGAAAAGACCACCTCACTTGACATCAGACAGTTGACATAAATTAACATATAGCGTGTAGCACTTGGTACTTTTCGGTTAGGACTTAAATAGACGTAGAAGTTAAGCTACTTTTTGAGAACGCAAAGAGTTGCTTTCGGTGACAGAGGACTGTAGTTTTTAGCCAACCAAAGAATGGGTGGAAAAGACTGGAAAGGAACAAAATATATTTTCTTTCCTTGAATTGATATTTTCTTTTGATACCCTCCACTCCCGATCTAACCCCCTTTCCTAATGTTATTTGAATCAAGAATTCATTCTTAGAAAGATAGTGTTAATAACTTGAGATGTCCTTTAATGTTGTTTTCAAATTGATATAAAATGAAATGTCAAAGCATTTTATTTTGCTTTTTCATCTTTTTGCGATCCAAACAAACTTGTTCCCTTCTCCCAATTTTCTTTCTTTCAATCAATTCTCTAATGAATACGATTGTCCGCATAAAAAAATCTCTTGATTAAAAATTAATATATAAAATTTTAAAATACTCCGTATATCTTAATTACTCATGCGTACAAGATGCTTCTAGCATGCTATTTCATGTTGAGGTTGTTAGACTACCGTAAGGTTCCGTGTCTTCTAATTAACGTCTCCTTATAAGCTCTCAAAAAGTAACTTTTCAAGCCCTACTATTTTCTTCATCAAGCTTCTAGCTTAGACCAGCAACAGCCAAAACCGTCGCGTGGTATGTGTGTTCTCTCTTGAGTCTTGAGTTACTAATATATGCTTTCTAGGTTTTTTTTTTTTTTTTTGTCTTTCCATTTCTAAGTTTTTCTTAAAAAAAAAAAAAGAAAAATCTTTCTGAAGGGCTATATATATTTCACGACATCGTATAGTAACTTTTATGTGTGTTGTATTATGTTTTTGTTTATACTTCAAATTGCTTTATTGCTTCTCCTTTGTGTAGAAGCAAGCTGCAGATTCTCTAATGTTTGCGTCGACGTCACGTCGTCACGAGGGTGTGGAATGCACACCATACATCTTGTTTTCGTTTTTAATATAATTTACCGTGAGGTTTGTTCTAAGTTGATGGAAAAATTTCGTGTTTGTGAATGATCAAACGCGTTGAGGTCTTGCAACAGTACGCCTCTCCGGGACTTGAATCGTCTCGTAATGTCGTAACATTAATATTTTGTGATAAATATTTTCTCAAGAAAATCTTTTGTACGAGGTTACGAGAAGATTATCCACCAGTGGGATGAAAGCTACTTTGATATTTTTAGTTACAACAATCCACCACTACTGGTGGGTGAAAGCACCGTTTTGGTTGCTTTTAACACCAAGTAGTTAAATGACGGTCCAAACATGTGCAGCTAATTCTAATTCTTGAAAATGATTTAAGTCCGTAACAACTCAAATATAAGATTAGTCTCGAAATTTGTTATTGACCTATCATTATTTGACGTGGCACTTTATCGCACTTTAATCCAGTCGTACTCTCACTTCCGTAGAGTCGAACTCCTTCATCCATCTAATCGAGCCATGTAAATGGAAAAATTCTCATGATTTAACAATGCCTTTATTCCTCTTTGTTCTTTTCCTCGTTAGTGCTCTGTTACCCCGCAAGAATGCCCAGAAGAAGAGGAGCTTTTTTTCCTCTGGCTCAAGACAAAATATGATGTTTCATCGACTTTTGATTTAACAAAGGATTTATTGTGTTTGGGTATAAATCTTTTCTCTCTGTTGCACTTCTATTTCTTTTATCGTCTCGTGGTATAACTGATTGAAATGAGATTTTGGTAAAATGGAGCTGCAGAGCAAAGCAGACACTTCAGTGTTCTAAGAAGTGTCAATTTTATGATTTGAAAGGTTGATTGTAGTTTTTTTCGAAGAGGTATGATCAATTAACTACTCTATATGTCTCTTCTCTTCGTAAAAGAGTCCGGTTGATGATATGCTGTAGCTAGTGGTTCTGGATATGGTGTTTATCGTTTGCTATTCCTTCACTTATTTGTCAGGCTATGAGGAAATAATATAATATAAATTTCTGTTTGGTGGATAGGTAACGCGATCAAACGAATAATCATATTTGAGATTCCATGGCTGATACGCGAAAAGGAACGAATATGGTTGAGAATCTAGACGTGGATTTCATCAGTGATCTTCCTGACAACGTACTAGAAACCATCTTGATGCTTCTGCCAACGCGGGATGCTGCCCGGACATGTATCTTGTCGAAGAAATGGAGGTTTAGGTGGGCAAAAGTTCCGCAGCTTATACTTGATGATGCACTGTGGCAACAGACAATGCGGAACCGACATGCACCAAGGGCTAAATTTGCAATGATCGCCTGTCAGATTGTGTCGCTTCATCAGCGGCCGATAACTAAGTTTACCCTCTCGCTTCCGGAACTGAGGAGTTGTCCAGAGATGGAGGCGTTGATATGTTATGCATCAAGGAACGGGGTCGAAGATTTTACTCTTCGGATTTGGTTGGCTGAACGCTACAAAATGCCTTCATCGTTCTTTTTGGCTGCGCAGTTGAGGCGTTTGTATCTTCATTCCTGTTTGATCAGCCTTCTTCCATCTCCCTTCAGAGGATTTCAGAAACTGATTAGTCTGGAATTGGTTGACGTTAAGATTCCGGCTGAAGTACTCGAATGTATAATCTCCAGCTCCCCATCTCTGGAGAAACTTGTGCTGCAAATCTCAAATGTTCTTGGCTACTTCGAAATCCACGCCCCCAAGCTCAGACACCTTGCGGTTTCTGCTATTTTCCGAAGCGACGGAAGGACATCTATTGTTAATGTATTTGGAAGGCTCCCTGTTCTTGAGTACCTGCAGATAAACTATCATTTCATCAAGGTAAAACATTATTCACCCGAGTCATAACATGAGTTTCGTGCACCAAGTTGTCCTTTATTTGAGGCATACATTACTTTCCTATGTTCTAACATTTGCATTTGCTTTGAAAGCACTTGGCTGCAAGTGGGTTTCCAACAAGGCTTCCAACCACTCTGGCCCATCTTAAAGATCTCAATGTCTCGTCAGTTTGCTTGGACGAAGTGGACCTGCTGTCATGCACTCTTTGCTTGATCCGAAGCTCCCCCAACTTGCAAACAATTGACATTTCGGTGAGTAAATATACACAATATTTCCGTTTTTGTTTTGAGTAAAATGCATTTTACCTCTCTGTGTTCTAGAAAAGTCGCATAAAACCTGCGTGAGAACTCGTTGAGACCCTCTTATAATTCAAAAAAAAATCGCACACTAACCCCTGTGAGTGTAAAAAGAGAGGAGAGAAATATGCATCGATTTTGAAATCAAATGAGGAATATGCACTAATTTTAAAATTGCCGCGATTAATTTGCAACATTTATAAAACCACAGGGATATCAGCGAGTTCTGAACAAGTGTTTTTTTTAAGACTTCTGCAAAATACAGAGAGGATTATACTCTTATTTTTTTTCCAGAAAAAATTTACAAGACAATTTAGCAAAGTGATCTTGGTATTTTTGGTATCCTAGTTGCGCAGCTTTAAGGTTGCTGATACACACACTGTTGAAGAATATCTGAATGTGCAAGACAATGCAGATGTGACCTTGAATCATCTTGCAGAAGTGAAGCTGCGGTGTTTTAGTTGTAAGAGGTCTGAAATGGAACTTATCAAGCTTTTACTAGCCAAATCTCCAATACTAAATAAACTGATATTGATCGAGCCTTTCACTGATGCACGTGCTGACATGGGGCTGAATGTTCAGAGTGAATTGGCCAAGTTTCAACATGCATCACCAAATGTCCAAGTCATTGTTGAAGATTGAGTGCACCATCAAGCATAAATATCTTGCCCATGTCCTTAGCTAATGTATATGGTCTGTCTTTCTTGCTTCGTGGGAGGTTAGTTAGTTACGTAGAAATCAGTCTAAGAGACGTGGTACTCCTATAGATCTCAAGTAAGAGATTTAACTGATTTGGTGCGTGTTCTATTGTGGAGGAATTGATAAGTTGTTATACAGTATAGCTAGGTCTTTTGAGATTTCGATATAATTTTTTATATTGTAATGTTAGGTTAAGGTTAATTTAAGTTATTATAAATGAGTTTTTAATTCTTGTCTTTAGAGTTGGGCTTAGATTATTTTCCCAATCTTTGTTAGGAAATTTCAAGACTTTTAAATATGCTTCCTTCTAGTAATTACTTGATTAAGTTCGATCTTAGACTTTGTGGTATGCATGTTTTTGCTTTTCTATTTCTCTTAGAAGAATCACTAGCTACATTTAAACTTCCAAGATTGCGACCAAGAGGGAAACTTATGCTTCATATATGATATGATAGACACTTCCTCAGTGTGTACTACAATTACATAATTAAATTATATATATAAATGTATATATGTATTTAAGTATGTCTAGTCATTACATATCATGAATTTCAGACCTGAAAATTTTATAGTGGGACAAATACATTGGCCAATTTTCCTAATACAATAATGAACATATGATCATCATTGACATAAAGATTAACTGATTATATCTCTTAAAGTCATTAAGTCATTTTGATTAAAGAAAAGCTGGTCTCCATATACCTTTGACTAAAAATAAAATATCTCTTTTGACCCCTGAGCAAAAATTAAATATCTATCGTCTTAGCTCGGCGCATTTACTCCATAAAATTTCTATTTTTTCTAATTGACCAAACTCATACTAGATAAATTTTGTTGAATCTACCCTATAACTACAAAGCCCATAATATAATGACACTTTCTAATATGTGTTTTAAACTATTTAAATGCCAAATATATGGCATATATTTTGACCAAGTTATCCCGGACAAAAGAAAAAACAAAATCAAAACAATAGTTTATAGGTTCTTTTTTTTCCCATTTATACCCTTTGCCCTGCCCCGCCCCGCCTCTAACACAAGTACACTACCAATTGTTCGTCCTGTGGGATTTAAACCAAGGACCTCACTTTTAGGGAGATAGTTTCAATCATTTGAATTATCTTTTAATTTCAACTATAGCTTATAGGGCTAAAGACTTGTTTGAAATGATCTTTTTTTATGGAAAATTATTTTTTTAATATATATATATATATATATATATTGCAATAAGTATTTTGATTAAATATAAAAAAAAGCTCAATTTTAACTTTTTTTAAAAATCAAAATTTTTAATTTTTAAAAAAAATACTTTTTTGAAACTTAAACGAAAAGTGCTTTTAAGAAAAGCACTTCTAAAAAAGTCCTAAATGGTAAAAAATACATACGATCATAGGTTCACCAACGTCCATGAAAACACCTGTTGACTGAATATTGGGCGATAACGAGATGACGTGTAGATCGAGCGGAGTGTTGCTTTCACTTGTGTTTTCAGTCAATTATTGATTAAGGTGTGTGGCACCCACATCCAACTGACCTGTTGTTGGGGATGTTTCTTTATACAAGTTGTTCGAAAATATGACTTGTAAACAAATATATTATTATTATTATTATTATTATTATTATGAAAGAGATTAACATCACTTGATGTCCCTTGTAATCCTAATAGTTCAATTTTAATCTCGGGATTATTAGAGTCAAAATAGAAAAAAGAATTATTTATAAGATTTGTTATTCTGTATCTGTCATTTTTTCTGTCTTTTTTTTTCATTAAGAGTAAATATTGAATCAATTGGTATATAAAATTTTACTTCTTTTTAAATTTCTTTTATAATCTAAAGAAATTCATAGAATCATTTACGTTTAGATCTTTGATCTTTAAATTTAGATATAATAGTTCTTATCTTTATTTTTGTGCCGGTTATTCTCTTGTCTGGAATTCATTAAAAGATAAAAATAATAATTAAAAAAAAAGCATTTTAGGGACAAAAAGAGCCATTTGTCGATCACGAGCAATTTTTATCAAATTTTTGACAAGTTTCAACTGAAAGCGTAACAAGTTGTTGATTTCACATCAATAGTTGCTCCTCCTTGTTTAGGGCTATTAGATGATATATCTTTCTCTGACTCCGAGAAATAAGTTGAGTGGATTCACCTCTTTCTCTATTTATATATAGAAAATAAAAAAATAAAACCTTTCCGAAGGAAAATAGAAGCAATAGGATGGGTATGTGGTGAACTCCCTGACTAATTATCATCCTAATACAATTGGAATTTTTGGAATCTATAAAGATATTCCAACAAATCATAAAAATGAAAGATAAGAAATTATTATGTCCAAAACTTAAACACTGCCAATTTAACTGTCAAAAAGAGGAAAATATATAACATATGTTATTGAGTTACCACCTCATTATCTAAAAGCTTAAGTGAGGATTTTAGTGTAGGCGGTATTTGTTTTTAAACTTTGCACATGTTCAATTTTTAATTATTTTTAAAAAGGTAGTAGAAAATTTGGAACCTGAGATCGTTTGGTTTCTGAACTCTGATACTATTTTAGAGAGGATATTGATTTATTAATTTATTATATTAACACAAATATTGTATTACCCTTTCCCTCAATTATGCTAAATGTGCCTCATAGTGATTTAAGGAACTGTGAATTAGTTATTCTAATCAACTAATCATAATCCTAACTATTTCATCATAATTCGTTAAATGGTTGACATGTATCGGCAACCCTTCCCCTTAAAAGAAACAAGAAAGATGTTCCCAACACGCATCCTACTGGAAAAAGACATGGCTAAAATGCTTATGCTTCGACAAAAAGAGATGTTTCCAGCACTCTTGACTTATAAGCAAGATTATTGACGTTTGGATGAATATCAAGGCCACGTGTCTCTAACTATGCATATATCGGTACGCTACTAGAAAATCATATACTCTTCAAGTAGTAATAGTCTCCTCAACTGCCAAAAAGCTCACTCTTTTTAAGCTTTTACGTTGTCTTCTTCTTCTTCTTCTTCTTCTTCATTACTCTTGCTTCTAAGCTGAGACGATCAAGAAACAAAAGCGTTGCATGCGTGGTTTGTGTCTTTTACTCTCTTCACTTGTATTTCGCTTCTGAATTATGTGTTATGTTCCATTTATTCAATCCCGTCTCTCATAAATTCAAACTCAAATCATCACTTTTTTTAAAAAATAGGCTTTGCGATATTTCATGAATTGCTCATATATGTTTTCTTTCAATGTTATGTTTTCTTTCAATGTTTTTGAATCATATTTGCTAGTTTCTATTTTAAGATTTTGTTTGAGATTCGGGTTACTTATCTTGTTTCACTTTAATTATTATTTGAACAAATAAAAGTTCTGTCTGCCTCGAAACCTCCTCTTTCAGGAGGCTAGTGCTTCTGCTGTTCAGGCTAGGAAGTTACTTGTCTCGGGAGACAGATAAATTTTCTACATTTGGGAGAGAAAAAAAGATAATTTTTGTATGTGGCCTTTTGTGGAGCCCACGAGCTATTTTACAGCCAAGACCAGAGGTTGCCAGGAAATTTGTTTTATGCCTGCGATTTGTATAGCTGATTCTTTTTTCTTTTTTTGGGTGAAATGTATTGCCGAATTAACGGCCCATATTTTGATCTAATCACTGCTACTTCTTGGCACGAGATTAGGGCCTCTTTGAATTGGTTTATTTTTAGGAAAAGGTACTTTAATTCTTTAAATAATATGTTTCGTGTTTCATTACTATATGTTTAATTTATTTTTGTTTATATAATACTTTTGATCGGTAACCCTAAAAGGAGGAGTATTATAAGCTGTAATTGTTGTAGTAATTAATAAAAAGTATAAATACAAACTTTCTGTCTATGGTTCTTGTATAAGCTCATTTAAATTGATTTTTTTTTAAAATATTTTTTTAATAACTTTTAAAAAATAGTTTTTTAGAAGTAAAAAATTTTAATTTTTAAAAATAACAGTATTTGAGTATTTTTTAGAGTTTTAATTTTTTTAGAAACCAAATCAAATTATTATTGTAAATTTAATATAAATTATTTTAAAAAAAAGTACTTTTTTTTTGGAAAAAAAACCCAATGAAACGAGCCCTAAAACATAAATCGAGAAAAAAGTAATATGGTAGGAGCTTTTTCAAAATTCTAGTTTAGCATGGTCTACACCAAGTTTTCTCTATTGACCAAACACTTTAACAACTTGTCGTTTGGTAAAAACTTTTTTTTTTTTTTTTTTCTCTCTCTCTCTCTCTCTCTTTTCTTTTTTTCTGTCAAACCTCAATTTCAGACAAAGACTCTATAAAGTATCTACAAATGGGATATATTTAGACTACTTTTTTTCTAATATATTACATAATTTATCCATCATAAAAGATAATATTTAATAAATAGGAGAATGTGATTTGAAAATTAAAATTGGTAGATCAGGGAAATTTAGTAAATATTTTATACTTAAAATACTCGTGCATCTGAAGTATCAAGAAGTGCTTATATGCTATACTGGTTCAGTTAATACTGAAAATACTGATGCATCTAAAGAAGAAGTGCTCCTATGCTATACAGGTTCGGTAATAGACAATTTTTATGACTTCTTGACACCCTTCCTTAATTTGTTTCTCAGGTGCTTACAAGCCTCAGCACAGTATATTCCGCAATATATTTATTTAGATTAGATAACTACATTTACCACATAGGCAACCTTACTTATAAGCACGGAAATTGGCTTATAAGCACCAGCCCTTGTAAATATCCACAAGTGTCAATACCAGGTCATACCCATCTAAATCGAATTTTATTCTAGTTTGGCAGACAGATCTTTGTCATACCCATCGAAATCGAATTTTATTAGTTTGGCATACAGATCTTTCAGCTGACATCATGTTGAATATTGTTGGATAAATAGGAAAATCATGCAAGTGGGCTGAAAGCTCTATTTTTGTAGTTTTAACTCAACATGTTAGCTATGCAAGTAGGGTAGAAAGATATGGAGCTTAATTATTGAAAACTCTATTGGGACGGCTGATATTTTTTCTTGAGTTATTATTTTATGAATTAATCTAGGATTCTAATTTGTTTTCAAGATAAGTTTGACTTTTACACTCGACCCACAACCAATGAACTTGTGTGATTTTCTTCTTGTATGAGTCCCTACCTCACTAAAGCATCTTGTCACCATGTAATTCTTTTTTCTTTTTTTTTTTTTTTGGACAAGCATCTTTGATGGTTACTGCCGAGTGAAAGGACTCACCCCATAATTCAACAATGAGGTAATTTAAGACACTTAACCTAAAGAAGGGGCTTGGGATTGAACTTGGTTCTTGGGCTATATTATTTCCTAACTTTAATCGTTGTGGCATCCTGGAGGACTTGCCACATGAGAAAATTTTTTGCGATTTTTTTAAAGCTTCTAAAACTATAATAAGAGTATGTGAGGGGATAATATAACCTCTCATTAATGATTAAACAGTAGGGATAGGGTGCTATTTACTCATTTTGAACTTGATGTTATCCATCTTGTAGATGAACTTATCTAGCGTGAAAATCACCTGAAGTAATTTCTTACCTGCACGTCTATGGCTTCTGGTTGGCTACCATAGAGCACCTGAAGTGTCAATTTTATCTTTTGAAAGGTTGCTTGAAGACTATGTCCAAACAAATTCTTTTGGAAAGACATAACCGATTAATTAATCTGTGAAAATTGCTATATGGTGGCTAGGCAATGTGATCTAGAATTACAGAATCGAGATTCAATGGCTAGCACTCGACACAGAACGAGCATTGTTCAGAATCCAGACATGGATATCATCAGTGATCTTCCAGATGGTGTAATAGAAACTATTCTAATGTATCTGCCAACACGAGAAGCTGCACGCACTTGTATATTGTCAAAGGCCTGGAGGTATAGGTGGGTAAAACTTCCGCAACTTATACTTGATCATGAGCTGTGGCAAAAATCGATGCGACACCAATATGCTCCAAGAGCAAAATTCGCAGCCATCGTCTGCCAGATTCTCTCCCTTCATCAGGGGCCGATAACTAAGTTTACCCTCTCTGTCCCTGAGCTAAAGAGCTGTCCAGAGATGGACACCTTGATATGTTACGTGTCCAGGAATGGGGTGGAGGAGTTTACTCTTCAGATTTGGTTGGGTGAACGCTACAAGTTGCCTTCACCCTTTTTTATGTCTGTGCAGTTGAGGCATTTGCGTCTTCATTCTTGTTTGATCAATCGTGTTCCAGATCCATTTAGAGGATTCAGCAGGCTGATCAACCTGGAATTGCGCGATGTTATGATTGTTGCTGAAGTGCTTGAATGCCTGATCTCCCACTGCCCATCGCTTGAGAAACTGGTGCTGCAGATCTCAAACCTTCTTGGGTACTTTGAAATCAGTGCTCCTAAGCTAAGACATCTTGCAATTTTTGTTATTTTCCAAAGTGAGATAAGGAGACCATCGATTGTTGAGTTTTCTGATAGGCTCCCTGTTCTGGAGCACCTGCAGATGGACAATCATTTCATAAGGGTACAAGTTGCTTCAATCCTTCCCGAATCACGGTCATCGTGTAGGCTTTGTGCATCAGGTTGTCTTTTAATTGTCGTATTTGTACTTGTCTGTAGTCTAATTACTATTGGCATTTGCTTCTTAGTACTTGGCTGCAGGTGGGTTCCCAACAAGGCTTCCAACTATTCTAGGATTTCTTAAAGAGCTTAATGTCTCCTCAATTTGTCTGGATGAATTGGATTTGCTCTCATGTATTCTTTGCTTGATTAGAAGCTCCCCAAAGTTGCAGAAAGTAGAGATTTCAGTGAGTAATCATAAACATTTTGCTTGGGATTAAGAGATAGCTCAAGTAGTTGAGACTATCTCCCAGGTGTGAGGTCTTGGGTTCATAAACATTTTACTTTTTTTGCTTAATGGATACTTTTTTTTTCAACTAATCTAAACCCTTTATAGATTTCAGAAAAGATTATGAGATTTTTCAGTTAAGTGTTTTGGTATTTTTCTTCCCCAGGTGCGCGGTTATGTGGCGGGTGATGCCAATGCTGTTGAAGAATACCTTCAAATGCAAGACTATTCAGATATGGCCTTAAATTATCTTCTGGAGGTGAAGCTGGTAGCTGTTACTGGTAAGAAGTCAGAAATGGAACTTATCAAGCTTTTGTTGTCCAAGTCACCAGCGCTAAAGAAAATGATGATTGAGCCGGCCGTTAAATCACTTGCTGACAAGGGACTAAAGATCCTGAAAGAGTTGGTCAAGTTTCAACGAGCATCACCAAATGTAGAAGTCATTGTTAAGGATTGAGAAGATCATCAGACATGATGTCTAGGCCATGGTTCAAAACTACTTTGTGGTGACTCCTGAGGGAGTAGACAGAGAAGTTCAATCATTGTTCATGTATCCGTAACTTCCTAGATGATCCCCATTCCCCAGAACCGCCAAAGCTCTAGTCGAGGATGTTTGCATAACATTATAATATTATCACCGTAATTCAATGGTTGTAAACTATTCATATCATTCCTTATGTTAATGTCACTCGATATAGTTAGGTTACAGTTATAACATCGTAACAGTATGACTCGATCTATTCCCAAAGGAGGGAGGCTTTCTTTTCTTCCTTTGTGTTTTTGTCTTCTTTTCCTACTTTGTCCTTTTTCAGGAACAAGAGGTAGGTAATACGAGCTTTGTTACTCGCACTCGGCAGGGATTTGCACGGGGTGTCAAACTTGTTTGGGAATTAAAAATAATGTTCCTTGTGATGATAGTAGATATTGTTTCAAGCTTTAGAAGTGCCCAACAATGCTACCATGGTTATTAGAACTTGTATTTCATAACGGAATGTGTTGCGTAAAGGAACTTTTGAGTCGATCATAAGGAGTTGTCAGAGTAACGGTAAAGTTTGACAAGTGTACGTCTAGAGGACCACAATAGGATCTTCCATAACTGCCAAGTGTCAGAATGTCGATACAGGTATTGTGTCCCCATTTGAAGAGTTTAACATAGACCAAGACGTAAGAAATTATATTGATTCCCTAACTATCCATTCTCATACAAAAGTCCTTACTTGCTTCCACCTTGAAATACTCGAATTATGGTGCCAATCGATGTATACTTACTAATGGATCTGTTGAATGTGGCCCGTATTATATAATTAATATGTGTCCTTTTCCTTGTAGTATACTGTTTCCTTTTCCTAGTAGTATACTGTTTCCTTATCCTTGTAGAATACGGATTAGGATACTTATGTACTATAAATAGGGGCTAGGACATTATATTAGGTGCCATAGGGCCACACCCCATGGGGGGTATAGTGTGAGAGAGAAACCAAAGTGAGAGCCTTGTAGCATTCGTGATCAGTAATATAATTATTCTCTGTTGCCCGTGGACGTAGGCTTCAAAGCCGAACCACGTAATTTCTTGTGTCCGTTATTTCTTCTCGTATTCTTCGTGTTTGCATGTTTTTCCCCAACAAACTGGTATCAGAGCTATAGGTTTTAATCCGCTGCTTGAGGAAAAAGAAAAAACCAAAACTCACTGTGAAACCAAAATTTCTCAAAACCAAACGGTGCCTAACCAAACAAAGGTCTTTGTTCGGCGAGGAGTGCTCCGGTGCTGTCTACGTTGAGCGTTGGTGGCTGGAGTAGAAGCTTGTGTCGGTGGGTTGTGGTTCGTGTTTGGGTTTGAAGAACAAGCGAAGAAGATAGAGTTCGCGTGCTCTTGAGATTGGTTTTTGGTATTTAGGTATTATTTTTTTTTTTTTGCAAATTGGTTCAAGTTTGTAAAGCAGGTTTAGGGTTTGTAGGTTTTGGATCTTTGGGTTTATTTGGATCAGGCCTGGGTAGTGGCCTTGTCCAATCTTGGTTAGGTCTTGGGTCTTGAGCTAATTAATTTTTTGTTGGGCTTGGGTTCTACGACAGAAAAATAATAAATTTCTTTTTTGGGTTTGGGCTTAGTTTAGGCCAAAAGAATAAAAATGAAATTTTTATTTGGGCTTAGATTTAGTCCTGAAACAAAAAAAAAAATTCTGGCCAGTTTGACCACTTTTACCAGCGTTGACCAGGGTTTGACCGGGGTTGACTTTGACCGTTGACCTTTGACCAAGGGTTGACCGAGTTTGACCAAAGCCTTACCCCACGTTTTTCGACGTGCTGAGTCCGTTTTTGGGCTCTGTTTTTCTAGATTCTGCTCCGAAGTACGTGTTTAGGGACAGTGTTGACTTTGACCAACAGGTTTGACTTTGACCGGTGTTGACCAAAGTTGACCAGGGGTGTTCCTAAGGTTTTTTGACGTGCTGAATCCGTTTTTGTGATCCATTGAGCCAAATTCCATCCCGAAGTGTGAGTTTTGAGCAAACGAAGATGTCTTCCACAAGTGGAAAGTTTGAAATCGAGAAGTTTGACAGGAGAATGAGTTTTAGTCTTTGGAGGATCAGATTCAAGGCATTTATGACAATGCAGGGACTTTGGAAAGTCATTGAAGGAGTGATCCCAGAAAAGATAGAACCAGCAATGAGAGAAGAACTCGAAGCGAAAGCCTTGAGTGCAATACATATGTCCGTGATAAACGAAGTATTGCTGGAGATTGCTAAGAAGACGACAGCAGTTGAGGCTTGGAATACTTTGGTGGAATTGTATGCATCTAAATCTCTCACAAATCGCCTCTACTTGAAGAAGCGATTGTATCATCTTAGAATGAAAGAAGGTACCTCACTAAAACAACACCTTGATGAGTTTACCTCTTGTTTTATTGCTTTGAAGGATGTGGGTGTTAAAATTGATGACGAAGATCAAGCTATGATCGTATTATTCTCCTTATCGCCTTCATATATGAACTTTGTGGACACTATGTTGTACGGGAGGGATAAAATTACTTTTGAAGATGTGATTACTTCATTAAAATCGAAAGATCTTCAAACACATATTCCGGGACATAGGGAAGAAGTTCATGGGGAAGGTTTAGTGAGTAGAGGGAGATCGGAGAATAGAGGTAGATCTTCGGATAGAAAGAAAAGCAAGTCAAGGTCAAAATCAAGAGCAAAGAAGCTACGCTGTTTCGAGTGTGGCGAAAAGGGTCACATTAAGAAAGAATGTCCAAGACTGAGAAAAGGAAAGAAAAAGGTGGAGAATTCAGCTAATGTGGTGGAGAGTCTTGTGATGATGGAGATAACTCGAGTAGTACGGGAAGTTTTGATCGTGAGTGGATCACGATGGCAAAATCAATGGATTCTTGATACTGGTGCAACGTTCCATATGTGTCCTAGGCGCAACTGGTTCTCTTCTTATTCCAAAAGAGAAGGGAAAGTCTTTCTAGGCAATGATCTTTCGTTAAAGGTTGAGGGAATGGGCATCATAAATATCAAGATGTTTGATGGTATTACAAGATCTCTCGAGTGTTGGCATGTACCAGAGCTGAAGAAAAACTTGATTTCTCTTGGGCGTTTGGATTCTCATGGATACAAATTCCGAAGTGAGAATGGTGTCTTAAAGGTGACCAAAGGTGCAATTGTGCTCTTGAAAGGGAACTTGATAGCGGCCTATATATCCTTCAAGGTAGTACGATTCTGTGTGTTGCAGTTGTTACATCCGAGGAGAGTGATAATGACACTACGCAGTTATGGCACAAAAGGTTGGGCCATATGAGCGAGAGGGGACTAACCGAGCTGAGCAAGAGGGATTTGCTTTGTGGACAAAGAACTGGAAAGCTTGAATTCTGCGAGCATTGTGTCTTTGGAAAGCAAACCAGGGTGAAGTTCAGTAAGGGGCAGGAGAACACCAAAGGAACACTTGATTATATTCATTCTGATCTTTGGGGTCCTAATAAAGTTCCTTCCAAGAAAGATGCCAGGTATTACATCACTTTCATTGATGCATACTCTCGGATGGTGTGGGTATATTTCTTGAAAACTAAAGATGAGGCGTTTCCAACATTTGTCGAGTGGAAGACGTTGGTTGAAAAGCAGACTGGTAAACAAATTAAGCGTCTTAGGACTGACAATGGGTTGGAATATTGCAACAAAGAGTTTGATGAGTTCTGCAAGAAACATGGCATTGTGAGACACCGCACATGGGTAGGGACACCACAATGTAATGGAGTTGCGTAACGCATGAATAGAACTCGTGGAGAGAGCTCGTTGTATGCTCTCCCAACTGCTTAAGTCAAGACTTTTGGTGAAGCCGTCAATACGGCATGCTACTTGGTGAATAGGTCTCCATCTAAAGCTATTGAATTGAAAACTCCTTTTGAGTTATGGTCTGGTAAGCCTGCTGACTACTCTCGATTAAGGGTGTTCGGTTGCCCTGCATACGCTCACGTGAAGGATGGCAAGTTGGAGCCGAGGGCAAAGAAATACATATTTCTAGGCTATGCGTCCGAGAGGAAAGGTTACAGGTTGTGGTGCACAGATCCAAAGTCTCCAGGTTTCCTCATCAGCAGGGATGTCACATTCAATGAGTCTGCTTTAGACCAAGAAAAGGAGAAAGCAGTAGCTAATTTAGACCACGGTGTCAAAGAGCAGGTGGAGGTATTTGCTGATGTTCCAAATGTTCCATCTAGCAATAGTAGCAGTCAAATTCAACCGACTCAACCAACTGAGGTACATGATCAAAATGTGCCTGAACAACAGAAGTACAACATTGCTACTGGGCGAGAAAGGAGACAGATTAGAGAGCCTCAAAAGTATGGATACGCTGATCTTGTTGCTTATGCTTTGACTGTTGCCGAAACAATTGAAGGACATGAGCCGAATTCATACAAAGAGGTCATATCTGGGAAAGATTCTGCTCAGTGGGTGGGTGCCATGAGTGAGGAGATTGAGTCTCTTCATAAGAATCAAACATAGGAGCTTGTTGAATTGCCTAAGGGACAGCGAGTTGTCGGTTGCAAATGGGTTTACAAGAAAAAGGAAGGTACTCTAGGGGTTGAGGGTCCTCGATACAAGGCACGGTTGGTGGCAAAAGGCTATACACAAAGGGAGGGTGTTGACTTCAACGAAGTATTCTCTCCAGTTGTGAAGCATACTTCCATCAGGGTTTTACTTGCCTTGGTTGCTCTTCATGACTTAGAGCTTGAGCAGCTAGATGTGAAAACGACGATTTTGCATGGTGATCTTGAAGAGAAAATTTACAATAGTCAACCGGAAGGGTATGTAGTTCATGGTAAGGAGAACCATGTTTGCAAACTAAAGAAGTCCTTGTAAGGGTTGAAGCAGACACCTCGGCAATGGTACAAGAGATTTGACACATTCATGGTAAGTGCTGGATATACAAGGAGTGCTTACGACAGCTGTGTATATCTCAAGAAGCTTCCAGATGGTTCGTTTGTGTATTTGCTGTTGTATGTCGATGATATGCTTATTGCTGCTAAAAGCATGTCTGCAATCGACAAATTAAAGAAGCAACTAGGTGATGAGTTTGAGATAAAGGATCTTGGAGCAGCAAAGAAGATTCTTGGCATGGAGATTCACAAATATAGAAATGCGGGGAAGCTGTTCTTGTCTCAACAAAATTATATTGAGAAGGTGCTGGAGCGTTTCGGGATGCTTAAAGCTAAGCCTGTGAGTGTGCCGCTTGCTGCTCACTTCAAATTGTCTGCAGATTTGTCACCTAAAACTGAGGAGGAGGTGGAGCATATGTCTCATGCTCCATACTCGAGTGTTGTTGGTAACTTGATGTATGCTATGGTGTGCACTCGTCCTGATATTTCACATGCAGTTAGTGTTGTGAGCAGGTATATGGCATCACCTGGGAAAACACACTGGGAAGCAGTGAAATGGATAATGAGATATTTGCGTGGCACTGCGAATATAGGATTTCTATTTAGCAAGATGACTGGAGATTGCGCGAGGTTGGTAGGTTATTGTAATTCAGACTTTGCGAGTGACCTTGATTAGAGAAGATCTCTGACGGGTTATGTGTTTACTCTCTCTGGATGTGCTAT
This sequence comes from Cordia subcordata, assembly GCA_028554755.1. Classification (NCBI taxonomy): domain Eukaryota; kingdom Viridiplantae; phylum Streptophyta; class Magnoliopsida; order Boraginales; family Cordiaceae; genus Cordia; species Cordia subcordata. Next base: position 6,519,648 of record JAPTOF010000020.1, read on the forward strand.
CAGTTGGAAAGCAACATTACGCCATCGTGGCATTGTCGATCATCAAGCGGAGTACATGGCAATTGCGAGTCGTAAAGGAGGCCATGTGGTTACAAGGCCTGATTCGTGATCTTGGACTGCAGCAAGATACAAGTACAGTCTTTTGTGATAGCCAGAGTGCAATCCATCTAACGAAGAATCAGACGTATCATGAGAGAACTAAACACATTGATATCAGATATCATTTTATCAGAGATATTATATCACAAGGAATCATATCGGTGCAGAAAATTTCTACCCATGAGAATCCAGCAGATATGATGACTAAGGTGGTTCCAGTCAGCAAGTTCAAGCATTGTTTGGACTTGGTTGCTATTTGCGGTGTGGAGCAGTGAGCCCTTAGGGGTAGTCGGCAGCAGGGATGATGGTATGTTGATTGGAGCGAATACGTGCCAAGGTGGAGATTTGTTGAATGTGGCCCGTATTATATAATTAATATGTGTCATTTTCCTTGTAGTATACTATTTCCTTTTCCTAGTAGTATACTGTTTCCTTATCCTTATAGAATACGGATTAGGATACTTATGTACTATAAATAGGGGCTAGGACATTATATTATGTGCCATAGGGCCACACCCCATGGGGGGTGTAGTGTGAGAGAGAAACCAAAGTGAGAGCCTTGTAGCATTCGTGATCAGTAATATAATTATTCTCTGTTGCCCGTGGACGTAGGCTTCAAAGCCGAACCACGTAATTTCTTGTGTCCGTTATTTCTTCTCGTATTCTTCGTGTTTGCATGTTTTTCCCCAACAGGATCAAACAGGACAAAAGCCACATACTGAATGAGAAGCCTCCAGGGAAGGCACCCCGATGAAACATTTTAAATAGAAAAAGGAAATGTTGATTCAAATAAGGACAGAAACGGGGATACCAGCATCTCGTCTGGTAAGATGTGGTCCTCTCAACTGACGAGAAGTTCCAAAAAAGAGCTAAGGAGTCGCCGTAAAACTACTTGAACCCTGGAATGGTAATTGTCATTTGCTTAACCCAGGTGAGCATTGAACTCTGCTAAGTCACTTAAGCAAATTGTATGAAGAAGCCCCTGGTTGTGTACTGGTTGTGTACTCATTTCAGGTTATTGCTTCAAAATAACTGCTTGCTTCTTCATTTCTTTGTTTTCTTCATCTACCATAAGTTCGTCAAGTTACTACCTCATCTAAAAGTTAAGCTTGTAAACAAATACAGCAGAATACAAGATCGTTCATACTCTAATACCTTTGTGGTACCCATCTCACAATGCAGCCCCTTTTCTGATTGATTCTATAACCCCTTCTGCCATTAACTCAAGCCAGTTTGAGCCGGTAACCGAGCCTGAACGTATCAGTTATCACCCATAGAAATGGTTAGCAAGGAACTGAATCCGGTGGGCTTTGCTGGTCAAGATGCAACTATTATCCTCTTCCAGTAGTCTCTGATGGTGGATCAACTTGGTGCAGAGGGCCTGTAGAGAAAAAAAAAAAGGATTTTTGTTGTGTTGCTGAAGGTGTGACAGGGCTGAATGCTCGAACTCATCGGCCGTGTCAACAATGGCAGCTATGGAAGATCCTATACTGGCTGTGTTTTTCTGAAACTCTAGAATATTTTCTGGGATCATAGAATTAAGTGCGAAAGGCGTGTCCTTAAATCTGTAAGAATGAAGATCTGGCACTGCCTCCTGCAACTCAGATTCTGTAAACGCATCAAAAGTAATTCAAGAGCAATGAAATTGTGATGAGACAATAGTGATTCCGAACATCAAAGGAGTTCTATTACTGTGATTTCTTTACACACACAACAAAGAAAAAAAAAAAGAAGAAATTACAACATTAGAATGTATAAAACCCACTTGAATTGACTTTTTTGTGCTTAGTTTAAAGAAAAAAACTAAAACTCTAAAAATAAAAGTTAAATTTTGTTTCTTCCAAAATCCAAAAATTTAGCTAAAGTCAATCGAAACGAGCCCTATGTGCTCTAACTTCCCGTGAGCGGGGAAAAATTAGATCAACCCTCCTGAAAGTATACATGGCAAGGGTAAACAATCTTCTGCTTGAAGACGAGAAATTTTGTAATAAGCTTGAAGATCAAAGCATTAGAAACGGATACAATGCTTGGCAGCATATGATTAGCAACATTATCAACAAAGTACATATCACTAATACTTGTATCTATCAAGAATTGATCAATAAGCTAAAACAAAAACCAAGATATAGGTTTGTCTACTGATGTGTTAGTCGCCTTAATAGCATGGGCCAATATTGAGTAGAACAAAAATATATCATGTATTTTAATATTTTAATATGCCAAAGCATCCCTAAGGGCTAAATCAGTACTTCTTGAGTATTAAATGGATGAGATTTTGAAATGAAAAACAATAAATCCAACTAAAGAATATTTAATGTATTAAGTTATTAAAAATAGTTTGTTTATAAAAGTAAACACATAATTCAAGTCAAATATTGTATCTATTGGAACGAGCTATTCATCTTTGAATCTTCATAAGAGAGAAGTAACATAATGTTCATAATTTATTAGATATAGAATAAATTAAAACGTAAAATGCATGTTACCCCTCGTGATTTGTGTAATTTTTCTGTATTTTTTAAAAGGTGGCACATTACCAATGTTGATTTGTTTTATTAGCGATTACCCTTTTTGGGTTTTCTATTAGTTGAAAATTTTTTAAAGAAATTATAATTGTAATTATAATTATTTTTTTAATTAGATAAATATTTTTAATTAGTCAAATTAAAATTTTAGTAATTATTAAGTTAATATATTTTATCTTTATTATTTTTATCTATGAATAAAACTAAATTCCGTTGTTGATCTATAATTATTTTAATTAATTTTTTTTACTTTTTACTTTATATTGGAAGAGGAAAGAAGGATATGGGGTGGATACCATAAAAATAATAAAATATATTTATCCAAAAACTTACAAAAAAAACTCCATTCTGGGTAGAGATGGCAATGGGAAGGATACTCCACTTATGAAAGAATCTCAAACCCTCTATCCGGATATGACTTGGTCTCACATCCTATCCCAAACCCGAATAAAAACAAAATGTAAATCCTACTCTAGGAACGCCCTAAACTCGTAGATATCCGGAACGTTTTGAATCCGCAGGTACCTGGAATGCTCCAAACTCAAATAAATTTATTAAAAGTTTGAATTCCTTTAAAAAGAAAAAGAAGAAGAATCTGAAAAGATGTATATATTTTCTTTTCAGACTAAAACTAAAAACCAAACACCTAAAGAAAATATAAAATTGAAATTCTGGAAATTTAAAAAAAAAACCCTAAATCTGCAGCACACAAAAATCTTCATAAACAACAATCACCAACAAAAATTAAAAACTCCTAATAGCACACAAATCACAACATCAAAGACTCAAAAAAGGACAAAAATATAAACAAAGTAAAGAAAAATCTTCATCATCAACCAAATTTTTAAAAAAAAAAAAATCCAAAAAACAAACAAATCACGACATCAAAATCTCAAAAAAAGAAAACAAAAATATACACAAAGTAAAAAAGGCAAAGAAGGGGCGAAAGGGGTGGTCGTTGTACAATTACCAATAAAGTAACAATCTTTTCTTATTTTCTAATATATAATATGTAAACTATAATTAATAATAAATATATAAAAAAGCATCTTAAGATATTAATATAAATTATATAATAAAGTATAGATATATTTGCGTGTATGTAGATTTTATATACACACACATATGCATATATATACACACACTCTATATATTAAAGCTGAACCGTTGCACTATACTGTTACCAAGTGTTATTTTTAATATACTACCACGTGTTGCTTTTATATAGACTTATTTTATTTATTTATTTATTTTTTTGCTGAGCATATACGTGAAAACACATTTTAGGATTTATTGCCAAGCATACATTTTTGCCCATTTTCATGCCCTAATGTATAATTCAATCTCGATTTGAGTCCTATTTTCTCTCAATCAACAAATCAAAATCTTCCAATCCTGATTTACTACCTTTTATACTATTTATATTACCCGGTCTTCTCCTAAAATATGTGCATCTATTTGGCCCCATCTATCATCTTATATTCCATCTCTTTATATTTATTTGAGAAAAATATTTATTTTTACTAAAGATATATTTACATATTCATATTTGTGTGCATCTCATTTTGTTATACATTTTTTTCATTAAACTACTACAAATAAATATTACTCAAATATAAAAATTGATCTTCTTTGAACACAAATTTTAATGTAGTTCCTCTATTTTACAATACTACCCATAGAACAATGTAACTACTCATAAATATTCTAATTTTTTCATAATAATTTATATTCCTCAAATTTCTAATTTGACAATTTACTCTTATTTACATAAATTATTTTGCATATACCTATATTACTGTTCATTATCTTTCCGTGCGACGCACGAGCATATTATATATACAAAATTGGGCATTACTCCAAGTACCTGGTATCCAGTACCCAGATTCTAGGACCCGAGTTCAAGAATGCAAGTACCTTTGGATCAATCTCAGCTCTGTCCCAAACCCTGATAGAATTTTTTAATCGTTCTGGTTCATTTTGAATTCTTCATGGGGCGGATTTTTATCGGATTTTAAACGGGTCGGTCAATGTTGGATATTCTAAATCACTCGTTCCATTACCATCTCTAATTTCAAGGCAAGAGGAGAATAAAAAGTTTTAACTTGTAAATTTTATTTTAGGTTAGGTGCCAATAACTCTTACCTTTTTTTTTTTTTTTGCTAAGCCATAAAGGTTTCATTCATATCAACAAATATACAAAAAGAAGGTTGCTAACATAAAGAATATACATTCCAAGCTCTAAGAATTGCCTGATTCAAAATAGAATTTTTAATCTTCCTAATCATATGCACTTTACTTTTGATGTCAAATTCAATATTCCCAAAAATTTGTTCTTCCGTTCAGATCTTACCATGATGGATCCTCTGGTTACGCTCCTTCCAAATATGGAAAACAAACGCTCCTAGGAAAGCTTAGACACATATGCTTGCAACGATGGGAATTAGCTTGTGAAATGAACCATCTAGACACCTCATCCCAATTTCTCAAGTTCCTTGGCCCTTTACACTTCCTCCACCCATGATTCCAGATTCTTTAAACAAAAGAGCAGTAAAAGAAAAGGTGTTCATGGTCTTCAATGCAGAAATGACATAAAACACAAGCGGGATTAACAAAGAGCCCCCAAGAGATCAGCCTGTCCATTGTTGGGAGCCTATTATGCCATAAAAGCCAGCAATACAGGGCGTATTTGGGAATACGATGTTTAAACCAAACAATCCCAAACCAATCCATCTTCTGAACTGGGATTCTAATAAGCTCAAATGCTGCTCTTTTCGAATAACTGCCATTAGGGTCATTAATCCAAACAACTTTGTCAATACTTGACTCATTTGGCTTCATATTTCCCAGGTTACAAAAGATCTCCGAGAAGATTGGATTGGAGTCCTCCCACACCCAATTATCTTCATGAATGAAATCCACAACTTTCAAGTTGGAACAAGCAAGTAAATCATCCAAGGAAAAGTAATCAATCAGCGGGCCAAAGGGGTGCCAGTTATCAAGCCAAAAGAGTGTACCTTGCCCATTGCCAATAATGTGAATAAAAGCTTGATGAGCCACCTCTCTAAGTTACAAAATTTTCCTCCAAGCCCAAGAGGAATTCGAATGAACAGGGCCAATCCAGAGAGAGTCCTTCTTCAGATAAAAGTTCCAAACCTAGTCAACCCAGATAGATTTCTGTTTGGTGTACAAGATCCATAGGTATCTAAGAATAGCAGCTTGGTTCGAGTCAATCAACCTGTTAAGCCCAAGACCACCTTCATCTTTATTGGTACAAACCACAGACCAAGAAACTTTTGCTTTACTACCCATGTCTTCCTTTCCCAACCAAAGAAAGGAAGCCATTTTCCTTTCAATTTCCTTCAGGACTGCTTTGGGGATAATAAAAATATGGGCCCAGTAAGAGTTGATATTTGCTAAAATCGAACTAACAAGTTGAAGGCTTCCAGCAAGATTTAGCCATTTATTGTTCCAACCGTTAATTCTTCTCGTAATCCGCTCAACCAGACAGTCGCAATCTTTCTTGTACAGCCTCCCACGAATAAGAGGAACTCCTAGATATTTAATTGGGAGCTGACCCTCTTTGAATCCTAAGATATCCTTCAGTTCTGAACACGAAGACTCAGAGCAACTGCCAATCTCACTTTTAGACTGGCTTGTACAAAGGCCAGACATATTCCAAAATAGGCAGAGGCATTCCTTAATGATCCTGACCGAATTTTCATCAGCTTTACAAAAGAGGAGAAGGTCATTTGCAAAACTGAGATGATTGATTTTAGGCCTCTTGCATGTAGAATGAAATTTGAACTCCTTGAGTTCACCAGCCTTCCTCATAATTCTAGAGAAAACCTCCATAGCAAGGACAAACAGATAAGGTGAGATGGGGTCCCCTTGTCTAACTCCTCTAGCTCCATCAAAGAATCCATAAAAACCCCCATTCAAAGCAATAGAGAATTTAGGGGTCGTAATATAGCTTTTGATCCATGAAATAAAATTTATTGAAAAGTTAAAAACAGCCAAGGTATTCAAAATGAAGTCCCAATCCAGGGAGTCATATGCTTTCTGGAGGTCAGCCTTGATAATGCATCGGGGGGTAATATTCTTCCTTCCATACCCTCTCACAAGCTCTTGTCCCAACAAGACATTATCCAAGATACTGCGGCCTTTAGCATACGCATTCTGTTCGGGCGAAATCAGATAATGTAAACATATCCTCATACGTTTAGCAATAATTTTTGAGATACACTTGTAAAGTGTATTGCAACAAGCAATGGGACGAAACACAGTGATATATGAAGGGTTCTCAACCTTAGGAATAAGGACTAGAGTAGTAGCATTAATTTTCTTTAGAAGCATACCAGAATTAAAGAAAGATTTAATTGCAAGGATCACCTCATTACCAATAAAGATCATCTCATTACCAATAATGGGCCAGGCAGATTTGTAGAAATGAGAGTTAAACCCATCATGCTCGGGGCTTTTGTCGGAAGGAATTTCAAAAAGAGCTCTTTTAATTTCCTTTGTTGAAACTAGTTTGATCAGTTCGTTGGCATCTTCCGCTCTAATTGTGGAGTGAAGGATACTACGGATATTAGACGGAGTCAGAGGGTTGATATCATGATTGACAGTCCCAAGCAATCTAGAATAAAAATCGACAGCTTCTTTACCAATATTCTCCAAGTTGTTCAAAAGTTTGCCATTCAGCCCAATAAGGGTATTGATAGCATTTTTAGCTTGTCTACCCTCAGCATAACGAAAGAAGAACCCCGTATTAACGTCACCATCTTTCAGCCACCAAACTCTGGATTTCTGTCTCCAAATGCTGACTTCTTTTCCCATTAGGTCATTAATTTTACTGGAGATCTCCTTCTCCATGATTGCAAGATTCATATCTCTATGGCCATTTAAAATGTTTTCCTGGACCTCTCTAAGTTGCTCCTTTAGCTCAAGAAGCTCTTAATCACAGTTCCTGAAGAACTTGTTATTGAATTCCTGAAGTTCCTTTTTGAGTTTTTTCAGCTTGCAAATCACTTGGAACACAGGGCTCTCAACAATATTTTCCCTCCAAACTTTGCTAACCATTTCGTTAAAGTTGGCATGTTTCGTCCACGCATTGAAGACCTTGAATGGGGATGGCCTTCTAACAATAGAAGGAAAGGGACAGAGAGTGAGAGAACAGTGATCCGAGAAAGCTGGGTGATTAATAACCAAGTGAGAGTTAGGGAAGTTGATCAACCAATTCTCATTGATCAGAACTCTATCAAGTCTGCTAGCCCGAAAAGCTTCTTCTGCCCCATTAGACCAAGTGAAATAAGGCCCAATACTCTTATGTTCCAGTAAATCAGTTTCTTGGACACATTCACAAAATTCCTTACTACTACTAGGGAGCGAGAAGCAATTAACCCTATCATTACAAGATACGATTTCATTAAAATCGCCTCCAAAACAGATAGGTTGATCCCCGTACACTTTACGCCATTCACTGATTTTATTCCAGAGGTTCCTACGAAGCTCTGGCATATTACTAGCATAAACTCCCACAAAAAGGAAAGCTGATGAGTTTCTCAAATATCTAACCGAACAAAGAATACACTGTTCCGTTGCATCAATTTTGGTAACCACCATCTCCTGAGGATTCTAGAGGATCCAATCTACCAAAAGGATTGTGATCATAATTGTCAATACTTGCCCATTTCCAGAACCTTGAAGACAAGATACTACCTTCATTGCCCTTTTTAACCTTAGTCTCAACCAGATAGCAAAAATTAATGTTTCTATTCTTCAGAGTATTGGTGATTTCTACCTGCCTAGATGGCTTATTCATCCCTCTAACATTCCAAATTAGGATCTTCATGGATCTGGGGATTTGGATTTGTTGGGCATCTCTGGATCAACCTGATTGCCATTTAAATTCTATCTTTTCCCCAAATTTTCCACTGAAGTTAAGATGTCTTCCTGCTCCTCAATAAGGACTTCAAAAAGGTTAGAAGAAGTGGTCTTTGACGAAGAAGCCTCAGCATTCCGAGTGACATGCCTGTGTGGTTGCGTGGATTTACCAGGATCTTTCCTTGGTGATACAGATCTGCTTTTTTTCCTGTAGTTGATAGGACGCCATTCTTTCTCCCCACCAATATCTTTGTTTTTACCCTCTCCCTGGTGTATGACACGAGTGCTTTCCAAAGTTTTCGGTTACTGATCCACCACCTTTCGAATAGTATATCTGTCCAGACCATGACCAAACGAGTTACAGTTGGGGCAAGCCATCGGTTTCCAAGCATACTCTGCTTTGACTATAGCAATTCTTGCATCCTCTAATTCAAAATCAAAGTCTTCTAGTAACAGGGCATTAAGGTCCACTTCAACACATACTCTAACAAAGGACACTCTGGACTTATTTTCAAGTTTAACATCCATCTACAGTGGAGTACCAATTGCACTAGCAGCAAAACTAATCCCTTCTTTACACCAATACTGAGTAGGCAAATTCCACAATTTCACCCAAATAGGAACTTTAACAAAATTAAAATTAACCAGTTTAATACCTGGATGCCACCTCCTTAGAAGCAGTGGCCAGTGGTTAATGTGCCATTGTTGTTGGATAATGGTATTACAAGCCTGAGACGACTCAAATCGAAAGAAGAAAAGGCCTTCCTCCGAGGACTTGATGTCTACTTTACCAAATCTTTTCCATCGCATATTCACCATGTTTCTAATGACTGTAAAAGGAGGAGGTCAATCCAAGAACTGCCCAACAAGAATATCTTTCCAGAATAAACTTCCTTTTTCGGCAGCAGTTAGAGGAGGCATAATCTGTAATCTTCTGTTAACTCTCATTGGTTCATGGTGTTGGAGCCTCAGGTATTCTCTAGTGTTGCTCTCAAACAATTTCGACCAACTACTATGAATTTTTTGGGCAGGGGATTTCACCTTCCTCTCTGCTACAGCTCAGATCAGTTTTCTGAGAATGTTTAGATCAAGGACTCTGAGCATTTCTCACATTATCAGACGCAGCACCAGGGAGAAGAGGGAAAGCCAAATCATCTTTGGGTCTAGGAGGAGGAGAGGAATCCGATATCCTAGCATACAGCTCCCGTTTATCACCACCATCTGGGCCGAGCAAGGAGGAGAGGAGAGACTCATGCAACTCCCGATTGTCACTGCCATCTGGACCGACATTCACGAGCAAGAAGAAAGGGAGAGGCTCTTCCAGTTTAGAGCTTATCTTAGACCGAAGCTCTTTATGAGGGGAGTCTTCTATTCCCTTGCAAAAATCCTTAGTGTAGCAAGAGGAGCTTGATGTGGATCTGTTAAGGTGCTTCTTTTATGCCATACCAGTGGGGTAAAATAAGAGGGGGGTGAGTGGGGAGAGGGAGAAGAAGGAAAAGAACAGCAATGGCAGGTGAAGAAGCTGACAAGGGTAAAGGCGCACTTTAGCAAAGCTATCGTGTACCGAGAGAGTTTTAGAAGAAGAGAAGCATTTCGGCTGCTTGTTGGTCTCAATGACTCTTACTTACCTTCTAATTCTGTCGATGAATTTGATATTCACACACACACACACACATGCACACACAAAAAATCCTAATCAAATTTATTCCATGCATGTCTTTTTCTCCTTCTTATATTCTTCCATCTGCTTTATTTTTATTTTTCTTTTTAAGATTATTTGACTAATTAAAATTCCTCTTTTCCTCTTACTATACTTCTTCCCCAAATACACCTTTATATACATCATATTTTTTTTGGTAAAACAACCATTCCATTGAAGCAATATGTTAAATATGAATATTACATAAAGATTCATCATAGAAAAGTTCATTCAATTTAAATTAATATCACCAAATCCCTAAAACTAATAGCATTAAGATAAAACCCAATTTGATTGATCAATTTAACCACCAAAACCATAAAAGGCCCTATGCTGCCTCTGTAAGGCGTACACACTTGATGTTATGCACACAATATCTTTTGCCCTCTCAATCTTTGATAAATGACCAATATTTCGGCCAAGATCATCTTGGAAATTCTGACCAATACCTTATGATGGTGCTTCTGGTTTAAAGTGTTGATGAATGAAAGAACCAATATCCTAAGTCTGATTGAAGCTTATGGATTTACAATTTGCAGACAAGCCCAATTCTGATTATAGGTTGTTGGCAATTAATGTTCACAACAAGACTAGGAACGACATCGAATCGGGTCTTTTATCTTGTTGATGATAGTTTTAGGGATTTTGGTGATGTTAATGTAAATTGAATGAGCTTTTCTGATGATTATCTTCATGTAATGTTCGATATGTTGCTGCAATGGAATGGTTGTTTACTAAAAAAAAAAAAAAAGAAAGAAAGAAAAAGGTGGTGTATATAAACGTGTATTTGGGGAAGAAGTATACTAAGAGCAAAAGAGAAATTTTAATTAGTCAATTATTTCTCCATTAAAAAAGGTTTAATGCCGTGGGTTTTAAAAGAGCTAACAAGAGAAAAAAATAAATAAATTGGAAGACTTGTAGCGTATTTGGAATAGTCTTATCTAAAATCTGATAAGTGTCTATCTGATAAGTGTTTTATAAGAAATAAGTATTTGATTGGTTTGTTATCTAAAATGCTGTTATAAGTTACTTTGATAATAATCTTATCAATTTTGACTCATGGTATTTTAAATTTATAATTAAATAATAAATTATAAAATATAAATATTAATTAATTTTTATTTTTTAAAAAATTAAATTTTGAAATTTTAATTTTTAATATTTATTTTTTAACATTTTTTATTTTTTATTTTTTATTTTTGGTTTTTAAATTTTAAATTTTTTATTTTAATTTTTAATATTTAATATTTTATTTTTAAATTTTATTTTAATTTTAAAATCTTAAATTTTCTTTACTTTAAATTTTTTAATTTTTATTTTTAATTATTTTCTAACAAATAAGATATAAGATAAGATATAAGTGCCCTAAACCCAACTTATTTTTTATAACTACAAATAAGACATTATCTTATAAGTGTTTTATAATAAGCTGATAACAAACAATCTGTTTTAAATAAGTTGTCAAATAATACAAGTATTTTATAATAAGCTCCAAACAAACACAGCATTAGTTGTCCCAATTCTAAAAGGTCAAGGACTTCAATATCCTAGTCAATGAGGCTCTTAATTTGCACCAGCCAACATTAAATCCACAAAGTAATTAAAGCAAGAAAGATTATCATGTATGTTTCTGCGGAAATCTAGGGATAATTAATCTAATTAAGTCTAAAGAAAAATGTTGAAAACTAAAGAAACATTAAAGACAATATGCTACAAGATTTAGATGAGTCTTACAAGATCAGCTTATCCACTAAGCTCTGTCGTATCCTGCTATTAATTGGTAACGGGTGAAAAAGCATAAATTTATGCAATTCTCTAAGCAGTGAATTAAGACATGGAATACCACAAGGTCTTTTATTTAATGAAAATTTCAATTTGATCAAATATAGAAAAGACTAATATTTGAGTTACTACATTTTCTACATTCTTGTATAAGAAACATTAAATGCAATTTACGAAATTGCTTTTCAAGTTAATTTCGTAAAACCGTTATAAGAGATGTTTTTACTCAATACAAGCTAAGAAGAGAAAAATGGCATTGAGGAGAACATCAGATAAACCCATAATTATACCTACAATTTATGTATTCATAATCATTTACGTGTTTGCTATAGATATATTTGCACGAATTCATGGATTGAGAATTAACATGATCTCAAGGGACTCAATTGACTCGCCACTCTTTCCTCTAAGCATGAACTTAGAAGATCGACACCGAAAAATTGCCGAACTTTTTATGATACGTCATTCTCATCTCACTCATTGGACAACTTCGTCCAGAAATCATTGGAGCCGGAATATAAAACTAACCATTAGTTCAATACAACCTCTTTTATCGCACGCATTAACTTCTACGTATTGAACACCATTGTTGGCACTCAAATTATACAAACCCTATTTAACAATTGACCTAAGCCATGATGACACATGGATGTAATGTGAAGGTTGTAGGAAATGCTTTCGACTAAAAGGGTGTTTGGCTTTGTTTATTTTGGGTGCTTATAAGCACTTAGGAAAAAAAAAACACCCTCTCATATATTTTTAACTATTTAGGTGCTTATAAGCATCAAATAAGCAAAGCCAAACACCCTCTAAGAAATGGCAACTTCAAGTACAAACAATATAGGTCCTTCCGACCTTTACCTTGTAACCATCAATTATGTGTTACTAAAACATGTCAGTGAACAACATGTCTTTACCAATTTAAACATATTGCTTCAGGCAGCAGGGAAGGTTTTCTTGGTCATGAAACATTCACTTTCTCGACAGGCAATAGAACGCCGAGAAGATTTCGCGACTTAATTAGCATTTGGTTGTGGCCTGAGAAATTCCATCTCGTTCGGACAAAATGATGGTTCGCACAACGTAATAGCAGGCGTTTTAGGACTAGGGACAGGGCCAAGATCATTCTTGAGACAGTTGGATCAGTTCACAAATGGTCGGTTTTCTTATTGTTTGCCGTCTTGGACATCAAGGCAGGGCACATCAACGATATTATACTTTGGAAATGAGGCAAAGATTAGAGGACGAGTGCAAACACCAACACTGGCACCAGATGTGCTTAGGTACCATTAAGAGTTATCATTTCATTTAAAAATTTAAATTGGTAGAGAGTATATTGAAATACTTCTTTATTTATTGAGCTTAACACATCTCCTCATGCGCAGGCAAAATTTATTTAGTGTCTTACACATGAATAATTTTAATATTTTTTAAAAAGGTGACAGTGAGTTTCAAACTCATAATTTAGACTCTAATATTATGTTAGAGTTATTATTTTATTTAAAAACTTAAATTTATAGAACTAATATTAATTTATTTATTTATTATGCTTAACAGATACTACGTTAAAGTACCTAACATAAATGTGAAAGGAACACGACTGGCGGCGATCCAGCATCATTTCAGTTGAGGGCTGGTGGTGCTGGAGGAGTCCTGATTGATCCAGGCGTTGGACACGCTTTAGAAATGTGCACTCAGCTGTAAAATCGGCCATGGTGCAACACTTTCGAGGTTATAACATGAACCCTGGCGGGAGGTTAAATAGGTTGTACGACCTTTGCTACGGAAGAACACAGAGGAGTATTGCGTTGCCGATAGTGACCATCCACTTCGAGGGAGGAGTTAACCTTGCACTCAGAGGGTTTTCGACTTTATTTATTTTAGGTATTAATAAGTATTTAGAAAAAAAAATATTTAAATACATATTTTTTTTGTTTAGATGTTTATAAACACCAAATAGGTAACGCCAAACACCCTCTAAACAACCAAGCTGTGTTTCAAGATTTTGGGTACGGATTTTGCATGATAATTATGCCATTTGATGGTCAAGGGCCAAATGTTATTGCCTTATTGTTATTGGTGCATTTCAACAAGCCAACCACAGGTTTTTGTTTGATACGAGAGCGTCCACTTTGTCTTTCGTGCCTGAAACTTGTTAGAATGTTTGTGTGATTATGGTTGCTTTTCTGTTTGAATTCAACTTCAGCATAGGAGCATGCATCTATATCATAGTGTGCTCAAAGCAAATAAATGTTAATTTTGATAAAATTTAAGTATGATGAAATGAAACTTATTTCTCTAGCATATCATAGAAGTATTATCATGTTTTATAAATATCAAAATAATTATTAAAAATACTTTTTAATTTTGAAATTGAACATATTGTTTTAATTTATATCACATTATATAATTACTGAAACTCGTGCATCTCATGAGTAAATATGTTAGTATATTATAAAACAGACTTCATATCTTATGTAGTTCTGTCATGTGTCACCATGTTATTCCATTTTTTCTCCTCTAAGAAGATTTCCTCCTTGAACAATAACTTTGAGTATTATTTTTTATCAGCAAAAAAAATTTTTTCCTCAATCAAAATTTCTGCTTAATAGAATATAATTATTTTGGCCAAGTTCCATAATATTTTTAGGGTTAAATTATATGCATATATATATACATATTATACATATATATATATATGTATGTGTAGATAAATATACATAAATTTGCTACCTCTCGTGGGGCCCACACAAAAACCGACTCGTGAGACGAGTGGGACACTCTAGTCAAACAATAAAACCAACGTCTCCTCTGACTCCCAACCCCACGTTAATTTTTCTCTTTTCTAATTGCAGATGAGACGCGGAAAGAAAACAAAATGCAAAACATCGGTTAGCAATTTGTTTTTTCTCTCTTTAATCTTTTCAAGTTTTTTATTATATATATGAATTACTTCTTGTTCTTCTCTTTTCCTACATATTCTGTTAGAAAAGAAGCTTCAATATGTGACTTTTGTCCTTATATGTGCTATGTTTCACATATTTATGTATGATTTTAGTGTAGTCGGGCTCTAACATGGTCCCTATTAACAACCCCACATACTTGTTTGTGTGATTAAGGTATTCTTTCCTCTCAGTTTATCTGAAAATTCGTATTATGTGCATCAAAATTTCATGAGAGTTAAGGTGAACCGCACTGTAGATTTTATAAGTTATTTGTTTTCAAACCTTTGGTGGTTTTTGTTTTATTGAGTATTCTTAATTGGGTTGTTTAGGCTCTGTTTGGTCTAATGGTGATATTTTAACTGGTGAGATATAAAGCTTTTAGCGTTAGATTTTTTATTAAAAGTGTTATTAAATAAAATTCATTCATTGTTTGGAATGGCATTTTATAAGTTGTGCATTTACCTCTATTGAAATTTCAAAATTATAGAGTAGCATTTTTTATGAAAGAAGAAAAGAAATAATCTTTGACATGATGTAGAAATAGTTTTTCAAAAGTATTTTTTGAGAAGTTTTAATTTGGAGCTTCTGATTTTTTAGCTCTATTTAGCTTTAATTTTTATGTAAAAACACTTTTAAAAGTTTGTTAAACAGGTAATTTTAACTTTTAAACTTATGAAAAGCACTTTTAAGGATCTAAAAGTTGGGTCAAGAAGACTCTTAAAGAATTTTTTCTAATTCAACATCTATTATCAAGGGACAAAATGAGTAAAATTGTTATGGTGCTCTACAAGTGTACCGACCTTGTGGTATAAAAATTTTCTCATAATTCTCTTATGATTACTGAAAACAAGCAAACATCTCACTATCTAGAAAATTGTCATTTTAATAAATCGTTAATTTAAAATAAGCACAAGCCCCCCTTACAGTCCTCTAAGAGTGACCCCTATGTAGTACATATGTCAAATAGTTATCTTAGTTATGTTAAAAATGAGAATTTTTTGGATGAAAAGGAGGGTGCGTGTGCTTGTTCTTAGTGATCATAAAAAAAATTATGAGGAGTTTTTGTACCATATAAAAATCCGATACACTCAATCATAAGAAAGTTATAAAATTTACCTAGGACAAAACTATATTCAAGCTACTAATGGTCTCAGCCTCTTGATGTAAGATTAGAATTATAATTTTAAGAGTGAGGATATCTTTAGGATACTTTGAGCCTGAAAATCACTAAAAGAAATTACTCATACATGACTAGTACATTGAGTTGAGATCAAATCCTGCATCCACCCTTGTGTGCATCCACCAAAAACTAAAGCTTTATGATTGAAGTCCATAATCTTTATATGTAAAATGGTTGAGTGGGCACTCAACCAATTTATTTTTTCTTAAGAAAATTAGTGATTATTCTTTTTTCTTTCCTTTGTTTGTTCAATTCTTTTGTTTAATGCTTGAGTAAGATGTCAGGTACCTCCCCTTGGTTGCTTTATTTTTTATATTCATCTATTTTTGATATTTAATCAAATTTTTTATTGTTGATAAATTGATAAAAATGTTTTCAAAAGATAAACTAATTTTTTAACTTTTAATCTTACTGTGACGTAGAACCTTATGATTTTTCCTTCATTTTTTTCAATATTTTCATTGTGGTAATTATGGTACTCTTAATTTTTGAAAGTTGGGGTGCAGCATGGAGGTTTCTTTTTTGTTTGATACTTGGGATGATTTTTTGTTTTTTTTCATTTGATATTTGGGTGGAATTTCACGTAACACCATGTGTTTACTTTTCTATTCTTTTCGTAGAATTTCATATAACACCATGTGGTTACTTTTCTTTTTTTTTTTTCCGTGTCTTATTTATTTTTGAGTAGTTAATGTCAATATTTTAACAAAAATGATAAATGGATTTCAAAAAAGTTAATTAATTTCTTGACTTTTATCCTTTTTATTCTAAATCTCATAAATATTTAATTAGATAAAAAGTACAAGTTCAATACATCATTAAATTCTTTAATCTATAAAACTAATTCACATTTAATTACATGATCATCTAAATTACACAAAATATAATATAAAAATATATAATAACGTGACATTGCAGGTCAATGTACTAGTTTAACCAACTATTATGGAACGTGCTTATGTAAATACTGATTCTAAAACATTATACTGATTACTATTCGACCTAAGCGTTTATGGCAGTTAATGTTGTGCTAGTTTTAGCATAGGATTACTTGACTAAATACTCTGTTGATGGGTGTCAAATTCACCAAAAATAAAGTTTCTACTTTACCTCACTATTTGCAATAGTGGTGAGAAGGGTCGAACCTATAGGGATTGATTTAAAATATATTCTTTTATGCCAAGATGAAAGAACAAGCAAAATACAAGAAAGGGGGGTTGACAATTAAAAATAAATAAATAAATAAATAAAACTAAAGAACTAATAACAAATTAAAATCAAGCAAAATAATTAAGAAAAAGAATTAAATGATAAACTACCTAGCCGAGGGTGTATTCTTTGTTTAGGCCTACAAATCTGATCCTAGATGCAAATATGACTTTCGCCTATTTTGATAAACAAGTTATGGTCGTTGGCACGGCCTAACAACCTCATCTTTCCATTCAATGTTGATAATGGTTTAAACCCTCTACGCTTTTCCCCACTATCATCTTACCTATTAGATGGTCTAACTCGCGGAGATGCCCGCATGGTCTATCTAATGGCAGCACTAGATTCTAGAAAGACCTGATTCTAAAAGTCGATTATCTCGTGGCAATCGCTCAATTAGATTATGTGTTTACATAGGAGACCTAGTTACCAATATTTTTAGATTAATTAATTAATCTATTTGGCTGCCTATCATCAAGCAATTGAATAATCACCAGCAAATTAAACAATCACAAGACAATATTAATTCTTAAAATAGTAAACACACAAATACCAAGATAAAGCGAAAGGAGAAAATCTGTTAGATCTCACAAATTTTGTAGAACCATAAACTTCGAATTAACCCCGGCTAGGATAAAAATCTGACGATTAAATGCCTAGAAGAAAGAAAAATATTTACTGAAAAAAATAATGAATAAAAGCTTCCCTCCTTCCTACGTAGTGCCCTAGAGAATTTATAGAAAAATATCTAACCTAGGAGTCCTCTCAGATAAGGAAACTCTTTTAATGCTAATAAAAATAAAAAGGTAAATAACCAAAAATCTAATCCTTGCTAAAATAAAACTCTTCCAAAATATTAATTTTCCTTTTAGAACTAATACTTATTTTTGGTTGACAATTTCTCTTCAAGAAACGTGTAAAATATCTTCCAATTCCCGGTCAAACTTGGTCAATCCCGCGTAGAACTTTCGGGCTCGCTTTCAAGGTGGCAAAATCAATTTCAACTGCTCCAAACATGGTCAAAAGTCCCTTCAATCCATATATATCACTTCCATCTTCTTTTCCAAGCCCATTTATGTCAAAATATAAGAAATAACATCAATTAGGAAGCATCTAATTCCAAAATCAAGCACAAATAATCATAGATTTAAAACGCATTTTGGACTTATCAGTAGCTGCAGTCATAATTTTGAAATTTTCATTCTGCGAGAGCTCAAGAGTAGCTATCCATAGTATAGCATAGAAATAAATTAAGAATGGGTAGATATTTTCATTTTAAACAATGCATGATGTTAATAAGGAAGAGACATAAAGATAAAGATAATGGTTTAAAGGTTTCGTACCTTTTAGAGTACTAGTCTACTCTATTTATAATATTATGAGAACAAAAAAATATGATATCTCTTTCGATGTGGGAGAGAGACTTATTATAATAATATACTATCTAACTCATACTTAACACTCCCCCTCAAGCTGGAGCATATAAATCATAAGTGCCCAACTTGTTACAAATATATTTAACCCGAGAACCACCAAGAGACTTTGTAAATAAATCAGCTAACTGATCACTCGAGCTAATGAAAGAAGTAATAATCTCCTTGGATAATAGCTTCTGCCTAACAAAGTGACAATCTATCTCAATGTGTTTAGTCCTTTCATGAAACACTGGGTTTGTGGCAATATGTATCGCAACCTGATTATCGCAAACAAGTTTCATAGGACTTGAACAGGTGACTTGAATCTCTTTCAGAAGACTTTTTACCCATATCAACTTACAAGTGGCTACTGTCATAGCTCGATATTCTAATTCAGCACTTGAACGGGCCACTACATCTTGTTTCTTACTCTTCCAGGAAACAAGATTTCCTCCGACAAACACACAGAAACCAGAGGTGGACCTTCTATCAGTCGGACTACCTGCCCAATCAGCGTCTGAGTACCCAACAACCTCCATGTGCCCATGGTCGCTATACAGCAAGCCTTTCCCAAGTGAGCCTTTACTATACCATAAGATTCGAATAACTGCTTCCCAATGTCTTTCTCGTGGAGAGTTCAGAAACTGACTGACAACACTTACTGCAAAAGAGATATCCGGTCGAGTAACTGTAAGGTAATTGAGTTTTCCAACTAACCTTCTATATCTCCCCGGATCTGATATCAACTCCCCTTCATCTGGAAGAAGCTTCATATTCGGGTCCATAGGTGAGTCACAAGGTCGCATACTAAGTAATCCTGCCTCACTCAACGTATCTAATGCATATTTACATTGGGTAATAAATACCCCTTGCTTCGACTGTGCAACCTCAACACCCAAGAAATAGTGAAGCGGCCCTAGGTCTTTGGTTTGGAATTGCTGATGAAGAAAAGCCTTTAACTCATCAATCCCGTTGCTATCATCACCTGTTATAACAATATCATCTACATACACAATCAAAAGAAGCCATTTACCGGATGAGCATTGTTAGAACACCGAATGGTCCACGTTACAACGAGTCATATATATATGTGTGTATATATATATATATATTTATACATCTCTTTGACATTTTAAGTTGTATATTTTTTTAATGGCATAAAAATCATATTCAATCAACACATAAGTTATTAGCACAAAAATCATAATCAATTTAGTTATCTCTTAGAAGTGATGACTTATGTTCAGATTACTTATGAGGTATAGGGGTAAAAAAATTGTTTTGTGTGTGAGAGAGAGAGAAGTTATAATTATCTCCTTTTCTCTTAAAAATATCATCACCAATAAAAAAATGTTTAATGGTAATACGAAACTAGAAGTCATTTGGATTGACTTATAAAAAAATTACTTAAAATGCTTTTGACTTTAAGTGATTTTTTTTCTTATTTTCAGTTTTAAGTAGTTATATGTTTAAATAAAAGTTGTAGCTATAAAAATAAATATTTACATATTTAATTAAAATAGGTTGAAAAGTATCTTATAATGTTAAATAACTATCAAGGACATAAAAATAGAAGTTCATTAAAATACAACATAAATATAGTTATTTATTTATTTCTTAAAATTATATTATCAAAATTGTTATATAATATACGTATATAATAATTATTAAATAAACTATAATATTAAAAATGAAAAGATAAGTATAAAATACAAGGGCAAAGATATTGTAGTAATAAAGATAAAAAAATAAAGTAAGATAGTAAATGATTTAATTAAACTTACTTTTTTTTTTCAAAATATTTAAAGCCATAAAAAATAAAATTGAAAGTGAGAGCTTTTTTTTATTTTTTACTTAAAGACACTTAAAATTAATAATTTTTTAATTAAAACAAACCCGTCTTCCAACTTAAATTAGGTTTTAAGTAAATTTAAGCAGCTTAAAAACTAACATATTAAACACCCTCTCTCACTAATTGAAGTGCTTTGAAAAAAAATGTTAGATGATAATATTCTTCAACTTTGTTACAAAATGAACTAGATAGCCCCATAAAATTTGAGATTTTAAATAACCTACTAAAAATGACACAAGTTTACCTGATTGATATACATTTGTAAAATTAACCTATTAATTAATAACAATTCCAAAAATATAGCAAATTAAAAGGCATTTGCTTTTTTTTTTTTTGGCTTTTCGCAGCCAAGGGGGGCCCCACGATAGCAGCGAGCCCCACATAGTCAACACGACGAATGACTCGACTCTCTAGTCAACGAAAACTATTTCTATATTGATATTCGAGACAAAAATCCTTTTCAAAATATTTCTTCTCTCTCTATTCTCTAATTACCTAAAACAAGTGTAAACTTCATATAAATTTTCTAATAGAGGCGCTGAAACGCACACACAAGGCAGCAATGGGTCAGCAATTCGTCTTTTTTCTTTCATTTTTTTCTATTTATGTTGTATATTTTCTGTCATTTTATTCTGTTAGAAAAAGCTTTAATATGTGTGTGTGTTTTTCTTTTTATAAAAATCTTTATGGTATGTGCCATGTTTCACATATGTATGAATGATTTCATGTGTTCGAGCTCTAAAATTGTCCGTATTAGCTACCCATTATGTTTATTTGCTTAGAAAATTATTCTTCTTGGTTTATTCGAGTGAGTGTTCTCTGTACCAGATTGCAAATGCTGCAAATTACTTCCCTGCCCTTTTGTTATATTGAGTTTTATTAATTGGGTATTTTAGTGAATTTTTTCTATATATGTATATGTATATATATGTGTGTGTATGTGTGTGTGTATGTACGTACATACATACATGCATACGGACAAATACGCACACACAGTGACGGAGCCATGTTGGGGCTGCATTTGCAGTGTGAGAGCCCGTTTAACTTCTTTGGATGTGCTTCTAAGTTATTGATACTTTATGAGTAGTTTTTGATGCTTATAACAAGTGATAAATAAGTAGAGACCCAAGGGTGAGCTTCTGGCGGTTAGCTTCTAGCGCTAGATAATAGACATCAGGCATTCTGAGCTGGAAGGAGGCGATTCAATGTTGCACCATCTTCCACTCTTATCGGGATCCGGAGTCTTTCGAGAAAAGGTCCCATCCTTCAGTATCAATATCATGATTGGGTCAACCAAGCCAGATCATGAGTGTAATATCATGATCGGGTCGACCAGGCTAGATCATGAGTGAATAGTAAATAAATGTCTATGCGCGTTTCTGCTTGCTTTTCTGTTTTCCATTAGCAGAGTTCTACCATCCAAATGGTGTCTACGAGGAGATTATAAGCTAATTCATTCAGCATAATCAGCGCACTAATCTTTCTATGTGTCTGGAAATGCAATACAGATTTGTTGCTTTGAAATCTGCCACTAATCCAGAATAGTAGTTGCTGAAATGGCTACGGTTAATTGTCTATTTTCATTGACAATACTAAAACTGGGCTAGTTGTGAATGCAGACCATCAAGAGAAGTCAGCTGTTCTGCCTCAAGCTTTTGATGTTATAAGTAATCTTCCTGACAATGTTATAGAAACCGTCCTGATGTATTTGCCAACACGAGATGCTGTGAGGACGAGTATTTTAGCAAGGAAATGGAGGTATCGTTGGGCCAAACTCCCACAATTGATACTTGATGAAATGTTGTGGAATAAAACAATGCTAAAACATTCAGCTAACGTCAAACTAGCAATGATATTATACCAGCTTATGTCGCTTCACGAAGGACCAATCATCAAGTTTTCTCTCTCCATTCATGAATTGGGAATCTGTCCTGAAATTGATAACCTGATCTTTATCCTCTCAAGGAACGGTATTGAGGATCTTACCCTTGAGATGTGGACAGGTGAGTGCTACAGGTTGCCACGATCTTTTTCGAAGTGCCACCAATTGAGGCATTTGAATCTTCGGTCTTGTTTGATTGGGGCCACACTTGAGTTTAGAGGTTTTAGTAGGCTGACTGGCTGAGTACACTAAAGCTGTATAAAGTTTCTATTGATGCTGAAGTGCTTGGATGTTTAATCTCTAGTTCCCCCTTACTTGAGTTATTGGAGCTGAGTGACTCCACCGGCAAGTATGATATTGAAATTGATGCTCCTAATCTGAAAAATTTCTGCATCGGAGGTCTAATGAAATCAATGGTCTTCAGAAGAGTTCCACTTCTGGCTTCGCTTTCAATTGTAATTGCATCGGAGGTCTAATGAAATCAATGGTCTTCAGAAGAGTTCCACTTCTGGCTTCGCTTTCAATTGTAATTTATCAGGATAAAGATGGAAGAAAGAATTGGGAAGGAGTAACGAGCAACATAATCGAATTCTTTGATGGTCTGTCTTCTCTTGAGCACCTCCACTTGTGCTTTGGTGTAGTCTTGGTAATTGTTTTGTCCCAACTTTAATTCTTGAATTTGTTGTGTGAACTATGATTTTTAACTCTCTCTTTGCACTTGTTTCTGCTAGTCATTGGCTGCAGATGGAGTCCCAAGAAGTCTCCAGACTAGTTTAATCTACCTTAAAGATCTTATTCTATCTGAAATAGTGTTAGATGAATTGAAGGAGCTGTCAGTTTCACTTTGCTTCGTCAGAAACTCCCCCAACTTAAAGCATATTGTTATTGACGTGAGTAATGTTGAAGTTTTTTCTCACAAATAGTATTCTATAACATAGTTATCTTATTAATGTGTTTTAATCATTTTTCTCTTAGTTGTTCATTCAACCTGCTTCTGACTCGAAGACCGTTTTGGAAATCCTTAAAGAGGAATTTCACTCAGATTTAATGCTGAATAAACTTGAGGAAGTGAAACTGCAAAATGTTATCGGGAAAATTGCAGAATTAGAATTTGTTAAGCTTCTATTAGCTAAATCACCAAGTCTGGAGAAAATGTTAGTTCATCCTGGGAAAGAGGTTGCTGATAATGGATACAAGATCCTCAAGGAACTGACAAAATTTCGGCGTGCATCGAAGGAAGCAGAAGTAATTTATGTAGACGCAACGGAGAATCAAGTTTGATGTCTCAGGTATATGCAAGTTGTATAGATCATTGATTCGAGAGTGGACAAAAAGGAGTTGGTAAACCCCTGGACCCTTTTGTTGATTAGGTCCTAGATTAGAGCTACTAAGCAAGTAGAAAACAGTGGTGGTTGAGGGTGACATGCCAGTTGGACCCAGAGGTTGCTGGTTAAAATGTGCTAGTTTTGTCTAATTGCAAGTGAGGAACATGGAAAACACAAGTTCTTTTTAATCAACCTAATTGCATATATGTTCTGAAAATGATGCCTCCTTAAATTGATTATATGTTTTGACATGACAAATCAATTAAATGCTTTTTGTTTCTTCTTCTAAAATTTTTGTGGGATACTCGAGCTGTTTCTTTGTTTGTTAATCACCATTGATCTCAGCAGAATTCTGCCTTTGTTTTAGGAAAATGTGTGTATGTGTGTGTGTTTGTCGTGAGGGTTGTTGAGGTGCATGTGTGATGTATCATAGGAGAATATGATATCTAGTAAGATCAGTCAGGACACAAGAGTCCAGATGAATTTAGTTCGTGCTATGTCGGGGTAGGATTGAGCACGGATCGGGATGATTCGGCAATTCAGTCATTTCCTGCTTTGTTCCATTGTTTTGGGATATAAATTTTTCGTTCTTGTACTCGTCCTAAGATATTTGCATCCTGTCTAGTCCTCTCCAGAAGTTTTTGGGAATTTGGAATCAGATGGTCTGGGTTTTGATTGGTAATAAACTAGTTTTATCCTCGTGCCCTGCACGGGAGCTGATCGAAAAATATATTACAGGAAAAATAAGGACCATAAGAAATATATATTAGATATTAACATAACTATTATAGAAAAAATGCATGGAGGACTACTTATATTTAAAGAAAAAATCTTGAAGCATGATTAAATTAAATTTTAAATGAGGTTCGTAAGAACTTTATGCTTAAATGGTTAATAGAGGACGGCAATAAATTGTGATAGATTTAATACCATGTATGGAATTACATTACAGGTATATTTATAAGTAATTAGTTCTCGTTTTGGATGAGAATTGTTAGTCAAGTAAATAGGTTATTATTGAATGCACTTAAATTTGAGTAAAACTGTTCGCAAACAATTTTTTATATAATAAAAATAGACAGAATTAACATAATAATAACAACACCCTATATGAAAATGTTGAATAGGAAAAATATTGTATATTCAAATGCAATACGCGAAAAAATGAATTAAATGTAAGAGAAGTTATAAAAGGTAATAAAATGATCACAATTGGAATTGCCCAAATTAAACACATAACAAAGAAATACATATAGAATATATAGCACGATGGACACATTAACTTTTATTATGCTGTTTACCATGGTGTTCGACTTCATGAGAAATGTCTACATACAAATTAAATACCAATAATATATGTACAAAATAAATAAATTTATAGTAAAAAAATTAAATAATGTTAATTTAATAATAGCTGTAACTTAACCATAGTTAAATTCGTAGAATAAATACGATGCTTAATCCTCAAATTTCCTCCATTCTGAAAAACTGTAAAACTTAAAAATGGAGGAACACTCTCCTTCCTTCAGCAAATGCTTCCACCTACCCCACAAATATGCCCTCATAGTAGCATGTACCCTATCCCCGTGAAATAGCTGGAGAAATAAGGAAAAAAAAAATTAACAACTTTAAAAAATGGTGCAACTGAGGAGAGAATGACCAAAATATCTTGATTTTATAAATTTTATACCAAAATAACTAATTTTGGAAACAAATGAATTAAATGACCGTCTTAGAGGGTGTTTGGTTTGGCATTTTTTCTGGATAACCCTTCTTAAAGCCTAATTTAAACTAATAAAAGTGTTTGTTTTAATTAAAAACGTATTTTTTTTAAATGGCTTTAAGTAGAAAATAAAAAGCTCCCCAACCTTAGCTTTTGCTTTTTATGGCTTTAAGCACTTTGAAAAAAAAAAACAAGTTTGACCAAATCATTTATTATCTTATCCTTACCTTTTTATTTTTATTACTAAAATATATTTACTCTTTTATCTTATACTTACCTTTTTAAATTCTATTTTAATGTCTTTAATAGTTATTTTAACCATATAACTTACTTTCCAATCCATTTTAATCAAACATGTAAATAATTTTTTTTATAACTATAACTTTTATTCAAACACATAATTACTTAAAGTTGACAATAAAAAAAACCACTTAAAATTAGAAATATTTTAAGCAGCTTTTTTATAAGCCAATCCAAACACCCTCTTAGGCAACTTAAGTCCTATTTACCTACAGAAAATTAGAATTGTTTTTTAGAAAATTTTTCTATAGAAAATTAAAAATAGAATATCATATTTACAAAGAAAAATTTTCTAAAATGAGAACTAGAAAATAGTTTTTGAAATTTTTAGGCAACTCTTCCAGGGTTTCCTTTGATAATTTCGGAGTGTCTTTTAACAATTCTCCACTTTGAAAACAGGCCTAAAATTCCAAAATTTAAGTTGATCCTTAGTTCGATTCTCCTTATTGTCTTATTAGTTGTTCTTTACTATCTTTTTTAACTTCATCTAATTCTTAATCATACTCTTTGAAACTTGAAAATAATTCCAAATTTTTTCAATGTATTTTTAATTTTATAAAAGAGAAAATATTTGAAAGTTATTAATAAATCAATGCATTTTTAATTTTATAATAGAAAAAACTGTTTTCCATTTTCAATTGATAAACAAAATTTCAACTATCATCTCAGTTTCCTATAAAAAACAAGAACTCTAATTTTCTTAGAAAACTGAAGTTAGAAAATAGAAAACAATTTTCTTTTTATAAGTAAACAGGGCATTCGTTTCTTGAAGACACAAAGTTTACATTGATAATGGTAACATGGCAATAAGGAATCATGCATGTCTCATTTTAATGGTAAGCGATATAAATATCAAAATAGTCAAATACAAGGAATTATACATGTCATTTACTAAGTAATAATCATCTTGAACATGTTTCACATCATTTTAACAGAACCAATCTGCTTCAAGAAACTACTTTAAAAATAATTGTTTAATTAATCAAGACGTACATGTCATTTTAATGATAAGGGATGTAAAATGCTAACAAATGCATGCTAAGTGAGCTAACATCGCTATATTTTGAATCTTTTAGTGAAAAATGGAGAAGTTAATTAGTTGCTTTTTTTAGTGAAAGATCCAATTTTCTATTTATTTTTTTAATGATCCAACTAGCAAACTCAGTTGATGCATGGCCTTGGACTGTATCAAAAAGATGGCAACTGAAGAATCAAGGGAATGGACTCTACTACTTAAATGAAAATTGCACGCCTCCTAGTAAATCTAAAGAGAGAATGCTATTTAACTGCATAAGTTTTTGTTTAAATGGAGAAGTTAATTAGATGCTTAATTTGGTGGAAGATCCAATATAATTATTTATTTATTTATTCTAATTGTTCTAATAATTTAGCAAACTCACATTTAGCGTAATTTGTTTAGAGCTTGCACGTGTACAGTTTTAATGTGGGTGGCGTTAAGGTTCGATCCTAAGATCGTTTGATTTCTAAACTCTGACACATGACTTTGCATTGCATTGATCAATAAGCTCTACATCAAAAAGATGACAACTCAAGAAGAGTCAAGCGGGTTGGTCTCTCCCCAAAAAATTTACCACCATGAACATAATAACGTGGCTACCATAAGTTTAAAAATATTAATTTCTAAACCTGCAAGGCCAAACCAATGCAACTCGGACTATCCAAAATATTGAAACTCAGAGCAACTAAACCATAAACTATTAATGACATTAAAAGATAATTCAAGTGGTTGAGATTATTTTTATCATGAGTAATGACCTGAATTCAAATTCTGTGGTAGAGGGCGGAGGGTTGGGTTGGGTTGGGCGATAGCTATACAGTGATTGTAGTTTGGATGCAATTAACACCACAACAAAAAGGAGGATTGTCTGCAATCACCATAGTTTAACATGAGTCGAGACCAATTGAAAGCAATAAAATAAGCTGCCTGCTTGGAGTGTAAGAAAATAACAAACCTAATGAGTGGACCAATTTTGATTCACCATCTATATTACAAGTCTATCTAAGATATACATGAAATTAGAAGTGAACAAAGTTATACAAGTTTAACTAATATATTGTTAATAAAATAAATAAATAAATACATTAATATTATCTCTATAAGTTTAAATTTTTAGATATCGTTATTCTAGCTTAGGACTTTTCTCATCGTATTTGGTTTGATTTGGTTTGGTTTGTGAACCAATTCTAAACCATTTGAAACTAATCCATTATGTTTTAAATGTAAAATAACCAAACCAATCTGAATTTATTAATTTAATCTGTTTATCCAAAACATGGTCACCCTACTCTCTAGAATCAGCCTTTTAAGTGCCAAAATTCTATGTTAACCCCAAATATTTTAAAAATTAACTTATTGACCCCAACTAAGAGACTACAACGTCATCATTTGTTCCAATTAGGGCTTGTTTGGATTTGTTTTTTTTAAAGAAAGAATACTTTTAATAAGAGAAATACATTTTTTAAAATAACTATTTGGATTAACTTTTAAAAATTAAAACTTAAAAAAAAGCCCAAATGTCACTTTTTATAAATTAAAACTTTTAACTTTTAAAAAAATCATTTTTTTCAAAAATAATTAAAAACTTACTATTATTATTTTTGGGGTCAAATAAAAAATTATTATTAAAAAAAAAAAACAATCCAAACCAGCGTAGACAAGGGATATTACACAGTGTGTCTCGTCATCTTCTTGAGTACTCTAAAACGCTACTTTGGCACTGTTCAACTCTTTCTGTAGAGACGCTGGAAAAGCCCAAGGGCGATAAAGAAAAGCTTATGGGTAAGCAGTTTTTGCTTTTACTTTTCTTTTCCTTGTATGTTATATATTATTACTTGTTGCTTTTTTCATATATTTGGGTGTTGTCTTTCGCATGTTGACGGATGATTTTATATGCTTATAAGCTAAAACATGAACATGGCTTGTATAGTTGTGTTAGCTGACGACTCATATGTTAATGTTGTTCTATTTGTGCGTAGGATTAGTTAACTAGCTCTCTCTTGGAGGATAAATACTTTGTAGCTGCACTCACAAATTTGAAATTTCATTCTGCAAGAATTGCTATTAGAAATAAATCAAGAATGGTATTTTCATTCTAAAGAATGTATGGTAAACAAATGCCAATATGAATTTCTGCTTGCTTTCCCATTTCGCATTAGCAAAGTTGTAGCATCTAAATGGTGTCTATGAGGAGATGATAAGGTCATTCTTCCACAGCAAAGTTGTAGCATCTAAATGGCTGCAAGGAGATTAGTTTATCTTATGTCTGGAACTGTGATTCGTATTCGTTTATCTGAATCTGCCACTAATTCAGAAAAGTAGTTGCTAAAATAGTGATGTTTAATTGTCTATTTGCATGGGCTATACTAAAACTGTTCTAATTGTCAATGCAGATCATCAAGATAACTGCAATGTTCTGCCTGGAGCTTCTGATATGATAAGTAATCTTCCTGAGGATGTTATTGAAGCCATCCTGATGTATTTGCCAACACGGGATGCTGTGAGGACAAGTATTTTAGCAAGGGGTTGGAGGTATCGTTGGGCTAAACTTCCACAATTGATACTTGATGAAATTCTGTGGAATGAATCAGTTGTGGAGCATTCGGCCAGACTCACAGTAGCGAGGATTTTATATTAGCTTCTGTTGCTTCATGAAGGACCAATCGTCAAGTTTTCTCTCTCCATTCCTGAATTGGAAATCTGTCCTGAAATTGACAACCTAATATTTTTCCTCCCAAGGAACGGTATTGAGGATCTTACCCTTGAGATGTGGACGAATGAGTGCTAAATTTTGCCACAGTCCTTTTCTAAATGCCACCAGCTGAGGCATTTGAGTCTTTGGTCTTTTTTGATTGAAACCACACCTGAGTTCAGAGGTTTTAGTAGGCTGATTACGCTGAAACTGTGTGATGTTTCTATTAGTTCTGAAGTGCTTGGATGTTTAATCTCTAATTCCCCATTTCTTGAGTTATTGGATCTGGTAATCTGTTCCAATGTTATTGATCTTGAGATTGATGCTCCCAATCTGAGAACTTTCAGCTTTGAAGGTGAACTGGGATCACTTCTCTTCAAAAAAGTCCCACTTCTTGCTTCGGTTTCAGTTGTAACATATGCAGGTGCGGAAGTAAAGAATTTCAGTACAGGACGAAGGTGCAACTTTGTCGAGTTCTTTCATAGTCTCCCTGTTCTTGAGTACCTGGATCTAGGCAAGCATCTTGTCAAAGTAATTGTTGCATCCTGGCTTTGAATCTTTAAATTTTTTGGGTGAAGTATAATTTTTACTGTTCCTGTGGTTTTCTTTGCACTTGTTTTAGCTCTTGGCTGCAGATGGAGTCCCATCAAAGCTTCTGACTGCTTTAGTCTACCTTAAAACTCTTAAGCTCTCATTTATATCTTTAGCTGACTCTGATGAGCTATCATCTACCTTATGCTTGATCAGGAGCTCCCCTAACTTGAAGCATCTTGATGTTCAGGTGAGCAAGATTGATTTTTGATTTTCCCATACTGTATGTTATCTTTTTCTTTTCTTTTTGTATTAATGTGGTCTAATCTTTATTTCCTAGTTTGACGTTGATGATGCTCCCAACACAAATAACGTTTTACGAGTCCTGGAAGAGTGGGATTACTCGGACATAACACTGAATGATCTTAAGGAAGTGAAACTGCAATATGTTACCGGGACAAGGCCTGAAATGGAACTCATTAAGCTTTTATTACCTAAATCACCAAGCCTGAAGGAAATGTTGATTCAGCATGAGGAACAGACGGCTGATGAAGAATGTAAGGTCCTCAAAGAACTGATAAAATTTCCTCACGCATCAAAAGAAGCAGGAGTAATTTATGAAAAGAGACGAATTCTAGCTTGATCTCAGGAGTGAGGTATATATAATTTGTATTAGATTATGGCTTTAAATTGTGGAATGCAACGAGATGATGGATCCTGTTTGTCGTTCTTTGTTGGTTAGATCCTTCATCAAGGTTTATAAGGTATTCTAGAAAGAAATCGATGCAAATCTTGGTGCGCATTTCAAATGAACATGTCTTTTTGGCATTCCTAACCTGCATATATACCTCTTTTTTCTCTTTTTGGTTTGTGGAAATCTGATTTAAGTTCATGTTGATAATGGAAATTCAAGTCATTCTACTACTTTACTGAATCAATACAGGATTAGATGTTTTAATGGCATTATTGCAAAGTTGTCCTTACTGTTTGCTAATTTTCCTTTTGAATTGAGATATCAGAGAATTAATTCTTGTGTTAGCAGATGGTGATATGATTGAGTTTCCTTCTTGCCTCTTCACTTGTGAACTGTGGTGTGTGGGTCGACATTTATGCAGAGCTTACTTGCCACTTAATATCATGGTTTATGACTGACCCCGTGTTTGTTGTATTTTACACTTAAACAAGTTGTCATTTCCCAGAATGCTATTGAAAATGTTTTCTCAAATTATTCCACTCTGGGGAGCTGGAAGACGCGATACCTCGATAGTCATGAGCTTACGACACTCATTCCTATTCGAAGTGTATGCTATATATATTCACAATACTACGGGAGTGTCGTGTATCAAATCACCTTTCATGGTTATGGTTTACTAATTTGATTTAATGTTCTCCGTTCTATATGTTTAGGGTGCAGTTGAAAACTTCCACCAATTTTTCTGGCGTGCCACCTAACATAAGGCTCTATTCACGTGCAGTTGAGTAAAGACTCAAATTTTGGTACTTTTCATATTATACTATACAAAAGCTAATTCTAGATGACTTATTGCTTTCATCTTCTGTTAAGAATGGCTAAGTTTCCTTTTTCTGAAGAGAACTCGTTGGCTCTGCACCTGATTGCTTCGGCTCTCTGGGCAGCTTCCCACTTTTCCGCTAGACCATCTTCTACTAGCGTTTGGACTATTCGGACATTTTAGGCCTCTTTTGTGTAGATGTTCAATGTATTTTGTTGACAAAAAATACAATGTATTTTGGAAAATAATTCATTAGTTTAGGAAATGATTTTGAAGGAAGAAACATTTTTTCAGGCAGAAAAAAATTGAATGACATGATTACATGTGGCATAGTTAAAACAGACATGAGTTTGGAAGCTAGAATTTTTATCAAGGGATCATAAACAATTTAAAAAGTGAATATTTTACTAATTCACGACAAAATTACAAGAGTATCCGACGATTTATCATTTTAATATTTGGTTGATTTTGCAAGGCTGATATTGTTAAATAAAAGTACATGAATAGATTTTATTTTCTCCAACAAGAATCAGTTTTACTCATTTATCCCTTACTAAATATGAAATGTCAATTAGAAATGGGGTGTGGTTTGCAAATTTAGAATTGGTCAAATACATTAAAAACGTTAATATTATTATAAATTATATATAATAATCATAGTTTATTAAATTCAAGGGGGTCATTTTACCCCCTTATGCTAATGCAACTCCGTCAATGTAGGCATGAACTCTCTTATATATAGAAGATTTCTATATTTGCAAGATTTTTAACGAAGTCGGTTTTCTTAGAATTGTAGGTTCTACCTCTTTAATTAGCATTTTAATTAGCATATGAATGAATTTTGAGCAAATATAAGATATGTAAATATTAGTTTTTCAGAACGAATTTTATGTTCTAAAATAGTGTCTCCAAATATAAAAAATTAGATTTACAATTCTCTAAAATTTTATGAATTCAATGTTCTAAACAGTTTGTTAAAATACATGCATAGTCTTGGGAAATCAACATATATATTTGATTTCTCTAAAACACGTGAGAATGTCTTAAATATTTTGGATATTTTTGAGACTTAACATTTTCAGAAATAGAATCCACAAGATAATGCTAGAAACAAGTGCCGTCATGCCTAAAAGTTTTGCATGCTCTTGCAAAAGCAACATATATAGTTTACACATACTAAAAATTTAAGGTTCGAAAAATAATCAAAACCGTTTAGATATGAAAATTATATCTAAGAAAAGGACTTATACTTTCAATGGAATGTTTTTTTTTGGATTTGAGGGAGACCAAAAACCAATAATATAATATTTATACTTATTAAGAATTATTTTTAGGAAGTTTTGTCAAAAGGGTGAGAAACATATCACTGGGTTATGGTAAAAAAGAAAATCTTACTCTCCACCAAAAAAGATAAGGAAGTCTTACTTTGGTAATTATCTTGTGAATTTTTGCTAACTCTATTGACAAAAGAAAGTACTATGAAATAAAGAGAAAAATATCCTCTATAATCGATACTTCTTGTTATATGTATTCTAAGAATTAGACATCGTAAACTTGTAAGACTCAAAGTCCGAATATCATGTTTCAGTTTTATCAAACTAAAAGTTTAAAAGTATCATAAAAAATAACTGAACAAAATTTTTTTAATACAATTAAATAAAAACCTAAAAATATCATAAGAGATAAGTAGACGCAATGACTATAGTTGACTTGCATCAAGACTATCACGTAACAAATAAGTAGTGCTTAATTTCAATTCATAATTATTATATTATAAAAAATTATTATAGTACATAAACAGTATTAATATGAGTTATATTCTTATTTAATAAATAAACTTTTTATTTATAATAATTAAATAATTTTTAAAACCTTATATAAATAAATTTAGTACATTTATACAACACATCAATCACTAATTACTTCTCTAACCCAAAAAAAAAAGAAAAGAAATTATTTTTTTTTCTTTGAACTAGGGTGTCTCAACCCTTATTGGACAGAAAAAGCACATAGGTAAGCATTGCTCCTTCACACACACACACACATACACACACAGACAAAAACACACACACACATGTATATTACTATTACTTGTTGGTTTTTCATATAAAAAGAGTAATGTGAGAATGCCTTATACAATATGTGATAATACCTAAAATTTAGGGCCCATTTGGTAACATTCTTGTAGTTTATTTAGGTTTGTTATTTTTTAACAAATAAAACCAACAACATATTTTTACAATTTTCATAAACAAGAAAAACTGATATTTTCTATATTGCATCAACAAATCTTTTATTCCTGATTTGGTAAAACACTTATTACAACCATTTTATTATAAATATTTTTTTAAAAAAATCAACTTATTATAATCATTTTATTATAGATATTTTTTAAAAAATAATATTAACTTATTATCATTATAAAAAACAATTTTTCAAAATTAGAATTATTTTTAAAAAATTACTTTTAAAAAATTAAAATTATTTTCTAAAAGAGTTTCAAAAAATTAAAATCAACTTTATAAAAATTAATTTGAAATATTTTAAAAAGTTCAAAGAATTAAACTTTTTTTAAAAAAATTTCAGAAAACGAAAATTATGTTTTAGAAAATTAAAATTTATTTATAGTAAACTAATGTCCAAACAATAAAAAAATTTAATGAAATAAATTATTAAAATAATTGTAAATTAAAATTATTTTAAAAATAATTTTCATAAAATAAAGAAATATTTCTTGGAAAAATAAAACTATTTTTTGAAATAGAATCCAAGAAAATTAAAATTAGTTCTATAAACGTAATTGTCAAAAAATAATGAACGTTTTTTTTCCTAAATCAAAAAATAATTTTATTTTTTGTGAATTTTACAATGTATCCAAAAAAAGTATTTCTATTTTAGTTACTATTTTCAATTTTTTGTTTATGTTTTTAGTTTATGTTTACGAGGTTTTGGTGGGCTATACCAAATCAGCAGTTAGGTGTTGTCTATTTCATGGTAATGTATAATTTTATATGTTTACAAGTTGGAATGTAGTTTGGGTTGGATTAGCTAGCAATAAGGACAGCGGCCCGGGTGTGCTGTCTGCTTATCCTTATTTCACGTGTTTATAAAACTCCCACTCCCATATCAATCACATATTTATATTAGTGTAAATTCCTAAATTATTATTCCTGCCCCTTTTGGATGGAAAAAACTCTGCTGAAATACCGGTCAACAAGAACAATGACATTAGATTTTTTAAAAAAATGCTAATACATAAGAGCGTATTAAAAATATGTTAACTTTTATAACTAAACCAAAAAAAAAAATAATGATATAAAGTTTATATATATTAGAAATATATATATAAAATGATATAATATTTATATTAAAAATATATAAAAATATATAAGAAGCAATACATATAGATATATAGCAGGGTGGGGAAGAGCAGGGTGGATAAACTAAACCCCTACCTACTCTTGCGTTGGGGTAGAGGAAGAAAATCAAAATTTCATCCCGCCTGTATTAGGGGTTTTTCCACTAAGAAACCTGCCCTTACTCTTATTGTAATCCTGCAGAGCGGAGCAGGATAGAATACCATTGTCACCTCTAGTTAGCAACTCAAATGCTGGTGTCGTTTTTTTTCTTTTTTTTAACCCTAGGATTAGTTGACTACATCCATTGGAGGATGGATGCTTCGTAGCTGCAGTCACAACTGAAATTTCATTAGGCAGGAATTGCTATTTGTAACATAAATAAAGTGTAAAATTTGAGAAATAAGTCAGGTGATTGAAACTACTTCTAAAAAATGGTGATCATGGTTCGAATCCCATAGTGGGGCTTGTTTTGGGTGTAGGGGATTAAAAGGGAAAAAAAAAATGAAAAGCTAGATATTTTAATTTTAAAGGATGTAAGACAAACAAATGTAAATATACGAATTTCTGCTTGCTTTTCCGTTTCCCACTAGCAGAGTAGTAGCATCTGAATGGTGTCTACATGGAGATGATAAGCTCATTCTTGCCCGGCTACTATTTTTCGGTTTGGTGTCCAAAGACCAATAGATTAGCTTATTTTGTGTTTGGAATTGCGATACAGATTTGGATTTATGAAATCTGCCACTAATCTAGAATAGAGGTTGCTAAATTTGTGTGACAATGCTAACACTGGGCTAATCGTCAATGCAGATCATCAAGAGAAGTGCAGTGTTTTGCCTCAGGCTTCTGATAGGATAAGTAATCTTCCTGAGAATGTTATTGAAGCCATCCTGATGTATTCTAAACTTCCACAAATGATGCTTGATGAAACGCTCTGGAAAAAAATCGTTTGTAAAGCATTCAGCTAATGTCAAACTAGCAATGATTTTATATCAGTTTCTGTTGCTTCATGAAGACCAATCATCAAATTTTCTCTCTTTGTTCCTCAATTGATGACCAGCTCTCCCAAATTGACAATCTGCTCTTTTTCCTCTCGAGGAACGGTTTATTCAGGATCTTAACATTCAGATGCTGACTAAAGAGTTTTATAGGATGCCACAAATCTTTTTCTAAATGCCACCAACTGAGGCACCTGAGTCTTAAGTCATGTTTGATTGAGACCACACCGGAGTTCAAAGGATTTAGTAGGCTGATTGCGCTGAAGTTGTCTAACGTTTCTATTGATGCTGGAGTGCTTGGATGTATAATCTCTAATTCCCCATTCCTCGAGATATTGCAGCTGGGAATCTATTCTCATAAACTTGAGGTCTTATGAGGCCCCTTATCTTCAAGAAAGTCCCACGTCTTGCTTCAGTTTCAATTACAGCATGTCTGCGAAATTTCATGACAGGAGGAACGTCCAACTTAGTTGAGTTGTTTCAGTCTCCCAGTTCTTGAATACATGCAACTAAGCGAGTGTCTTGTCAAAGTAATTATTGCATTATTATTGCATTCTGGCTGTCAATCTTGACATTTTTAAGGGGAATCATAATGTTTGTTTTCCCTATCTTTCTCTTTGCACTTGTTTCTTTTAATTATTGGCTGCATATGGAGTCCCAACAAAGCTTCTGAATACTTCAGTCTCCCTCAAAACTCTGAAGCTCTTTAATATAACTTTAGCTGACTTGGACGACCTGTCATTTACCCTTTGCTTGATCAGAAGCTCCCCTTAACTTGAAGCATCTTGATATTCAAGTAAGAAAGATTCTTATTTGTTTTCCCCTTACTGTATGTTTATCTTTTCTTTTTCTTATTTTGAATTAATGTGGTCTAATCTTTGTTTCCTAGGTTTCCGTTGACCTTGTCTACATCACAAATTATGTTCTGAAATTCATGGAAGTGCAAGATTACTCGGACATAATATTGAATGAACTTAAGGAAGTGAAACTGAAAAATGCCACCGGGACAAGGCCTGAAATGGAACTCGTTAAGCTTTTATTAGCTAAATCACCAATTCTGGAGAAAACGCTGATTCAGAACAAGGGACATATTTTGCCCACAAATGGAAAGAACAAGGAAGAGACTGCTGATAAAGAATGCAAGATCCTCAAAGAACTGACAACATTTTGTCGCGCATCAAGAGAAGCAAAAGTAATTTATGGAGAGATAGAGGAAAATCAAGCTTGATGCCTCAACTATATTTAACTTGTATAGTGATTTATTCAACTGAGTGATGGATCATGTTTGACGTTTTTGTTAAGTAGGTCCTATATGAAAGTATATAAGGTACTTCGAAAATAAATCAATGCAAAGCTTGGCGTGCATTTTTATTTTTTTGGGTCATTTGATGTGCATTACAAATAAACCTGTTTTGGCATTACTACTAGATACATTCTTAGTTACTTTCTCTCCAAGTAAGAAGATCAAAGAGTTAATCCTTGTTTTAGCAGAAGTTGAATGGTTTAGAGCACCTTCTTGCCTCTTCAACGTTGGGGTGTGGGTCAACATGCACGTGCAACCTACTTGCCTTACGACTCACCCTTTCTGTTGGTAGCACTTTACCTTCAAGTTGTTATGTTTTAGAGAATGCTATTGAAAATCCAGTTGCAAGTTTTCTTATTCTGGAGAGTTTGACATTGCCGTACTTTGGATTTTGAGCTCAAAAACTGATATTTATCTGATAGTTTTCTGTATCTGAGTATAGACAATAACCACAGCATACTACAATTGTGTGTCACCATCTGAAATACTTCAAGGTTACAGGTGATTTTTTCTTTTTTGCCTACATCATACTGAACTTGTGATGTTACCTTCCCTATTTGGAAGAAGTTTCAGTAGGATGTTGTGCATAGATTAGGTATAAAGGCATTCCAGCCTGTTATAGTGGAGGCGTGCTATTTGTTGACAATGATGCGAGAGTTTTATGTACCAGGTTACCCTTTATTGTGTTGGTTTAGTAATTTGTTTTAATGTTGTCCGTCCTATATGTATAGGATACTCCTTAACACTACCAGTGCAAATGAAAATTTCCAGTTTGAACGATGTCTCTGGCGTACCACAAAATAGCCTTTATTTTAATTTTACTTGAGCTTTTCACATTATACTATACAAAAGCTCATTTTAGATGTTTCTTGCTTTCATCTGATGTTATGAATATTAGTCATTTTATGCATCAGTTTCCTTTCTTCTTTGGGAACAAATCATCTAGGCCCTGAGAGCTCCATTTCTTGGACAAGCAATGAATGGTCATCCGTAAGATCAGAATATCTCCCCGAAGAGGAGAACTCATTGGCTCTGCACCTGGTAGCTTCAGCTCTCTGGGCAGCGTCCCACTTTTCTACAAGGCCATCTCCTTCCAGCATCCGGAGGACTTCGGACATTTTAGGTCTCTGACTGGGAAGATATTGAGTGCATAGCAGAGCCACCTGTACCATTTCTTCCAGTTCCATCCTCTCATAGTTGTTTCTCAAGTCTTTGTCAACCAGCATCTCGAGCTTCTTTTCTTGATGAATCTTCTTTACCTGTAATATAGTACATTTGCCTACTTATTTCCTGTGGCTAGTATTTGAACAACTCAAGTACGCTAACGTGCTTGTGGAAATATGTATCATACTCACCCAATCAAGCATAGCCCCTTTCTGGCTTGCTGCTTTCCCAAATTCCAGAGCTCTTTGGCCGGTGATCAATTCTAGCAGAAGAATCCCAAAACCAAAAACATCCGTTTTTTCAGATGATTGGCCGGTCGAAAGATACTCAGGAGCAATGTGCCCCACGGTGCCCCTAACAGCTGTAGTGACATGGGAATCATGGTGATCTAGAAGTTTTGCCAATCCGAAATCTCCTACTACAGCCTCACAATAATCATCAAGTAATATGTTTGCTGCTTTGACATCTCTGTGAATGATCTTGGGG
Source organism: Cordia subcordata (assembly GCA_028554755.1). NCBI lineage: Eukaryota > Viridiplantae > Streptophyta > Magnoliopsida > Boraginales > Cordiaceae > Cordia > Cordia subcordata. The sequence continues at coordinate 6,558,529 of JAPTOF010000020.1, forward strand.
TCACATTGCTCATGTAAGTATAGTAAACCCCTTGCAGTTCCCAAGGCTATTCTCTTCCTTGTATGCCAGTCCAAGGGTGGCTTGGCTGAAAGTGAACAAATGTAGAGTTAGTATTCTAATGAGATCACTTGAGGACAAGCATTCAAGAATGGTTTCTATGGTTTCACCTTTTAGACGTGAAGCGACACTTCCATTGGACATATAGGGATACACCAGGAGCTTTTCGGTTGGTGTAATGCAGAATCCATAAAGCCGGAGGAGGTTCCTGTGTACTGCTAAGCTAATCATCTCAACTTCTGTTTGGAACTGAATCCCTCCACCAATGGCATTGGCATCTTTGAGCCTTTTCACAGCTACAACAGTTCCATCTTGGAGATAACCTCTATAGACATTTCCGAAACCACCTTTTCCAAGTATGTTCTTGCTGCTAAAGTTTTTTGTGGCAACTTGAAGTTCTTTGAATTTGAATCTCCTCAAGTTTCCTAAGCTTACTTCTTCATGGTGTTGTTCTAAAATAGTGAGGGAAGAAAAGGTCAATACAAGAGCTGAATTAGACTTGATTCTACAATTTTGAAAATAAGCTTCTGGTAATCAATTTTTCTCCTTACCATTGATATCATAGAATATCTGCTTATTGCGCTTCCGTCTCCAACAGAGATGAATGCCAAACCCAACAATTAGTAGGCAGATGAAGGCAACACTTAACCCAAAGGCCAAGGCAACTTTGTGTCCTCGAGGTCTTCTGGAAGGCAGAGGATCTTCAAAGGTACAGAGGATTGCACTTCAGAATTAGTCCATGGAAGAACAATAGGGGAAGGATATCTATGACAACCACCAGAATTTAATGGATGGATTATTTGAAATTTGGCACCAAAAATAAACATTGAGAGATCATGAACAAAGTATTAGAATACAAGTGTTTTGAAGCATAAGTTTGAGATTGGAAATGAGAAGCAATGAAATCATGTGAACCATATAGGTTCTCAAAAAAACAAACTAACAGGAGAGCTGCTCTGTTGGCTTACTTTGTGAATTATTCAGAGAAAGCGAGAGAGGCGTAGGTGCTGTTCCATTGCAGTCTGGCTCTTTCCCAGTTGCGCATATCATTGGATTTCCTAATATGCTGCAAGGATAAAGGGAAATGATGCAAACCTGAATGCTTCTAGAGAAATCAAGATCAGATATTTCAAGAGAAACATACTTGAATGTTTTTGCCAAAAGCCTTGGCACAGGACCGCTCAAATTATTGAAGGACATGTCTCTGGGAAAATGAAGTAAAATAAAATATGCATTGAGAGAAATTTTCAAAGAGGCTGAGTAAATTTATTTGCTATATGCAAAAGAGACAAGGAGATTACAGGAATGTCAGCTGTGTCATATTGGCCAAGGACAACGGAATAGTTCCAGTGAGACTGTTATTGTTTAGCCTCCTGCAGCCAATCATAACCATAATTAGTTTTCATCAGGCATGCCATTTCAGCCGCAAAACTAATGAATTTTTTCAGAGTGATAATCTGCTAGAACAAATTCATTATGACTTTTTGATGATTACAGGTACTGAAGGCTTTTGAGCTTCGCTAGAGAAGAGGGAATTTCGCCTGTCAGCAAGTTGTCGGAGAGATCAACTGTCTGAAGTTTAGGGAGCTTTCCGATCTCAGAAGGAATCGTCCCTGATATATTGTTGTTCTGCAGGAGCCTACAAAACATTTAAGCAATAATATGACTATACCATCTAGTTTAAGTCATTGAACTGTTTTCCTCCTCTGGTAAAAGTGTACTTACAAACTCTGAAGATGAGTCAAGTTCCCTATACTGGGTGATATTGCGCCTGATAAGCCTTGGCTTGGAATTGCCCTGCAGCAGTACCAGTTCATCATCTCCAGTAAACAACATTACTATTTAGAAGATCCACTCAAATCCCTGACCCCCAACGCCAACGAACCCGAGCGCCCCCAACCGCGCACCCCGGCCCCAACCCGAGATAGAATTTTGTTATTTTTTCCAAAAAGGGAAAGAAAAACAGGTTTCAAGTTTACTATGCACTCTACTCTGTAACAAAACATCCAAAACTTGCCAAGTGACTTACAGGGCAGTCACGAAGTTATCGTGCGAACAAGTGACCACACTCCAGCTACATGGATCAACAGCATCACCATCCCAATTCAGGGCACGAGTATCATGCAAAGCCTCCTTGATAGCCATTAAAGCATCCACTGGAAAATAACTTAAACGAGTTTAACTTCTTGAATAACCACAAAAAAAAAAAAGAAAAAACATCTTACACTAAGGCAAAATCAAACTAAGCCTCACAACTTAAAAAGAGTATGAGACAACTTCATGATCTCATAAAAATATATATATATGTTTACCTTCAAAATTAACTCCACTTGGAGAAAGCAAAGCACTTGCATAACCCCAGAAGCTGAAAAAAGCCACACAACACAGAAAAGCATCTTTGCTTCTTCTCTCCATTGGATCAAAGTATGAGCTTGTGGTGGTGAAGAAAGCTTGTAAGCAGCTGTTAGGACTTATAAGTTGTTATGCTTTTGAATATTTCAAACACATCCAACTTGTTGAACTAATTTTGTTTGTGTATTATGCAATGCATACATCATACGACACTAGTACCATGGCTCATGTTTGCCACACTACCAAAGCTGCACTCGCTCACAGCCTTGTGTCTGACCCAATAAGTAAAGAAATACAGTTTTGGTACTAAAAGTGAGAACTAACATGCCTGCCACTCTTGTTGAGCAAAGTAAAAGAAAAAAGAATATGAATACACATAAAGCAACTCACGATCAGACTATATATTAACCCAATCTAGATATATCCAAAAGGTGGTAGGAAAAGAAAATTTCTCCCAGCCATGCATTTGTTTAGACAAGGATTTGTCTGGGTGTGCTCACAATTTTTATGCTGTTTTGAGGGAATATAAATAAATAAAAGTTGACTGTTGAGCACTATAATGGTTAAAATAATCTTGATACTTTTCAGAAAATTTTTTGTGGGCCAAAGAGATAGGGTTACAATGAGCAAACATATGCTGAGTGAAGAGTACATGCATATGGGATTAGGTTTTGTTGCATTTGAGTCGTTTTAGAATCCAACATTAGGCTCACTATAGTGGAGAATCACTAGTATAATTCGACACGCCACATTTTTGGTTAATTTGTGTGGATTATTCTGCTCATTCAATCAACCCAAACGGCAACCCTGGCCTAAAAGATGACATACCATATATAACATCGAATTTTTAGATCTTTCTAAGCGTGACAAATTGTCTATATCTGTTCGATTTGGACAAATGGTTCTAAGAATCGAGATTTTAATTGTGGATTTTGTGGTTTATAATCGATGTATCAGAATTTTTTTTAACGTACAAGCAGGATTAATTTGTTTAACTTCTTATTAGATATTGCAAATTGAAAGCCTATCAACCATTGCATGTCGTATAAAGTAATAAGACTAGGCATAGACATAACGTGTTCCATAGCGTGTGACAAGGATTTGTACACGAAAAGAAACAAACTACCACATGATTTTACTCTCATTAAGGTATTGTTTAATTTCAAGGGTGATTACCGCATTATAGAAGTCTAATTTTATGGATGTCATTAACATTTTAACCGTTAATGACATACGATTTTGTGCTCTTTGTTACGATTTTCTTTTTTCTTTTTTTTTTAATCAATTCTTTTTAAGGTTTGGGCATATATCAATATTTAGTTATAACCACCACTTTCGAGGAGGCTTCTTTCCTTTTGGTTTTCTCGAATACATTGTTAAGGAAGATGCCTAATAACTAAGAATTTCAATAGTTGTTTCAAGCCAAAAGAAATAAAACACAAGGAGAAACAAAATGAACGAATAGCATCATTTGTAAACGGTGGAATGTGAATAGGAGGATTTTGGTTTAGTCCCTTTTGGTAAGAATGAGGATTCTTTCCTAACTCGCCTTTGATCTTAACATTTTAACTTAACATCTCAATCATTCATCATCTTTTTAAAATATCAACAAATCTTAGCCATCAAATTGTGTTAAGATATCTTACTTCTATCCTAAAATATCTTTTGCTCTTATTTTTTTAACTCTCCTATCCCATCATAAATGATGCAAATAAAATTTTCTTTTTCTTTTATTCACTTCTCTAAATATTAAGTTTATTTTTCAATGCTATTTTGTTTCTTAATTATTAATTTCTCAATTGCTTGCTTCATCAAGCACGAGACTTTGCTTGCTTGCAAAAACGTAGGTTGGGTAAAAGTCAGCAGTCACAAGCCTATAGCCAAATTAAGCAAGAAGGTAACCGAGAAGCATTATACTTTGACATCAAACAAGCATGAAAAAATATAAATGGCTCCGAAAAAACTTCAAATATCATACCAAATTATTTTACTTGCATCCTTCAATTATATAACCTCGTCATATTTTTATTCTATCATTTCATTATCATTTTAATTTCTCGAAAAATACCATTTTTCTTGCTTTCTTTTTTTCTATTTGTAGTTTAAACCTCATTTAGGATTTTTACTATTATATGATTTGAAAAATGGGAAAATATCACTTTAATAAGAAAAATTGGCACAAAATTAAATAGAAAAAAAAAAAGAAATTGATATTTAGATGGGAACAAAAAAGAAGGAATTTTGTTTGCATTATTAGATGGTGAGAGAGAGGAGTTAAAAAAAAAAAGGAGAGAGAAAAGTTATTTTGGGTAGTGGTAAGATATTTTGACTCACGGACTAAAATTTATTAATATTCTAAGAATGAATTTAAACGATTGATATTTTAAGTTAGAATGTTAAACTAAAATCGAGTTAGAAGAAGATCCTCATCCTTTTTGGTAATTTTCGGAATAGTTCTTTTTATAATATTTCGGGATAAATTATACAGTTTGATTGGAATATGTCACTTACAAAAAGGAGAAATTGTGATAGAAACGCAAGAATCTCTAGACAGGGGCAAGAGATTGTCGATGGTGTGGCTACTCGTGAGATCTTTATTGAGTGAATAATAAGCTTGCTTTTTCTTTTCCAATGAAGTGAGTTGGTTCTCTGCTTTTTATTGACGCCAAAACTCTTCGAATATTTTTTGTACATGGTCAAACACACTACCCAACCAGTGTCGCATTTTGAAAGGCACAACTTTAAACAACCAGTGTCGCATTTTGAAAGGCACAACTTTAAAAAGGAAAAGCTGCAAAGCACCAATTCGATCCCCACCCCCCCAAAAAAAAGAATTGTAGGTCAAATTACATCTGAATTATATACGAAGGAGAACAAGCACTGCACTGACGCAATTGGATTGTCAATAAGAAATATACACCGGATTCTACATGCATGCGATACTTTATTCTGATCAGATAAATTGGCTAATAGAATTTAAGGATTAGTCTCGAGTTCAAATGGCTTGAGGATATCTTAGCTCAAAGTAAAATGAAAACAAAAATTTCGTTATTTTATGTGCAACATTATTTTTTCAATTAACGTTGTTTTATTTACATCTAGACTGGCTGGCTTAGAAGCCAGTGACTTATCAGTTGAAAAGAAATAATAATTTGATATGTTTGGTTTATGAAGGGCTTATAAGTACTAGTTTATAAACACTTATATTTAACTATAGGTAGAAACTCTTTTACCCTTGAACAAAGAAATAGTTCTATAACAAAAATTAATAAAAGGTCTTTTTTTTATCATTTTAACTTACATTGTTAGTAATAAGTGCTTATTTTCCGAATATGTTAATAGCTTCTAAGTACATATTATTTAAATATTTCTTTATTTATTTATCACTTACGTATAAGCAACTTTTTACTTATAACCACGTAAAAACAAGCAAAGCCAAACGGGCTCCTAATGTGCAGCTGGTGTAGAACCAAAAATGGATGTGTTGGGTCACACACCAAAAATCATAATGCAAGCAGAGAGCAATATTTCACAGAATTTTACAGGCACGTGAGAATGCAGACATCATCATGCCCGTTGACTTTTAAATTCCAAACATTCCTTAGGAAGATTGGGGTTATAATTATACACATGTTTTTTTTTATCATCCCGGAAAAACATATTGCAAATGCATTAATAGATGCATACGTTTATTACAGAGGAGAACTTTGTTACTTTCACATTGATCGATCACAGTGGGGTGAGGGGTCTCAGTGACATGCGGGGTTCACTTTCCTCTCAGTTGTAACATCCTGCTTTGCTAAATTTTATGATCTTTCTTTGTCATAGTGCTTTCAATGTTTATCTGATATTAGAAACTGATTACTCTTGATGTTCGGTGATATCTCGACCTAGGAAATTATCACGGACAACTATCCGCGGATGGTGTACCTCAAATCTGAAAAAGATCCCCTGACATTATATTGGTTGAGTTGATAACGACCTTAGTTCATAAACGAATATAAGTTTGACACTCGGAAAGCATTTTTTTTTGGATGGATTTTCCTTCACAACTCTTGGTCCTATAATGATTAATTTCAAATCCAATGTAGTTAGATATTTTTCTCGAACATCCCCACAAAAGTGGAAGTAATTATTGCTGCCAATTACTATAAATATCCCGTTCCAATTACTTGTTTGGTAAATGATATCTTGGCCTTCAAATAGGGGTGAGCATTCGGTTTAACCGGACTGAAACCAAAACCGAATTTTAATAACTGAATTTATGAAATTTTAAAAACTGATAACTGAAATCGAACCGAACTATATTAATAATGGAAATTATTTAATCGAATTTTTCTGTTCAGTTTCGATTATAACAGAAATAACCAAATTATTTTAAAAAATCATACATTATTCAAAACTAATTCAGACACCTAAATTTCTTTATAATTGTAATAATAAAATTCCAATATCTATCACCAAAATTTACATTATGCCTATAAGAATGATATAAACTTATAAGTATATATGAATGTAAACTTGAAAAATAATAACTAAATAAAAATTTTTAATGAAAAAGTAACAATTCAATTATTGGGTTATTAACCGAAATTTTAGAGAAATAATCGAAACCAAACTGAAACTGATTTTTTTTTTTCATTTTTAATAACCGAAACCGATCCGAACTCAAAAATAACCGAACCGAATTTTGTATTTCGGTCAAGTTCGGTTCGATTATTCGATTATAACCGAATAATGCTCACCCCTACTTTCAAACGCTTGAATATTTGATCTTTTTACTTCTTTAGTCTAATTTGGTCATTGCTTGAGTGTCAGACGGGAAAAAGTTCTATTATTTCCACACCTTAGTAAGTACGCATTTAAATAAGTAATAAACTACGTATCTATAAAATGACAACGATTAAAAAAATTAATCCGACAATAACTACTTAATTAAGAGTATGTTATAAGATGACAAATCAACAACGCGGGGCAACATCGAATTTAAGTTTTTCACACTATTGTTGGAAGTGTTGCGTCGGTGAATTGTCAGTTTCCATAGTGATAGCAAGAACATGTCCCCAAAGGCCACAACCAAAACATCAACTCGATTGACACTCCTACAGAAAAAAGTATGCCCCTTTAATAGATTTTGCAAAATACGTTTGGGATTTCCATGCAAGGCATTGGCCGTGGTTTATTGTCACCACGCTGCTGTCATCTTTCGTCTTGCTTGAACCCTATCATGCATGCTTTTCATTTATGAAGTTGTCAAACACATCTCTCTTATTTCAGTGTTAGTGGATGCTTGGCTTTGCTTTTTCTGCAGTTTTTTTTTTTTTTAAGCGACTTACAAGTAATTGATACTTATAAATAAATGACAAATAAACAGAGAAATATTTGATAATATATGCTTATAAATTATTAATATATTTCACAGATATGTGCTTATAAGTAATAGTATCTGTTAAAATGACAAAGAAAAACATCTTCTATTCTAGTAAAAAGTATTTCTTTTCTTTTGCCAAGAGTAGAGTTATCATTTTATCTAATCAAATCACCTTACTTATGAGCAAGTGAAAAGAAATATAGGAGTGCTGCTTTTTTTAACCTACTTATAAGCCTGTAAAACTTGCTTATAAGCAGATTTTACCAAACATGTTTTTTTTTTTTCCACTCATAAGCAGGATTAACTTACTTATTAGCAAAGCCAAACACCCTCAGTCGTTTTCCTTATTATCTTCTTTACTGCAGTCTTTTCTTCTATTTAACTTCCTGCCATATTTCATGATATTTTTAATTTGAAAATTTAATTTTCTTTCTTTAAAGAAATCATTTATGAATGTTAGATGATTGTAAATTAAGGGAAAAAATATTATATATATATGAGAATTAAATGGTATTGTATAATCCTAGTAAAACAAAATCTCTAATCATTTCGGTGTTGGTCTTTCTATTACGTGATCTCTTATTTTGGCGTATATATGGATTTTTCATTTAATATTCACTATTGTTAACAATTATGAATCCATCTTAAAAATTAATTGATTAATTAATGAGAGGAGTTATCGATAACTTTATTTGATGAACTTAAAACTTGAGATTGTTCACCGTGGAAGGAATGTTTCAAACACCCCGTACATGTGATAGACACAAGTGAAATAATTAGAGATGTGCCAAACATAGACAAGATGAGAAATTATTGGGTCAAAATCTAACTTTGATATCATATTAAAAATCATAAGGTTCCATCTCACAAACTAGTTGGTTAACGAGGGCAATAGCTAAGAACTTTATAAGGTGAGCTTGAAAAGCGAGATTTTTTGTGAGAGAAATTTTTTAACAGCTATTGATAACGCATGTTGATTCTTGATAATTCTTTAGTTGTACGATATTATCTTGAATTTATATGATAGAGTGTGTATAGGACAATAAATGATAGCCCAAGCTTATTTGTTGTACACAGATGAGGTCTATAAATTGTAATATGTAACAGAGGTGAAAGCCATACAAAAACATCTCAATTACTCCTTTTAAATATGATTAATAACAATACAATCGGCGTGGAGATTATATTAACCAAGGTTAATTTAATTTTGCAACACTTGATTTCGTGAGTCATAAAATTGTTTGTAGGTGTCACGTGTAGTTTTTTTTTTTTTTGGCCATAAAGGAATTTTAAGTATTCTTAACTAATTTAATTTCTGTCACAAAGGTTGCCAACGCAAAGTGAACTGACTTTCTCTTGAGCCTCAAGAATTTCAATAATTTTGTTGTTACACTTTAATTTATTGCCGACAGTGTCAATAAACAAGCTAATAAGAAAGTCGTAAAAGAGAAAATAATAAAATCTATTCTAAAACACATTGTTAGTATTAGTTATGTATTCCTCATTCATGTCTTCCATATGAGTTAAGATATCCTAAATTACATTCAATTTGCATTAATTTTTATCAAATCCGCTTCTTGAGAATTGAACTCTTATAGGATAAAATCGCTATCACCTCAACTAACAAGTCAAGAAATACGCATTTCCGCTTACCATGCATAGCGAACAAAGATTGTATTTGGTGGGTTCTTAAGAGCCAAAACAAATATTTTGGGGAGATTTGTTATCAAAAGATACTATATCTTCCACATCACCATTCTGGGTTCTTCCCCACTTTTGTACTTAATGGGAACATAGCATGAATATTGGTATTAGGAAAAACCCTTGGAATACCAGAAAAATCATATTCCATATACAATTCGATCTTAATTATATATCGCATATACATAAGTGCAAAACGTTAATCAATCCTTGATCAATCTTTTCAGACCTTAATTTACTTTCAATCGGAGATTTGCGCATTAATTAATTAAGCCATGATGTGGAAAATCAATTTGATAATATTTCGGATAGACACATAATATAGACCTTTTTTAACAATAAGAAACTCACAGACGATGTAAAACATATTAAACTAAATTACCTCAATATTATAAATCTCATTATACCATTTGATTCTACATCATCAATAGTTCAACTCATTTTTTCTCTTTCCCAAAAATAATGAAAGTACAAATCCTCTCCGCTATGAATGATAATATTCGGTTATTCAATTAGCTAATCGAACCAAAATATAATTAGCCAAAACTTTGAATCTGTAGAACTAATTATTAAATGGGTCTAAACTAATCTAATAATTGAATTCCAACAAGAAGCAAAAGTACTTCGCAATTTGAATAATCGAATTCTTGTTAGAACATCAAAAGAATAACCGAATTTCTAAAAAGATTTGAATAATGGGATTTACTGAAACAAATACATACTCACATTATGAAGCGTCCAATTGGCTATCTGTTGACACAACCTTACCCCACACATCTCATCATATCACAATCAAACCCCACTTTTTTTTTAATCTCTTTAAAGTTTTGATATATCATCAAAGCCCTAATTTTTGTACTTGATGTAGACAATAAGACAAACACATCATGATCAATATTCTACATGAGATATTATCTTTACATGATTTACTCATCACCTGAACAACATTATTGGCCCCCGACCCTTCGTCTTCTTATGTTATTCTTGCTTTTGTTTTCATTCTGTAATAATATCATTCTCGTTTAATCCTTGATTTTTGCTATTATATTGGAAGCAAATATTATGCTCCATTACCTAATATTAAAGTTTGTTGATCCTCCAGGCTAATTAAACACCACTTGTTTCATTTGGATCTAACATCTTATTGAGAGTAAATACCTATAAAAGTCTTTTGTCTTTTATAATTGTGATATTTTGAGCCCGTATGTTTCAAAATGAATATTTTAGCCTTTTTAAGTTTGTAAATTAAGAGCTTATTAATCCCTTAGCTTATTTCTGTCTACAATTTAATATTGTCTATGTGTCATGCACATGATTTTCGCCTACAAGTTCCAAAATGTATGTGCATAACATGTGTGAATTAGCTGTTAAATTAACTGTACTCTGATTCACAAACTCTTGGGATTAAAAATATCATTTTGAAATATAAAAGAATAAAATTAAGATCACAATTATAAAATATAACAGACTACAATAGATATTTATCTTCTTATTTATGATCATGAACAGATTTTTTGCCGTATATTGGCAGATGAGATAATAATTTTTCTCTATAGTTAAGATCTATACTATATAATAAAGCAAAATAAGTTGTAATTTCATGCTGCCAAGTGGCGTTCTATATGATAAGCTTTCCATAATTACTTATCAATTAATTAAATATGCATATTCTTAGGTTGTTTTTGTTTTCCATCATTTATTTAGTTTCATTCCTGTATTAAACATTTTAATTTAATTAATACCATGACCTTTCTCTATATATTTCATCATTTTTTATTAATTTTATAGTATATAATTGTTTTAATAACTATTTAATAAGATGCAAAAACTCTATAGTTTTAATATATTCAATCACATATATCGCTCTCTGTGCATCGCACGGGTGTCATACTAGTATGGTAATAAAGTAGCATCTGACTTTTTTAAAATTTTTTGGTTTTTCTATCGAGTGCAATATTGCATTCCTTAAAGTTCATTAAATGATCCTATAAATATGAGAATTTACCATACATAAGGATTCTAACATTGACGATAACCCAACCTCTAAACTATATGAGTTAACTCAGTTTGTTAATATTATCTTTTCCTCTTTAAATCTAAGTAAAAACGCAAACGAAAGCTAATTAACACTTTTTTTCCAACATTACATATTAAGAGGGTGTTTGGAATGACTTTTCAAAAAGTTATTTAAAGTACATTTGACTTTAAGTGGCTTTTTTTATATTTGACTTTAAAGAGTTATGTGTTTGAATAGAAGCTGTAGTTATAAAAATAATTATTTGTATATTTAATTAAAGTATGTTAAATAATAACTTGTTAACCGGAATCTTGTTAATCGGAATATCACTTCAACATATGTAATTACTTATAATAAATACCTCAAACGGGGATGCCTAGGTCATTCTAGTTCAAGTATTTTTCTTGTCTTCACGGCTCTTAGAGGATGTTTGGATTGGCTTATCAAAAAGCTACTTAAAGAACTTTTGATATCAAGCGGCTTTTTCTCTTTATTGTCGACTTTAAATAGTTAAGTGTTTGAATAAAAGTTGTAGTTATAAAAATAAGTATTTACGTATTTGATAAAAGTGGGTTGAAAAGTAAGTAAAAATAAGTATTTATATGGTTAAAATAACTATTAAGGACATTAAAATAAAACTTAAAAAGGTAAATATAAGATAAAAGAATAAAGATATTTTAGTAATAAAAATAAAAAGGTAAGGAAAAAATAGTAAATGATTTGGACAATTTTTTTTTTTTTTCAAAGTGCTTCAGGGCCTGTTCGGCAAATTTAGCTGTTGGAGTAGCTGATAGATCTTTGAGTAGCTGATAGTTGTTTGGGTAGCTAATAGCTGTTGTATTTTAGTTGTTAGCGGATAGCTGTTTAACTAGCTGATTGAACAAAATGTGTTTAGTAAAATTAGTTGTTAAATTAGCTGATGAATGCTAAATGACGTAAAAAGACATTGATGTCATGTTATTATTATTATTGTTATTATGATAATTATAATTACTACTATTATTATAGGAATAAGATAATATATTTCATAATTATATATCTATTTTCATAATCATATTTTAATATTAAAGTATAAATAATTTTTTGATAAAACATTTATATCAATATTACAAAAATTAATTTTAATAGATTCAAAATTATTTTGTTAAAAAAATGTACTAATAAAACTTATGCTTTTAGTAATGTTGATTATATAGAAATTGAAATTTATTTTTATATTATTTCTTATTTAAATTTGTGAAAGAAAAGATAAAAATATAGAGAGAGATTGGAAAAAGAATAGAAAAATCAAAAAAATGCAAAAAGAGTAGAATTGCCAAAAAAAATATGAAAAGCTAAAAGCTACCTGAAACGCTAAAATTTTTAGCTTTTGAAAAAGGCTAGTTGAAACGCTAAAAGTTACTTAAAAAGCTACTTGAAACGCTTGTTTACCGAGCAACAATAATTTAGCAAAATAGTATTTTGACCAGTCAAAATGTTAAATGCTACTTAAAAAGCTATTGACGAACACATACTAAAGTCATAAAAATCAAAAGTTGGAGTTGGAGTTAGAGAGCTTTTTATTTTTTACTTAAAGCGCTTAAAAAATCACTTTTTTTATTAAAACAAACACTTTCATTAACTTAAATTAGGCTTTAACAGGTTTGAACAGGAAAAATAAAAAAAATAAAAAAAAAGCCAAACCAAACACCTTCTTAAATGGTGATTAATAAATTTTTGCTGAGACAAGAATATTTATATCCCACTTACAAAATTATAAAATGCCTTAAAATTTAGGGCATTTTGTTGCGTTTAACTTATGTTCGAAATCTTACCTCTAAAAAAATCAATAACAATTATGACACTAACTTAATGCAAAGGAAAATTCTGAATCCTCCTCTCCATTCTTTGAAGTTCGAGCCACTCAGGCTCAAACACATTAAAATGTGTGGTGGGTGGCTATTATCTCATAACTTTTACCATGAATGCAATAAAAATCAGGAAAAAAAATTATATCGTAGCTTTAATAATATATAATATGAAAAAAATTGTGTTGGTTAACTTTTGTTGACATTGTTATTTAGATTTGAAAAGGAAAAAATAATTTTGACGTATTAGATTAACTCATAGTTTAGGGGTTGAGTTTTTTTTAATGTTAAAATGCGTATGTATGCAAATTTCCATATAAGCGAGATCATTTAATAAACTTTAACGAGTGCAACATTGCTCTCGTTAGAAAAACCACAACTTTTACTGTGCTCCGTAGGGATGATACTCCTACGGAGCATCGTACACCGTACTGTGCATGAACAATACGCGCGTGTAGTACATAACAGTACATGTGTTCAAAATTCTTATATTATAGATTCAAAATTTTCATATTACATATTCAAAATTCTTATATTATATGTTCAAAACTCTTATATTAAACTACAAACATGTTCAATATGGTAAATTTCCATATAAGCGAGATCATTTAATGAGCTTTTACGAGTACAACATTGCTCTTGTTAGAAAAACCACAACTTTTATTGTGCTCCGTAGGGATGATACTCCTACAGAGCACTATAGACCGTACTGTGCATGAATAGAACGCGCTTTTAGTACGTAACAGTACATGTGTTCAAAATTCTTATATTATAGGTTCAAAATTTTCATATTACATGTTCAAAAATCTTATAAACATGTTTGTAGCTTAATATAAAAGTTTTATATATATAATATAAAAATTTTGAACATGTAATATGAAAATTTTGAACCTATAATATAAGAATTTTGAACACATGTACTGTTACATACTACACGCACGTACTGTTCATGCACAGTTCGGTGTACAGTGCTCATACAGAGCATTGTGCATATAGTGCATAGTATATGTATTGTAGAAAAACCATTAACTTTTTAATATGATAAGGAAACTTAATTGGCAAAATCCTGAATTTTAAAAGTACCTAACCGACGAATGATAAACTCCAATTGCAGTGGTCATGTTTAGGACGTAGTTTGATTTGGTCCAGGCTCTCAACCTGAGTAGGATACAAGACTTGAGCACAATTATGATTTATGAAGGGTGTTATTCTTCTACTCTTAATTACCACAGGGCATGACAATGGCTTTAACATTTAACCATAGGTTTGATACGCATTAAATTAAAGAAGGAAAGATTGATAAAAAATTAATTGAGAGAGAGAAAAATGAAAAGAGGGAAAAACTGAAATAAAAAATTATCTAGTTGGAGGGGATGATAAATGGGTCACACACAGACATATTGTATATATGTGTATGTGTGTATGTATATATATGTTTGTGTGTGACCCATTTATCATCCCCTCCAACTAGATAATTTTTTATTTCAGTTTTTCCCTCTTTTCATTTTTCTCTCTCTCAATTAATTTTTAATCAATCTTTCCTTCTTTAATTTATGTGTATATATATATATATATACACACACACATACACATATATACAATATGTCTGTGTGTGACCCATTTATCATCCCCTCCAACTAGATAATTTTTTATTTCAGTTTTTCCCTCTTTTCATTTTTCTCTCTCTCAATTACTTTTTAATCAATCTTTCCTTCTTCAATTTATATATATATATATATATATATATATATATATGTATATATTCAATTTGATAAGCTTAAATTAGGTTGTTCTAGAATTTATACTGCTTGGTTGTCTTGCAGGTTTAAAAAAGTTTGTTGTGCCTTTTTAAGGTATACGCAGTATACTATATTTCCGAGATTCACCTAAATTAGACGATTATATATAAGTTGACTACAACCTTCAGTGCTTGTAGTATATGCCACCATCAAATTATTTATGAGTAATATATAGTATATTTGGACAAACAAAGTTAGAATGTATTCCAACTCTCAACTTTGAACAGTTGCACCCTTAAAGCTTCAAATATGGATGCCTCCACTATCCATACTTTTTTGTCCCATTCTATATTGCATATATCAACTTTATGATCCAAATTCCTTCCCACACCAAAGTAGAAAACAGAAATTCAAATATTCTCTTTAGCTTTTGCTTTTTTAATAGGTTAATAACTCATATAGGTTTAGTTTGGCATTCCTGTAAAAATAAAAAAATTATGGTTGGATAAAAAAGCAGCACGTGATTTATTTGGTTAAAATTATTGTTTGAAGTGCTACTTATGATTTTATTTATTTGATTCTAATATTTCAGATTTTTTAACTTTTAAACATCTTCATTTTTAATTTTTTTCATCTTTCATTTATATTTTTATTTATGATTCTTTGGTTTTTGATTTTTTATTTTATTGTTGTTTTTTCCCTCTGATTTTCAGTTTTTATTTTTTGATTATTTGATTTTTATTTTTTTAAATTTCAATTTTTTCAATTTGAATTGTTTATTTTTTAAAACACAATATAAATATAGTTATTTATTTTTATTCAAAAAATATATTATCAAATTGTTATAATTTACTAATTTAAGTTACGTCAAAATACTATAATTTAATAATTTAATCTAATCTAATGCTAGTTACCTAATAAAAATATGATAAAACTTCAACTTTCATTAAGTAAACTGACAAAATGAGTTAATACATCAAAAGTTGAAATTCTTAAATCTTGGAATTTCCAGCAAAATTTAAGTTTATGTTAATGCTATTGAGAAAATATGTAAAACTTATGACTACTCTTTTGTCACTTGAGCGGAGATCTCCTATAAAACCATAATATTTTATGTGAGATCTAAGAAAATAAATTAAAAAAGATTCTAAATGCAACTTTTATCATATAGTAACTTTATAGGCGAACTTTGACGTGATAATTTTTTTCTTACTTGGTAAATTTAGCTATTTTTAGTTAATTTCTAGTCTCTTTTTATTTTTCCTTTGTTGATAGTTAAATTTAGTTGACAAAGATTAAAGGGGGAGAAAGAAATGAGATATGCAAATAATTATCACAAGGACCAAATCGTATGCTACTTAACATATATACGGCGAAGTCTGCAAAATATTTTTTCAACACATATGTATGAACGTATCGCAGATAGAAGATCACTAAAAGAAACAACCAGAAGAATTATATTATATATATAATATTATATATGAATATATAAATAATTATTACTATGTTAAATTTGATTTTTTTTATCTCATTTGATTCAATACAGTGCTTGCTCTGATTTTACAGTGAGACCCTAAATATACGAAAATAAAATTTTTAGTCGAGTTTAGTATGATTTTCATCAAAAAGTTAACGTAACTTTTGATTGGTGCGATGTGATATAGTTTTCCAATACAATTAAGAAAACACAAGATCCATGCTCTGCCCTAATCTCTTTTTCTTTTCTTAGTACGCAGCAACTATATTAGACAAAAATAGCGCGGATAAGATATTCACATCTAAGTTGATACACTTTTCCTGTACTTGCAAGATGTACCAAGCTTGTATTTGTTATGAGATTGAATGTTGTCAAAAATCTATCCTTCGCTGGTAGCCTTCCCATCATGTAGACGCAAATTGATTTCTTTCTTTTCAAAATGAGGCAAACATGGCAGCATAAAAAGAAAAATTTTAAAAAAAAAAGTTTTTTTTTTCTTTTGTCAGAAACGCAATTTCATTAAATAAATAAGATTACATCTAGGCGCAAAGTAACTCAAAGAAAAAAGGCCCATAAAAGGCAAACAAAACATAATAAAAAGGACCCTAAAATAGACCCAACAAAAAAAGACCCAAAGAGCCCAAAGCCCTAGCAACAAAAACAACAATGGACCGAAATGTGAGGAAAGTCCCATAAGGGAAAGGAGTGATCTACCCAACAACCGAACGAAACGAAACACTAGAATCATCCACAGGAACCAAAACTAAACTTGGAGAAGCCCAAAAAGAGCCTGTAAAGCCAAGCTGCTAAAGCAGCAAGGAGAAGAGAAATATACCAATGAAGAGAACATGAATGAGACATTCTGACCTGGCTAGAGGTTGGGCCGAGAAAAAGTCAACATCTAATAGTCAAATCCTCCCAAGAAGAAGGAGGAGTTTTGGAGTTCCAGACTTAAACAAGTGGACACGATTGTCACCTTTTCACTTTTAAACAAACCATCATAGGAAATTAAATGGATAGGCCAGAACAAACACCAAATCATGTTGACATCAACTAATTGAATTTGAAAAAGACTTCCATAGATGGAAAAGAGAGTTGCAACAAGAGCATCTGGGAGGACAGCAAATCACAAAAACATTGATTTTTAACAACACAATGCCATAAGATAACTGATTTGCAGGACCATCGTCTACCTCCATCTCTAGTTGAGGAAGGAATAAAAACAGGAAAACTTGCAAGGCCTATTAGGCTTGTCAGAGGAGGGGAAGAAATAAGGCTTAAATATGCAGAAAGATGGGTAAGTAAACCCAAGAATAGATCCTCACAGGTCAGGAGAAAGGAACTCGGTAGAGAAATGGACCATTTCACCTAGAAGGTGGTTGTTTGAATGTTGAAATTTTAGAGAGAAATGGGAAAAAAAATTTAGTGAGAGAAAGTTGCCATTAGACCGCCCGCTAGTTTGCAAACCGAAAAACTTAATTCAAAATGGTGGCTTGAAGATATATACTTCTACCTTTAGGAGTTCCTTGATTAATTTCATAGATATGGTATTCAGTTCTATAGAATTATATTCGGACTAGGATTAAATTATACACGAATTTGACATGCTATAGTGGTGGATTTAAATTATGGCACGAGCATCATCTGCGTTAACTATTTATTCTATGCAAAATACCTCGTATTTTACGTTTCCTCCAATGGGGTTATACATTGTCTTGAACTGTGTTAGTGTTGCTACGTACTAGAGTTGGTTAGCAAACTTTCGAATAAACGAAATACCTTCATCTTTTGGTCGAAAAAAGAAAATCATCAACTAAATTCATCTTCATTCATATCATTGCACTTGGCTAAAAATCTGAGCAACCAAGAAGCAAAGATTTGTATTGGTAAAATGATGCCAAATCGATATCATAAATATTCTTCTTTCAGTACCTTCACTGTCATCTGACATAAGAAGAGCGTTGAGAAGCTTTGTTACAGTGTTTTTAATTGAGAGATGAAATGATTCTACTTGCTCAGCGGAAGAAAGAAGTGCGAAAACATAAAGCGTTGACACCACTCCTGTAAATGTTGAGACAATTTAGACAAGCTCAAGAATTAGCAGGCAGATGAAGGCCAGACTTGAGCCAAAGGCCAAGGCAACTTCGTCTCTTCGAGGTCTTCCGGGAGGCAGAGGATCTTCAAATGTCACAGAGAATTTAATTTTTGAATGAGTTCGCATAGGCATAAATGAACGAGTCGACATGAGTACTCTTTTATACTTTATGTAAAGTACGTTGGATCCTTGTATTTCAAAACCCTCTCATAATCCCCCATATTTTCTAAAATAAAATGTCGTACTATATTGTAAGAGAATGTATTTCATGTTTTAAAAAGTAAAGGAGATTAAGAAAGAATTATAATAATATAGAATAATCCAACACACTTTAAACAAATAACATGGGGGTCTAATGTATTTATCTGATGAGCGACAGAATGATATCTTACTCTGTGAACTGGAGGGTGATGCTCCATAGCAGTTCAACTCTTTCCCAGTTGCGCATATCATAGGATTTCCCAAAATGCTGTGCAAAAACAACCGCAAAAAATAGCTCTAATTTGCCATCTATAGAAAATTAGATGCAAGAATAGTTAATATTTCTGAAGAAATATATATATATATATATTGTATGTATGTACTTGAATATGTTCGCCATAATCCTCGGCACAGGACCGCTCAAATTATTGGAGGACAAGTCTCTGGAAATATGAAGCAACACAAAATACACATTCAGAGGTGAATTTATTCAGAGAACAAGAAAGTATGTTTGGTATCTGCAAAAGGGAACCAAAAAAGGAAGAAAGAAGAAAGGATTACAGGAATGTCAGCTGTGTCATATTGGCCAATGACGATGGAATAGTTCCTGTGAGACTGTTATTGTTTAGCCTCCTGTTGCAAAATTATGCATAAACCATAATTGGATCAACGAGATTTTCTAGAATCATCATTTGTAAGAAGAGCGTTAATTCCTCTACAGATTCCTGAATTATGGCATGCGGGAGCCAACTGAACTAACAAAGCGAGCTTATTGGTCCGAAAATTATAATTGTTAGACACCTTTAGCTTTTTCAGCCTAACATTACTCCCATGGTCATAACCTATGAAGAGCTAAAAGGGTAAATGATAACATTAATTTTTAGACGAGATTAGCTAAACGAACTAAAAATGTCTAATAATTAATAGTTTAGGGATCAAAAAATTTCCGTGTACCATTACTTAAGAACTTGTAAAGGAGTTAACCCACAAGATTATATGCAAGCCACTTTTCATGCTTACAGGTACTGAAGGTTGTTGAGTTCAGAAAGAGAAGAGGGAATTTCGCCAGTCAGCAAGTTATTGGAGAGATCAATCATCTGAAGCTTAGGGAGCCTTCCCAAATCAGAAGGAATTTTCCCAGATATGTTGTTGTACTGCATAAGCCTACACAAGTATGTTAGCAATAATATCAGTCTAGGAACTCGGTTTATTAGCCCAAGTGAACATGCGTTGGAATTTTGGTAGGTAGGCCCAATGAACGTGCATTTTTCACTTAATACTAGTACCAAAATGTCGTGCAAGGCCCGATGGTATTGTCCAATGGTCTAATATTATTGTCATAATTGTCTAAATTCAGTTACGTATTAAATTATTTCAAGTTTGGTTGTAAATTTTGTACACAAAATTCAAGCACGATCAGATTGGGTGAGATGGATAGATTGAAAGAGATAATTAATGGAAAAAGAAGTTAAAAAAGAAATAAGCAAACCATGTTGGTTGGCAAGAATTCAGTTAAATGGGCTGAGTAAAAAAAGTTCTTACAATAAATGAATGAAAGAATATTAACAATAAGTATCTATATATAAAATTACACTTACTGTTACAAACATTCTAATGACTAAAAGTACTCTTTACATGGATGGCGCTTTTTATTATAGTAGAAATAAGTAAAAAAGAAAAAGAAAAAATTATAAATACAGAAATTAATTAATAATGAATAAAGCATAGTAATAGAATATTACAATTTTACCCTTACAAACACCTAATGAATTGTAAAGTTGACAAAAGTAACTCTTTTTATTAGTATAATATAATACAAAAAAAATATATAATTTTAGCCTTACAAACACCTAATGAATAATGAAGTTGACTAAAATGACTCTTTTTGTATTGCACTTCTAAGTGTGGAGGATCCGGTATGTGCACATTTGTTCCTTGAGTAGATCATACTTAGGTGTCAATAAATACAGTTTTTTTTTTCTTTTCTTTTTTAAGTTTTGAGAAATTGGAGTACACATTCTTTTTCTAATTTGATGTTTGGATAAGTGTTTCCCTATTTCTTTCCTTATTTACTGGTCGGCTGGAATGCCTCATCCTATATGCATCCGCAATTTTTAACGCGTCGTAGGGATGGTGCCCTATGGAGCATTATACACCATGCTGTGCATAAAAATTTTTATATTATATTTTCAAAATTTTTGTATTATAAATTCAAAATTTTTATATTATTGGTTTAAAACTCTTATATTAAGTTACAAATATGTTCAAAATTTTGAACTTAAATTCAAAATTATAAACATGTTTGCAGCTTAATATAAGAATTTTGAACATATAATATAGGAATTTTGAACATGTAATATAAGAGTTTTGAATACAGAGTATAATCTATAAGTATGTAATATAGAAGTTTTGAACATAGAGTATAAAATTTAAGAGATTATAATTTTTATTTCATGAACTTGCTTTTAAACTTTTGAACTAAGAAAGAGTTTTGAACATATAAGATTAGAATTTTGAACATTTAAAGAGTTTTGAACACATAGTATAATTTATGAGCATGTAATATAAGAGTTTTGAACATAGAGTACAAAATTTATAAGATTATAATTTTATTTTGTAAACTTGTTTTTAAACTTTTGAACTTATAATATAGGAGTTTTGAACATAAAATATAAGAATTTTGAACATATAATATAAAAATTTTGAACATGTAATATAAAAGTTTTGAACATAGAGTATAAAATTTATAAGATTATAATTTTATTTTGTGAACTTGCTTTTTAAACTTTTAAACATGTGTATAAGAGTTTTGAACATATTTATAACTTAATACAAAAGGTTTGAACCTATAATATAAATATTTTTTTACCTATAATATAAAAATTTTGAACCTATAATATAAAAATTTTGAACACATGTACTGTTACGTACTGTACGTGCATATTGTTCAGTACAATATGGTTTACAGTGCTCATGCAGAACACCATGCATTTGTGCACATTGTAGACACTAATGGGCACCACATGATTATTTCTTCAATTCAGTATATATTTATTTTTTTAACAGATAATATTAATTTTCTACCAATGACAATTGATAAAAGAGTAATGGATAGACAAATTAATATTACTAGTGCAAGCACGGATTTATTTTTTAATAGTAAATGTTAAGTTAAGTTAAATTTATTCATTTTTAGTAGCAGATGATGAACTTATTCAGGAATGTTCTATGCTTTACATCGGTTTTGTTTAAATAATAAATATTAAATTTAGTTAGATTTAGTCTTTGAAATTCAAAAATGAAAATACTTTTAGGTTTTTAAGCATTATTTAATTAGTAATTAAAATTTTAAATTAAAGCTAATTATATATATCCATAATGAATAAGAAACAAACCTTTTGGAGTTCACAAGTAAATATTATTTTAAATTTTTAACTAATTTTTTAAATTAAAACTAAGAATATATATCCATAATAGATAATAAGAAAACCTTTTAGGACTCACAAATGAATTGTATTTTAAGTATTGATCGATTGATTATTTAATTTGTCAATTAAAACTAACAATTTAATTACATCTATAAAGATAAAAATAATAAACAAAAAACAAATAAAAATTTATTATATAAGTTAATAATAAAATAACTACTGTCATATAATCACTAAGATACTCTCATAATACTAAAAAAAGTATTTTTTTAATAGTAACATAAAATTTTGCTCGAAAAAATCTTTTAAAGCTCACAAATTAATATTATTTTAAGAGTTAATTGATTGAAAATTAAATATCTAATACTAATAATATATATATATATATATACATAATATATATGAAATAAACCAATTGAAGTTCACAAATGAATTTTATCTTAAGCATTAATTGATTAACCATTTAATATCTCAATTAAACTTAATAATGTATGTTCATAAAGATAAAAAATAATAGCAAGTAAAATAATAAATAAAAAATAACTATGTTATATAAGAGCTAACATAGCATTCTCACAATGGTGCTGACATAACACTCTCACAATACTTTAAAAAGTAGAACTTTTACATATAATATATAGGTTTAATTTATGCTTTTTATTCTAAATCTCATATACATTTATATTAGAAGAAGTATAACTCCAACACATTATAGATTCTTCCACTTATAAAATTGATTCTTTTTTAAGCATATAAATATCTAAATTTACACAAAAGATAAAATAAAAAAAGAATATATAACACGTCGCATGGCGCGGGTCCACTTGCTAGTTTTATATTGGTTTAGTTAGGTATCATATTCGTGGAAGTGGGCTCAACCAGGGCTTTATTATTATTATTTTTTCCTGGGCAACCATGGCCTTATTTTGTTTATTATGTAACCTTTTCGAAATTTATTTGTTTTGTAATCTATCCTAAAGATAAATACCAAAAATAAGTATTGTATTATCAACTTCATTCGTTCTATTTTGAATAATGTATTTCGTTATTCATAATTAATTTTTGGTCAGAAAACCATTAAACTTTTTCTCCATAAATACCTTAGCTCATTATAGTATCAAATTATAGAGTTTCAAAAATTTTGAATGAGCATAGGAATTATTGACCAAAATAAATGTATTTGCATAACCAAAAGAAAGAGAATTCTACTTTTTTCGGTTCACCATATCTTGTTATTCAGAATGATGGTGTTGCAAAACTATGGTATCTTAGGAGATTTAAGCACGATAATAAGGTAATAAAAAGTCTTAAAATTGAATCAAATCCAGGCTTTAATGTGATTTCAGAGTATTACGATTTTCTAAATTTTCAAATATTACTTTTCATTTATGTTGCAAAAAGATTCTTCCCAAAAGAAGTAACGAGGGTTCGCTCCAATTTTATATATTTCTCAATATACATGTATCTATTGTTAATTGTGATTTGTCTGGAAGTTTAAATTGTAATTTATGATAATATTATAAGTGTATTAACCATATATCATATATAATTCAACACGCAAGTTATGTTTAAGCTAATAGTTTACTAATCACTGTATTATCTAGTATAAGGACTCGTTTCAATTGACTTTTAAAAATTGACCAACAAAATGAATTTTTAAAACAAATACATATATACATACATATATATATATATATATGATAACTAGACTATATATACCCTGTGCAATGCACTGGAGCATGCTTTTAATATTTTTATTTATTGAACTCGTTTCAATTGACTTTTAAAAATTGACCAACAAAATGAATTTTTAAAACATATATATATATATATATATATATATATATATATCTATCTATCTATGATAACTAGACTATATATGCCCCGTGCAATGCACTGGAGCATGTTTTTAGTATTTTTATTTATTAATGATGGCAAACTTTTACATTCCATGTGAGGATGAAATGCAAATATACCTTTTAAAATTTATTGTTGTTAAGTTTTCTATGCCAATAATATTTTTATGAGATATCTTCAGTAATATAACAAAACATTTAAACATTAATAAGATGTCTTTAATAATTGAATATATTATTCAAATTAAAAAAGTAAAATCAGAAAATAATCTAATATGAGAAAAAAAGAAATAAATAATTTTAAATATTATTGTTAGATGTAAAATAGTATCATAGTATCATTAATTGGTCACTAAAAAAATTTAGATCAAATAAATATATAGTTATATATACATATATATATATATATGCGTGTGTGTGTATATATATATATATATATATATATATATATAAAGGTAGAATAAATGTTTTGTTGGATAAAAAAAAAACTTAGAATAACGATATGTGACATATATTAAAAAGATATGTACCTTCTTCTTTTATATAATATATAATATATTAATCATTGAACTATTACCACTTTTGGTAAGTACACTTACACCGCCTCAAGATGAGTCAAGTTCCCTATGCTGGGTGATATTGTGCCTGATAAACCTTGACATGGAAATTCCCTGTAGCAATATCAATCAATTCATACACATTCACTATGACAACATTAATTACTTGAAAAAGAAGCACAAATTGATAAGGATAATTAAACTTGCAGGATTGCTTACAGGGCACTAACTAGTCCATCAGCTGAACAAGTGACCATGTTCCAACTGCATGGATCATGAGCAATTGGATCCCAATTGATCAGACCCTTAGGATCATCCAAAGCCTTCTTAATATCCATTAAAGCTTCCACTGTGAAATAAAACTCATCCAAGTTTAACTTCTTGAAACAACATGGAGTGACACAATGTCACACTCAGAGTCCAAAACTCCAAACTCAGACTGATGTTAAAACTATAACCAATAACTAGTTAGACTCAGATTAATTAACCCAAAATAGTTATTAGTTATGCCTTTAACGTTAGTCTCGCTTGTGAGTCTGAAGTTCTAGAATCGACACATGATAGACGACTTTATGATCAACCTTGAAAATTTCCAAGACAAATATGTAAAAGCTAGCTGTATATGGATTATACCTTCAAGACTGTCACCATTTGGAGCAAGCAAATCGATTTTTGCGTAGGCCCAGAAGCTGAACAAAGCCAAGCAACCCAAAAAAACATCTTTGCTTGCTCTTCCCATTGGATTATAACAGCAGAAACAAGCAGCCAATTAATTAGACTGCAGTTGAGTTTGTGGTGCTGAAGAAGAAATTATTAGCTAACAAGGAGCTGTTAGAATTGATCAGCTGTTATGTTTGGGTATTTAACGCATCCGACTTTGAAAACTACACTCACAAAGAGCTAAGTAGACTAAACAATTTAAATACATAAAGGATTGATTAAACTATTAACGAATCTACATAGATTTAAAAGGTGGTAGGCAAAGAAAATTCCTTCTTATCATGCATTTGTTTAAACAAGGATTGTCCTCTGAATTTTCAAGTCAAAAGTAGCTTAAAGGGTTAATTGCCCACCATTAGTCCATTATGTAATTAAAAATGGCTGACAATTCAATCTTTGTATCCTTAAAATTAATTGGTGACACCATTATTAGTCTTTTTTTTTTACATTTGTCATTAAGAATAAATTGCACTAAATTCCGTATTTTGCTGTAACGGCATGATTCTCCTTTTTAGTTTCAAAATTAGCTAATACCTCTATATTTTTTAAAATTAGAGTACACTTAGTCTCTCCGTCATATTTTCTGTTCTGACAAAATGCAAATGCCCCCTGTACTTAAATAATTACACAATATGCTTTGTTTTAAAAGATATATTAGATATTTTGCTTTTTTTATTAAAAAAAAGTGACAAGATTACCAGTTGTGACAAATGTACTCTAATTATAAAAGGTATAAGAAAATTTACTTTTCTCTCTCTTCTCTTTCTCTTTTCTTTCCCCCTTTCTTTTCCTTTTTTCTTCTTCTCCTTTCAAGGACACAATTTACTTTGTTGATTCGAAACTGATAAAAAGAAACTGTGGATATTATTCAATTCCCTTTTTCTTTTTGCATGGTCAACGATTGGACTCCGTTGACACGGGACAAGACGCAGAATTATAGTGCTCATAAAAGATGCTGATTGTTGATTAACACTATAATGGTCATAAATGTTGTATATAGTTGATATTTAAGAATCAAGATTGAAGGCTATTTTCAAAGTATTAAATGGTGTGTAGCATGCAAATTTTGAAGAAAAGGAAGTTATCATCTTGGGAAAAGAAAATTTGTTGAAAAATTACAAGCCATCACATGATGATGAAGAAAATTCAACACTTTAGTCATCTTGCATTTAATGATCATTTATTGATTTGCCTCCAAATTTTTTCTATAAATAGCATGGTTTGGGATGAGTATTTTGATCCATACAAGAAGAAGTAGAGAAGGATTAGTAGTAGAGAAAATTAGATAGAAAAAAGAAGCGATATTATATTGTATTAGAAAGAGATTTTATTATTCAAGTTATTTTATACCATACTATATTTAAGTTATTTTATAACACGTTATCAGCACGAGTCTCTACCGACGAGGAGTTATGCAAATTATTAAAAGGAGCACGATCGTACAAAAATTTTGGTAACGGTTCTTATTTTATTTTTGACATTACATCATATCTATAGCATAAAGTTTTTACTATCCTATTTGCTTTACATTGCATTTATTCTAAAAATAAAATTTCTGTTTATTATTTCTTTTAAAATAGATTATTGCAATATTTCATCCTTAAAATAATAATGATAAAATAAAATAATAACAAATACCATAATTTTTCGGAAGACCTAATTACCGTGACTTTGAGGACGTGATCACCTTGACTTTTGGATATGTGATTATGATGACTTAATTAAAAATAATGATGACTTCTAAGGACATAAACACTAATATAGTTATATAACGATTAATTGTAATAATTATACAACATGTTATTTAAAATTGACATCTTATATTATATTATGTCATGCTTATAAGTTTCATATGCCATATTTGTAATTTATTCCTACATGCTTATATTTATTGATTTACAAGTTACATCAAGTAAATATATTATTATTTTACTTGCTAATTTATTTTTGAAATATGCTAGATTTATAATGTCAAATCTCACAAAGCTTGAATTTATGGCCCTTGATATTTCTGGAAACAATTATTTATCATGGATCCTATATGCGGAAATACATTTCAATGTCAAGGATCTTGGAGAAACAATTAAAGAAGGAAATAGCGCATCTTTACAAGATCGCGCTAAAGCATTGATATTCCTTCGACATCGTCTCCATGAAGGGCTTAAAGCTGAATATCTTACAGTAAAAGATCCACAAATCCTTTGGCAAAATTTGAAGGAAAGATTCGATCATCATAAAACAGTGATCCTTCCTAAAGCTCGCTACGAGTGGATTCACCTGCGATTGCAGGATTTTAAAACTGTAAACGAGTATAACTTCGCTGTATTTAGAATTACTTCACAATTGAAATTATGCGGAGAAAAGATCACTAATGAAGACATGATAGAGAAGACATTCTCTACTTTCCACGCATCTAATATGCTCTTACAACAATAATATAGAGAGCATGGTTTCAAAAAGTATTCTGAGCTAATCTCATGTCTTTTGTTGCTGAGCAAAATAATGAGCTCTTGATGAAAAACCATCAAACATGACCAACTGGCTCAGAACCATTCCCTAAAATGAGTGAAATTGCATCTCCTGAGGTGAATGCTGCATCATCAAATAATTATGGACGTGGTCGTGGTCGTGGCCATGGTTATAGACATGATAATGGTTATAATTTTCACAAGCCAAATAGACCAAATTTCAAAAGACAAAAATATCATGACAAAGGAAATCATCTACGAAATAAATCTTTCCGACGTTCTAAAAGTACTTGTTATAGATGTGGCATGAAAGGGCATTGGCATCAAACATGTCGTACTGCCAAACATCTCGTGGATCTTTATCAAGCTTCGTTGAAAGAAAAAGGAAAAGGTGTAGAGACAAATCTTGTTGAACAGAATACTCAAATGAACTACACGTACCTTGATTGCTCTGACTTCTTTGAAGATGCTACTGAAAATATTGAGCAATTGATTGGTGATGGAAATATCCTTTTGAATTAATCTTTATATAAGAGTAGAATGTTTCTATTATGTTGGATTGTCTATCATTTTAATGCTTAATTTTAGCTTGAATGTAATATCTATCTTTTGTAAAATGAATGTCATATTTTTGCTAATATTTTTCTATTTCCTTTATTATTATTGTGAAGAAATATGGATTTGCATCATATCAATGATGGAGAAATATGTTTGGCTGATAGTACTACAACACACACTATTCTCAAGAATAAGAAGTATTTCTCCCTGCTGAAATTAGCTGATGCAAATGTCAATACAATAACTGGTTCTGCAAAATTAATTGAAGGCTCTAGTAGAGCTTATGTTTTGTTTCCTGAAGGAACAAAGATGATAATAAGCGATGCTTTATAGTCAAGTAGATCACAAAGAAATCTACTCAATTTTAAAGATATAAGAGAGAATGGTTATCATATTGAAACCATGAAGGAAGACAATAAAGAATATCTCTATATCATATCGCTTATATCTGGCAAAAAACATAAATTAGAAAAATTGCTAGCATTATCTTCTGGACTATATTGTACTTATATAAATCCTGTGGAATCACATGCTGTGATAAACCAGAAGATAATTGATCCAAAGAATTTTACTCTTTGGCATGATCGCCTTGGACATCCAGGCGCAATAATGATGAGACGAATTATTGAAAATTCACAAGGGCACTCATTAAAGAGTCAAAAAGTACTCTCATCAAATGAATTTTCATGTGCTGCTTGTGCCCAAGAGAAATTGATTATAAGGCCATCCCCAACTAAAATTGATGCTGAAAATCCTACATTCCTAGAACGAATTCAAGGGGACATATGTGGGCCTATTTTTCCAGCATCACGTGCGCGTATGGTGATCTTAATAGCAAGCCCATAATGTATAGTCTTCCCTTCAAGTCAATTCCTAGCACTATATATAAAGGCTTGATGTATAAAGTGAATAAAAATTTCTTGGTTTTCCTATGTATGAGTTTTCCCTATAGGAAAACTTCAACAATCAACTAGCTAAAAAGCTCCATCTGATTGCTAATTTCTCATTCGCCAAAAGTTCTTTTTTGACATATAAATATACCGTGTTCATCTATTCGGAAGGAGGAATGCAATGGTACTACGATTAAACCTATTTGATAAGTGAGACCTGACCCAATTTCGGGTCAAAGTGACTTTAACCTCCGTATCAAAAACCACTTAACCCCGACACTTTTTGCTTTGCTACTCGTCTTCTTCTTCCTTCATCTTCATTAATTTACTTTTTACTCTTTTATATATAAACATTAGAAAACTTTTCTGAAAACCATAATCAAAAGCAACATATCACTTTCATTAGTTTAAACTTTTTCCTTGATTGAAGGTACTTGTACATCATCTCCATCTATTTCGATACTTTATGGTATTAATAGATGCCTCTACACGTTGGTAACATGTCTTCTTATTATCCACTCAAAATGTGGCATTTGCAAGACTCCTTGCACAAATAATCTGCCTACGTGTACAATTTCTGAATTATACGATTAAGAAAATTCGTCTTGATAATGCAGGAGAATTTACATCCTAATCTTTTAATGATTATTGTACATCAATTGGGATTATAGTTGAGCATCCTGTGGCTCACACGCACACTCAAAATGGTTTAGTAGAATCTTTCATTAAACGTCTACAGTTAATCGCTAAACCACTGCTTATGAGAACTAAGTTGCCTAGTTCTGCTTGGGGACATGCCATATTGCATGCTGCAGCACTAGTTCAAATAAGACCAACTGCTTATCATAAATATTCCCCTTTACAATTGGTTTCTGGTCAAGAACCAAATATATCCCATTTAAAAATATTTGGTTGTATAGTATATGTTCCAATTGCTCCACTACAGCACACAAAAATGGGACCACAAAGAAGACTGGGAATATATGTTGGTTTTGAATCTCCATCAATCATTAAATATTTTGAATCCTTAACTGGAAATCTTTTCACAGCACGTTATGCTAATTGCCAGTTTGACGAAATAGTATTCCCAGCATTAGGGGGAGAAAAACAAAAGCTGAAAAAGCAAGAAATTACATGGAACGCATCATCTATGGCTTATTTTGATCCTCGTACAAATATATTTGAACAAGAAGTTCAAAAAATTATTCATTTACAAAGGATTGCTCATCAATTGTCTGATGCATTCATTGATACAAAGAGAGTGACTAAATTACATGTTCCAGCTCGAAATGCTCCCGCTAGAATTGATATTTCAAAAGGGCAATCTAATACTCTAACAAATGAGTCTATGGCACGTCAAAACGTGGTAGACCAATTGGCTCCAAAGATAAAAATCCTCAAAAAAGAAGGGAGTTGAATAAGCAAGTAGGCATTTTTGAGGTTCTTAATGATCCTGTAGATGTCGTAAAAATTGTTGGAAAGACAACACTAGTAGAGAATCAAGTACTGAGTATGAGAAAAATAGCAACAATATTGAAAATAAAGAGATCTCAATTAATTATATCTCTACAGGAAAAGGATGGAACCGAAATGAAATTGTTATTGATGAAAAATTTTCATATGCAGTAGCTACTGAATTGATGATAGAAAGCGAGGATTATGAACCAAAGTCCGTTCAAGAATGTCGACATAGAAATGATTGGCCTAAATGGAAAGATGCAATGGAGGCTGAATTAAATTCTCTTGCAAAGCGTAAAGTTTTTGGACCTATAGTCCAAACACCTGAAAATGTAAGGCCTATAGGCTACAAGTGGGTATTCGTGCGAAAACGAAATGAAAACAATAAAATTGTAAGATATAAAGTACAACTTGTAGCACAAGGTTTTTCACAAAGGCCTGAAATTGATTATGAGGAGACATACTCTCCTGTGGTGGACGCAATTACATTGAGATATTTAATCAGCCTAGCAATTTGTGAAGGACTTCATATGCATCTTATGGATGTAGTGACAGCATATTTATATGAGTCACTTGATAGTGATATTTATATGAAAGTCCCTGAAGGATTGAATATGCCGGAAGCATGTAAGTCAAATCCTCGGGAAATGTATTCCATTAAATTGCAAAGATCCTTGTATGGATTGAAACAATCTGGACGAATGTGGTACAATCGTCTAAGTACATATCTTCTAAAGGAAGGATATGTTAATAGTCCTATAAGCCCATGTGTTTTTATCAAGAAATCAAAAAATAGGTTTCTTATTATTGCCGTATATGTTGATGATCTAAACATCATAGGGACTGTTGAAGAGCTTAAAGCAGCAGTTGTATATTTGTGTGAAGAATTTGAGATGGAATATCTGGGCAAAACTAAATTTTGTCTCGGTCTACAGATTGAACATCTGTCAAGTGGAATTTTAGTCCACCAAAAGACTTATACTGAAAAAGTTTTGAAGAGATTTAATATGGACAAAACTCATCCATTGAGTACCCCAATGGTTGTCCGATCTCTTGATATCAAAAGGGACCCTTTTCGTCCTCGGGAAGATAACGAAGAAATACTCGGCCCTAAAGTACCGTATCTTAGTGCAATTGGTGCGCTGTTGTATCTTGCTAACAATACACGTCCAAATATTACATTTTCTGTAAATTTATTAGCAAGATTTAGTGCTACACCAACACGAAGACATTGGGCCGGTATTAAACATGTATTTCGTTATCTTCATGGAACAATTAATATGGGCTTAATGTATTCAAAGCATACACATCCTGCATTAATAGGGTATGCAGATGCTGGGTATTTATCTGACCCGCATAAAGGACGATCCCAAACTGGATATCTCTTCACATATGGTGGTACAGCTATTTCTTAGCGCTCAACAAAACAAACTATTGCCGTCACTTCCTCAAATCATGCTGAAATCCTTGCACTACATGAGGCGAGCAGAGAATGTGTATGGTTGAGGTCTTTAACTCAACATATTGAAGGAGAATGCAACATTTCAAATAGCAAAAGAGAACCTACTATACTATATGAAGATAATACTACATGTATTACTCAAGTCAAAGGAGGCTATATCAAAGGTGATAGAACCAAGTATATCTCACTAAAGTTTTTCTTTACACATGAATTCTAAAAGAAATGTGAGATCGATGTTTGTCAAATTCGCTCAAGTGAGAATTTAGCAGACTTGTTTACAAAAGCTTTACCTGCAACAACATTGGAGAAATTGGTACACAAGATCGGCATGCGACGACTCAGAGATTGCTCTTGATTGCCTTCATGAGGGGAAGTATTATACGCGCTGTACTTTTTTTCCCTTAGCCTAGGTTTTGTCCCACTGGGTTTTCCTGGCAAGATTTTTAATGAGGCAGCATGAAGCGTATAACAAGGATATTGTACTCTTTTCCTTCACTAGGTTTTTTTCCCATTGGGTTTTTTCGAGTAAGGTTTTAACGAGGCATATTCTTGTTGATGAATGTCCAAGGGGGAGTGTTGTATATAGTGGACATTCAAGAATCAAGATTGAAGGCTATTTTCAAAGCATTAAATGGTGTGTAGCATGCAAATTTTGAAGAAAAGGAAGTTATCATCTTGGGAAAAGAAAATTTGTTGAAAAATTACAAGCCATCACATGATGATGAAAAAAATTCAACACTTTAGTCATCTTGCATTTAATGATCATTTATTGATTTGTCTGCAAATTTTTTTTATAAATAGCATGGCTTGGGATGAGTATTTTGATCCATACAAGAAGAAGTAGAGAAGGATTAGTAGTAGAGAGAATTAGAGATAAAGAAGAAGTGATATTATATTATATTAGAAAGAGATTTTATTATTCAAGTTATTTTATATCATATTATATTTAAGTTATTTTATAACAATAAACGATATGATATTTTTTAGAAAGTTCCTTTGGGACTGACATAGATTCAGAAGCCTCTTAAGGCCAAAGTCACTAAAACTCTTACTTTATGGTTTTTGAAAATTTAAAAATTTTGGGATGTTGTTAACTATAATCTATATAATTATGAAAAATACAGCTTTTTTTGCTAAGCTACCAAAAATGAAGTTGTCTTATTCTTAAGATAAAAGGTCTAATTTAGTTATTTATTACAACAACGATAACCCAAAAAAAAAAAGAAAGAAAGAAAGAATAACAAGTCAAGCACCAATAACGCCTAATAAATTTCATATAATCAGTCACCTCTTATTTTCTAGAACCCCTAATAGGCTTGCAAGGCCATTAAGCTTGTCAGAGGAGGGGAAGAAATAAGGGTCAAATATGCAGAAAGATGAGCAAGTAAACCCAGGAATAGATCCTCACAGATGAGGAGAAAGGAACTCGGTAGACAAAGGGACCATTTCGCCTGGAGGGTGGTTGTTTAATTTTTGAAATTTTAGAGAGAAGTGAGAGAAAATTTTTAGTAAGAGAAAGTTGCCATTAGACTGCCCGTTAGTTTGCACACAGAAAAACTTAACTCAAAATGGTGGCTTGAAGACATATACTTCTATCTTTAGGAGTTTCTTGATTAATTTCATAGAGATGGTATTTAGTTTTATAGAATTATATTCGGATTAGGATTAAATTATATACAAATCTGACATGCTATAGAGGTGGATTTCAATTATGACACGAGCATCAATTGGATTAAAATTCTCTCCAAACTAATTATTTCGCAACATTCTAACACTATGTTAACTATTTATTCTATGCAAAATACCTCGTATTTTACGTTTCCTCCAATGGGGTTATACATTGTCTTGAACTGTGTTAGTGTTGCTACGTACTAGAGTTGGTTAGCAAACTTTCGAATAAACGAAATACCTTCATCTTTTGGTCGAAAAAAGAAAATCATCAACTAAATTCATCTTCATTCATATCATTGCACTTGGCTAAAAATCTGAGCAACCAAGAAGCAAAGATTTGTATTGGTAAAATGTTGCCAAATCGATATCATAAATATTCTTTTTTCAGTACCTTCACTGTCATCTGACATAAGAAGAGCGTTGAGAAGCTTTGCTACAATGTTTTTGATTGAGAAATGAAATGACTCTACTTCCTCAGCGGAAGAAAGAAGTGCGAAAACATAAAGCGTTGACACCAATCCTATAAATGTTGAGACAATTTAGACAAGCTCAGGAATTAGTAGGCAGATGAAGGCCAGACTTGAGCCAAAGGCCAAGGCAACTTCGTCTCTTCGAGGTCTTCCGGGAGGCAGAGGATCTTCAAATGTCGCAGACAATTTAATTTTTGAATGAGTTTGCATAGGCATAAATGAAAGAGTCGACATGAGTACTCTTTTATACTTTATGTAAAGTACGTTGGATCCTTGTATTTCAAAACCCTCTCATAATCCCCTATACTTTCTAAAATAAAATATCGTACTATATTATAATAGAATGTATTTCATGTTTTAGAAAATAAAGAAGATAAAAAAAGAATTATAATAATATAAAATAATCCGACATATGGGCCCATAGATAGAATCGCTGAAAAGCGTTCTAAATACTTTTCAACAAAGGGTAAAAGGCATAAAGTAAAGTATAAGAATAAAATTACTCTTTTCGTTATAATAAAAAAAGGAACTCGGACTCGGTAACAGAACAACCATCTGGGGATAACGGAACAACTATCTGGGGACGCCCTTTAAGCAAATAGCATGGGGGTCTAATGTATTTATCTGATAAGCGATAGAATGATATCTTACTCTCTGAACTGGAGGGTGATGTTCCAATGCAGTTCAACTCTTTCCCAGTTGCGCATATCATAGGATTTCCCAAAATGCTGTGCAAAAACAACAGCAAAAAATAGCTCTAATTTGCCATCTATAGAAAATTAGATGCAAGAATAGTTAATATTTCTGAAGAAATATATATATATATATATATATTGTATGTATGTACTTGAATATGTTCGCCATAATCCTCGGTACAGGACCGCTCAAATTATTGAAGGACAAGTCTCTGGAAATATGAAGCAACACAAAATACACATTCAGAGGTGAATTTATTCAGAGAACAAGAAAGTATGTTTGGTATCTGCAAAAGGGAACCAAAAAAGGAAGAAAGAAGAAAGGATTACAGGAATGTCAGCTGTGTCATATTGGCCAATGACGATGGAATAGTTCCTGTGAGACTGTTATTGTTTAGCCTCCTGTTGCAAAATTATGCATAAACCATAATTGGATCAACGAGATTTTCTAGAATCATCGTATGTAAAAATAGCGTTAATTCCTCTACAGATTCCTGAATTATGGCATGCGGGAGCTAACTGAACTAACAAAGCGAACTTATTGGTCCGTATATTATAATTGTTAGACACCTTTAGTTTTTTTAGCCTAACATTACTCTCGCAATCATAACCCATAAAGAGCTAAAAGGATAAATAATAACATTAATTTTTAGACTAAATTAGCTAAACGAACTAATAATGTCTAACAATTAATAGTTTAAGGATCAATAAATTTCCGTGTACCATTGGTTAAGAACTTGTAAAGGAATTAACCCGCAAGAATATATTCAAACCACTTTCATGCTTACAGGTACTGAAGGTTGTTGAGTTCAGAAAGAGAATTGGGAATTTCGCCAGTCAGCAAGTTGTTGGAGAGATCAATTATCTGAAGCTTAGGGAGCCTTCCCAACTCAGGAGGAATTTTCCCTGATATGTTGTTGTTCTGCAGAAGCCTACAAAAGTATGTTAGCAATAATATCAGTCTAGGAACTCGGTTTATTAGCCCAAGTGAACATGCGTTGGAATTTTGGTAGGTAGGCCAAATGAACGTGCAGTTTTCACTTAA
Source organism: Cordia subcordata (assembly GCA_028554755.1). Classification (NCBI taxonomy): domain Eukaryota; kingdom Viridiplantae; phylum Streptophyta; class Magnoliopsida; order Boraginales; family Cordiaceae; genus Cordia; species Cordia subcordata. Next base: position 6,594,664 of record JAPTOF010000020.1, read on the forward strand.
TACTAGTACCAAAATGTCGTGCAAGGCCCGATGGTATTGTCCAATGGTCTAATATTATTGTCATAATTGTCTAAATTCAGTTACGTATTAAATTGTTTCAAGTTTGGTTGTAAATTTTGTACAAGAAATTCAAACACAATTAGATTGGGTGAGATGGATAGCTTGAAAGAGATAATTAATGGAAAAAGAAGTGAAAAAAGAAATAAGCAAACCATGTTGGTTGGGAAGAATTCAGTTAAATGGGCTGAGTAAAAAAAGTTCTTACAACAAGTGAATGAAAGAATATTAACAATAAGTATCTATATATAAAATTACACTTACTGTTACAAACATTCTAATGAATAGTAAAGTTGACAAAAGTAACTTTTTTTATATTAATAATAAAAATAAAATTATAATTTTACCCTTACAAACACCAAATGAATAATGCAGTTGACTAAAATGACTCTTTTATTACACTTCTTAAGTGTGAAGGATCGGGTATGGACACGTTTGTTCCTTGAGTAGATCACACTTAGGTGTCAATAAATATAGTTTTTTTTTTCTTTTTCTTTTTTAAGTTTTGAGAAATTGGAGAACAGATTCTTTTTTCTGATTTGATGTTTGGATAAGTGTTTTCCTATTTCTTTCCTTATTTACTGGTCGGTTGGAATGCCTGATCCTATGTGCACCCGCAATTTTTAATGTGTTCCATAGAGACGGTGTTTGTACGGAGTACTGTACATTATATTGTACGTGAATAATATACGCATACAATACGTAACAGAATATGTGTTTAAAATTCTTATGTTATAGGTTCAAAATTCTTATATTATATATTCGAAATTTTTATATTATAGGTTTAAATCTCTTATATTAAGTTGCAAACATGTCCAAAATTTTGAACTTAAATTCAAAATTATGAACATATTTGTAACTTAATATAATAGTTTTAAACATATAATATAAGAATTTTGAACATGTAATATAAGAGTTTTAAACACAAATCATAATCTATAAACATGTAATATAAGAGTTTTGAACATAGAATATAAAATTTATGAGATTATAATTTTTACTTTATGAACTTGCTTTTAAACTTTTGAACCTGTAAAGAGTTTTGAACATACATATAAGAATTTTAAATATATAATATAAGAGTTTTGAACATGTTTGTAGCTTAATATAAGAGGTTTGAACCTATAATATAAAAATTTTAAACCTATAATATTAAAATTTTGAACACATGTACTGTGACGTAATGTACATGCATACTGTTCACACACTGTACGGTATACAGTACTCATGCAGAGCACTGTGCATATAGTGCACAATATAAATTCTAATGTGCACCACATGATTATTTCTACAATTCAATATATATTTATTTTTTAACGGATAGTATTAATTTTCTACCAATGACAACTGATAAAAGAGTACTGGATAAATAAATTAATATTACTAGTGCACGTTTACCTATATTTCGCACGGATTTATTTTTTAATAGTAAATATTAAGTTAAGTTAAATTTCTTCATTTTAATAATAGATGACAAAGTTATTCATGAATGTTCTATACTTTACACGAGTTTTGTTTAAATAATAAATATTAAATTTATTTAGATTTAGTATTGGAATTCACAAATGAAAATACTTTTAAGCTTTTAAGCATTAAGTAATTAGTAATTATATTTTTAAATTAAAGCTAATAATATATATATCCACAATGAATAAGAAAAGAACCTTTTGAAGTTCACTAATAAATATTATTTTTAAATTTTTAATTAAGGTTCTAAATTAAAACTAAGAATATATATATCCATAATAGATAATAAGAGAACCTTTTAGGATTCACAAATGAATTTGCTAAATTAAAACTAAGAATATATATCCATAATAGATCATAAGAGAACCTTTTAGGATTCATAAATGAATTATATTTTAAATATTAATTGATTGATTATTTAATTTGTCAGTTAAAACTAATAATTTAATTACATCCATAAAAATAAAAATAATAAACAAAAAACAAATAAAAATTTATTACATAAGTTAACAATAAAATAACTACTGTCATATAATTACTAACATGACACTTTCATAATACTAAAAAAAGTAGTTTTTAATAGTAACATTAAATTCACTTGAATTTAATATTTTAAAGCTCACAAATTAATATTATTTTAAGATTTAATTGATTGAAAGTTAAATGTCTTATACTAATAATATATATATACATAATAGATATGAAATAAACCAATTGAAGTGCACAAATAAATTTTATCTTAAGCATTAATTAATTAACCATTTAATATCTCAATTAAACCTAATAATGCATATTTATAAATATAAGAAATAAAAGCAAGTAGAATAATAAATAAAAAATAACCATGCCATATAAGAATATAAATATCTAAATTACGCAAAAGATAAAATAAAAAAGAATATATAACCCGTCGCATGGCGCGGGTCCACTTGCTAGTTTTAAATTGGTTCAGTTAAGGTATCATATTCGTGGAAGTGGGCTCAACCATGGCTTTATTTTGTTTATTATGTAAACTTTTCGATATTTATTTGTTTTCTAATTTATCCTAAAGATAAATACCAAAAATAAGTATTGTATTGTCAACTTCATTCGGTCTATTTTGAATAATGTATTTCGTTATTCATAATTAATTTTTGGCCAGAAAAGCATTATAATTTTTCTCTACAAATACCTTAGCTCATTATAGTATCAAAGTGTAGATCGAGTTTCAAAATTTTTTGAATTAGTATAGGACTTATGGACCAAAAGAAATGTATTTGCATAACCAAAGAGAAAGAGAATTCTACTTTATTCGGTTCACCATATCTTGTTATTCAGAATGATGCTATTGCAAAACTATGGTATCTTAGGAGATTTAAGCATGATAATAAGGTGATAAAAGTCTTAAAATTGAATCAAATTCAGGTTTTAATGTGATTTCAGAATATTAAGGTTTTCTAAATTTTCTAATATTTCTTTTCATTTATGTTGCAAAAAAATTCCTGCCAAAAGAAGTAAGGAGGGTTCGCTCCAATTTTAATATATTTCTCAATATACATATATCTGTTGTTAATTGTGATTTATCTGGAAGTTTAAATTGTAATTTATGATAATATTATAATTGTATTAACCATATATCATATATAATTCAACATGCAAGTTATGTTTAAGCTAATAGTTCACTAATCACTATATTATCTAGTATGAGAACTCATTTCAATTGACTTTTAAAAATTGACCAAAAAAATGAATTTCTAAAACACACACAGACACACATATATATATATATATGATAACTAGACTATGTATACCCTGTACAATGCACTGGAGCATGTTTTTAATATTTTTGTTTATTAATGATGGCAGACTTTTACATTTCATGTGAGGATGATATGTAAATATATCTTTTAAAATTTATCCTTGGTAAGTTTTGAATACTAATAATATTTTTATGAGATACCTTCAGTAATTGAACAAAACGTTTAAACAGTAATGAGAGGTCTTTAGTAATTGAATAAAATATTTAAATTGAAAAAAAAGTAAAATCAGAAAATAATCTAATATGAGAAAAAAAAAAGAAATAAATAATTTTTAAATATTATTGTTAGATATAAACTAGTATCATTAATCGGTCACTAAATAAATTTAAATCAGATAAATATATACTTGTATATATACAGACAAACCCCTCTATATATAAGGGTAGAATAAATGCTTTGTTAGATAGAAAAGAGAACTTAGAATGACGATATATGACATATATTAAAAAGACATGTACCTTCTTCTTTTATATAATATATAATATATTAATGTTGGGTTATGGCTCAAAGTCCAAGTCCATACAAATTAGAAAAGAGTTTTAATAAGAGTTAAAATTCTAGTTATGATAAAAGTCTTAATTATGGTAGGATTGATAGATGAAGAAATCCTTTGTCTTGAAAAACAAGAAAATCTCCTCTATAAATAGAACTCTTGCATTAATTGTATAAGGTGTGTCTTAGGACCACACCCAATGGGAGGTGTAGGTGAGAGAGAGAGCCTGAGACCATCAAGTGCGTCTTGCAATAGGTCTAGATTGAGAATCTAGATTGAGAAAGAGAGAGAGAGCCATTGTAAGAACACTGTGAGGGAGGGTTTATACTTTTCCTTCTATGCAAAAAGTCACATGGGTTATAATACTCTTTTCTATTAATGGAGTTTTTCGTGGACGTAGGCAGAGGGCCGAACCACATTTAATAGTGCGTATTCTTTTCTCGTTACTAGTGATTTAATTCCGCTGCGTGAGTGTGTGTTATGCGTCCTAATTTTCTCAACAATTAATAATTAAACTGTTTCCTCTTTTGGTAAGTACACTTACACCCTCTCAAGACGAGTCAAGTTCCCTATACTGGGTGATATTGTGCCTGATAAACCTTGACTCGGGAATGCCCTGTAGCAATATCAATCAATTCATACACATTCACAATGGCAGCATTAATTACTTGAAAAAGAAGCACTAATTAATAAGGATAATTAAACTTGCAGGATGACTTACAGGGCACTAACTAGTCCATCGGCTGAACAACTGACCATGTTCCATCTGCATGGATCAAGAGCAATTGGATCCCAATTGATCAGACACTCAGGATCATCCAAAGCCGTCTTGATATCCATTAAAGCTTCCACTGTAAAATAAAATTCATCAAGTTTTAACTTCTTGAAACAACATGGAGTGACACAAAGTCACGCTCAGGGTCCAAAACTCCAAAATCAAACTGATATTAAAATCATAACCAATAACTATTAGACTTAGATTGATTAATCCAAAATGGTTACTAGTTATGCCTTAAACATTAGTCTGACTTGTGAGTCTGAAGTTTTGGGCTCAGACACATGATAGACGACTTCGTGATCAACCTTGAAAATTTCCAAGACAAATATGTAAAAACTAACCGTATATGTATATATACCTTCAAGACTGTCACCATTTGGAGCAAGCAAAACGCTTTTTCCATAGGCCCAGAAGCTGAACAAAGCCATGCAACACAAAAAACCATCTTTGCTTGCTCTTCCCATTGGATCATAACAGTAGAAACAAGCAGCCAATTAATTAGGCTGCAGTATGAGTTTTTGGTGCTGAAGAAGAAATTATTAGTTAGCAAGGAGCTGTTAGATGTGATCAGCTGTTATGTTTGGGTATTTAACACATCCGACTTTGAAAACTACACTCACTAAGAGCTAAGTTGACTAAACAATTTAAATACATAAACGATTGATTACACTATTTACGAATCTACATAGATTTAAAAGGTGATAGGCAAAGAAAATTCCTTCTTATCATGCATTTGTTTAAACAAGGATTGTCCTCTGAATTTTCAAGTCAAAAGTAGTTTAAAGGGTTAATTGCCCACCATTAGTCCATTATGTAATTAAAAATGTCTGACAATTCAATCTTGTATCCTTAAAATTAATTAGTGACAGGGGTGGAACCAGAAATTTGGGGGGGGGGGGGGGGACGGGTGCCAAGGTCTACATGCATATTTGAATGAAAAATGATCGTCAAAATAATGTTAAATAAAAAAGCAAGGCTTCAACTTTTTAACATGAGAGAGTATATATTATATATAACAATAATCATAACAATAAAGGTTAGTGATCCTAGTTTTTTTCAAACATAAACAACTGTAAAGAAAATATTATTTAGCAAAATAATATAAATTATACAAAAAAAGTATACTGATTCTATTTATGAAATTAAGTTATACACTCCTTTGCGGAATTTTCTAGCCAAAACAAATACATAAATAATATATGAAAAGATTCTCTAAATAAAATAAATTTTCTATGGAATGTCTATCTAAATTTTATGAAGCTTTAAATCTATCTTGTCAAAAAAAATTACTCTAACTACTTAACAACAGAACAAATAAATTAAAGATTACTAAAATTTATTTGTAAAGTTACTTATTTATAATCATTGAAATATCATCTACATAAAAAAAATATATTCGAAAAATATTATTTCAAGAACAATTTCAACAAAACAAAAGAAATGAAAAAATTAAGGGGGGCCATAAGAAGGGTTTTTCAAATTTTTTAAAATTTTATATACACTAAAATATATTTTTTCGATGCTTTGGGGGGGGCCGGGGCCCCCGCTCGCCCCCCCTTGGCCCTTGGTTCCGCCCCTGATTAGTGACACCATTATTAGTCTTTCTTTGACACTTGTCATTAACGATAAATTGCACTAAATCCCGTATTTTGCCGTGACTACATGATTCTCCCTTTTAGTTTCAAAATTAGTTAATACTTCTATAATTTTTTTTAAATTTTAGTGCACTTAGTCCCTCCATCACGTTTTCTATTAAAATTTAGAGAGCATGTTCTGATGGAATGCAAATGCCCCCCGTACGCTAAATAATTGCACAATGCGCTTTGTTTTAAGAGATATACTCAATATTTTGTTTTCTTTATTAAAGAAAAGTGACAAGATTATCAATTTTGACGAATGTACTCTAATTGTGAAAAGTACAAAAAATTTTATTTTTCTCTCTCTTCTCCTTCTCTTTTCTTTTCCTTCTTTCTTCTTCTCCTTTCAAGGACACAATTTACTTTGTTGATTCGAAACTGATAAAAAGAAACTGTGGATATTATTCAACTTCCTTTTTCTTTTTGCATGGTCAACGATTGGACTCCGTTGACACAGAAGACAAGACGCAGAATTATGGTGCTCATAAAAGATGCTGATTGTTGATTAACACTGTAATGGTTATGAACAATATGACACTTCTTAAAAAGTTCCTTTGGACGGACATAGATTCAGGAGCCGCTTGAGGATAAAATCATTAAAACTCTTACATATGTTTTCTGAAAGTTTAAAAATTTTGGGGTGTTGTAACTATAATCTTTATAATTATGAAAAATCCAGTTTTTGGCCAAGCTACCAAAAATGAAGTTGTCTTATTCTTAAGATATAAAAGGTCTAATTTAGTTATTTATAACAACAACGATAACCAAAAAAAAAAAAAAGAATAACAAGCCAAGCACCAATAACGCCTAATAAATTTCATATAATTAGTCACCCCTTATTTTCTAGAACCCCTATTTTCTCTCTCTATATCAAAATATGTCATTTTAAACACAAAATTATCAAGGGTTATTATTTATCAATTAAAACAAGCATTTTAATTTTCAGCATTAAATTTTCCACAACCCTGCTAATTTTCCTGATTTAACTCTTTTAAGATCTCTCTCCACAATAGTAATAGTTATTTTTTTCCTCTATAAAACTCTAATTGTGTTTTAGTTTTTAATTTTCACCATATTTTGATCATTTGCAGTCTCTTTCTCAATTAAACTCCATTTTTACCTTTACTATATTTTTTTCTCCCATTATAAGTCGAAAAGAAATTTCTTGTTGGGAAACACTATTATTTAATTAAGTATTTTCAACAAGCAATCTCTTTTACAGTCAGTTTTTTATTATTAAGTCCTATTGTTCTGACGCTTAAATATTTTTTATTTGTTAGTTTTTCAAAGTTTTGTAAGTATTTTTATTTTTTTTGTAACTTATAAATTTAAATATGTAAGCTAAAAAAATATGAAAGACACCAAATTATATTTTAGCTTTAAACCTTTAAAACTATTGATGCACTTCGCAGATTTACAATTCGCATACGTATACTGAGACTTCTTGTTGTTCCATTGAGTCGTTTAAAGAATCCAATGATTTGATAATCCAAGGCTATATAAACACTCATATTTCATTCTAAAATTAATTTGTGTAAATAAAAAGGTCCACAACTGTATATGTTAATTTTCAAAATCTTATTTTATACACTTGAAAATTAAAAATGAAATCATGTTAATATCCGTATACTACTATCAAACATAAATTTAAAATTAATATATTTATTTATACTTTTATTCTTAAAACACGATAGGCTTAACACTCTTTAATAAACTCATTCTATTACTGGTTTTATTTTATTCATTAGCTCATTCTATCCTCGTCAAAATTCATTTCTAGATGTCAATTGTCCCCTTAGGTCATTAGATGGTGGCATCCTCCTTTTTTGTCAACTTAGGGACTAATTTGATTAAATTTGTAGAATATGAATAATATGAATATTTTGAAATACTGAAAATTAATTTGAATAAACTATAAGCATTAAAATAATATAATTTTTTTATAATAGGGATTAATTTAATTACTTTTACAAAATATTAAAAAATAATTTAAATATTTTAGAATAACAAAAATTAATTTTAAAAAAATATAACAGTAATGACTTCCAATATAATTAACCCATCTTCACTCGTCGCCTTAGAGTTACTTCCATTCTCATCCTCAAAACTTTACTGAAAAATGCAATTATTATTAAACTAAAGAAAAATATAATCGGCCTACCTTTTGGGACATGTCAGTAAAAATAAAGTTTTTCAAGCTTAAAGTCGCAAGAGCGCAGTCGGGTTCGTTTGAATTGGTTTTTTTCAAAAGTATTTTTTTAATAATTTTTGAAAAATAATTTTTTTTTTAGAAATTAAAAATTCTAACTTCTAAAAATAACTGTATTTGAACTTTTTTAAAGTTTCAGCTTTTTTGGAAGATAAATCAAATATTTATTACAAATTTAATATAATTTTTTCAAAAAAAAAATGTTTTTCCCAAAAAAAAAAACCAATCCAAACAAGCCGTAAATTGAATTTAAGCCCAAAAAAATCTAAGCCCTTATTACGTGACTTTTTGATCGATAAAGTCACAAGCTCTTTTAACTATGGCGCTCAAGCGCCTCAAATTATCTTCCAAGAGCATGTTCAATACAGTATAGAGGAATGATTCTCTTCTGAAAACTGTCATTCACGTACTATTCCTCTCTGCCCAGAATTTTAATTTCCCACCCGGAATTCTAATTCAAGTTCGATCCATTAGGCATTAGTTGTAAGCAAAAGTTCAATGCATTAGGCATTAGTTGTAAGCAAACGTACCGTCCGTGTAACTTCAGCTGCAAGCAAACTCTATGATTGGGTAGTGAACATTGAAAAGAAAAGGTCAAGAGAAACTATCGCAATTTCTTCAAATAAACCATGCAGCTACCCAAAAGAAACAAAAAGACAACAGAGATCAGATCAAGATATATTATTCATCCAAACATGTTCATACAGCAAAGATAAGCGGATAGCATCAAGCTTCCAACAGAAAACCAAATGACAGACCAAATCCATAATTCAGAAACCTGGAGAAAGACGAGTGATACACCACCAGGAAAGATGTAACGACTCGAACACAAACCTAGAAAGACTCTTTTAACTGCATGTCATAAACAGACATGTTTTATTATGCAGACTAAAACAACCCTCAAGAAACAAACTACTCCTTTTCTTCTTCTCCTTCCTCTTTCCAGCAACATTTCAGAACAGACTTGGGAGAACCACAGGCGACGGAAGTAATGAAATTCTGGTACACAATTGATCCATCTGCAAGCTCTTCACAGCTTTTCTGATCAAGAGAGTAACCCTTCACATCCAGACAGCATGTTTGCCCAAGTGACTTCAACGAGACATCAGCACAGACAGCAACAGAAAACTCCTTTGGCTTGAAACAGGCCAATGCCCTCTCGATCAGCTGTCCCAAACTCACAACTTTCAGATCATACCCAGCCACTTCAAAGCTCGCGTAACTAAAACCATCTTCTGGTGTAACATGAATTGTAGAAAGGGCAGCTCCTTCAATGGAGTTCATGGAATAACCACAGGGATCGAACTCAAAGTCACATATATCAGAATCTGGGAGGATCTTTCTTATGCCAGACTTGGTAGTCATCAGTGCTGCCGAACTTGATTCAGTCTTGTAAAAGACAGAAGCCATTTCCCTGTCCAAACCAATCATGCACATCTCCACCGTGTAAACAGGTTCAAGAGAACACATGGGTTCTGCAGATGCAGAGTAGACATGCCATTTCCGTTGTTCATCAGAACTGCCCATAACAAATGCTTTGCTGCCTGCACCGAGCATCCCAAAGTATTTATCAAGGACGGCAACTTCTTCCGAGAAGCTACGATGGGGATAAGATTGAGCCCCGGGGAAAATGAAGCTCCCACGGGTATAATTCACAGCTCTGACATTAAGAGAAATGGAATCAGCCAACTTCAGAATGGGAGGGATCGCGAGAAGCAGCTTTGTTGTCCCACAGGTCTTGATAATTATCTTGTAAGGATAAACAAAGAGGCTTGACTCTGAGAGGACATATGAGTCAAAGTAGTCATTTGATAGTGAAGCTACAATGGTGCATTCAGCGGGTTCCAGGATTTCATCCAACTGTGCTTTAGTAAGAGATCGAAGACCCTTCCCTTCGGGGTCAGCAAAGAAGCTTGGCTCAGAAAAGGAAATTTCAAGGCGCTTCTCAAAACCTTCAAAACCAATTGCAGAGACAGGAACAGCCATATCTACTACTACAAATGTTCACAATCACTGAGCAAACCGAAAGCGATCGAAGAAGAAGAAGAAGAAAAGGAGCGAAGAAATAAGGGGAAAAAAGAAGACTAAGAATGACAGCTTTTTATAAATAACACGTCAACAGACGTGGTCAGGACACCAACTTAGCGAATATCAGGATGGTTTGCGAGCACACTGCAAAACAGAGAAGGCAAACGCAAATCAGATTGCATGCCACTTAGAAAAACTTCCAGTAGATATGAAAATAAGTGACACCAGGAATTTACGTTGGAGTAAGCAGCTGATCTGAACTTCTTGATTCCACCGTTTGGTCGAACGTCTTCAATGCTGTAACCAAGGGGAGCTTCGTAGAATAAGGATTTACTACTACTAGACTTCTTCTTCCCGCCTTTAGACTCCATTAGATCATTCAGTCTTGCCTGTTTGACAAACAGAAGAAATTAAACTTTAGATGGGATGATTAGACAGGGAAAGACAATGAGGAAACAAAAAGCATTGAGACCAGCAGCAACATAAAATACAATAATTAAACAAGGGTACAAACATTCCAAGCAGCATTAGTTCTGTTTATAAACTGTTAGGGGTAGTATAAACTTACAGAAACAGTACATAATAGAATTCCCGGAAGACAGGTTCAAGAAGAATGTCATCTAACGAAATTAATTATCAACAAATTTACTATCATCTTGAAAAGGGAACAACTACAGTGACCTGCAGATACACTATTCAGCATAATGCAGACTAAATTGCAACAAACTCAACCTAAGTTTACATCACAGACAAAAAAAGAGGTCATGCAATAGAAAAACAAAGGAAATTTCATCAATACTTGGAAAGGGAGAAAAGAAAAAGGGTATTAATGGCCAAAGAGAAAACCAACATACTGAAGTAGAGAACACCACATCTCACGTGAATACCCAAAAACAAATACAAAAGGAAATCATATCTCGTACCACACAAAGGTGCACATATATCTTCTTGTTTCTATAAAAAATGAGGGAATATATCAATCCAAAATATGTTTTAGGGGAGACTTTTATGTCAAGATTTCCCAGTAGCAATCCCATAATTCCGTAAAATGTGCAAAATCCAGCTTCTTTACAAAATTGTTGTCCATATCTCAAATCTTACAAGATGTGTTCTCTCTTCTTGCTGAAATTATAGATCCAACAAGATACAAAAGAATTCAAATTTGATAGGAAATTATTTCAACCTCTTCTACACAAACAAAGAGGTAAAAGAACACTCCAATCTGACAATTTCCGATGCACCTACAACCAGGGATATCTGCTTTATACTTTCTATCTTCTTATTAGAAGGTCAGACCTGGCTCAAGTACTCACTCCGGTGAAATCTATTATTTAAGATCACCCTGGTTACCACCTTTATGTTCCTGTTATTGCTAATAAAATCATTTCATATCAAAGCAAGAAAGATTAAGTTCATCTATATAATCTAAACAGCTGGCTCAAATTCTCTAAATTATAATGTAGCAAAGTTATAAACCACATTAACTCTAAGGAACCACATGCATAATTAAAAATCATTAGCCTTCATAAGGAACAAATCATTACAGAAAAAAGTGGGGAAACAATTATGCCGAATTTTTTAAGCATAATAAAACATTTAAATAAACAAAACTAAAAATAAAAATAAGAGAAAAGAGGCAGAAAAAAAGCATATAATTATGCACAAGATTTAAATAAAATGATATATTTAAATCAAAAACTGGAAGAGAGAAAACCACAAAAACATTGAAAAAGAAATAAAGAAACGATTATTATATCTGAAAACAGGAAAAGTTTAAAGCTTACAATGTTAAGAGATTTTGATTTTCGCCGAAAGCTTATTCACGAACTTGCTCCAATAATCCCTGAAAAATAAATACAAACACGATTCTAAGAATAAAAAGATATAACATACGAAAAATTGATAACGTAAAAACAACAATTAAATAAACTAATAACCAGAAAAAAGGAGGAAAATTACGTACTCGAAAAATCAATAATTTGAGGGCAAAAATAAGACGAAATTGAGCGGCAGAGAGAGAGAGAGAGACAAAAAGAATGAGGCTTTTTAGGTTTTCTGTTGAATTTTCTTCGACATGATTTAAGAGTGGCGAAGGGTGTGGGCAAGGCACCTATTTATAGATGTGGGGGCTACGAGTTTGCCACTTGTCTTGTGTTGTTATTTCGTTGATGCCCTTGAGATGAAACGGAGATTTTGTGCACCAAAAGGACTAAATTACCCCTTGAGGAAAGGAAAAATTAAGAATAGATATGTTCATAATTAATTATAAAGGAAAAAAAATTTTGGTTGAAAACTATAAAGAAGATCTAACAACCATGATTTGTTGATATAGTAAATGAAATAATATAGTAATTATTAAATTTCGTTTGTCAACAATTGTGATATGTTTGATTCAGTAAATGAAATAACATAAATAATATAAATTATTAAATTTTGTTTGTGAATGACCATGATTTGTTAATACCATAGATTAAATAACATAAATAATATATAGTTACTCAATTTTGTTTATGACATTAAAACAAAAAATCTCACTTGACAAATTTGGTGTGTAATTATGACTTTTAGATCTGATGAAAAAGTGGGTTGGTAACCCATCTTTCTAAAAAAGTATTAACTTTTTTCCTTTTGTAACTTTGTGGAAAACTTAGTGGTTGACTGTTTGTCATTTCACGATCACGATGTTTATGCAATGTATACACATCCTATAAATAAACTTTCACCATTAAGAATCAAATAGTTAAGCTTTTACAAGGATTAGATAATGATTAGCAAGTTGAAATTTCATACAATGGCGTATTTTTTATAGAAATTTTTATGTCAATTCTTACACTTGATTGGTGACGAAAAAGATAAAGATAAGAGAACACTATAAGAGGGAATTTTTTTTTTTTTCCAAAAATGAACTTTTAATGAAAGATCATATAGAGCAAAGACAATCTTCCTTCTCTAATAACAAAAGTATTTAAAGCAATATGAGAGATAGCTTGTCACATCCTCATCCAAAAATTTAACTTTGTGAATAAGACTAGTACTATAAGTACAACTAGTTAAAATAATTACTCCAAATTATTATTTCTTTTTTCACAACACATATTTATAAACCCTCAATCATCACTTCCACTTCTTAAACTAAAGTAGGACATTACAAGATTAAAACTGAAAAGTTGAGTTTTGCCCATAGATATAGGTCATATCTAAAAGAAACTGTTGAAAGAGAAAAAAGACATAAAGAAAACATAAATAACTTGAGATAATAAATACGAAATCTACCACTAGGGATGGACTAGTACTCCAACTCGCTAGGCTCTGTAAGAGTACTCTAGGGATTGGGTTGAGGTTTTCGGCAAAAAATATTCCTATTAGAGTGGGGCGGAGTCTTTTACCCTTACCATGGTACAAGGGTGAGTAAAGGGTAGGGGTTTATCAACCTTACCCCATCCCATATACACAAATATATATATTATATATACGTGTATATGTACATGTACATATAGATCTATATACGTATATATATATATGTATTTATGTATGTATGTATGTATGCTGAAAACTTCTTATGTGACGCTGAGGACCAAAGTTCAAGTCACCTTAACAACCCTTTGCTATGTTTTTGTGTTAGTATTTATTTATGTGTTATTAATAAGTAGGTTTTAACAAATAGTAGTTTTAAACTGATTTTATCCTATTTTCCTATCTTGTTGACCTTGTATATTGGTGCTCCATAGGGTCAGAGTCATATTTTTCATGTCTAATAAAGACAAAGATGGTGTCAAGGATTTATAAAGTCTCAGATATAGTATAGGGGTAGGGAGAAAGGTATTTCCACTAGGTACGAAGTAGGAATTGGCAAATTTCACCCTTACCTTGCTCTATTATCAACACTAATACACACAAATAAGTTACAAAAAACAAAGAATTTTGAGATCTCTTACTCCCCCCTCTAAGACAATATTTTCCTATTTACTTCTGGTTCTTATTTTTCAGGACAAATTTCCCTTGAGAAAAATATCAAAACCATATAACCCCTAAGTTCAAAATACTCCTTTTTGGGGCAAAAATTGAAAGCCACGAGAAAGTTAGCATATCTTTCAAATAAATATTTATTTTCTTATTAAGTAATAATCATGCCTTGCTAAAATAAATGCTCATATATCTAATAGTTCAACATTTCTTTTTCCACACAAAAAAGCATGATGCTGATACTAAGCAAAATATAGATCATCCCCTCCTCATACAAGTTAATATCCAAAATCAAAAGTTAGCTCAAAACTTCTGGAACGCTCCTTATCCAATTAGTGAAGAGCGAAGAATTACAAATTAACCTAGCTACCCAATTGCAAACTTCTTATGCACCCTTCTTGTATAGGAGACCTACAAGGATGGCGAAGATCGAACGCAACAATGTCTTCAATCAGAGTTTGGCCTGATGAAGAAGATATAATTGTTAACAAAAACTAGAAGACAAAAACTAGAAGTGTGAGATTGGGCAAGTTCTAGCAAATATGATGTCCCGAGTTAATCCCTCCCTAATAACATGGTTAATGATGGCAAATAAAGATTCCATTAAAATAAACAAAAGAAAGGACGAGAGAGGATCGCTTTGTCTCTGTTCTTCTTTCATCGAAAGATTATTTAAACCTTGCTCTTATCAACTGACGCATAAAAAAATTTATATGTATCCAATGATGCCGATAACCCTATCCGAGGAAAAAAAATTGTACGGACGAGTAGCTTCTCCAAAGTGTCCGATTTCACCATTCCATGCTGATGGTGACCCTTACAACTTTTTCTTGTTCATGTACAACCTTTTCTTAAATTGAGAGGCTGACTTGGTAGACATTGATGGCCAAATAATAGTGGTCAAGTGGTCACCAGAAGACAAAAATAAGATTCGGATTTGCCCTAGTGGTTTCAGTAGACATGTGTGGCCCATTATATTATTCTGCCAAACAGATATTAGAGAAAACATAACAAGATAAAATCATTTCAAGAAAAGTGATTAGAGGGGCCATGATAATGCCCAAGATTAGCGGGTCATTTATGTCGATGATGGTTTTTATTTTTATAATTCAAGGGGGGTTTTTATGGTCGGGTGTATACCATGAAAATTAAACTTAAAACTTTTTATACAAAAAATAAGTAATACATTATTAGACCACAAGGTTAGTGGCTCGTAAAAACTGGTTACGATCTCTATCATAGCAAAAGAAAAAAGAAAGGAAAAAGTGTACCCAAGGGAAGAATTGAACTCCATGAGGCCTGCCGGCTGACACGTTTATGAGCTGGAGATCTTTGTTTCTTTCTTGTGCTCTTTAACTTAAATTTCTTTTTGACAGAATGATTGATCAATTTGGTCTTTTCAAAATTTCTTCCTTTTTCCAAAGGTCAGGTTCCTTACCGATCTTCCTCTCAAACCAATAAAAGCAAAGGTTGTCTTCATTCCTTATTCGTGTACCTTGAATAATTGCGACTTTTCAGTGTTTCTTTATTCATGCATTTTCACGTTTTTGTCAATTGTAAGAACTACTTTATCATATAAAATTCAACCAAACAATTAAGGAGATGTGCATTGAATCCACTATTGTTAAAGTTAAAGGCGCACATTCAGATTTTAAAATTGGGTAAAATAAAGTCGTAATTTTTTTTTATAATTTTAAAATTTATTGATATCTTTTGTAATTTCAGAGACGTTGCAAATTGATCTCTACGGTATTAAAATTGATACAGAATATTCTTCCATGTGATTTTGAAATTGATACATATTCTACCATCTTATTTTACACTTGTACAGATGATGTTTAGCATTTTTCTAATCTCAGGATGTCAATGAGTCTTGAACCCAAAGAGAATTTTACGGGACATCAACGAGTCTTGAATCCAAAGAGAATTTTACGCGACTCTTGTCAAACATAGAGGAATAAATGCATTTTACTCTTTCAAATTTTAATTTGAGATATGCTCAATTTTCACAAATAGAAAATGACAAAAAAAAAAAACGCTACTCTTTGATAAAGTTAGATATTTATCCATTAGTCAAGTTGCACGTTTAGACTTAAAAATTTCTAATTTGAGATATGATCAACCTCACACGAAAAGAAAATGAAAAAATATATGTACTTCGATAAATTTATATATCTTAACTTTTGCGATTTGTTCGATGTCAACACGATTCTCAGAGTGCAAGTTTACCAAAAAAAAAAAAAAAACAACCAAAACTTTGGGATAAATTAAGAAATATAGCAACATGGTTCTTGCTTGATTGCATATATTAATATGATGCTCTTGTCACGCGTGATGTACAATTGAGCCATGCTCACAAGACCCTGATCAAATCTGCCCTTATTTTAATCTTATATTAGCCTAATACAACAAACCACCTTGTCTTGTCTGTCACATGATTCAACTAAGTTTTATTTTGTGTACAATTATTTGGTCTCTAATCAATATTTGAATAATTATGTTTCTTGTGACGTATTACATATATTATTTGATCTCAAATTACTATAAAGCGTGTTTTTTAATATATTGTCGTATTGTAAAATTTAATGTCTTGGGTGAATCTAATATATATAGTTCTTTTAGAATAAGTTTTTTGCCGAATTTTATTAAAAAAAAATCCAGTATGGTGTCCCTTAATATTACATTATTGCAATAGAAAAATGATATAAAAAAGAACGAAAATTATTGCTTGAAATTTGTGGTTTTATATTTTGTAAGAAATTTCTTTTTTTTTTTTTTTGAAAAAAAGAGAAGAATAAGAAACATTATTTTCGATATCTTAAATAAAGAAAAAGGATTTGCTTTTCTTAAAAATGGGTTGTGGTAGAAAATTACAAATCCTTCTATGTGACGATATGTATTCCAATCAAGTTCAAGTTCGATATTGAATTTAATAGTCTGACGTGCATAAACCAAGCTTAATTCAACATAATATTTGGGGGAAATTATATTGTTATTTGATAACAAGCTTTAATTAAATTGAAGACGAAGTCTGTTAGAATTAAATTTACGAGGTTAATATGTTTAAGGAGTTAAAAATGAATGAAAAGTATTTGGAAGTAAGTGTATATTGTAAATTGAACTCAATGGGTATTTTCATGTATGTTCTCTCATTTCAGTTTTTCCTTTTTTAGGAAACTGGAAAATAAAAAAAATAGTTAATATATTTAAGATAATTTCATATTTACAAAATACTTTCTCAATACATCCTATTTCATCAAATCCCGGTCAATGTTTCTTTTGTTAAACTAAGATGAAAACGACATTAGGAATTAATAAGCTAAAAGACATACATTAAATAGAGTTTTAGACAAAAACAACTTACAATCACGTGCAAACAAAAAGTTGACAAATGTCAAAATATTGTGTCAAGTCACACTAAATTATTAACCTCAAAAATGATGGAATTTGTTTCGTATTACAACTGGATGCCCCCTTTTTCCTTATTCTCCCTACCAGTTATTATTGATCCAAATAGGGTCTTCGAAAAAGGAGCGCAAAAAATATGCTACACCCAAGCTATGTGGACCTAACCAGGTAGGTACGCCCTCGGCGTATGCAATACACGTGCCTATTAAGAAAAAAAAACACCTGAACTTCTTTTAGGACTGAGCATTCGGTACTAACTAAACCAAATTAACCAACAACCAAAATAACCGAAAATTGATTTTAGTAAATTTTGAAAACTGAAACCTAACCAAATTACCTCAATAGCCGAAATTTCGCAACCGATTTTTTCGGTTCAGTTCTAGTTAATTAACCGAATTACCCGAATTGGAAAAAAAATAAGCATAAAACCTGTTATTGCAATCCTTTTTCTCCCTGACAAAAATAAACAAAAATCATATTCTTTCCCTCACCTATCCAATCATCCAATACTTTAAATCCTAAATTCAAAACACCCCTATCAACCATGTTTTCAACTTTTCGAACTTCACAGCAATTTAATGCTTTGCCCTTGGCTTGCAGGCTTTTAAAGTCTTCCAAGAAGATATGCAAAAGTATATATCTAACACTTTATCTTGGTAAAGTGAAATTTATCCTTTGTTATCATTTTAAGGATATTTTTGTTTAAATAAAAGGTAAATGTGTAAAAATGTTAAATTAATTACGTTTTTAGTGCGTGTGGCTCAAATTTAATGGAGAAATTAACTAAGAGAGGCAACGTGATAAATTGCGAAAAAACACGAGGGAATGATCTGAAGTTTTCAGAATACGGGGGGAAGTAACGTGATACTTTCCATATTACAGTGGAGTAATATGAAATTAACCCTTTTTTTATTGCCAACTTTAAATAGTTACATATTTGAATAGTTGTAGTTATAAAAACAAGTATATATATATGTTTGATTAAAATGGGTTGAAAAGTAAGTTATATAGTTAAAATAACTATTAAGAACATTAAAATAGAATTTAAAAAAGTAAGTATAAGATAAAAAAAGTAAAGATATCTTAGTAATAAAACTAAAAAGGTAAGAATAAGATAGTAGGTAATTTGGTCAAATTTGTTCTTTGTCAAAGTGCTTAAAGCCATAAAAAGGAAAACTTAGAGTTGGGAAGTTTTTTATTTTCTACTTAAAGCTATTTAAAAAAAGTATATTTTCATTAGCTTAAATTAAATTTTAAGTAGGTTTGAGAAGAAAAAAAACCCAAACCAAACACTTTCTCATCCACCATTCTTTCCATGCATACACGTCAAAACATTATTTCTTGTTCCCGAGGGCTAGGTGGAGCCGTAGAATAATGAATTCTTGTGACAACAAATTCAAAGTGTGAACTTGTATTATTTTATCACAAATATTATTTGACTTTATCTGAAGACGCTGCAAATTTATAACTTTGAGGTTGATTCAATATGATTATACCTAAAATAAATTTCGTGTTATTTAAAAAATAAAATAAAATATTTCTTTCTAAATGCACGGATCTACATACTACCGAATTTCTACTTCCTCCATATCTTTTTACTAAATCAAAGTGGAAAGAGTGCTAGAAGGGTTATCTTTAGCTTATTAAAATACCGCCGATACTGATGTGAAGCATGCATATATGAAGTGGGTCACATTAACGTCAAAATGGATAGAGATCCGAAAATGGCCCACTTGGTTGGATAATATTTTTAGCCCTATTATTATAATTTCTTTTTCTTCCATTTAGTTAAGGGCCTTGAATTGGCATTGCTTAATGAAAAAAAAACTTTTTTCTTAAAAATATATATTTTTTTACAATAAGCATTTAAATTAGAATTTTAGGAAAAAAACTTAATTTTAACTTTTTTCAAAAACTAAAAATTTTGACTTTTAAAAATATACCTTTTTGTCAATTTTTTTTTAAAAAAAAATACTTCTGAAAGTTAATCCAAACGGGACCTGACAAATGAAAATATATTGTGTAAGATTTATGGTACACATATTTTTAGAGGCTTATCTAGATTTTGGAGACCAGAAAAGACCACTATCAGCAACCATAATTTTATGTTCTAAGGTTTGGTAGCTTCTAGGTTGCTGGCTGGCTCTGTCTGTAACGTACCCATGAGACAACAAACGCCTGGTCAGGGTAACTTCTGGTCCTCAACTTTGGTACTAAGGATTTATTTGAATTGTTTTTTAAGTATTTTTTTAAATTTTTTTTAAAAAAGTCTTTTTTAGAAGTTTTTTTGTTTTTTTCAGAAGTTCAAACTTATAACTTTAGTATTGAGTTTTTATAGATTTTTAATTTTTTTAAATTCAATTCAAATACCTATTGTAAAAAAATTTCCTTTTTCAAGATAAAAATTGTTTTTTATGAAAGAAAATCCAAACAGACCCTAAGGTGTGTTTGGACTGAGTTTTCTAAAATTTTTAGCTCTTAAAAAATAAATTTTATTTTTTTTCAAAATTTTTTTTTGAAGGTTAAGTCAAACACTTGTTACGAAAAGAATATATATTTTAGAAAAATATTTTTAATAAAAAAAGTCAAATCAAATGAATTCTGAATAAAGACTCCCATATTATAATAAATATAAAATGGTGTGAAATAACTTGAATAAAATATTTTATAATACAATATAAGATCTCTCTTATTTTTCTCTAATTTTTTTTCTTCTTTTCTTTTCTTACATCGATAAATTGTTCTCGAAACTTGGTATTTATAAGTCAAAGATGGGAGACAAACAATTAATACAAGGCTTAATTTTCTTTATCACATTAAATGCCATGTATGGTTTCCCTTCTTAGCTTGCATATAGCTTTATATTACTTTCAACTTTTTTATGCAATTATTGACTTTCATTTTCAAATATTGCATACTTTGTCAAGATTTATCACTTGACTTTTATTCCAAAAAAACATCTCTTTTTTTTTTTTTTAATGATTGTTCATATCACAACACCCTATGCTAGTTCCTGGAGAAGTCTTTTGTCCAATAAGAATTAAAAAAAAAAAAGTTTTTCGGGCAAGACCTTGCAAGTTGGCCTGGCAAGGTCTCACGATAGATGCCCATAGATTTTTTTTGCTAAGCAATTAAAATTTCATTCATATCAACAAATGTACAAAAGTAGGCTGCTAACATAAAGCATATATATTCCAAGCTCTAAGAATTACCTGATTCAAAAGAGAATTTTTAATCTTCCTAATCATATGCACTTTACTTTTGATGTCAAATTCGATATTTTCAAAAATTTGTTCTTCCGTTGAGACTTTTCTATTATGGATCTTCTGGCTTTGTTCCTTCCAAATATGGAAAACAAACGCTCCCAAGAAAAGCACTTTAATTCTGATGTCAAATTTGATATTCTAAAAATTTGTTCTTTTGTTGAGACTTTTCCATATGGATCCTCTGTGCACATATTATAATTTTCTTTTTTAACCCTCCAGTGTTTAGTTTTTGTGAAATTTAAACTTAAAGAATTATTTTTAATTATATTTTAGAAAATAATTTTAATTGTTTAACCAACTTCTTAAAACTGTACATGTACATGTACATGCCCGTGTTATAAATTTGAGAACTAGAGTAAATAGGGATCCACCTTTTCCCAAAGACATAATTGAATTGGATAATAAATTAGTTTTTTGGTAATTAGTCAAAAATATTAGTTCATCAAGTTGCAACAATCCCATTTCACAGGCCTGGGCGAGTAATTTAATAGTTATGAATTGTTCATTATGTTTTATTATAATTACTTATCAAATATAGATTTCAAATCTACTACATATTCATCCTCATCTTCATTACTAGAGTATATCAATTATCAAGTATGTGACCCAAGTTCTAATTCATTTTCGTGTCCTGGATTTAGTGTCCTTGATATAACTGATGCACAACATAAGGGACGTGTTGTGCACTCGAGGTTTGTCAGTTGGTAGTTAAACTCTACCGAGTGTTTCAGTGGTCGAACTCCGTCAGCAAGATTTCCCTTGTTGCAAAAAATTATCAAGTATGGCATACTTAGTTAAGTTTGCGCTGTTCTTTAAATAATCAATTCCAATTTAAATTCATTATAAGATGCCAATCGCTATATATAATGATTTTAGAAGTTGAAATTAATCTATTCATCTATTTTTAGATGAGTTTTAAATTAAAATAAAAATTAAGAAGCTTCAAATCAGAGTTTTCTAAAGCAAGATTTTAGAAATTTTATTTTTACATCATGCAATAAGTTGCTGTTTCTTTTTTCTTTTTTTTTTGATTTCCTATTATTAAAAATGTTCTATATTTTTTAAACCTAACATCACTTTCAAAATAGTTAAAATTTTGTAGCTAAAAAGTACCAAATAGTCAACCGATTTTGTCCATTGCGCCTTTACGAGGAGAATTTGGACTGAAGGCCTTAACAGAATGAAGTTTGCCTTTTTGATTCGGCTGTTCTCATCAAACAGTTTTCAGGCCACTATTTGTAAATTATTTTTTGGCGCTATTATCTACTATATCTGGCAGGAACACAACTTGCAGATGCATGAAGGTGTGGATAGAAGTTAGGATCAAATTCTTGAGTTGATCCGTAGTGGGAGCATGAAAATTCCTGTCATGAACACAAATATTGACCATGACATAT
Source organism: Cordia subcordata (assembly GCA_028554755.1). NCBI lineage: Eukaryota > Viridiplantae > Streptophyta > Magnoliopsida > Boraginales > Cordiaceae > Cordia > Cordia subcordata. Next base: position 6,617,166 of record JAPTOF010000020.1, read on the forward strand.
GTATTCATTGCAGATTCGAGGAGTTTATATTCGTTTGAACTTTTGTGCATGCAGCTTTTAGCCGGAGTGTTTTTGATCAATAGCACTCGCTTTTGCTTGCCTAGCCAAAAGAGAGAGAGAAAAAAAAGTAAAGTTTATTAGATCCCCTTTGTAATCTATAATAAGTGCACAATACACTCCTGGGTGCCAAAAAACCCACAACTAACCCTTACAGCTTTTAGCCGGAGTGTTTTTTATCAATAACACTCACTTTTGCTTGCCTAGCAAAAAGAGTAAAAAAAAAAGGTGAAATGCATTAGACCCCCTTGTGATCTATCATAAGTACACAATATACTCCTGGGTGCCAAAAATCCCACAACTAACCTTTATGGTAAATAAAAGTTTCATGCGTTCCCCTTAGTGGTTATATCCCTCTGAATAGTGTTAAAATTACATAAAAAAGACATTAATAGTCTTAGCCCATTTGTTCAATTCTCTTATTATTGTTATTATTATTGTAATTTTATTTTCAATTAAAATTTTTGATAGAAAATTATTTTCTTATTAACTTTTTTTTTGTGTGTTATCAACATAAAATACTTAAAAAAATATTTTAAATATATTTTAAGAAATATTTTTTTGCAAACAAACGGATCATTAATGGTCGAAAATGTTAAAAATTTGACCTCATTGATTTGGCTAGATTCGAACTTCAACAATGTAGCCATCACCGAATTGAGTATTTGATTATATTTTTAGATTAATTAGGACTTATTTCGTGACATGCTAATTTTTTTAGCCAATCAAAACTAATGCTCAGTAAATAGAAAAAGGTCATTTGTTCCGAATGTCGAAAACACAAAATGGAGATTTCTATGCAAGTAAATAAAAGCAACACAAGAATGTAATTTTTAGATTTCTACAATTTGCTCAACATTTCAAAAATATTTTTTAATTATTTAATGTTTGATAACGCAGAAAAATAAGTTAAAAATATTTGTCAAAACAAAAAATTTTAATTAATAATAATAATCATCATGATGATGATGACAATGATGATGATGACGACGATGATGGAAAATTAAACAAGTAGAGTAAGGTTATTAACTTCTTTTTTAATGTAAATTTTAACATTGTTAGGAGGAATGTAAACAGTAAGGGATATGTGTGGAACTTTTACTCATCACAGGGGTTTGCTGTGAGACTTTTGACACGATAAAGGAATATTGCGCACTTATAATAAACCATAGGAGGTCTAGTGTATTTTACCCAAAAAAATAACCGATTTTATTCAACAACACTTTTAATTAAAGCTCTACTATTAAAATCTACACAACTCAACAGCTAGTCCAAACAAATTCTTTGTATCTTATCATCTGGTGTTTGGTTATATTTACCTTTCTTTTGCTTGATGTTGAAATAACCCTAGTAACTCTCTTAAATAATTTCCTATTTTTAGAACACCTAAAATGAAAATGTTATTCCCCATATTAGGGATCTCTTAAACAGATCCCTTCAGATTTTGGTGTTATTCAGGTTAAAATGCCAATTCAAGTTTGGAGATCGTTTAAACAAACCCCTATACTCTTCAATTAAGGTAGGAAATTTTTTATGTAGGAAGTGCTATTAATTGGAACAAAAATAGAGATGGTTGTTGGAGTAGACTATTATAGGAATTGACTAAAAATAAGGAGTGATATTATATCAAAGTAAAAAGTCGTATTATTAAAGTGAAATTGAAATAGAGATCTTAAAAATAGAAAATCATCTATTTGTTCTTTATTTTTATAAAAAAAATTAGTAAAATGTATTTTATCTCTGTGCTTTCTAAAGGTTACATTAAACTTTCTATTATTTCAAAACTGTACGATGACCCTTGTAGGTTTGGAAACATTGTAATTTAACCCTTGCAATTTGATAAAAATGGGTACATATCAACACATATTCCCCTATCTCCTTTTACACTTGCATGGGTTAATATGTGCTATTTTTTTTTTAAATTACAAGGAATATGAGAGATGGTTTTATGCAATTTTTGCAATATATAAAGAGAGTAAGATGTACCTTAATCAAAAAAAAAAACAGGATTGGATTTCTAAAAGTTATTGATTTTGCGTTCTCGTGATCAACAGTAATGTCTGTAAATAGGCTGATTACATGGAAACATCCTACATCAGTTGTACACACACTATTTTTTCACACTGTATGTAAATAGGATTGGATTTCTAGAAGTTATTCAATTATTTTCTTATATTAATATGATATTGCGTTCAAGTTTTCTTAATTATAAAAGATCACGTCAGGGCACAGTATAAGCATCAAAAGTATCTCATTTGAGTCTCGAAAGGAACATTGATAATGAAATGGGCTGCCAAAAATAAAGGAAGACAATAAAGAAATCGTGTTATTATTCGTGCCTTTTTAACTTCATCAGAATATCAGAACAGTAATGTTTCAATTGAACCCTTTTTTTCTTCTCAAGTTTACACAAACTTCATTAGAAAATATAATTATCATACGACACTTAGAATCACGTGGTATCTTTTCATTTTCTTAATCTTATGATGTAAGATTGAGTGAAGAAATCGAGTAGTATTAATTTATTATAATTCAAGGTTGCAAAATTTAATTTCATGCTTTTTCATTATAACGATATTCTTGATTCAATTAAAATATGCAATGCAGCACATTGTTGTGATGTGTTTACATAGTTTCACTCTGCAGTCTCCTCCAGAACCATGGCTTTGGTTGTTTTATGATATGAGACAAGAAACTGAGTTGATTCTGTATTCACTATTCAACATATGAAGGAACGAGTGAAATGAAATGAATGATAAATAACAATGATAAGGTTGAAGGATTATCTCAAGTGGTTAGGATTATTCTTCTTTTAATAACGATGATTTGAGTTTAAATTCTATGAAAAATGTGAGGTTGGAAGGGGAGAGAAAATTGCCTCAAATATGATGACTTGTATTCAAATTCAATGAAAACACATGAGGTTGGGATGGGAGTGAAAACTACCTTGAATTGACATTTAATTTCAATGACATCGCCAAAAATAAGAGCCTGTTTGGATTTGTTTTTATTTTTAAAAATAGTTTTAAAATAATTTTTCATAAATAAAAAATAAAAATGCATTTGAGATGTGTTTTTGTGAATAATTTTTAAAAACAAAAAAGCAAAACATGCATTTGAAAAATGTGTTTGAGAACAATTTTTAAGAATAAAAAAGCAATAAACTTATTTGGTTGGATATATTTTTAAATTTCCCCCCCTCAATTGAAGTAGTAAGACAACTGAAAAAGTTGAAAACTTGAATTTGAAAAAAAAAATTATTGGTTTGAAGAAAAACTAAATCTGATTTCATTAATTACTATATCAGTGGGCCTTACATGACACTCATTAATTTTGTTTTCAAATTAATGAAAATAATGAAATAGCTATCGCTGCTATTAAAAAAATGACCTTCTGTTAAACATATAATAGATCCTGGGGTGGTGGTATTATATTTGGCCTTTGCAAGACTATCTGAGAATCAAACTTATACTATAAATTAATATGATAATAGTAGTAGAAGTATGTGATTTTGGTTACATACATACATAAATATATATACATATATATACCATGTATAAACTAAATTTGAAATAATTATATAATAACTTGAGTTTACAGGTATTGTTGAAAGACAAAAGGTAGAGGAAAAGGCTTAAAAAGAAAAAGAAAAGATCGTGAGTTTGTGAGAATGGATATGATTTTGTTTTTAGATATATTTCATAATAATATTACGATATTGTCATTAATGAAAATACTGTTCTCTTTGTTTTCATTTTTTTAGTAAAAAAGAATAAAAGATCACCAAAAATGTCTAAAAGATGTTTTCACGTTTTTTTCTTTTTCTAAGTAACAATTTTCTGAAATTATTTTTTAAAAATAATACTAGAAATATTTTACCAAATGATTTTTTTTCTTAAAAACTAATCATACCCAGATAAGCCTGGGCTATTAGTGTGGGCTGAAGATCAAAGTTGCCTCCAATTGACATTTCAATAGACAACATCACCAAGACTAAGTTATTAATTTGGGGCTTACAAGCATTTTACTTTTTATTACCCCCCAAAAAATACACAAAATACGTGCGTAAGACGTGATGCGATTTTTAATTCATGACATTAAAATATAAGTTTCATAATATGAGTTTTGATTTTGTATTAAAATTTCCTAAAAAGAAGCGTAAAACCAAACAATTTCTTGTATATTAAACTGTTGGACTACTTTTTTTTTTTATTTAAAAAGTAAAAGAAGCACCAAAAGTAAATATTAAATTGATTTTAAGTAATTGGATCCTTCGAAGGAAAATACAATTCTTACTCCTCGTACATCAAAATCACCAAATGCTTTGTTAAACGACAACATCGCTGGGCCCAACTTCCTTTTTTTCAGCCTCTGTCTTGTAAGGGCATTGTTTAACTTGTTGGGCTCAGTTTGTTTGCAGAAAAATATATATTTTTTAAAAATCTTTTGATATTATATAATATTGATAAATAATTAACTAAAATATATTTCTTGCTTAATAAAAAATTTTAATTATAAATGACGGAAGATTTTTCTAGTATCTAAAGAGAAGAAAACTTTTTTTGTACAATAACTTTTCTTTCTTAAAAAATAATTTTCCCTCCAAATTATTTTACTACAAACAAACGAAGCCTAGTCAATAAATATATTTCATGATTTACTTTTATAAATTAAAGAAAAAGAAAATATAGAACTCCTTAAAAGGGTGTCTGAATTTTAAACATAAAAATGTGCAGAAAGTGAGAATAAAACTATTCTCTATTTTTTTCACACACAAAAGAAAAGGAAAAAAGAACGAGAAAGAAAAAAAGGCCCCCACTTTTGTAGGATCCGTTCTTCTTCCCCGCTGGTGGGCGGGAGAGAGAAAGTTCACTTTTTCTTTACACACACACATACACACTATTTTCTGCACACATAACATTCCATAAACATTTCTTAATTTCTCTCTAAAATCTCAAGAAAAAACAAAAAAAAACCCTACTAATTCTCATTTCATAGCTACCCATATCTCTCTCTACATTTCACCGAGGTACTATTTTCAGTTTTCCCAAATGAAATATTATATATATATTTTGTTTTTATTTCCTTTTCAATTCAAATCGTGTAAAACCAATGCATTTTGATGATTCTTGAGTGGCACTTAATATTTGCTTTATTTTTTTTATTTTTTTGGGGGTTTTTGAGCTGGTTAGAGGAAGAATATAGGAAGAGAAAAATGGGATATATTGGGCAACATGGAGTGATGGCACTGCAGAGGTACAAGTACAGCGGCGTGGATCATTCGTACGTTGCTAAGTACATTTTGCAACCCTTTTGGACCCGTTGCGTTAACTTCTTCCCTCTTTGGATGCCGTAAGCCTCTTTTTTTTTTTTTCTTCCATTTTATGGATTTTTTTTTAATGATATGGCGTTGGGGTGACTATATGAATCTGATAACGATGCCATTGCCACTCACTGTGATTAATGTGGAGACCCCTTCTATGGAGGTGATGATTTGAATCCACAAGAGACATTTGAAAATGATTTTTATGCTATCGGAAACTACCCTGTTTCTTATTGAGCTTGGTACTTGTTGTGCAAAGGATAAATCTTGAAAGGATCATTTTCGTTATTTGGTTGCGTTATAAAAGTCCTTTTTGCCTGCCAGTTAGATCTTGTTTGTGGAAAAAAAAAAGTGCTTTCTATGTGAACCGTGTAAATAACGCCAACGCTTTTCGCCTTTGATTCTACTGCTAAATCATGCCAAGGACTTGGCTTTTCTCAGAAGTGCTTTTTTTAACAACTTTCGAAGAAAGAATCTTTTTAGATGGTAAAAGTTTTGGCTTTTGTATTTGAGCTTTTTTTCAACGCTTCATCTTTTTTGGAAGGCAAGTCAAAATGATTAATGCAAAAAGAGTATACTTTTTCAGAGAAAAAGGTGCATTTTTCCGGGAAAAAAAGCTAATACAAACAAGCCCTAAGAGTGGATCATGAGTCAGTTAGTCTGGGTTGTTGTTGTTGTTGTTGTCGCTGCTGGGATCAGAGGTTCCGTTTTGGAGACTACGCCCATGCACAGTCAAACATTGCGCATGTGTGCACTTAGTTCAAAAGGCATGGTGATGCCTTACAACATAATGTCTAAGATTTCATGTATGTCGCAGAGTATTATGTTTTGACAATCCAAAGAGAAGTCACTGATAAACTAAAATTGATTGAGTAGCTGATACAAAAGTTTTTATGTGATACCCATGTATTAATTAGTTATTAGTTATCATCGATATAAGTTTCTCACTATGAGAATAATTTCACTAGTTAACTCCTTGTTTGAGCTGGAGTGTTGCTAACTTTGTTCAAAGCTGCAACTGGGTTGGGTACCAAAAGTTCTAATATTGTTATTGTTATTCGTCTGAAAGAATATCACAGTCTTATAGCATCGATACTACATTTTGAAACACACTCATATTGATGACCATGCTTTAGATGAGTATGGATCTTTATGATGGATACATTTCGAATGCACCTTATGTTGATCTTTGAAGATGTACTCTGCTCCTAGTAGATGTGGCAGTGAACAACACCTCTTACGGTGTTTGAAAAGTACATAAGCTATGCTGCATTAGGAAATAATTTGTCTCATTTTTGGGTTTTAGTTTGAAGAGATGTACTACTGTTATTTGCTCTTTTCTTTCTCAATGAGACATTTTGTGCTGAAATATATAACTTTCTGTCACTCACTCATTTCTTTTCTTTTTTGTGTGCATGTTTTGATGCTTTTCTAGACCCAACACGGTAAGAATCCTTCCTTTTCTTTTTCAAATGGTTTTTGATTTTCAGTTCAGTTGTTCTTTGATCCCTTGTTTTGCTGATAAGTTAGCTGGAAATCTTTTCTCAGATTACACTGACGGGATTCATGTTTTTGGTTGCTTCAGCACTGCTTGGATATGTGAGTGGTAGTTTATATATTTTTGCCTCCTTATATGCATTTAATTACTTTAAACAAGGAGTTATTCTTGATCTATAGTCCATACGATGACTTATCGCGGCCTTTCTTTTCAGTAATTTATTAACTGTTTCTAATAGGTCCAACTTTCTCTGCCATAAGGGACATCATATTTGGAGAACTAAGTTTCACGTCTTCACTTCTAAGGAAATCAGTGTATATATGTGTGTGTATATATATATCTATACTATATAATAAAGCAAAATAAGCTGCAATTTTGTGCTGCCAAGTGGTACTTTATATGACAAGCTTTCTATAATTACTTATTAATTAAATATGTCTATTCTTAGGTTATTTTTTGTTTTTCATTATTTATTCAGTTCCATTTCTGTATTAAATATTTTAATTTAATTAATATTATACTTTTTTTTAATATATGTCATCATTGTTTTATCAATTCTATAATATATAATTGTTTCAATAATTATTTAATAAGATGCAAAAACTCTTTAGTTTTAATATATCCAACCATATATGTCGCTCCCTGTGGATCGCACGGGTGTCACACTATATATATATATATAACGCTCGTCCAAGTTGTGATTATCTAAATCCATCTTCATGGAGATCCATTTTTCCCTTTCCTGTCCAAAATCTTCTTGGCTGAAAGAATAGAATGCATTAAGTTGCCTGCTTGGTAATAGAAACGATGCTATCATCTGTAGGTTAAACATGGAAGTTTTATGTCAATTGTTCATGTAGACATGTGTAATTGGAAAATCACCTTTTCTAAAGATATGCTATTCTTTTTTTCTTTGCTTTCTAACTTAAGCCCTTCTTTGTGGTCTAACTCATGGCCAGTGACTAGTAGTAAATCACAAAAGGAATTCTTCTTTATTTTGTAGTCTGATGCTGCCTTTTACTAGTGAAAGTTTGTACACCAATTATTACCTTTAGCGTACTTCATTTGCAGATGTATAATTTTCAGATAACAATTAACACAAATATATATTTAGGAATTTTATTTGTAAGTTTAACCTATCACTTAACAACAGAATGCTTTGCAGAGCAGTTTTTTCTACTGTTGGTTGAGATGAACATGTTATACTGATAACCTCTATTTTAACAGACATTTTGAAACCACTTAGATAAGAAGCAACTTAAATTGGATTATTGTTGCCTTCTTCTGAATAGAAGTGAGTTTGTTGATTCCAATTCTAAGTATATATAAAATATGTTTCTTTAACGTGCATTGTCAGAAAGATGGCTAGCTTGATATGCTCGTGACTTCTCGATAAATTTGCTCCATTTATCCACTGCTTGTCTACCTGCAAAATTGTCCTAGCAACTTCTTAGATGTGTTTTAACGCAAGTGTAGAATTTCGATGAAGTTTCTTCATCTATGCTAGTGAGTGAGTCTTTTTCCATTCTGTAATTGTTATAAGTTTTTCTCAGCTCTATTCCCCTCAATTGGACTCACCTCCTCCAAGATGGGTGCATTTAGCGCATGGACTGCTTCTCTTTTTATATCAGGTTTGCTAAATTTTTTCATTATAATATTGTTGAATTTACATATATCTTCTCAAATTCTGCCTTCATCGTGCAGATTCAATCTCTTAGCTTCATGATTATTTTTGTTCCTTTTGTTGGTTCGAGTAGCTATTACTTTTAGCATGTGTTCTTATCTCAATTCAGCCCCCAAATGAGTACTCATAGTTAGCTGGAATTGAGATAATGCGTTGGCTGGGCTTGGTCGCCCTTGAGGTTGGGAAAGCTTGCATATGATGTATTCCTTTTGGTGCAAGTAGAAAGGGGCAATTGGAAGCTTCTATACTCTGACAGAGATTAGTTGCTTATCTAGTAATGAATAATCTAGCAAATGGCAGAGGAATTCTTTGAAGTTTATATTTGCTAGCCGCCTCATTTGATGCTGACAAGGATATCCTCCTCTTTCTCTTTGTTGAAGTTTCCCAAAGTGTACTTGTTTCTCATACTCATGTTATCAAGTGTCCGAACTTTGATTTTAATATATTGGGTAACCTCTGTGGATTTAACTTCAAATGTAATGGCATCATCTCAACAACTATATTAAGTAGTAGCAGGTGCTTATGTTTGAGTTCTAGATGAGAATAATTGCCACTTAACATTATGGAGATAGATTTATAAAATTTGAACTATTTTCACTACTAGATCTTCTCTTTCTTTCTTTTTTTTTTTTTTTTTCAATTAGATAATTTTCCTCAGAGATAATGTTGTTGTGGCACCACTTACTTGATAAATATATCGTTATGTGTCAAGAATGTTTTTCATCTGCCTTAGCTCTTGAATATTCTGTTATTGATTAATAGTTCTGTTTGTTTACAAAGCATATTGATTAATAAATTATATATGTTTTCATTGTCCCCATTTGTGTGAATTTCGATCAAATGGAGGAATTGAGTTGAACTTTTTACTTTTTGTTTAAAAACATAAATCAGTTTATAAGGGAAAGGAAAGCAAGAAATTAGTCATTTCTTGAAAATAAGGACTTCAATCTGTCTTTGTGGTGGTATAGTTGTTTTGGTTGACACTTCTTTCTATCTCAGTGAAACTTATATTGAAACCATTTTCTGATGCACGCCAGACTTTTGATGCCGTTGATGGAAAACAAGCAAGGAGAACGAATTCCTCCAGTCCACTGGGGGAGCTTTTTGATCATGGTGACTATCTGTCTGTTAATCATCAGCCGATATATGTATATAGATCTATTCTGCTGACTTAATTGTTGAATATTTCCTTTCCTGGTGACTGGTGCAGGTTGTGATGCACTTGCTTGTGTGGTATGTTGTTCTTATTCTGTTGGTTTCTGCATGGCAAAAGACTAGCCTTACAACTTTCTTTAAAACATAAACCAGTTTGAATCCTTGGCATTTGGAAGCACTGCTATGTGTGGACGGTCAGCTTTCTGGTTTTGGATCATTTCTGCTGTCCCTTTCTATTGTGCTACATGGGAACAGTAAGTTGTGTGTGAAATTCTGTCTAATTATACATAAACTGACCTTACATTGTACAGGACGAATTTCACTTTCTTCATTGCATCATTTATTTACTTTATTCTGGTCAAGGTGTCAAGTTTTGAAGATTACCTTCATGGTTGAGAGTACTACTTCCATTTCCTCTGTCTCTGAACATAACATTCTTCAGCACTACCGAATTTTGTTTGAAGGGTTCCTCTGCACGTGAGGGAAGTGATATTGCTGTTGGTTGATCGGAGTTGCAGCTTAGCAAGGAATCTTCTGAAATGCTATAGAATACTTGAGAATTGTTGCATTGAGTTCTGAGTTCAGGAAATTTTTCTTCAACTTTGAAATAATAAATCTGGTCATTGTTATCTTCTGATTGGTTGATATAAGAATATTGATCCATATAGCTACTCTGACGTGAAAACTATATCATGTGTTAGCATCTCATGCACTTAATGCAATTTTTACCACTGAAGTGCGCGGGAGGATCAGCATGTGGTGATACATAGCGTTATTCTTTATACCATTCTTTTGTTACTCCAAGATGTGTTTTGCAGTGGCATTAATCCTTTTTATGTGTTAATATTTTATTGTCTTTATGGTTTCTTCTGTAGCTTTTATGGGCATTTAGTCTTTGCTTCTGCTATTTATCTGGATCGCTTTTCTTCTGCAGTTATTTCACCAACACTCTTATCCTTCCAGTGTTAAATGGACCTACAGAGGGTCTTATGTCGATATATCTTTTACATTTCTTTACAGCTATTGTTGGTACGGTTTCTAAATTTCTTTGAGAATTTCTTTAATACACTTTACTTGTCAATTTTCTCCTCTTTGTGTGTCCTGTACGTGAATGTCTATTTATCTCTTTTCTCACTATTTTGCTGATTTGAACTTGTTTCTGTCAGGTGCTGAGTGGTGGGCTCAGTATTATGGGAAGTCTTTTCCATTTTTGAGTTGGCTTCCGGTAATAAGTGGTGAGACTTGCATGAGTTATATTCAGTGCAATACTTTACATTTTGCCATCCCTGGGTCATTAGTGATGATATTTTTGCTTGCAAGTTACTCACTCAATATCTGATTCAGATTTAATCTGTCTTAGTTTATTGATTAGCATTGCAAAATCATGATTGAGAAAATTATTTGGGTCACAGATACAGAGTATGTGCCTTGCAAGCTCAACAGAATGTATAATACCTTTTCCTTTTTTGTTTCTTTTTCTATAAATTGCTAATTAGATCCCCCCTCTATCCAGCATATTAGTTTAGTATGCATCATTTTCAGCTTGAAACATCTATGTAATTATATTTGTTTTCCTTTTCTTTTTCAGAAAGATACTTTTTCTGTGACTTGTGTATTACTCTTTTTTCTTTTCAGTTTACTGGATAGTCCCATAGTTAATACATTTCATTTCTACTTCTGAGCTTTGCATATGTTTTCCTTCTTCTAGAGTTGGTGTATCTTCTGATATGTCCAATTCTTGTCCTTTTTGGTTCTACACTTGCATAATGTGTATTATTGTTTCAGTGTTATGGAACTGACCTTTCTTTAATCTGCCTCTTTGTTTGTTTCAGAAATCCCAACATATAAAGCTGGCTTGTTTCTAGCGATTGCCTTTGCTATTATACCCACGGTCTTATTCAAGTGAGTAGTTTTTAAATAAATTAACCATAACAGATTATTTCTTTGTTCTTTGAGAAATCCATCACAATCTCTATGTGTATTAACTTTAGTTGGACTTATTGTCCAATGGAACTTAATATGTACTTGAAGACCAAGTTCTTTATTCCCCTTATCCCCTTTCAGAAAAGTCATCATCATCATCATTGAGTTCAGAAATAGATCTTAGTTCATGTTTTTTTGCCACGAAGCCTTAGTAGTTGGTTTTTCAATGGTGTATACAAGTATTATACTTGCATTCAGAATACATAAACATCTGGTAATTGTTGACAAGTGAAAGTTTCATTTCTTTGTACATCAAATGTTGGAGATTCTAAGTCACAGTAAGCAATCAGTAGAGTATTAGCCATACAGCAACTTTTGATTATATAATTAGGGTGACATATGGTTTGATGCCTGATGAGTGTACAAGAGCAAGCTTATAATGTGAACTCGACATTATAATTGTCTAATAATTACCTTGAATCTGCCTAATTCTTTTTCTTTTTTTCCCCCCTGCAGTGTGTACAATGTCTTTAAAATTGTCAGGGGAAGAAAAGGAAGCATGCTGCTGGCTTTGGCAATGGTAGAGTTGTTTTATTTGTGGATATCTGTTTTACATTTTTCTTTCCTTTTATTGAGAATATATTTATATAATCTCATGACAGCTTTACCCATTCGCTGTGCTGGTGGGAGGAGTTTTTGTTTGGTTGGTACTTCTCAACTGCATTTAACTGGCTTTAGTTCTTTGTTCATATCTGGTTTAATTCTTAATAGATGTGCAGGGATCATTTATCTCCTATTGATTTAATAGGGACTTATCCATATCTGGTGATAGTGGGAACTGGGCTTGCATTTGGTTTTCTTGTGGTGAGATAAATTTCTTACATACTTGCCTTGTTGTGACTGTATATGTTGAATTTATAATCATACTCTTGGAAGTTCCTAAGACAAATAGTAATTCATAAAGTTGCTTGATGTTAATTATATTGTGCTGAAGTATTTCTTTTAGTGGTTGTGTCATATAGTTCAATAGTATGGTTCTTCCATATATCATTGGTGGTCCATTACCTTTCATTTTGTGTTACTGTCAAGGGTATTTTGCTCATCCTTGAAATTGTTTGTCAAGTTTGACGCCTGGACACTTCTTGATTTAAGCTCATTAATGTGCTGTTCCTGAAAGAAGTTCTGTTTTCACAGGGGAGAATGATTCTTGCTCATCTGTGTGATGAACCCAAGGGCTTGAAAACTAACATGTGCATGGTAGGTGCAACTTTCGGAATGACTAATTGTAAATCTGACGAATAAGAAAACTTAAGATTGATCTATGTATCTTGTAATAGAGTAGTTCTCGAAAGAATTTAAGAAGCTCTCGTCATTGAGCAATATTTGAAAGATAAACTGAGTGAAGACTTAACAGATTTCTGATATTAATAGTTCTACCTGTCTCGTTATGATTAAGTAATATTTGTGGATACTCTACTCTGCATGTATCATGACTGAACCCTATGAATAAAATGCTTTTTGCAGTCTCTGTTGTATCTTCCTTTTGCAATTGCAAATGCACTCACTGCCAGATTGAACGATGGGTATGTGTCTACTTTTGGCATGTCTTTTAATCTGTTTTGACTCATCCTACAACCAGACAATTAAGAAGAACTTTCAATCCTATGACAGAGTTCCTTTAGTCAATGAATTCTGGGTCCTTCTTGGTTATTGTGGATACACAGGTATATTGGCTTACTTCATCTTTTTTCCTGTTAATTTATTTTTATTGCAGGACTATGATTTATTCATATCTAACAAATTAATCCGTTAAGGAAACAGCGCTATGTAAGAGTATCTTTTAAGATATTTGTAGGAACACTTTCCCTGTCCTGATTCAACCCTGTGACTGCCTGTTTCTGGGCTTTTGTGGACCACAAGTGTCTTAGAGTTCTTTGATGCTTTTCCTTGCCTCAGACTTAGGGTTGTGTGTCAGAGGAGGTTTTCATTTCACTGCTTTGTTTTCTTTTCTTGCTTGACGTTAATTTGTACACTGTGGCACTAACTGTTGTCTTTGCTGTATTTAGTGGCTCTATACCTTCATTTTGCCACATCAGTTATTCATGAGATCACAACAGCCCTGGGGATCTACTGTTTCAGGTGAAGAATGTGATGACTGTTCATCTGATTTTAATAGATTGTGAAAGGCAATCAGGATTGTCTCATAATTGTGTGTTTTGCAGGCTGTACCATGCTCGACTTATATTTTCCATAGCAGTACCTCAGCATATTTTTCTTTTCCCTTTGGCCCCCTATTGAATGATTTTCTAAACCTATCCCTTGATTTCCTATGCAGAGACTTTCTGCCTATTTTCTTTTATGCCTATTTTCTTTTCACTTACATCTCAGATGAAATAGTCTTTTGAGTTTATATTCAACCTATGTAGGTTTTAAGGGAAAATATTTTCAAATGGTATTACAAACTGAAGATGGCTTTGAACTTATCACTTTACTGAAAAAGTCAAAGGTGGACTTTGTTTTTCCTTCTCATATCTAAATACGCGCGACCATTTTAATGCGTGTAAATAAGCTACATTGATTCTGTGTTATCAATCTTGAAATTTTTCCATGTTCTAGATTCTTATGTCTATAGTTTTATAAATGTTTCTTTCAAATCCTTTCTAGTCTAATTGGATACTGCTGCTTGGGAGGTCCATTTATTCCAAGTTATGTTATACTTTCTTGTTTGAGACAGTCAGTTGATGGTTCAGGAAGTGATTGTGGAGAGGACTTTTCTCTGAGCTGTTTTTAGGAAGAATTTTCATCAAATAAATGAATTTCTAAATGTCCCTCACTTTTGAACATTCAGGATAACAAGGAAAGATGCTTGAGATGCAGTTGTGTCGAGCATTCAGATCTGCAGGTTTGCTGAGACTAGTATTTTTCTAATTTAGTTTGTGTTTCATAACAGCGCTAACATGATATTTCCATAATTTCTTTTCTAGCTGGAAATCACGAACTACACTACGACATTGAGGACTTGCTACGTGAATGTCAGACCAATTTTGTTTACAATATTTGCTGGGGCTACTTGTGATGAGCAACTCGATTATTCCATGGTTGAGTCATAGAAGTTCTTTTTGGATGCTTTCTGCATTTTGAGCCTTTGGTGGCTGTGAACGTTATATATTCTCTTCGTCTAGCACAGGTTTACCAAAATTTTGGTCTTTCTTGATGTCATTCGTTCCAAAAATTTCCATGATATTTATTAGATTGCAGTGTGAAGGTACAAGTTTAGCTACTCAGCAGGTTGCATGGACACTTTTGTACATTACCATATGGCATAATCAGAACGAAATTGTTTGAACAAAATATGTTTTTGAGTGTCACTTGGTCAAAAGCATACATGCAAGTTTAATTGAGCTTTCCCTTTTCCAAATTTTTGGTGAGTATGATTGCGGTTGGAGTTATGAGCTGATATGAAAGGTGGAGCACAAGTATAGCTGTGGCTCTTGTTGATCTTTTTCCTCTTTTAGTGTATGAGTGCTTATTTTTGGATTTCAGTTTACCAGTTAACATGTTCAACTAAGTGTCATGAAAAGGTTGCCAAGAACCATTCCACATATGGTTTGCATTAGCGTTTAATGTGGGCATGATAACTACTAAAGCACAAAGGTGCATCCTTCCCGGTCCTCTCAAATGGAGCTGGACTGATGATTTATTCAGTTAATGTCACATTTCTTGTTCATAACACTTGTGTTATAGTTCATCACAGAGCGAAAGGTTGGTTTAGTAAGTTACTCTGATGGGGTTCTTACTAATTTTGTGCATTAGCTTATGGCATCATTGAAATTAAAATCTTTTGGATCTAATTGCAAATATTGTGGTCTTTACAGTTCCAAGATTTTGCATTATGTGTTTGCAGTTGTGGTTGTAGTTGAATATAATCACTTCTAAAGGCGTAGGTTTCCTGGTTTTCTCAGATATATACGAATGAATCGACTCCTGTTATAATATGTGAGGGAGATTTAACGTTAGTTTATTTGTTAAAATGATAATAAATTTTTTTTAAAAATAATTCTGAACTGTTAAATCTTGTAATATTTGTGATATTTTGAGGAGTAAATGGCAATTTATGTGTTAACATCTTTATCCATACGAAGTCTTATGACAAAGGATAAGTGAGCATGGTTGCGGAATTTGGATATCATGCACCCTGATCATTGTGTACCCACTTAGTCTTGTGCACCTTATAATAGTGCATTCACAATTTTGTTATTATAAGTTCACAAATTTTATATTGTATGTTCATAATTTTTAATTATTTACAAATTATATGTTATATACTTACAATTTTGACACTTTATGTTTAAAATTTTTAATTGTTCAATTTACTTATTTATTAGTCTTATATCATGTATTCAAAAGTTTTATATCATATGTTCACAATGAAAAATTATATGTTTATGATTCTTTAATATATGTTCACAATTTGTGAACTATATGTTCACAATTTTTGAATAATAAGTTTACAGTTTGTGAACGATTTTGAAGCACGCAATCAGAGGTGTTACTAGTGTCTGATTAACGATCAGATTGTCGTGTTGTGTTCGTCGGCGTGAGGGGAGTAAACTCGTTAAATTTCACATTGATCTGATGGCAGGATTGTGAAAATTTATTGGACGATGCATTATGCTTCTTTTGGATGTATAATAATGTGGGTGCATGATATAATTTGTGATAGTTGAAGGCTCTTTTTTAAAGTCAAATCTTTTTAAACTCAATTAATAGTTATTCAAATAGTTATCAGTAACTCTAATAATTAATTTTAAGAATATGCTTTAAAAGTCAAATCTTCTCAAACTTAGGTGGTGTTTGGCATTGCTTATTTGGTACTTGTAGGCCATTAAATTGATGTGTTGATTGCTTTGCATCATGAATGGCAATTAATACCTGACAAAAAGAAAAGGATTAGCAATTAATAGCTATCACAAGATGCGAACGTATATATTAGTGCATTACCAACAAGTGGATCTTCAGTTTGAAACAAAATTATGTCAACTTTCTAATTGGATTTGGATTGTCTCCTAATCACTAACATTTTTGAGTGACGAACAGATGAAATCTTATTCGTTCATATTAAATTGGATGACTGTGACTGAGAGGGGAAAAAAAATGAAAGAGAAACAACTATATAAACAGAACGAAAAAAAATTCAAAAATTCAAAATTTCTCAATTGAAATTAATTGTTTATAATATAAATAAATAGGGCACTTCTTACTCTGAGATGCCATAACTAGGAGTGGATTATAATCCAAGATAAAGTAACAAAAATAAATGAAAAGAGCAAAAGGCTTCTCCTAACCAAGGAAGCACAATAAAAATTGCATTACAATGTGCTTCGAATAAATGAATTCCACTAAATTTTGTGGAATTCATTTACAAATCTAAATTTTCATGTTTGGTACATTTGTTTAACATGTGGAATTCATTTACAAATTCAAGATTTGTAAATCTTGAATTTGTTTTAGTTATACTTAGATCTTAGCCCAAAAGCTAAAATTTGTAATTTTACATGAACCAAATCCACAAAAAAATTTTAAAAGACAAAAGAATCCTTATTAATAATAACATAATACAATCTTACTATTTTCATATACTTCTTTTTTCAATGCTCTAATACGATTAGAATTTAAGAAAAATAAAAGTCAACTACAACGTGATACTTTTGACTGAACGAGGTACGGTTTTTAGATTGCTTTTATTATCATTTCCTATTTCGGGTTAAGAATATACGAGTTGTGTAACTATATCAAGTTGCAACAAAATAACCAAAGGGTATTTAAGTAAAATATACATATCAATTTCAATTCTACATGTATTCCAAACACAATTCGAATTTATAAGTCAAAAACTTGACTTAAAACTATTTAACAGTCCCAAACAACAAAACTCATTTGGATTGGTTTTTTATATAAATGGCTCGTTTGGATTGGTTTTTTTTTTAAAGCACTTTTTTTAACAACTTTTGAAAAATAATTTTTTTAGAAATTAAAAATTTTGGCTTATAAAAAAAGTTGTATTTGAACTTTTTTTAGAATTGTAACTTTTTTAAAAACCAAATCAAGTAGCTATTGCAAAAGTAATATAAAATTTTCAGGAAAAAATACTTTTCCCTAAAAAAAGTCAATCCTAACATGCCCAAAATCTCTTTTTGGTAAAAGACCAAAAAAAGAAAATCTTAAAAAAAAAGAAAGAAAATAAAAAAGTGGGGGACAATTTAGTCTTTGTATTTATCATCATTATCCTTTCGTTCTACCACCATATTCGATCCTAAGCGAACATTTCCATCCAGCGTTAAATTTCTTTACTCGCTTTAGAGGTAACTCATCATACCCACTTCAAATTTTTTTTTTCTTTTAATTAATAGAGTTAAAGTTTAAATTGTTCTCCTTTTTTCTTGGGCAATTTTATATTAATTTTGGTGATTTGTTAATCACCTATTTTCCAGGAATCTTTTGTTTGTATTCTTGTTTATTTTTGGTTTTTATATTAGCACTTTTTATGGTTTAGGATTAGTGCTTCATCACATATTTGTGTTTGTGTTATCTGGGTGTATGTGTTTGTGTGTGTCTTGACATTATCTATGATGTTTTCCCTTGGTGGAAGATGTAATACGGAAATGGCTTATAAGTTAGTGTTGCAATCTTAAGTAATAACTTGGCCTAATGGGTTTGGTTTCAAGCTTATGAAATCTTGCTTATTGCCTGGGGTGAGCACATTGGGAGTGAGATTCTCGTGGGGGTTGGTTTTTGTAGTGTTTGTTCTTCAAGATTTGGAATCTAATTAGTCATTACCTGCAGCATTCCAATTAAGGTTCTTATCATAAATTAGATTTTTTAGGTTTTGGTATAATGCGGAAGTGTTTTGGTATAATGTGGATGTAATTAGTGCTGGTTCATTTACCTTTGAAGCATAATTTAATGCAGATATGGAAATTCTTGAAGAAGCAAGTGGCTCAGAATTATTTAAGGTTGATATCCCAGTCGAAGTTATCTTTGACATTTTTTCAAGACTTCCAGTGAAATCACTCCTTAGATTCAAATGCCTATCCAAAATATGGTGTTCTATAATTCATTCCTCATTATTTGCCACTACCTATCTCACCCGAAGCCTTGAAAGCCCCTTACATCGGTATTCTCTCTTGATTGAAGCCTATGATAAGTATACATTGCAGCACCATTTCTTATCAGGATCATACTTGGGTGGCCCAACCACCCACCTGTTTACCCTCCCCAATATCCCCTTTGAGTACACTGAAATAGATCATGTCAATGGTCTTGTCCTTTTTCATAGTAAAAATGGTTACATTAAGCATAACTTTGCTTTCATCATCAATCCAAGCATCCATGAGGTTCTCAAGCTTCCTGGAAGGTCTGCACAACCTAGATTCTCCTATGGAAATGCACATATATGTTCCTTTATCGGGTTTGATCCGAGTACCAATGAATTTAAGGTTTTGAACACACAGATTATTGGACTGAGAACACCCAAGAAGAGGAAAATTGAGTGTGGGATCTTCAATTTGAGCTCTTGTTCTTGGAAAAGAATAGACCCCGTTTTCCCATTCGATTTGATGGGAGAAGATTGGCTTGGATGGCATAAGGAGAGCGTGTGCATCAATGGAGTGATTTACATTCCTCTTCTTGAGAGTTATGTCATAGCAGCATTCGAATTGAGAGAGGAAAAATTTTCCATGATTCCATTTCCTCAGGGTGCTATCCCATCTGAAATTGGGACTTGTTTGAGATTTCGTGACCGACCTCCTATACTGTATTTTAACGAACCTTATTTCATGAACTATAATGGGCTACTGGCAGTGGTCTGTTGCGAGAAAGTTCTGTCACACAATTTAGTGGAGATCTGGATCTTGGAAGACTATGATAATCAACTTTGGGTGAAGGAGACTATTACCCTTCCAGGTTATTGGAGGGGTACTCGAGAACGTCTTCCTAGGCAAGTTATCTGCACTGGTGAGATCATGTTCGCACCAAGAAGAACGTCAAGAAGATGCATGCAGGTTCCGTTTTATGACATGAAGCAGAGAAGTTTTAGGTCAACAGAGATTACTTTGTCTCTTGAATGGTCGACAACGAATGATATTGAAGTTGTATGCAGAACAGGTTATGTTGACAACATACTACACCTGCGAAGGAACCGGTAGTTCCGCTTTAACACTCTTTCTTATCTTTGTCAGCTATTTCTGGATATAAACATTTTATGCAACATATGAGCAGTAACCTGGAAGCATTTTGCTAGGTTTTGTTTTGAAGTTGCAGGCGGTTTTCGTATATTGTTGTAGTTTCATCTGCGAGTTTTGGCAAGACAAGTTGATCTTTTTTTAACTAATTCTAGGTGCATTATGTTGTTGGTTATTCATGATTGGAAATTGATCTAGCTCTGTCTGTTTATCTTATATCCAGTGAAGTTGCTGTTGGTATGTTTAAAGCATCACATATGAATTCCACAATTGAATATTTGACAATTATTTATGTTGTAGTTAACTTAAATGCAGTAATTAACTTTTGATCATTGCCAAATTTAGTTTGGATCATATAATTAAACAGCAAAATGCAAATAATTTTTATATGATTATCTCACTCCCTGGACAGGCATCTGAAAAGAGGTATTCGCTCGTTAATAAGACTCTCATTTCTCTTATAGTCTTATGCCCCAGAGAGTGCTTCTTTGCCGATAATCCATGCACTTTACAGATTCCATAGTTTGCTAGTCAATCGTGCAAACATTTGCCTTCCGGTAAATATGACTCATCCAATACCTCCTCGTTCTATCAAACACTCGAAATCTATTAATGCAGTTTTGACATTCACGGGTGAAAAGCAAGGGCCTATTTGGTTTCTATTTTTATTTTTTGTTCTGAAAACAATTTTTCAGAACATATTTCAAAAACACTTTTTGAAAACAATACAGTAAAAAGAACGTCAATCATTGCTGCTATATTAATTTTTCCAGAAATTCTATCCATCAACCATTCACACCCAATAATACTGGCTAACTGCACCACTCAAAAGCTCATACGAAGTTAACTAGCCAAAGAGGAATTCTAATTGATGTTCTCAACATACAAAATTCCACCTCAATGATGAACTAAATCAACTATATTAAATAGAAAATCAAATTATTGAGCCAGAAAACTACTAAGTTGGGTGGACCAAAAAATAGATATAACTTAAAAAAGAACAACAGTCCCAGAAAACGTGCTTGTTGGAAGGGCTTTTCTTTAACCGCTCTCAGCCCGGTAGAGATTAGTCTTAAGTCTACTGTGACTTGGGATACCTTAGTTCGAAGCAAAAAAAAAAAGGAAAAAGAAAAAGAGAATATTAGGATTCATATTTAAATGATACAATAAAGAAAATAATAAATTTAAATGTAATTTTTTTGCGTCGTGGTTTCAATATAACCTAATTAGAATATTAAGGATGATAACAGAAGGAAATATTGGGCCTGTTTGGTAAGTGTTCTTTTTTTTTTTTTTGGTTTTATAAAATAATTTTCTAGAATCGTTTAGAACAATTTTTAAAAACAAAAGAACAGAAAATTTATTTGGATGCAAGAAAAATTTATTTTTTATCTTGCATTAAAAAAACCATTACACCTTTTTTTTTCTCTTTATATTTGATTTTTTCCTCCAATAAATATATATCTATATATATACACAATTATATACATATATATATGTGTGTGTGTGTATGTATATATGTATATATACATGTATATAGCTGTACATATATACATATATATATGTATATTATATAGATATATATATGTATATATCAGAATAGATATTTTTAAATATTTTTTCCGTATTAAAGTAATGAGGGACAATTTAGTCTTTGCGTTCATTATATTTATCCTTTCATTTTAACACCATATTATTCGGTCTTGAACAAGGTTTTTGGTGTTGTCCTTTTTTTTTTTTTCCAGAATGAAATATTCGAGTGTTTGTAGAAGATTTAAACAAAAATTTACAAAAGATAAAAGAAGCAATAAAATTGTAAATATGTTGTTTGCTATTGTGAACGACACCGTATAAGATTGTGAATATTTTACTCAAAATTGTAAATATTTCGATCAAAGTTGTGAACTCATAGTTTATAGGTGCGAATATATCAGTTAGAAATTATTAACATAAAGTATTAAAATTGTGAACATATAATACAAAATATTTAAATAATTAAAAATGATTAACATATAATATAAAAATTGTGAATATATAAAAAATTGTGAACATATAATAAAAAAATTATAAATGTGTAAAAATTATGAACATGAAATATAAAAATTATAAAATTATAAAAATTGTGAACTATAATATGATAATCGTGACCTTGTGATGTATATATATTTTAAATAATAATTTTTAATTTTTAACATTTAAAAAAAACGTAAAAAATGAAATTAAACTAAAAATATGAACTTTTATTCGATTTTCCTTTTTATCTTCTCAGCAAAGTGCGGCTGATCTGTTCCTTTTTTCTTTTTATACGAAACGCGGGTAAGACACCGGGGGAAGGGTGTATGGTTGTGTTGTGGCATACCTTGCCCGGGTGCATGGTATAGCTGTTGAGTAAATTAACGCCGTACAAAGCACGGTTATTTTGTCTAATATTATTATAATATAAAATTTAAATTATATAATAAATAATTATTAGAAAATTCAGTAATTTTGTAAAGAGTCAAATAAGTTGTACTTATAATTGGTTTGGATTGACTTTTTTAAAGGTGTATTTTTAATATCTTCTAAAAAAAGTATTTTTTTGAGAAACTAAAAATTCTAACTTTTGAAAAAGTCGTATTTGAGTTTTTTTTTAAGAGTTTTAGTTTTTTTTGAAACCAAATCAAATAGAGACATTGAAAAGAATGTACAATTTTTAGAGAAAAAATATTCTTTCCTAAAAAAGCCAATTCAAACAAGCCCATATATTTACACATCTCTTTGTAAAAATTAAAACTAAGAAAGGTGTTAATTTTGTGCCTTTGTTATTTTGACAAATTTAAGATTATATAGATTATAAAGTGGAAAAGATTTCTAGAATTAAGAGGAGCGGGGGAGGAGGGGAGAGGGAGCAAGAGAGCTAGTTTGGTGGATAGGAAGGTGGAAATATTTAAATTTTCTTTTGGATTTTACTTGGTCAAATCTAATTGGAATTTCATATGTCAAATTTATATAGGAATCGGATTGAAAATTTATTTTTTTAATTTTTTATTCTCATAACTACTTTAATATAATTTGAAATAATTTTACAATTATTTAATTTTTTCATATCCTTTTAAATTTTAATCTCAATTAGCACAATACGATTTAACGAGAAAACAAAAACACACAAGAAAAAATGTAGTGAGAAACTCGAAGACCAAAACCCAGGTATTTAAATTATAATTGGGTTTTATAATTTTTATTATCTAGTTGAATAGTTTATTTTTGTTCTTAAAGTTCAAAATACTAAACTTACAAGTTCAAAGATTCGAATCAATTTCCACTCTTATGTGAAAGCCGAAATCTATTTCCAGATTTTGTATAAATTAACATCAACAATTTAACAAATTTATGTATTTTTTAAATCTAGTCTCAATTACAGTAATATACTTAACAAATAAAAAAAATCAAAATTCAAAACTTGAATTTAAAAAACCTGAAACACAAATATCAAAAAATGCTCAAGTTTTATGATTTTCTAAAAATTCAAATATTTGAACTTAAAAGTCCAACTGAATTCCTATCTCTAGCCCAACTGAATAGTTTTCTCGACTTGAAATGTAAACAAATTAAAACCAAGTGAAAAAATGTGATTACTACATAAATGAAAAAGAGAGTACACATTATTTTTGATTGAGAAAGAAAGGAACAAAAAAGATAGAGTAGATATAAAATTATCTAATCGAATAGTTTCTTTGATTTTAATAATAAAAATTTTAAAAATTTGAACTCAAAAACTCAAACTAATTCTCTTAACCCAATTTGAGCTTTATGACTTTTAATACCCTATTGAAATTTTTTATCGCAAAACTTAAAATATTAAAAATTTAGACTAATTTCTACCCCAGATAAAAGTTGAAAGACGTGATTAATAAATAAGTAGTAAAAGAAAGAACTAATTATTTTGCTAGGAAAGGAAAAAGTTAAAAAAAGAGTAAATATAAAATTATAATTTTATCATGACAAGTATGAAAATTACAAATTTGTCATTACAAATACTATATAAATTTGCATTGATAATCAAGTCTTTTTTGAAATTTATTATAACATTACAATTTTCTTTTTATATTAGTAGAGATTAGTAGAATCAATTTTAAATTATTCGTTTTTCAAATTTTTGTGTCCTTGTTAAGCATCTTGGTTCTTTAAATCTTTGCTTGTATCACACTAACTCATTGATCACCTAGTATTCTAGTTTGTGCTCATGTTTATTTTTGGTTTTATATTAGTAGCTTTTATGGTTCCACTAAAATAACAGGGATTAATTTGATTATATTTATAAAATATTAATGATTAATTAAAAATTTTAAATAACAAAGAATAATTCAAAAATAATTGATAACAGTGGGGACTTTTTTAAATTAATCTTTCTCACAAAATAGTAATTAATCTCAACGAATATAAAATAAGAAGTTTAAATAAGGGAAGATTATATGAAAGGTCCACAATGTTATGATATTCTTGTTTTACATTGGTGCTGATTATTTGAAAACATTCTAATTAATTCTCAATGGTTTATAAATATATGAAATTAGTGTTTTTTTAAAAAAGTTCAAATTAGTCTTTAATATTTCACAAAGTCATTCAAATCAGTCTCCAAATGAGTAAAACAATAGGATTAATTTGATAAGTTTATGGAATATTGAAGGTTAATATGAATTTTTGAAATAGTATAGACTAATTTGATTATATTTTGCAATATTGAGGATTAATCTAGACATATTTAAGCAATGGGAATAATTTGAAACTAAGTGACAACTTTGGGGGATTTCTTGAAATTTAAAATTATATACTCTAGTCAGTACCTTACCAAATTTACCAAAAAAAGCATTAATTTTGTTAGTCTAATTATGATTCTATTCTAAGAAAAATTTTGAATTTATTAAAAATATTTTTTTGATGCTTAAAAATTAATTATTAAAAAATAAATTTTATTATATTTAATAATAAATAATAATATCATAAACATGTAAAAAATTTAAATATCTTATCTTATTTTAATAAGAATTTCTATTATTATTATTATTATCAAAACTATAATAGTGTGATAGCTATGTCCTTTTATATTATTTTATATCCACTCACTAACTTAACAACTAGTTTTAATAAATGTATTTTCTTCACTAAATGACTATTACTACTAGGTAAAAATATAACAACTACTAGTTATTGAAATAGTTAATTATATCGAACATGTCTGTATACTAGAGTGTGTACATGTTCATGACTACAAACTATAGAATATGAGTTATTAGGATAATACATTAAAATCCATATCTTCATGTAAAGAAATTTAAGTATAAACGAAACTTACAAGGCTAATAGAAGTGCTAATTATTTTTTTCCACTTTAAATGACATTTAGAATGATAATAATAATGATAGTGATAATAGTAATAATAACAAATTGCACTGCTGCCACTATTGTTACTATATGACTGCTGGTATTTCTAATACTACTAGTACAACAATTTTAATGATTATTTTGATAACAACGATAACAAAAATAATAAGTAATATTAAAATAACAAAAGAATTGATCACATTTATAAAAGAAAACCAAGAAAAAAACTTCTAATTGTATTTATAAAAGAAAAAATTCTTTATATTTGTAATATAAACATTCAATTCTATTTATATCATTAAAATCATTAATGTAATTAACTTCTTAATAACAACAACAACAACAATAATAATAGTAAAGATGATGATAACTTAACTTCTTAATTATAACAATAATAAAGACAATAATGATTATTTTAATAACAATTCTAACAAATATATATTAATAATAAAATTCATTTTCTATTGTTTTATTATTTATTTATTATCTATTATCTTTATTAAGATGTCAATGCACCCTACCAATTTTTCTTCATTTTTTAAATCAAAACATCGAAATCTTTCTTTATTGATTTTCTTTTGGAATTAAATCTACACAAGAATTAAACGCTTGACACTCCCTTAAGCATCATAAAATTTTTGTTTAATTTATGTATAAATTCATTTTATATCTTATATGAAACGCCAAATTGTTTTGTATTCTTTAGATATTTTGTTTGTATTTGTTTTCTTACCAAGAATTATAATCTTTAGAAGTATCAGTGATTGTTTTATTTTTCTTTAATATTTTGTTTCTTTTCTTAATTATAATGGGATAGCATACTATTGCAACTAACTAAAAATTAAAGGTAAAGCACAAAGATTTAAAGGTCATGAACGTTTACATTAAAAGGCATATGCCTTCAACAAAATGGTCTTTTAAATAAAAATGGCATTTGAACATTTAATTATTTAAATCATACAAAATATAAAATAAAAATTTATACGTGACACCCGCAACATCGTGTGGGTATATACACAAGTTTTAATTACGAGGGGAATAATAATGACAGCGATACTAGTTTTGATACTTAATATTATAATCATAACGATAATTATAGTTATACTAGTAATAATCATAAATTATAGCTAACACTACTAACACTTCTACTGTTATTAATATTAATACTCGTAACACTATTACTATCATTACTGGTACTACAACTAATACCACAATTAGTCCCGCTACCACTATCAATACCACTCTTACAATTACGAGAGAATGAGTTAAATACGCCATTTTTTAAAAAAGACAACTAAAATGTCATATTTTTTAAATTAATGAGTAAAATACCATAAAATGTAATCTTTGAGTTTTGAAAATGAAAACTCGAAGATTGGAACTTTTTTCTTTCTGAAAGGAAAAGTTAGAAGAGATCTTCGAGTTGTCGAGTTTTCAAAACTCGAAGATGCATTTTGTGACATTTTATTTATTAGTTAAAAAAGCATAACATTTTTTTTTGGTAAAAAAAATGAGGTATTTAACTCATTCTCTCTGCAATTACTACTACTATTAGGATGATTATTACCACTACCACTACCAGTAATAATAATGATGATGATGGTTTAAAAATCCTAATCTTTATTTGAACAACATTTAGATTGGTCGAATTTGTTCCATGGGGATGTTCGAGTTGTAAAGAGCTAAAGATGGACATGACTCATAATTCGAGTTCGAATTCAGTCTCTTGCCTTGAATTGAATACTCTCCTAACTGGTGCATAGTATAGGAGAGGTACTGTACACTCAAAATTTTGTCAGTTGATGATTGAATTCCGCTAACTAAATTTTGTCTTGTCCCAAAAAACTAGTCAAGTTTAGTAATAAGAAAACTCATTTACTTGATCTCTAACATAATCACGCTTACTTATTTTTTACTAAGTGGGCAAGTGTCGTTCATTCACTTCAAAACCAAAATACACCCCACAAACAAAAGCCACCGGCACTGAGCCAAAGCTAAAAAAGTCTATCTTATTACTTTGACCTTAATCTTGTTACTAACCTAATTCGCTAATCTCCACCTTAATTATAATTATTTTAATCAATTATAATAATGCTTCCTAATTACTGATCACAAGAATTAATTCCACTATAATTTAAATTGCTAACTTAATTAATTGAGCTATCACCCTTACACGTGGGCTCAATTTGTTTTGCGAAAATATTTTCTGGTATTTGGTTGCTAAAAATGAAAAAGTCAATGAAAATCATTTTCAGGGCCAATGAAAAATATGAAAATATTTTTCACAGACTTGTCAAATCCCCCCTCCTCACCCCCCCGGGGCGGTAAAACACATATATCACACACCCCCTTGTGTGTCGTGAGCCGGGAGTTGGGGTTGGGGCTTGCCCCCTGCTAGCGCACATAAATCTATTTTTTGGTATCATTAAAAATATTTTTCATATTTATTGTGACAACCAAGTAATAAGAAATGTTTTCAAGAAAACATTTTTTAGGAAAAAATCTTTCATGAAAAAAAAATTTTCAAAACAAGCTATTTTCCGCGAGAACAAATAGGCCCTTAATTTAATCGATCTCAGCTATTTCTAAGTTGCTTCTTAATATAATTCCTAACCACATTAACCCAGCTATTACATTTTGGAAAAGAACAGACTCTTTTTTCCCCTTCCGACTTGATGGAATATGATACTTGCTTCAATAAAAAGGGAAGGTGTATACACCAATGGAGTGATTCACATTTCCTTTATGGTATCTGTTGTAGCAGCATTTGATTTGAGAGAGGAGAATTTTCATTGATTACACTCCCTCAGGTGATAGTCCACCATAT
Source organism: Cordia subcordata (assembly GCA_028554755.1). Classification (NCBI taxonomy): domain Eukaryota; kingdom Viridiplantae; phylum Streptophyta; class Magnoliopsida; order Boraginales; family Cordiaceae; genus Cordia; species Cordia subcordata. Next base: position 6,645,234 of record JAPTOF010000020.1, read on the forward strand.
ATCATCCTGAAAATTGGAGCCTGCCCCCAGAAAGTTTCCTCATTTTATAAACTATAATGGGATACTGGCAGTGATCTCTATATCTGGTAAACTTCAGTGGAGATGTTGATATTGGAAGATTCTGTTAATCAACAATGGGTTGGTGTAAAGAGGAGTACTGCTTTGCCAGATTTTGGGGTTATGAGCGAACTGCCCTCTTCCTTTTGAAGATATCTTCACGAGCGAGCTCATGTTTAACGCGACTCTGAAGTCAACTCGATGCATTGAGGTTCGTTTTTATGATTTGAAGAGGAAAAGACTTAGATCGATTGAGGTTACTCTCTCTCTCTCTCTCTCTCTCTGTCTCTTGAATATGATCCTATGAATATTGGATTCTGTGGAGGTTATGTCGAGAGCAAATTGCACGTTAGAACGAACACCTGATATGGCGTTTTTTTCTGGCCAATATTTTTCTGAGAAGATCATCATATTGAGTCCATCAGAGATGGTACAGAATAATCTTTTTGTGTACAGTTTTGTTTTTTCTTTTTGGTTCTTTGATTGGCTTGTGTATATACTTTGATTTTTGGTAAATGTAATCGATTTATTTGTCGATTAGAAAAAGAAAAAAGAAAAAAAAAAAGTTGAGACCAAGAGACGATACATGAATTTTGTGATGAATACCAGGAACTTCCAAGGTTGATAGTCGTGTGGTGAAAGTCATTGTTATCGTCTTTGATCACGTGTACATTTCTGTTCACGACAAATCAAAATCAAACTAAGTACAAGGAGTCAACCATGTAAAATTTTGATTACAATACTCATTTCTATGGAGGACCAAGTACTCCACTAACACCATAAAGGCCAGGCCTTGTCTCTACATCTTATCCTTATTTCTTCACATCTTTTAGTGGTGACCTCCGTAGTTACGCTAGGAATCATTGCCACTAACCAGAGAAAGAAGCATGCATATGGCTGCCGGCCACACTAGAATCAGTCTCCCAGACAGGAAACACGAAAACACGAGGGACTAACCAATCGGCAGAATCTAGGAAAGGATATCAAAGAACGGGCTACGCACGAATAAAGATAGAGTTAAGAAGAAGAAAGAGAAGCCTAATTTCCCTTTTTTTTAACGGGCTACGCACGAATAAAGATAGAGTTAAGAAGCAGAAAGAGAAGCCTAATTTCCTTTCTTTTTTTTTTTCCACTAGTGTATGGACCCAAGTTCTTCAGAGGACTCATCTAACTTTTAACTGAAGGCGAAGGCCAGATGTATCCTAATATATTTGAACCGGATTTCTATCGTATATTATCCTCAATGACCTCTCTAATCATCTCATTCCTAAGCATGTTCCACTTAAATTTCGCCACATTCATTTGAAACCATCTCATCTCTCCCCACTGATGTCTTGTGTTCATGTTTCACCACCCAATACTCCAAACCAAGTAACAAAGACTGATCTAATTGCAACTTTATAATTTTTCCCTTCTAAACTTGAATGGTACTTTCCGATCACAGAAGATCCCCAACATAATTCTCTACTTCGTCTATCCTGCTTTGATCATGAGATCATTCGTCAGCATATATCTGCCCAAAGAATAGGAAAACGTTTTTTACGCATAAAGAATGTTTCATTTTTTGGTAGACTTGGTGATTTACTACACTACAGAATGTTTATAAATTGGTGACTATACCAGCTAGGATAAGAATATTCAGATATTATGTTTCCTTGTTTAATTTAGCTATCGTAACAGAAAATTTTCTTAACAAGCACCTTAAATTTAAGACCAATATAAATAAGGCCACTATATTTTGGTCAAGTAACCTTATCTGCATTACAGCACAAACATGAGCTGAATCAATATGAATCCAACTAAAGGCTGCAACAATGAACATAAAATGATCTCTGATTTTTAGCTAATGATTTGTATCTGGTATTGACATGAGTCTTAAGAACAAGATTACATACTCATGTACAGTTATATTGCAGTTTCCACCCACCTTGGCAGTTTTATTGACACCTTCATCCCAAATTTTGTAAAGAATACCGCGTACAACAGATGGAGCAAAAACACGAAGAAAACGCAATTGACTAAAAGCTGTCATAAAGGGGTTAAATTAGAAGGATATAATAAGGGATATCTCCAATCACAAGAAAGAAAACAGAAAGGAAAACAAGGACCCGTGCAGAATATAGAACGTACCACAGACCCAAAAATGGCATATATACCAAGCATTGGTGGATCAGATTGGACGCCCATTTCTGTGAGGAGATATGTAACGCCAGCGTGAACATTAATGATGATCTACAAGCAAAGGATGAATTTAATCAGCGAAATGCTGGTATTGGTGCAAAAGGATCGAAAGGGGGGAAATAGAAGTAAGAAGTTCAAAATAGAAGGGTTCATATATATTACCAAAGCAAGAATGTTTTCTCCTATTAATAACGAGGATAGTGAAACAGACCCCAAGGCACCCATAGCTCGAACCTGCAAACCAGATAATTGGAACATGTTGGAAAAAAACCCTTGACCAGTACAAACAACTGCTCCAAACAGAGGAAAGGAGTTGGAGATAGCAAACACTACAAATGTGCACAAGAATATGGAAACACTCCAGCTTGCCCTCAACCTAAAAAGACGTGAACAGAAACAATGTGAATATGAGTCAATCATACCATGACTTCAGAAAAATTGGAAAGGAAGACAACATATAGAGAGTAGCCTAATTGCTCATCCATGCTACAATGACCATCATAATCATGTGAAAGCAATGGCTACTAATTATTTTTAGTTTTTGGATAAAGTTTTGGGATGGATGGTGATAAATTTAGTGTATTACTAAAGAGGTTTCAAAGATTGCTTCAATATCAACTCAATCTTGAAAAATCACATGTGAACTTAATTATTAGAACTAAAGGGAGGATGAAAACTTAATCATTAGAATTATAGGAAGGATGGAAGAAGAAGAAGAAGAAGAAGATTATAAATCCATGACCTTTACAAATAATTGAAGAAGGCTAATGCATAACTCTGAATCATATGAAACAATTTTGAACGTTAAACAAAATGCAATGCTAAAAGATCAGCATACCTCCACATGGAGCCCATGGCAAAACCAAGTAAGCCGTGGGATAGCTGCAAAGAGGAGAAAAGCAGACATTTTGAGCATTTTATTGGCCACAGAAAAATATTCCAACATATGTAAGCAACGAAGAATCAGGAAAAGGCCTCTCAGATGAGTGTTAAGATTATTCAAAGAGAACACCAGCATTTCAAAGAAAATATCAGCCTCTCTGAGTTCTGAGGTAACCTTTTTATTTGGCTAACCAACTTATCTGCTTATCCTTTAGAAAATGTGAAACGGGTAATGCAGTTAGCAGAAAGAAGAAAATTGACTTGGCAGACCATTGCAGGAGATACAAGAGACCAATAGTCAAATATGAGAGTCAAAGTTACAAATTGGTGGGGCAGGAAAATACAAGAACACTGGTGACCGGTGGCAGACTATTGACAGTAGGAAGATGAAAAAAAGAAACAGAAGAAAATTAATGACAGAGAGGATACATAAAGCACGCTCACCACGTAAGTTAACGCTTTTACTGGACCAGAGAGGACAAGCAAAAGCACAGCAGTGGCCACCTGTAGAAGAAGAAAAATAATATTCAACTTTTACGTGCAATAAGTCAAAATAAGAACTCCTGTAAAAACAAGGCCTGGAAAGGAAGAAGACAAACCATAGTTTTTCTGCCAGCTGCAATCCCCCATCTAACCGAGGATAGTACTATTGGCAATGCAAAGAAACAGCCAAAGTAATTCTGCACAAAATGAAATGCTGAAAAAGCATTGAACAAATGATAAATATTAAGCAGATAAAATGTCTCCAAGAACATGTATATTTGTAGAAACCATATTGCAGTTTTGACTGACAACACATCACTATTAATGAAGAGTTGAAGAAGCTGAAATTGAAAACACAAAATGAAGAAGAAAAATGAAAACATGAAGTGAAAAGAGAAAAACAGTAAGCAAATTGACAATGTGAATGTCAAAAGAATCGTGAATTATAAAGAGAGTCAAGTCACAAGTTTATTTTGTGGAAAACATGCAGCCAACAACTATAGATTGGCAACTCACCAACCTAATAGGATTTTCTTTTTAAAGAACTTCAAATATGAAAAATAGAAAGTCATGGCTGCAGCACAGAGAGACTTAATTTGCTCATCTCTGAGAGCTGACCTCAACCCCGTCTACTTTACAGCACGATTAACAAAGTTTATGATCAAAGCCTGTACAGTTCATCTCTAAGAAAAAGCCAGTTTCTGGGGTCCAACTGAATATCCATAATCTAGGTCCCAAATGAGAACACAGTCTGATTCCCTCTCTCAATCTCCTTCTGCAATGTCTTTATATGTCTTTTAACATGACCTCAGATGCCAGCTTAACAGCATAGCCAACAGCATTCTCTGTTTTTTGGCAATCATTGCAGTTCAAATATCAAGTAGCATCCCTGCTACAATCTATGGTTGTGTCGTCAAGGAGGAATGCTATACATTATGCAGTTATGAACTCATGATCAGCAGGCAGCTGCAGCAGCAGCAGTAAAAGATACTGCTATAGTAAAACCCTTTATTCAGACTACCCATCTGGAGAATTTAGTTTTGATTTTATGCAATCATCACTGGAAAATTTATGTTCTAACTGGACTTTGAGTAGGTCACAAATCTAGCTCTCGGAGCCTCAAGTGAAGCTATTATCTTAAATCTTGTTTTTGAAGGTTGTCTCTCTTTGTAATTCTAAATGTGTCAATCACAACGTTATCTGGATTGGCTGCTTTGGACATGAGCTGCCAGGTGCAAGTAAATGGATTTCCGCATTGCCTGTGTCAACTGTATCAGCCAAAAGCCGCATTCTTCTTTACTTTTTTGGGTAAAAAAAACCCGCATTCATAGGAGGCATAAAAGTATGCATCTCAGGCCTCAGATGCGCTAGCTCAATATCATTAGCCTGAGTTATTACTTCAAATTATAACACTAAGGGCGTGTTTGCATTGGCTTTTTTAAGGAAAAGTATTTCTTTTCTTGAAAAAGTTATATTAAATTTGCAACAACTATTTGATTTGACTATCAAGTACAGCTTTTTTTAAAAGTCAAAATTTTTAGATTCTTAAAAAAAACTTTTTTCAAAAGCCGTTAAAAAAAGCCAATCAAAACGGGCTCTAACTCGCATACCACTCCTATATTATTGTGTCACACCAATGAGACATCTCAGCTTGAACTAGAGCTGTCAAACATTTCTACGCCAAGCTTTCACTACCCACTTTACTTAAGCACCCCGCATTCAGACTAGGAAACAAACATACATATTTAGATTCTTATATTAATGAAATTACAAAATATCCCACCAAAAAATCCATATAATAAAATGATAAACTTATCCAAGATTCTACTAATAAACCAAAAAAAAAAAATGACACAACAAAAATAAGTAAATAAATGAATAAACCTTCTACCTCAAGAGTAAGAGAGTTGCTCAAAATATAAACTAAGCCAGAAACAGCAGAGAACATAGCACACTCAACAAGCCTCAAAGTCTTCTGAAAAACCTCTCCATCTTTTGCTAAGTATTCAAACTCCTCAAAAGCTTGAATCTTTTTTTCCTCCTCCTCTTGTTCTTGCTTGTTGCCCCAAATGGGTGCTTCAGAGCTTGTAAAGTCGACATTTTTGTGGCTGAATTTTATCAAAGGGTAAAGGGTTGGAGAAGAAAGTCTTGGTTTTTGGGCTGGGAAAGACAATGGCTTGGATGAAAAGAGAGGGAAACTTTTTGGGGTTGTTTTGCAATTCTGGAAAAGTTTGGGGTGGTGGTAGAGGTGATGAGGAAGCTTATGGAGGTTCATGGAGGAGGAAGTCTCCCTGTTTTCCCTCCTCCTTTGGTTGTGTGGTGTTTAGAGAGAGATGATTTGACTATTTTTTGGATAAAGGATGTGGTTTTTGGGCCTTCTTAGTAAGATGGGTTGGGCTTTGAGGGTGAAAGTTTTTTATCTTGGAAACCTTTGTTGGGCCAGCCCAATCTAAAAAGGCTGAAAAGTTTGTTTCTATCTTCGTAATGGGAAAGTGCTTTCATCAGAGAATAATTTGCAATGGCTTCAAACAAATTTTAATAGTGGACGAAGTTAATAGGGCAAACATTCAAGTTTTTCCCTTTATAATCGTTTGATTTGATTTTCCTTTCACCCATAACAAATTTTTTAATATAGAGACAAAAGATTCTAAACAAAATGACAATTTTATGATCAATATAGCCGCTTCCGACCAATTAAAAATTTGGTGAAATGTTAAGTACGGATTACAGTGATAGATAGTCTGAGTTCCCAACAGCTAATTTATGAGGTGAGACATCATGCACAATTATAAATTGAATATGTGCCCTTTGATAACTTACACTTATTTTCTTTTGAGATAGAAAAAAATGTCCAGAAATATAGACCACAATAATTTTCTTGAAGCAACTTTTCCTAAGTGCTTATTAGGATCTTATTTTGGGGTTACTTTGCCGGTATGAATATAGAATTTGTGACCCCCTATTTTGCAATAGCTTCAAGTAACTATTAATTGTGAATGAAGTTAATAATGAAAATTTCCAATATTCTCCCTTAAAATCTTTAATCTTTTAACTTTCCTTTACAGCAGAATTCTCAATATACAATCAAAATTCTAAACAGTATATATAATATTATGATCAACCAAGCCACTTCTTTGCCAACATAAAATAAAATCGTATTATTTATGGCCAAATGTCGTGCTTATGTAATTACCATTTTATTCTGTAAGGCTTCTCAACATTTAAATCGTATTGTTCTAATTTAAGATTTAATGTGTACTTATTTTAGTTTCCCTTTAAATAATATTCGGATTTTTTTTCTAAATAAAAATATTTTTTATTTATAAACAGGTCAGGGGGCGTTTGGCAATTTTTTGAAGTTTATTACTGAGTAAAGTATGATAAATAAATTTTAACCATGTTAGATTATTTTAGGTTCAAATATAGTAATAACATAATCTAAATAAGTTTGCATTCAAGTTTATAGATTTTAATCAATGTTCAACCCATTACCATCACTAATAAGATATTTTAGATATTGATGACTTGTTAGCACTAGTTCTACATCTTGTCTCTGTGGACTGAGGAGAAAGGGGCTCAGCGAGAAGAGGAGCGTACCATAAGAGAAGCAAGAATATGTCAATCTCACAAACCATTAGCAAGTTTCCTTGAAATCCTTTAAAAATTAGGATATTTTTTTTTCAAAGAAACGGAAGAATTGAAAACTAGTGCAGATGAATAGATGAACAATATTGCCAATTCTCCATTTCGTTTCCATTTACTTCTTTGTATATGGTGTCCCTTCTCGACATGGAACATTGCACAATTAACGTATATTTTTATGTTTTAGATTAGATTCTTATGTTTTAGATTCATAATTAAAAGTGCTAATTGGTTGTTCTCATCATCAGCATAATCAGATTATCTGAATCCTTGTCTCTTTTTACATATATAATTGCAAGTAAATTGTCGGAAATAAGATACTCACGAAGTAAAACACTTCGCATGAAACAGCGATCTAGTTCTCGATAGCAAGAAGTGGGGCTTAATTTTCTATTCTTCTGTATTGGGACATAGTTTTTTTTTTTTTGTTAGAAAAGCAAGTACTTGTATTGAATTAAAAAATATTTACATCAAAACATTTCTTTACATGGGAAGATTAGTCTTTAAACTATAATTAGTCTCTAAACTCCAATTTCTGCAGAATGAGTAACAAAAGGTATCATCCCTAAAAGAGTTCTTGTTAACAAGCCTAATTTTAACTTCAATGAGTACAACTACTATCTTATCTTCATTTTTCAGCCTGCTCTCACCATGGATTCTGCTACTCCTAGCACGCCAGATATGGTACACTAATACCTCTATAGCCAGTTTGATAACGAGAGCTCTTGGTGAATTCGATTGGTATTTAACGACAAACCATTGACAAATACAATCCCAAGAAGCTATCCAATGTGGCCCGCTAACAATTTTCATAACCTTTCACAAGATTCTCCTATTAGTATAGCCTTTAAAGAACAAGTGAGAACACAAAGAGGGTTAAGAAGATTCATGCCCCAGGAGATCATTCTGTATTTGGTTGGGAGTCTGTCAAGTCAAGCTAACCAAGAGTAGATGGTGTGCTTTGTGAGAGCACCTTTAAACCAAACCACATTAGTCTAATCAATGGTTAAGTAACGATTGCGAATCGCGTCATAAGCTGAACTTGTAGTGAAACTACCTTGTGGGTTTCCAAGCCAAATGATTTGGTCCATTCTACTTTGGATCTGAAGTTGGCAATTAGGGATCATCAAAGATTGTATTAAAAAGAGGGTGGCTATTCTTCCACTGCCATTATTATCTTTCAAAAAGATAGTCTGCCACTTTGTCATTTCGATTCACATTAATATTAGTAATGGTCTGCTCACCAAAATAATCCACCAAGATACCATACGGATGCCAAAAGTCGCCTCAAAACTTGGTATAATGCCTATCACCAATTTTGTGAAAGATAAGTACGTTGCTTCATGACACCCCTTAGTTTGAGAAGCTTCCGACAATATCAAGGAAGCATCATGAGGAATACAGACTTCCCAAATAGACCGTCTTTGCAAATAATAAGAGTAGACCCATTTAACTCAAATAGTTCGATCATGATTCAAAATCCTCAAAAGCAAAAGGAGATTGGTAGCTTGGTTAACATCCTTGAGTTTCTTGAGCCCAAGGCCATCTTCAAAGAAAGGACAGTAGACTTTTTATCCCAGGCAACTCGCACTTTGCCTTTAATTTGATCATTAACCTCCACCAGACCAAAGGACTTTGCATAATTTTATTTCAAGATCAGAGAGGACATTAAATGAACATTCCAGCCCAATAATGGAGGATTCCTAGGAGAACAGATTGTATAAAGAGTTGCCTGCCTGCAAGAGAAAGCCATTTAAGTGCCCAGATATCAATTCTTGCAGTGATTTAATTAATGAGTTCACTGCAATCCTCCTTGTTGAGTCTACTTGTGATCATGGGAACACCAAGGTAGCAGATAGTTAATGTGCCAAAAGAATACCCGAGCAATTCAATATTGTCATTTTTCAAGACCTCCAGACAACACCAAAACAAATGGCACTCTTCTCCTCACTAATACTCATACTAGAATTTTTTGAAAGAGAAAGCCTTTGCTTTAATTGAAGAGAGAGACCTCCTATCAACCTTGGCAAAAATGAGCAAGTCATTTGCAAAACATAGGTGTGTGAGATTGACTCCACTGCCACTTTGGGTGAAAAGAGAATTTACCACTTCGTGCAATACGATCCATAATGACCTGTAAGAACTTGCATTCCAATAACAAAAAGGTAAGGTGAGAGCGGATCTCCTCGACGAAGGTCCTTTGTAGCACCAAAATAACCAAAGAGGCTACCATTGATAGTGAAGTAGGAGGCAGTAGTATTGCACATCTCTATATAGTTGACAAAAATGTGAGGGAAATTGGGAGTTTTAAGTGCTACCAAAATAAAATTCCAGTGCTGGTGGCATAGGCTTTCCGAATATCTGCTTTTATCATGCATTTAGGGACACCATGCATCCTCCCATATCCACCCACGAATAAGCTCTTGGGCCAAATGTATATTATCTAAGATATCCCGACCTTCACAAAAGCAGATTATGTAGGAGAAATCACGTGGCCAATATGATCTTTCAACCTGTTAACAATGACTTTAGAAATAACTTTATAAATCGTATTACAGCATGCAATGGGTCTGTAATCATTCAAATTCAAAAGAGTGTGAGCTTCTTAGGAAAAAGAGCAAGAAGAGGAGGAGCTTGACGTTACGCTAGGCAGATCCCACGAAAACACAATGTTGCTTCAAGAATGACAAGGTAATTCTTATACCTTTCTTGAAAGTTTTCATTGTAGAGCTTGATCATCCAAGAGACTTTCTCTTTGTTTCGGGACATAATTCAGCTAGTTAAAGTTGAGACAGTTCTTGGAATACACTTAAATTTGAATTTTCTCCTATGTCACTAAAGGTTTTGTTCCTGACTCACCTGATACATTTTGGATTAAGGCTCTAAATTTAGGAATTACAAGTTAATGGTTAGATTCTGTCAATTTTTCCGTAATCAGATTTCGTCAACTAAACTTCTCTTATCATATAAAAAATTCCTGTTCTTTTGAAAATGAAGAGTTGAAATTTCAGTTGGAAATAGAATAAAAGCATGAAGCATAATGATTATAACCAATATTAAGTTATTAGTTCAATCGAGACAACACTTAAAAATAACTGTTGTAATTTTTAACTAATGTGAATGATGCATTAGAGAAGAGCGTGATTGGAGCGTGCATGCCGGCATCGTCATCATGTCCAACAACAAACGTGCTGGGTGAATGTAAGATTAAAGAGACAATTGCATAAATTAAGATTAAGATGCATTTTTGGAAAGCCGTTTGACATGGGTTTGTTCACCCAATTTAAAAGTAGAGAGATGCTCGATACCATTACTTCTCATCGTTTATATATATATATATATATATATATATATATATATATATATATATATATATATATTCTATTTTTCAAAAACCCATTGAATATATTTTTAATTTTTTGACTTATTAATTAAATATAGATTTAAAAGGTGACATATAATAAAGTTCTTGAAATTAAACTAATAACCTTTTGGGATAGATAAGGAAAAAATTATAATATGCTCGACTGGCAATAACTTCCCAAGCATGCATCATATTATAGGCATGGACAACTGGAGCCCGAGGAAAGAGTAGTCACCTTGGGTCAAGTGACCCTAGTCATTAATTAATTTATTAGCAATTTGTTAGTATAACTTTTTATATTAAAGGACAAGAGTGATCATTTATACATAATGGATAAGTCCATTTTTGCATTGTTAAAAAAGAATTACCCTTTATTTAAGAGTTCTCATTCTTGAAGAGCCTTTAAATGAGAGAAAAAAAAAAGTTTTGGGTGAAGCCGTTAGAGAGTCTCGTCAGTTAAAATGATTCATTATTAACTCTAGCTGTCGCCTCCATACAAAAAAAAAAAAAAGAAAAGGATATTTCTTTTCTTTTTTTTTTTTCTCTTTTTTGGATTGTCTTGATTTCCTTTTGTGTTTGAAAGGAGATCTAACCGACACATTACATTAGCCCCGCATGCTTTCTTGTAACTAGAAGGCATTTCTCATCCCCTAAGAAATTGTTGGTACTTAGGGCTTGTTTGGATTGGTTTTTTTCAGAAAAAAACACTTTTTTTCTTGAAAAAGTTACACTAAATTTACAATAATTATATGATTTGAATTTCAAAAAAGCTGAAATTCTAAAAAAAGCTCAAATACAGCTTTTTTCATAAGCCAAAATTTTCAGCTTCTAAAAAAAAAAAAACTGTTTTTCAAAAGCTGTAAAAAAAAGTACTTTTAAAAAAAACCAATTCAAACGAGTCCTTAGACAACCCAAAACATCAAGAAATAGTCTTCCTGTTATATGACGAGTTGTCCATTTTGCTTGTTTGGAATTGGACACTTCTTTTTTTTTTTAAGTTAGAGTATCATTAAGTTACCAAATCACATTCAAATTTGAAACTAATTAACATTTATGGGATCTAGAGTAGTGAAAAAAAAAACACTTTCAACAAGTCTGTTTCTCATATTTAAACTTGTGTTATTTTATTTAAAAAAGAAGGTCGCTATTATCTCATTAATAATTTATTGGTATTGGTAGATAATTTCTTTGAAAAAGAAACACGTAGAAGATGAGCACTAAGTCCACTACGACACGCCAAGGACAATCTTTTACTTTGCTGTTTTTATGAGGACATGATGCATGCATGTAAACTGTAAACATCAACCCAGGCGCCTTTAGACAAGAAGCACTAGAATACATAGATACCAAGCCAAAAATCTCGTACTACCTGAATTATTGAAGATCCTTTACGTTAAAAAGTACACAAACATGAGGATCTGTTGACATTTTGAAAAACAACATGAAGGTACGCAAACATGAGGGTCTATTGAAATTTTTAAAACCTAGTGGTTAAGTATGACCTTTTAAAAAATTGGAGTGTTATAAGTGTAGTCGTGTGGGGTCACGTTTACGTGTGATGTAAAATATGTGGTGCGCACAATGTTGGTGTGCTTCACAAGATTTGAATAAGTGCTGGATTAGTGAAGGTCTCGGCCGACACCAGGTACGTACATAACCACATAAGACCAACTCTAACAGCTTTTTTATATTTTTCCTTATATGTAGTATTTTTTATCTATTTTTTTATATTTAGGGTCTCCGATTTTAGTTTTATTCTAACAATTTTCTTACTTGTAACTAAATTGTTATTTTAAAGATTCCTTATTTTAGTTTCACTCTAGTAATTCCTCTATTTTTTGCTTTACTTTATCTCTTCTTATTTTAATTAAACACACCACTAATTCTTTTCTACATATATTTAATTGTTAACTATTATTACAATATTTTTATATCATTAACAAACAAAAGAACTAATTAAAAAAACAAACAAGTACTAGCTTATTTCTCAAGCGATAGTTCCACGATCTTGACAAGAAATTACTTGGGTGCAGGGGCCTTAAATTAAATTTTAACTAATTTCTTTTGTTTTTCAACAACTTTATTTTAGATTAGCTTTAGGATTAGGGGTTTGGAAAAGGATTTCGGTCGGGGGCTCTTACATGTAGCTAGTGGAGAAGCAAGGAAAAGCGACTCTCAAATTTTAAAGGGCTCCTACATGTAGCTAGTGGGGAAGTAAGGAAAAACGACTCTCAAATTTTAAGGATTTTTTTTTATTTGAAAATTTTAACAATTTTATTCCATCAAACCTTCTAAATATAAGGTATGTGCACTTGTGCTTTGATTCAGTGTCGCTAAATATTACCATATTTCTATATTATATTTATCGCTTTGAATTTTGCTAAATATTGTCGTACTTGTATCATCTACTTTGACATGGTCCTCTCAACCATTCTAGTATACTCTATTTGTTCACTTGTATTGGTTTGGGGTACAGTCAATTCACTGGGAGGATTGCCCTCCCAAATCCACTCTATGCTAAACTAATATTTTGTTTAATTGTTTTATCTTCTTTCAACATGCATATTGAACATGTTAAGGATTTTAGCCGTTCAATAAGGATACTCTCTTAAATACGTATATCAAGAAACTAATAAGAGTGCTAATTCGATAACCAATCATGGGTTACTTCTGCTATTTGATGTCCATCTATTCTATGATCCCCCAGCAAATCAAGAGGCTCCTCAGTGAAGATATGCGAGGAATTTTTATGCAGAGTCTAGTTTTATTCTAGTTTTTTTTAACTTAGCTCAATAAAAAAAAAAAAAAAACGTGTGATCTTAAAAGGCCTCGATGTACATGCGAAAAGACTTTGATACTAGCACGTAATGGAAAGTTAATGAGACTGATACCAAACATCAATTAAAGAAGACTGATACCGAACTTCCATTAAAGAAGACTCGTAACACCAAACAAAATTAGAGTCAATAGGTCGCCTGTGATTGTATCGTTTTCCCATTTATTGATTACACCACTGGTTGGACGGATGTAGAATGTGATTACTTACACGTAAATCCCACAAGTCCACCAATTAACCTAAACTAAATTAAACGCTGACTTGAATAAATTTTTATATGGTAAAAATGCATGTTATTTTTTTATGATTTGTTAAATTAATCGATTATTTTATTATATTTTAAAATTCATCACATTATTTATTTGTACTTTTTAAAAAGTAGCACATTGTCCTCTGTAATTTATTGATTATTCTTTTGTAATTTGTTTAGTTAGCTTATCTTTATATTTTTAAAACTTATCAATCTTGTACTTTTTAAAAGGTGACATGATTGTCTCTTCTTTGTTATTATCTAATTGCTAGTAACTGAAAATAAGAGTAATTTTTGTAGAAATACATAACACATTGCAAGTTTTAAATGCTCATACAATTAAAAGAAAAGGCTTACGATGCACAATAAATTAATTTGAATGAAAAAGTTAAGGCAAGAGATTATATATATATATATTTAAAAAAATATAGAGGCAATATAGTAAATTTAAAAACATATGAGGTTACTCAACTAATTATACAAATCATAAGGGATAATATGCATTTTGCTATTTTTCATATTATCTTTTTTTACTCCTCTATATTTGTTTATATACCGAAAGTTGGCGTGTTAAATGTCAAATATATATATATATATATATATATATATATATGTGCACATGAGAAAAATCTACAACTTGAAAAAAGATGATAGGATAAAGAGGTAAAATATACAATCGACTTAAAAAGTACTGAAAATGAAGAGCAAACGTCAGGTGTGGGTCCATGCGAAATAAATAGGTTAGTACGACACGTGTTCAGAGATTAGAAAAGAAAGGGACGCAAGATCTCTTATGAATCATAATAGAGGTTAAAAGACGTGGGCAAATGAAAACGGAGAGAGCTTTACTTCATGCTTGCTGGTGAGTTACTATCATAATCCACTCGAGGAACAGCTAAAATGTATCATCAAAGCTAACATGATATACAACATATGACTTTGTGTCATCTTGCATCATAAAGTGAAGGTAAAGTGGTAAAAGAAAATCTAGCAAAAAGCTAGCCATATCATTTGCAAAGGAGAGAAGTGTTTCAAGGATCCGTTATACAGTGTCATGATGCATATATATATATATATATATATACATACATATGCGCATGTTATTCTTTTTTTTATTATTTAATTAAATTGAGCAAATTGTGCAATGATATGCTTTAATTTGCAGAATAATTAACTTGTATGCGAAAAATCATTATTGACATATAAGAGGATGTTAATTATAGAGTGCACCAAATGTGTTAATGGTGGGTTCTTAAATAGTTAGACAAAGGCCAATCCCCCTTTATGAAATAGATATCATTGTGTTAAGAAATTATTAGTTGAAGTGGTAGTGATTTTATTTCAATAAAGAAGAGGATACAAGTTTAAAACTCAAGAACTGCATTTATTGCTTAATAAGACTTAGGGATACCTTAGATCAAAGCTAAAAAGAAGAGATAACATGATAGTTACGAATTCTAATGTTTTCAAATCAAAATTAAAGAAAGAAAAAAACTTGAACAAGCCTAATATCTGGGGCCCTTTCAGAAACAAAAAAAAAAAAACTTATAATTTGGCATATGATCACAGGGACAATATTGATTAACACAAAAGAGAATCAAAATCCAAAGTGAAAGATAGGATTACGAGTAAGGGCCGTTTGGATTGGTTTTTTTCAAAAATACTTTTTAGTTATTTTTAAAAAAAATTTTTTTTTTTAGAAGTTGAAAATTCTGATTTTTTAAAAAAAGTTATATTTGAGTTTTTTTTTCTGAATTTTAGTTTTTTTTTAAAATCAAATCAAATAACTATTATAAATTTAATATAAATTTTTTAAAAAAATATTTAAAAAAAAAAACCAATGTAAACAAAGAAATACATCACAAAGAAATAATTTCCAAAAAAAAAAAAGAAGATTAATAAATTCCTTCCCTCAACTAGGCGTCTTCATTCACTCTCCCCACGCCCGTGGAGACCCACAATGATGGTTGACAGTGTGCATTTCCCATCACACTTCCATTGTAATGACACTGTTCCATGAAAGCAAACGTAAAGCTCACGCCTTTTTATACCTCTAACCCGAAGGAAAAAAAGTCATACCAATCAGAGAAATTGTGGCACCCCCTTATCATTGAAACTCGACACCACAACCTCACCTTCACCTATTGCCTATTGAAGTTAAAGTGCAACTTTGCTTGAATTTGTACATTCAGTTTATTTTATTTACCCATTTCATTCTTGCAATTTTATCATCATCTTCTTGTGATTTTTCTTTCTTTTTAACTCATCTAAACTAAGCCATGAAAGAAAGAGGCAAAGCTTTTGATGCGTATAGTTTTAGCAACTTTTCATCAGACATGCCATGCAAAAAACACCCATTTGCATCATCTGTTGGGGTCTGTGCTTATTGCCTCAGAGACAGGCTTCTGAACCTCGTTTGCTCAGAGTGTGGAGAGCAGCGTCTCTCTTCGTGCTCATGCTCTGATGCATCTTCTTCTTCTTATAGAAACTCATGCACTGGTGAGGTTGGAGGTGTTGGGAGAATCTCATTCTTGATAGACAATGAGAAGAGGGGTGATGAATCAGGAGTTATATTGCTTAAAAGGAGTAGCAGCAGCTGTGTTGAGATCAAGAGGAGTAGAAGTGGCTTTTGGAAGATTAAAAGGCTTTTCAGGAAGAAAAAAGAGAAAAGTGCTTCTGGGAAATGTGATATTTGGGTCACTGATGATGATTTTAGGGTTGTCTCTAGATCAAGGTCTCTTTGTAGCTTCAGGGGTGGTGGCTTATTGAATGATGCAGATGATCAAGGCAGTGATTATGCCTTCTCAAGTGCTAAGATTTCTGATGTTACAGGTGGTGTGGTTTTTGATCCAACTTATAAGCACTATGGTTTCAATGAAATTGAACCAAGAAAGAGTGGGTTTAGGGGCTTATCTGATGCAGAAAGTGAACCAAGAAAAAGTGGATTTTGGGGTTCATCAGATGCTGAGAATGAGCCAAGGAAAAGTGGATCTAGAGGCTTAGTACTGGATGGTGATCATCAAAGTGGTGTTAATTTCAAAACTGTGAAGAAATGTGGTGGCGTGGAGCTCAACAGAGTGAACAGTGTCCCAAATTGGAGTATTTATCCAGTGAAAGAAAGTGATTTCAGTGCCATGGATGAGTCAGCTTTCATTGACTTGAAGCTTGATTTGTCATCAGATCATGATGATGATTTGATGAGAAGTGAGGTTTATGAATCTGGATTTTCTCTCAAGAATGTGAAGAATAGTGGGCTTTTTGGGTCTTGTAGGCTATCATCATTGAACGAGAAAGAGCTCAAAATTAGTGGGAGCAAAGGCCACAAGCCCTGGAAATGGATTTTCAGGAAAAATTTCGGCAGAAAAACTGCAAGTAAAACAGATGGAAATAACACCCTTAAATCTTGACAATAGATGTTGATTTTCTTGATAGACTAGCCAAGTGAGATTGTAAATTTGGAGAGTGATACAAGTAAATACTCCTTGATTATTGTATTTATATATGTGCTCTGTTAGTATTTTGTTCTGTCAATGCAATAGCTAAAGGTTTCCCATTCTCTTGCTGTGTTTTGTGTTTGTATTCTCTTGGGACTTGGATGTTATTCTGCATTGTGCATAGTCTTCCAGGGAAGCATATCATGAAGAATCACCGACAATTCGTGGCAGAAATCAATTGATCAATGTGACCAGATGGGTCAAGATCTTGTACATAGAATCGAATCTCATAATTCATTACAAAATCAATTGATCAACGTGAGCAGTGGGTCAAGATCTTGTCCATAGAATTGAACCTTGTAATTTTTTTTCATGTGGAATAAGTATGTTTTGTAACAATTTGATGGTTTTGCTCCCGAGTTCTTGACGAGGAAAGTCGGGAACATCAGAACCAAAAACCCGAGAAACCATGAATTAGAAGTTCCAGGCCTCAATCGCTAGCTTCCCAGCGCAATGTTCTTCCAGATTTCCATTTCGGACCGGTTGTTGCTGGAAAGTTGTACTGCCCTCTCGTGTTCGGTAGAGAGAGCCTGGATATTGAGAGATGGTTGGATGGAAAAGATCAATCTTTTTACGAGATAGCACTTGAATGAAAACGGAAGCAGATTTTTCGCGTGATCTTGGAACAGAAGTTGTGTTTGTTGATCGGAAAAAGCTGTGCGTGATGATAGCAATGTTGCTGGAGGGCTACAATGGGTGATCAAGATGGGATACAATAGTTTGTCATCGATATTGAATCTAAAAGTACTTGTAATTTGATCTCCGATTCCCCACCAGCTAATAGCCCCCCGTCCATGATTGAGAATTACAAAAGGTGGCTTTAGGGACATCAACAATCAAATTCAAGCATGTCTATCTTGAAGCAAATAAATACGTTAATTAGTTGAGAAATTATGCTTTAGAGCAACCTATATATTTCTGTATAATGAAACATATACCAAATTAATTGCGTTGCTTATTGGGAATGATAAAAGGGGTGTTGTGCCTCCTAAATTGATTATAATGTAACTGGCTTAGCCTAGTATAACGACTCGGGGGAGGGGGGGGGGAGTGTTATTATATGTGTTTCGAGTTTCTATGATTATGTGAATATTATCAATTTTACTTATTGTTGGCTTAATATTGCTTTTTATGATATTTTGATGATGCAAATTATAATCAATTGAATGCCAAACATTTTGTGAGCTTGTCTTGAATATATATTTAAAATAGGTGTTTGAGTTTCTTGGATTTGAGCTGTGATTGAATTGAAGAAGACTACATCAAGCATGGCATGGCTATTTCAAGTAGAGAACAACTCAAGTATTATGAAGAAGAAGAAGATGTGGAGTCATAAGAAGGATACGAGATGACATAAGTAGTACCGGCTTGTGTGTTCTAGTTGTGTATCCCTTAGTATAGCTCTCTTTAATGATTTCTTTACATTTGTCTTTCAAAATTCTTCATATGACTTTGAAAAATCTAGGCATAGCATTTTTTTATTTCAAAATATACTTCAAAAGGGCTTTTAATCTTGTCAAAACTTCTTAATAGGGTTGCCAAGGGCTTTACAACTCTCTTTGAATTATCTTTACTTTGTCATCTTCTCATAAGTTCAAAGAGTTGTTCAAAATAGGCTTTCAAAGATCTATAAAGGAGTTTTTTGTGCAAGGTTGGGGCTCATAGTCAGCTACCTGACTTGGCCTCTGAGTGACTAGCATATTTAAGATGCTTACTAGACAAGATCGGTCACCCAGGTTGGTCGACTGGCCCCTGCGACCGACTATAGTCAGGGGGCTTAGAAGCAAAGTCAGTTATACCCCTGGTTGACCGATCCTGAGCTTGGCGTGTTAAATACTGTAACCGTTTATGACTGTTTGAAATATTCTTTAAAACCCCTCTTCTTCCTACAAGCCCCAATAAAACTCTTGAGCATTCAAAGCATTTTCTAAGCCTTACCAAACACTTTCAATCATATTTATTGTTTAGAAATCATCATTATAGAGCTATAACTTGCTAGAATCTTTGAGCATTCAAGAGCCTTTCATTTGCTATATTTGCTTATTGAAGCTTGTAACCCTAAAACTTTCATTTCCTTCAATTACTTGAGCTAGGATTAGATTGAGAGCATCTTAAATGGCAAGAGAGTGTACAGGGAAATCTTTGGTGGGAATTCACTAGGGATCTTTGAAGTTAGCCTGCAAACAGGTGTAAAGATTGTTTTATGCATCACCAATTCTCGAAAAAGTATCCACATTAGTAAAGGTGTTGAAATCCTAAGGGAATAATCTTTAGGCGATAGACGTAGGAAAGGCCGAACTACCTAAAAATCGCTTGTGTTCCTTCTCCCTCTCTTTATTTTTAGCATACTTGTCTATTTTGCTTGTTAAGTGTTTGTTGAACTGCAAAAGTAATTATACTTGTGTTTGTGTGGATTTTTATTGTGAAAAGTAGATATAATCTTAATTCAGCCCCTCTCTTAAGGTTATTTATCCCTTGCACTTATTTATGTAACTTTATGACCTTTGCTTAATTGCTTTTACGCTTGACTATTATTTTTCACGAGCTTTGCTAGATATTATTTTATTTTCACTGCATCAAAATAATTCTTTTTCAAATATATATATTTTTTGACATACCAATTAAATATACACAAAAATGATAAATAAAAAATAAAAATAAAGTAATATCTAACATTTTTCATCTATTCATGCACAAAAAGTACTAAATCAAAGTGCAACAAGCGAGACAGTTGACATAATTATAAATGGACCATGCTCCCCAAAAAGAGGTTATGTTGCCCAACAGTCACTCTGACTTTAAAAGATATTTACATCATACTAGAAACAAGGTTTTAAAAAATGAGGAATTTCTTTAAAATTGTTGCTGTTTAAATATCCAATGCATAAATTTTTATATAGAAACAGTGCCTATTGTTAAACACTACATTATCCTCAGAATTGGGAATGGTTGCAACATGCTGTTTTGGAAGGATAATTGGTACCTTCTTGTCCATAGATTGATTTATTTGGGAGAGAAATCTTGCAGACCATTGGAAGTCATAAAGATGCAAAGGCCAATGAGTTTATTTACAATAATTATTGGAGATGGCCCTCCAATCATGCTATCTATCATATTATCTTGTTGAATACGGAAGGCCTGTTACGCGTGCCTCTTTGGAGGATAAAATTATTTGGATTACTTCACCAAAGGGTCTTCTTGCACTAGCTCAGCTGCTTGGGAAATGGTTTGGAGGAAATTAAGCACTGTTGAGTGGTACAACATTATTTGGTGCAAACAAGCTATTCCTAAGCATTCTATTTGGTTATGGCTTTTTTTGGCTTGATAGACTTCCTACAAAGGCCCGACTTCTGTCTTGGGAAATGGAATTAAGAGGGCGTTTGTCTTTGTTTATTTAGTGTTTATAAGCACTTAAATAGTAAAAAAAATGTGAGAGAGTACTTTTTTTTAAGTATTTATAAGCATATAAAATAAGCAAAGCCAACCATCCTCTAAATCCATCATGTTCCTTGTGTTATATGTGTACTGAAGATAAAGATCATTTATTATTAAGTTGGTCACTTACTTGTCGCATTTAGCGACGTGGTTGGAAGTGCTGTAATAGCCGAAGGCATTTGTAGTTCTGGCAGGACATTGCTAATTATTTATTATGGGTACATATTTTATTTCATTCCAGGTGACTGCGATAAAATTGTTTTGGAGAACTTTTATGTTTCACGTGTGGGGTAAAGAAATAGAAAATTACACAGTCTAGCTGTATTCGAAGGAGCATAGATTCTTGGATATTTCTTTTGATGTCAAAACTAGATTGTCCAACGTCAAAAAAGTTAGGAAAACATTGCTGACTAATTCATATTTGTAAAGGTTGGAACATCGTTGAAAGTCTTTTTGTGTAATTTTTGTATAGTCATTTTGGACCCCCTATTATAAATTTTTTATCATTAAGAATCACTTGTTCAATTAGCAATTATTTAAATTTCTTTCACAAATAGTATTTTGAGCAATAATTACTGTAATACAGAAAGAAAAAAGAAGAAAAATAAAAGAATTATAGTAGCAACGTATAATTATTAAAATTCTTTAACTAAAAATAGTTTTTCGGTTTGAAAATGTAAGTAAATTCTTATATACACGTGAGATCCACCTATATATTAACAAGTTTGACGATAGCTTCGGCGATTAATGAATTTTCTTTTTCACCCTTTTCCTTTCTTGAAACTCCCCCAAAATTATTTCGTTAAAATTTATTTTACATCAATTGGCCGTGACATTATTAGAGCAAGTCATGAAATCATAGGGTGCGCGCGGTTTAGCTGTCTGAACCGGGTCTGCTATGTTTTCATGAACCCTGTATAAAACCCTAAGACGCAAATAAAAACCTCCCCTCGCTTACAAAACTCCCCCCACTCCCTCGCATTTGTCTCGCAATTCTCCATTTCAAAACAGCACCAAGATCACACACACTGAACACACACAAAAAACACACACAAATCGGATTGAACTCAATTGATTTGATTACACTACAAGGAAAATGGATCAAGATCAACAATGGCTCATCAACTGCTTGAATGCCTCTCTCGACCCCAATTCTCAAGTTCGAACCTTCGCCGAAACCTCCCTTCATCAAGCATCTTTTCAACCAGGTATAAATATATATAATATACATGTAATTATATATCTATCATTCTATTATGTATGTATAAGTTCATTTGTATATAACTTACGTTTGAATATGTGAATGTGCATACGAGCTCAGTTTTGCTGAATATATCATATTTTATAGTAAATTGCACTTGAATTACTCTAATTTATAGGAAAAAAAAAGAAAATGTGGTATTGTGGAGAATTAAAGTTTAATTCAATTTGGATTTTATGCTAAAAGTAATTCTCGAGCTGGAGATACTTCAATTATTGAAGTTAAGTGATATATAAATTATTCAAAGTTGTGATCTTTTAGCTTAATCTTTGATTTTAACTCAAAAGATGCATGATTTTCACTGTAAGATCCTTCAAATTAGTGTATTTCAATAATATTTTGCTTGCCTCCAGCAAGCATTTTTGTCGGCGTTGAGTTAAAGGGAAACTGGACTCGGCAATGTATTAAAGTTGCAGGTTGAATGTGAAAAAAAAAATTGTTTGTGGGGTGAAAAATGAGAAATTCATAGGGGTTGAACAATGTCGTTAGTATAGGCTAAACTTCATGAAATTCCTCTTTATGACAAGTGTTTTGCTTTGACTTCAATGCATTGGGAAAAATGATTTAACTTTAGTTTATTATATGTGCTTGGGGAAGGGAACTTGGCATCCTTTTTGCCTTCTTTAAATCAAGTAGGTGGTCCATCTTGATTTTATATGACAGCTATTGTTGTGAAGTGATCCTCTGAACTTTGAAGTGAAAAGATTCCATTTGGCTCTTCAAAATGGATTCTGTTTTAGGAAAATGGATATTATTTGGCGGCAGGTTGAATAACCAATATTTTGGGATACCTTTTGCACTGATAAAAGAAGCACTTAAAGACATATGATATGATCTAGGACTTGAAATTGCTATTTCTCCTCCAATCTTGTTAGGGAAATAAGTGTGCATATAGCTGTTTTGGACAAGTCAGCACTTATATTTGTGTATAGTGTTGATTTTACATTTTACTTTGAACATTTTGAAGGTTTTGGAGTGGCTTTATCTAGAGTTGCTGCAAATGGGGAGCTGCCATTTGGATTACGTCAGATATCCTTCTTGGAGAATTGCAAAAATCATTCTTAAGGAAAATAGTTATTGTATTTACTTGTTACATTCATATACTTGTAGATTAGTATTTAGAAATGCTTTCTATTCTTTAACTCTACATATATTCGCGTTCTGTGTGCAATTGTAAGATTTAACATACTCCTACTTAGCTGCCGTTCTTCTGAAGCAATTCATTAAGAAACACTGGCATGAAGATGATGAATCCTTTGAGCATCCTGTTGTTTCAAGTGAGGAAAAGGTCTTTGGCTTTCTCTTTGTTTGTCTTCTACAGTGGTTCATGGATTAATATTTTACATGAAAATACCTCGTTAACTGACTGGACTGGTTGATAACTACTGCTTAAATAGTTTTGCTGTTACATTTACTGGAATTATTTTTTGATTGATGTCTCTGAGGAGTTTGTGCCCATGTACTGATGTTCATGTATGTGCTCTGTATTTGCTTGATGTGTGGATGAACTTTTGCACAGTTTGTTGCATCGACGGTGTATTTTAGAGCATGAGGAGGTCTGGCTGCATTTTTACACACTTGTTCTACAAAAAGAAAAAAAAAAAAAAAAAGAGGAAAGGTAAGGTTAAATTGAAGACTCTAGGGAACAGAATCAGGATCTTGGTTGGATAGAGCATTCAAATTACAGAAATTTAAAGCAATGTAAAAGCAAGTGGAAGAAAAACATGACTTAATGTGATATGGCTAAGAATTATCCAGATGCTGTAAAAATCATTTCCACTAAGAAGCGACAAAGAATTACAGACCTTTCTGGTTCACGCTGCTCCCTTTTGTATACCGCCCCTCTATCTATCTGTCAATACTAGGGGAAAAGCTACACAAATCTGGGGTGGCAGTACTGTGGCCTAAAACCACCCCTCCCCTGGGTAAAC
Source organism: Cordia subcordata (assembly GCA_028554755.1). NCBI lineage: Eukaryota > Viridiplantae > Streptophyta > Magnoliopsida > Boraginales > Cordiaceae > Cordia > Cordia subcordata. Next base: position 6,669,050 of record JAPTOF010000020.1, read on the forward strand.
TATCAGTCTGGAGCCCAAGGCTTAGGTCAACTGATTTGCAAGAAAACTAATTTTGCTGCATGGCATATTTCATGTTTCCTTTGGCTCCCCAGAATGGCCCCTAAGCTTTTGATAACTTTTCCAGTCAAAATGCTTGAATCTGAAGGTCTAAGAAATTCACTTTGACTTTTACTAGATCTTCTTGTTATTTCATAGGCCAATTATAATGCTTGATTACTTGGAGTTGACTTCATCATTTAAAAAGATGTGTGTTCTACATTTTACAGGACGGTTCTATGTAAGACATATGAATCAATGTATTAGTCAGCTGTCATTCACCTTTATGGTGTTACTGAGCTTAAAATGGATATGGTAATTATGAAAGCAGGACATTCATTTTCTTGTATAGCTGGATTCTTCCATTGGTGTGATCGCTTGGTCATTATCTTTTTTCCTGTCGATGTTTTACGACTTCGACCTTCTTGAACTCCTTACATAATCTACTATAACTTTTTCATTATTGGAAAAATCCTATGTCTACCTTTAAACTTTTCCAGAACATTGCATGTTAAGGCCTGACTGCTATTTTTGTTATGTCTTCCTTTTTGGAAGGAGAACGGAAGCAAGTTATTGGAATTCTAGTACTACATATTTTGGCTTTTTGATGAGACTTGGAGTCTCTGAGAATAGAATGTGGGGAGTTCAAGACTGACAATAGGCTTGTAAGATGGGTTTCTCTTTTTATGTGCAAAACTCTGCAGACATAAGGACTAGTCTTTTCATCTTTGAAAGCTTTCTTTTATTTTGACTGAGACAAATCAAATGTGAGAAACCTAGGATAATTTTATCAGCTTCAGTTAACCTGGCAGGAAAAATGAAATTTGATCTATACACTCTTAATGGTTACCAGAAGAAGGGTAACACTAAAAAGTAAGAGCATTGTCTTCCTCCCACATGTTTTCGTGCCCCTAATGATATTAAGTGTTCAGAGAGAGAAAGAAAGATGGAAGTATTGAGAAGCTCTGGAGAACCAAGAAATGGATTAACGTGAGATCATAGTTCTCAAAGTTTTGAATCAGATGTTCAACAATAGAATCCCACTTGATATATCTTCTGGTCCCAATTTTGTGTTTCTTTTTCCCTTTTCTTTTTTGACTTTTCTTGTCCACTTTTCTAATTTCACTCTTGTTCTCTTGTTAGGCTACTGTACGTGGATTACTTTTGTCATCATTAGGTGATCCTCAAAAGAAAATATGCACAGCAGTTAGTGTGGCCGTGGCATCCATCGCGCAATATGACTGGCCAGAGGATTGGCCTGACCTACTGCCATTTCTATTGAAGTTGATTAATGACCAAACTAACATGAATGCTGGCAAGTGTATCACAAACTCATGAAATTAATAGATTAGAAGATCCTTTTCTCATATACTGTTACCATCACTTTCTTATCAGTTTTGGCTATTCTTTTGCATCTATGAATATTTGCTTTTATTCTATTATTATGACAATGGTTTATGAAAGAGGACATTAACAGTGATATCTAATTGTCTCAGTGCATGGGGCTTTAAGATGCTTGGCGCTTCTCTCTGCGGACATGGATGACAAGATGGTGCCAAAACTTGTTCCTGTTCTATTCCCCTGCTTGCACGCAATTGTATCATCTCAGGTTATTTTTTTCAATTTTCAAACACTATCCTGATTATGTTTTTTCCTACCCTGACACTAAACAAATCGATGCTATGTCTATAGTATATCTTGGGGAAGAGGTTTGCTTTTGCCATTCATAGGACATGGTCTGCGTCCTTGTCACTGTTTCCTGCCCTGCTCATATGGTATTTATGCAATAGATCTGTTAAGCAGGAGGACCTTTTCCCAGCATAGAAACTCCTTCTGATGCTGAAGTTGAATTTAATGATTTGCCCCAACATCCTTAACCTATTCCTAGTTTTCTGCTTCTTTTCACCTTTTGATAGGAGGAGGCCATGTCAGCTTTCACATATTTGACTGGATGTCAAATTTATGATGAGATATTCTTTAGCTTCTCAGAAGCTCTGTGCCTCTAGAAATTGACTACATACCAATTTTGTAAAGAAGGTCTTCTCCTCCTCACATGGAGCTTTCTCATTCTACCAGGTTGACCCCGTACGTTTTGTTAACCTTTAAATGTCTCAAAGGTTTCTTTCCATTTTATTTATTGGCTCAAGCAAAGCACTTTTATGATTTGCTTAGAGTTGTTGCTTTCCTTTTCAAAATCTCTTTTTTCTCTTCTTTTCAGGGGCAAGAAAACAATTTGGATGGTAGGATTAATTTTGGTAGAATGAAAATTAGACAGGGCTTTATGTTGTCTTGTAACATCACACCCTCTTGTCATGCTTGAAATAGAAAATTACATCACTGAAGAGTTTGATCTCTAATTCTGCAGTGTTCTCTACTTCATGAATCCTTAGTTTGTTAAGGAACTTATCAAATCTTTCTTTCTCCTTTGACCTTCTAAACAAACGTGGATTTGGATGAACTATTTTTGGTTGATTTGAAATATCCTCTATTCTTGCTGCTTTGTTTTTGGTTTTGCATATGAAGACGGAAGTCTTATCTGTGTCTGACTCCCTTGCGGGTTTCATTTGTGCAGATATATGAGAAGAGTCTCCGTGCAAAGGCCCTTTCTATAGTTTATTCCTGTACCTCTATGCTAGGGATCATGAGTGGTGTTTATAAGGTATATTTTCGTACCTCATCGTCCAGTCAATATCTAGTGATTGAGGTGGTCTCTACTCGCGTAATTTATTTAATTATATGTAACTAAAGTTAGAGGCAATTTTGTTGATGCTACTAACAAGATATTTTGAGAAAGAGAAAATGATCATTTCATTATTATGATTTTGTTACTAGGTCAGGTATAGATACATAAATGCAAGGAGGGAGTTAGTTAGACTAACTACCAGACTACTCCAAGCTGTCAACTCTTTTAATGAGTTGACTTTGGCTACAATACAATAACCAAGCTACAGTATTTTAATAGTACCTATAACTACTGCCTTTACTTTAATAGCCCTGCTCAACCTGACCTTTTGGGAAATGAGTGGCAGCTTGCTCCTGAGGTACTCAAATTGTTGTGTAGTCAAAGATTTGGTGAAGATATCAGCCACCTGTTCTCCTGAGGGAAGATATGAAATCGAAAGCTTCTTAGTAACAACTTGTTCTCTGATGTAATGGTAGTCCAATTCAATATGCTAAGTTCTTGCATGGAAAACAGGGTTAGTTGCAAGAGCTAAGACCAAAACATTATTACAGGCCAATGTAGGAGTGGAAACTGGGATATGTAGGGCCTAAAGTAGGTATTTGAGCCAGGTAATTTATGCTGCACTTTTAGCCATTGACCTGTACTCTGCCTCAGTGCTAGACCTAGCAACTGTAGGCTGTTTCTTGCTACACCAGGAGAGAAGATTAGGTCCTAGGTATATTCAGAACCCAGTGGTGGATTTTCTGTCAGAAACATCACTTGCCCAATCACTATCTGAATAGGTTGCAAGTGCATGTGGGCCTGGAGTAAAGCATAATCCTATTGAGGGATTACCTGTAACATATTTGAGGACTTTCTTTAAAGAAGCAAAGTTTGCATTTGTAGGATTATGCATTTTTTGACATAGAGTATTGACAGAATATTGTAAGTCTGGCCTAGTTACACCAAACTTCTGAAGAGGGTAGGATTGGCAAATGGCTCATTTGCATCTGCGGAGGGTTTAGTGTACTTGGAAGCAGTAGGTGTAGACACTGGTTTACAGTCTGATAGCCCTGCCTTGTGTAACAAATCAACTGCATACTTCTTCTGATATAAAAGAAGACCTGAATTTGATTCTTGGACTTCAAGGCCCAAAAAATAGGACAATTTACCCAGGTATTTCATGTCAAAAGTGTTGTTCATATCTGATATCAGTCTAGAAATAGCTTCAGAGGAGGAGCCAGTGATGATAATATCATCTACATGCACTAGAAGGATGAGTGTGTGTAGGTGACTTGAGAATGAACAGGGATGTATCTGCTAATGTAGTAACAAACCCTTGGTTCAGGAGAAACAGTTTGATGGAGTTTGAGAGGAATGACTGTTGGGAAGAATAATAGTGTTTGGAGAGGACATGTTGCTAGACTGAGTAGAGATGGCATCCTGGGATGAAGATAGCGAGTGAGATGGGGAATTAAAGGTATGAATTTGTTGTTTGTCAGAACTGTTAGTGTGTTTGAGAGTTAGGAGTTTCACGAAGACTGGATGAAGTAGACCAACAAGGTGGAACTGGTTTTTCAGAAGGAAGATCAGGCTCAGACGTTAGATACTCTGAATGGAAACTGTGCAGTTGTAAGAGTAGTGGAAGACTGAGGTAAAGTTGCGAAAGGAAAAGTTTGTTCAACAAACTTAAAATGTCTAGATAGGTACACCTTATTAGTTTCTAAATCTAGACATTTTTAGCCCTTTGTAGTGGAAGAGTACCCTAAGGAGAGACATGGCTTTGACCTATTTTCCAATTTGTGAACAGAATAAGGTCTAAGCCAAGGAAAACATAGGCAGCCAAACACCTTCAGAGCATTGTAATAAGGTAGTTCTGCATAGAGACACTCATATGGAGATTTATTTGCTAAGGTGGGAGTTGGAAGCCTGTTAATGAGGTAATTTGCTATAGCTAAGGCTTCCAGCCAATACTTAAGTGGCATCTTGCTATGATTTAGTAATGCTAGAGTGGTTTCAATGAGATGGAGATGTTTCTCTCCATTTTATCATTCTGTTCTGGTGTATGAGGACATGTTGTTTGATGAATGGTACCCAAAGTTTGAAGATAGGACTGGAACTGGTGATTGATGTACTCACCATCATTGTCAGTCCTAATGAGTTTCATTTCTGTGTCAAATTGTGTCTTAACAATAGAATGAAAAGTTAAAAAGGCAGTATAGGCTTCACTTTTGGCTTTTAGTGGATAAATCAAGGAGAATTTAGTATAGTCATCTAAGAAAATGATGTAGTATTTATATCTCATACAAGTTTCAACTGGGGATAGTCCTCATACATCAGAGTGTACCAAAATAAAAGGTTTAGAGGGTTTAGTACTTGAGCTAGTAAAGGGCAGCTTGTGTGCCTTTGTTACAGAACAATCAATACAATGCTCAGAAAAGTAACCTAGCTGCTTATTAATACAAGAAGAAACAACATTGGAAGAATGCCTCGCAGGATGCCCTAACCTAAGATGCCATTCTCTGTCAGCAGTTGACTCTGAGTTGCTGCAGACACAGTGGAAAGCAGACTTTAATCTGGTGCAGTGAGACATAGATGAGTGTGGAGCAGAAGGAGGATGCAGCTGTGAAGGAATAGGATATAGACCTTTGTCACAAGGGCCCTGGAATAGTACCAAATTGGAGTGGTTGTCCAGAATGATCACCTTTTTGGAATTAAACACGGTGGTACAATTGTTATCTTTGGTTAGTTGATAGACAGACAAAAGATTAGAGGATAAAGTAGGAACATAAAGTAGATTAGAGATGACAAGATTAACAGAGGATGTTTTGAGAATACTAGACCCAATGTTTTGGATGGGAAGTTGAGCACCATTTCCTACTGTCACTGAGGGAGAAACTCTATAGACTTGATGGCTGATGGAGTTGTGCAAAATCAGATGTGACATGGCTTGTATCTTCTGTATCCAGATACCAGGGTTTTGGAGTTGAAGTAGTAGCATGATCAGGGGCAAAAACTTGGGCAGTAAGTGCAGTTTGGGTTGGCTTCTCATAGTAGTAGTTTTCTGTGTCAAGCCTATGCCAACATTGTAAGGCATGATGATTAGGCTTGCCACAGATTTGGCATTACAGCTTTGACCCAGGCGGAGCTTGGTGAGGAGGATTAGGAACAAGATTGTTACCAGCAGTTCTTCCTCATCCCCTCTGGCCTGCCTCCATTATTGTTGAAGGACCTACATCTGCCCCTTCCCCTTTCAGGAGATGTGTTAGTATACAGTGCAGTTTGTACGTCTGAAGTAGAGGACTCAGTTAGCTGAAGCTTATTATTGAATGACAGGTTGATTTCTTCATTAAGGAGAAGACTGGTAAGTTCAGGCACTCCAATAGGTTCAAGCCTGACTATGATTGTGTTTCTGATAGAGTCAAAGGCTGAAGGCAGGCCCTAGAGTATACAGTAGATTAGGTCTTCTTCTTTGAGTGGTTCACTGGCTGCAGCAAGACTGTCAGCTATGGCCTTCACCTCATCTACATAAGCCTGAATAGTCTTGCTGCTGACAGTCTTGCTGCCATGGAAGCCATGGTTATGGAGCTTCAAGCTCCGAGGAGAGAGAGAGAGCCAGGTCTCGAACCTGCTCTGGATACCATACAAGATATTTGAGAGGCGAAAATGATCATTTCATCATTATGATTCTGTTACAAGCTCACGTATATATAGATACATGAATACGAGGAGTTAGTTAGTTAGACTAACTACCGGACTACTCTGAGCTGTCAACTCTTTTAACGAGTTGACTTTGACAACAATACGATAACCAAGCTATAGTATTTTAATAGCACCTGTAACTACTGCCTTTACTCTAACAGCTACCATTGCTTTTCTTTAAATATCTGCCATTAGACAGAAACAAGTGCTCTGATGTTACCCATGGTTCAACCTTGGATGGATCAATTCTTTTCTATCCTAAGTCATCCAATGCAGTCTGAAGACCCTGATGATTGGGATATGAGAATGGAGGTAGCGTTTGCTTTCATTGCATCAAAATTATCCTGCCATCAAAAGGTTGGTTTTTGTTAATATCTTCAATTTCTATATTATCAGGTGTTGAAGTGCTTGAATCAATTTGTTCAGTGTTTCCCAAGCCTTGCAGAAACTCAGTTTCCAGGTGAGGAAATCCCCTAAAACAGACGGGATGGAAACTATAAATAATTCTTCATGTTCACCCTTTTCCATGGTTTGATATGATTAACATTTCTGCTCACTCAGCTGTTGTAGGGCCACTTTGGCAAACTTTTGTGTCGTCTATTGGCATCTATGAAAGGTCATTAATTGAAGGTACTGAAGATTCCTATGAAGGTAGATATGATTCTGATGGTTCAGAGAGAAGCCTTGAATCCTTTGTCATTCAGGTAAAAGCTTCTGCTTTAGGCTATGGTTCCTAGCAAAGCAACTGTTGGTAAAGAAGGAATTTAAATATAAGCCACATGAGTGAAAGTATGACTACCTATATCTTGATCTTGCAGCTATTTGAGTTTCTGTTGACTATTGTGGGCAGACCTAAGTTTTTAAAGGTGTGTTTTCAAAATGCCTACAATGGAATCTTTTCCTCTGATTTTCCATGGTATTTTGTATGTTTAATTTTGGTTGGATATTCTAAACATCGTACATGTAGGTCATTGCAAGCAATGTCAGAGACTTGGTATACTATACCATTGCTTTCATGCAGATGACAGAGCAGCAGGTATATTTTGGCTGTATCACTAATTTATAGTTTGTGTCATGCGTTAAAATGCCATACGAGTACTTCCTCTTTGTCCATGAATTGCACTTTGTTTTCTATCAACTATTAACATATTGAATACCTGAACTTGTCATCAAGTGAAATTGATTGTAGATAGGCTGGTTAAGAAAGCTGCATTTGATCTTATTTTGGTTTACCTCCATCATATTGACAGAACTATAAAGCTATGATCATTTTTACATTGTCATGCGTCTACTGATATCTCATAGTATTTCCATTATGTACGGATACAAATGGTTCTTTGCTCTCTTTTGGCACCTCTTTTTAAATCTCTTTTATTATTTTCCAATTTTTGGATTGATCAGATGAGTAGTCTGCGTGCAAATTCTCTTAATGTAGGAAGTTGTAAATCTAATTTACTTGGAATATGTTAATCAGCAGGGGAATTAGGCTTTCCTTATATGTTTCTCTCCTATTTTGAGCTTTTTAAAAATTCATTTCACTGATTTCATCAGCTATGTGGCTTTAATCTAGGTTCATAGCTGGTCTCTGGATGCTAATCAATATGTTGCTGATGAGGATGACAATACTTATAGTTGCCGAGTTTCTGGTAAGTTATTGATGAATGGTCATGAGAGGCCGTGTATGTCCTCTCTGGCACTAACGAATGTATGGTTACATGTTGAGGCGAATTGATATAATGTTTTTCTTAAGTTACTGGTGCCTGCAATAGTTGATTTTCTAGTAAAATTTCTTAGGTTCACTTTTGCTGGAAGAGGTCATTACTTCTTGCAGTGCCGTAGGAATAGATGCTGTAATTGATAGTGCACGAAGAAGGTTTGGTGAATCTCAACAAGCTAAAGCTGCTGGTTCTACTGGTTGGTGGAGAGTAAGTAAAAAGATTTACAATTTTAGGACATGGGTAAATTCACAATTGTGTTGTATGCAAGTACGAATGTTGCATGCCTGATGACTGTAAAACAGCTTGTAAGTGGCTTTGTTCTATACTATGTGCTTGTAAGTTGCTTGGAATACAGCAGCTGAATGGTAACCATGAACATCCTTCTAGTTCTGTGGTGGAAAAGGTAAAATCTTGGCATAAGGGCTTCGTATTTCTTGCTGAAATGAGTCTCTGAAATAGGTTTATGCTGTCTTTTGCTATTTAAATAGCTATAGTGACAAAGACATGGAATTCTCGTACTCAGAAGGGAAGGACATATGCATTTGGTCTCTGTTCAACTGAGTCTGTTATAATGAATTGATGTCAGCTGCCTAATGCTGTGGTATATTAGAGTTCCCTAATGTAGTTGAGGAGCCATATTGGTTTCATTATGCTTAATGACTGATCTTGCTAAATTTAATACATATTTGTTTCATTATATGACTGATATTGCTACTTAAGATTTATAGATTGAATTTTTCATCTATCAAATGTGTGGCTTTTGGTTAAGGTAATCATTTCAGTGAGAGCTTGTGGATATGTCTCAAGCATCAGCACTGGACTGGATATTATTTTGGCCAGAGTTTGCTTTTATTTATATATTATCTAATCACCTTTTGGAATAATGATTTTGGTAGATAAGAGAGGCTACTCTATTTGCGTTGGCTTCTGTATTGGAGCAAGTTCTTGAGGCAGAGGTCTGTTGTCCCTTCGTGATTCTTTATTGCACATTATATGATGAGTTTTTGGTTTCTTAGGAGCAATATAACATTCTGTATTCAATTTTGGATAGTTATAGTATAATTGTTTAAGTCGTATCTTAGGATAGTTTAGAGAGGACTAAAAAACTAGATCCATATTTCTCTGTTCCACTCATTAATTTTCTAATTGTACCATAATTTTCTGTTACAGGATTCTGAAGTTGCCAAAGTCAGCTTAGGTAACATTGTAGAGCAAATTTTGGCAGAAGACTTGGCAACAGGTATGTGTTCTGATGTTGGGTTCATAGTTTTGTTATGCATGGTGTATACTGACTTAATTGGGGATTCAAGAGGTTTGATACTTGTCTAACTGGTCGTCATATCCCTAACACCATTCTGTGTATCTCCCCTTCCCCTGGTGTGTGAAGGGGCTATTTGACTGGGTGAGTGGAGTGGGAAGATGGCATGTCCTGCATGATGGATTCAGGCATTTAAAATCTGATGAATTATTATGTTTGCTTGTCCAGGAGTACATGAGTTTCCCTTTCTCTATGCACGCATGTTTTCATCAGTGGCTAAGTTCTCTTCTGTGGTAACTCTCTCTCTGATTTCTGCTTCATGCTTCTCTGAGTGGAAACATCAACTCATTCATTCTTGCTTGTTCAGATAAATGCTAGAGTCCTGGAGCATTTTCTCTATGCTGCAATTAATGCAATTTCAGTGGATGTGTAAGTGTATATGTTACTTGTTATTTGCTTGATTCTAGAATAACTTTGTTGATGATAGTTTCACTAATTACAGGCCGTCTCCTGTAAAAGTTGGTGCATGTCGAGCACTTTCCCAGCTTTTACCTAATGCAAGCAAGGCAATTATTCATCCCCATATTTTGAATTTGTTCTCATCACTTACAGATCTGCTTAATCAAGTAAGTTCTGCAAAACTTCATATATTTATTATGAAAAGGTATTCACTTTTATTGCAAAATCTCTCATCTCATGATCATTATCTATTTCCTAGGCATCTGATGAGACCATGCATCTAGTGCTTGAAACATTACAAGCAGCTGTCAAGGCAGGTTAGTTTCAATGTAACCATTGTGAAAGTTTAATTGATCTTCTTCTCCTGCATCATTTATCTCAATATTGTTCTCTCTTTCTCATTTTTCCATTTGTTTTAATAAACTAAAGGCCATGAAGCAATTGCATCGGTGGAGTCCATTCTCTCCCCCATTATACTCAATATGTGGGCTTCGCATGTTTCAGACCCCTTCATCAGCATCGATGCACTTGAGGTTTTGGAGGTAGTTTGAAATGCATTTGCTAGATCTTGTGGTTTTACATTATTCCTTTACATGTCTTCTTCAAGTTTAAGTTAACGTGGTTTTCCTCTTTTAGACATGATAACTTGAGAGTGTGTAATGTCCCACATTTGTGGACTACAAGAGAAAGGATGGTTTGTATGTTGCTGTTGTTGGCTTATCTAATAAACTCAAGACAACTATTTCGAGTTGAAAGAAACCTGAAACAGTTCCATTGGAGCCCCATTTTCTAACCCGTATCAACAACCTTTACAATCTTGCATTGCCTGGTTGGGTCTGGTCCAGAGTGTTCCCCTAATCAGGAGATATAGGTCCTCAATTCTTTTTGTTTTCCTTTCTTTATTTGTTGCTGTGCCCATGGGGTTGATACAACAGGAAAAAGAAATTGGTTTGTAAGTGGTGTTCAATAAAGACTTAATATTCTTTTTCCATGTTGATTTACAATTCCTTCTATATTCTTGGGTTAGGATTATGGATAATGTTTTCTTTGTTCAAATTCTCGTTTGCAGTCCATTATATTTCTATTCTTTTCTGAACACTGAAACCTTCTGTTTGGAATTTGTGCATTCTGATATATCAGTTGTGTGGAGTGTATTGTTTAGCTGGTGAGGCAAACCTTTTCCTCCAGGTCCATTGAGACTTTCGTTTATTGGGAAACAAGCTGTCTGTGGTGCTGCTAAATTATATTAAATTTTGATTTATGTAGTTTTACAGTTTATTTGAACCTTAGCGCATAATAGTGCTGGAACTGCTGTTATCATCAGTAATGACAGTAATGCTTCATACATTCAAAGTGGCCTACTGCTGCAAATTGGTAAATTATCGCTTCTTTTGACAGTTTAAATTGTTAGAGAGGAGTTTATTTATTTAATTATTGTCTTTAAGACACAAGAACCAATTTAAGATGGTTTTGGACATGACAGGAGGTGAATGGTGGAAGCACCTTCTAGAAACTGTAGAAATATAGAGATACTGCATTTTAGTGGGGTATAGGAAGATGGTGCAAAAAGAGTTGGGTGGAGGTACTTAGACAAGGTCCCTCTTATGTGGCTGACGAACAAAGAAAAAATTGACTCTTTAACATGAACAAGTGTTGTTCCTTATCCTTGTAGCCAACTTCACCTATCCAAATAAGACATGGGCTTGGTTAAAAGTTTTAGCTATTAAAGAAGGTTTGTGGTTTTTTATTTTATTAATTTAATTTAATTTAATTTCATATTTAATTATTGTCTTCAATAAAATGCTTGGATATTGTCAGGATAAATGTGAAAATTTCTTGATGTTCTGTTGGTTGGATGTTCCCAATATAAGATACATTCATCAATTCAATAGAACATATCCCTATTTCTCTTGGTCGTGCAGGCTATAAAAGATGCTCCTGGCTGTTTTCACCTGCTGGCTTGTCGAGTATTACCTTACATTTGTCCAATTCTCAGTAATGTACACTCAGCAAAACTTATCTAATCTCGAATTCTGTTTGGAGTGATTTAGCAGCATAGATTTATATATTCTGATCTTCTGTTTCTTGGAAATTGCAGCCGCAGCAGCAGTCAGATGGCTTAGTTGCTGGTTCACTGGATCTGGTGACAATGTTGTTAAAGGTAAGTTCAAGTTACTGCACAATGGGAAAAGGACAACTAATCTTCAATTCGACATTACTGACAATAGTAAGTGTTTTTCTGCAGAATGCACCTTCTGATGTAGTAAAGGCAGTTTATGAAGTTTCTTTCAATCCCGTTATCCAGATAGTCCTTCGAAGTGATGACCATAGTGAGATGCAGGTTTTTCACTCCCTTTAGTAGTTTTCTTGTTGCAGCAAAATGCTTCCTTCCTGCTTCTCCCTTTGCTCTGACACTCTATTTTTTGCTGTTGCTTTTGCCTCAACCAGAATGCTACTCAGTGCTTGGCTGCTCTTATTTCTGGTGGAAAACAAGATTTACTTTCTTGGGGTGGAGATTCAGGATTTATTATGAGAAGTTTGCTTGATGTAGCTTCAAGGTTGTTTACTTGTTCTGTTTTTGGTTAGCAACCACTCTTACAAACCTGTGACGTTGCTGTCTGGTTGTGAAGTGCTGTGACTCCTATCAGTTATATGGTAGCCTGAATCATTTTGTTACTAACTTTATTTTGTGAGGTTATAATTTCTTGGTGGTAGTTATTTTACGTGTACCCTTTAGCACTATTAAAAACAGTGTGTTCTTATTGTTTATTCTCTAATTAGCTTTTAGTTTCATGAGTTCGTTTGTGCTGTGTTGCTAACCCCCTTTACAACATGAGTGGGGAGAAAGGGGTTGGCAGATGGTGGCTGTTTCCCCCTTAACCTGTTTAAGGGCATCAGCAATTTGGGAAGTGACAATCCATGAATTAGATTGCAAACTGTATTTATCTTTGGAATGTGTACTGTCAATAAGAAAACCATCCTTTGAGCCTCTTAGCACAAGCTGGGTAGTCTTGATAATAGTGATCTGGCAAGAGATCATTTTATGTTCTGCTGTTACTTATTTTGGTTAATTTTATTATTTACTTATGTGTGCTTTGGAGAAATTAATGGGAGACTGGGTTGGCCAAATGTTACTTAAACACTCTCACCTAGGTAGGGTTTTGTTACTCGGAAACTCACCCCACATGAATTTATTTGCCAATTCTTTCTTTCACATGGGTCGTCCAAAGAATCGCAAATGATATAATGCTCAGTATGATATGTCATTATATAAACCTTGAATCTTTTCCAATATCTAGCTGACCCTTTTAGTACAAACCAACTTAAGATTAAGCACAGGAAACTGCATTTATATGTAAAACATGCAATTAGTTATCCTGTTGACTCTTATGTACAGGCTCCTAGACCCTGATTTGGAAAGCTCTGGGTCACTTTTTGTTGGAAGCTATATATTGCAACTTATTTTGCACCTTCCTTCACAAATGGCACAGCATGTTAGAGACCTGGTTGCTGCTCTAGTTAGGCGAATGCAATCTTCTCAAATAGCTGGACTGAGAAGCTCATTGCTGTTTATATTTGCTCGATTGGTATTATTTTCTGGACTTCAGTATTTTATAGTTGAACATCAATTTGATAACTTGATATTTTATAGTTTACAAGCTAAGTTATTTCAAAACCTTTGTCATGCTGGTATTATGGCATGTCTCTTGGTTTAAAATCTTAATCCGGGTCGCTACTGGATTTTAATCTGTGTTTCATCTATGATGTTAACCTATTTGGAAATATTAGTTTTATATATTATACCCTTATCTTGTCTGTGAGCCACTTGATGTATTCCCAGCAGGGTTATATTTTATGCAGTCAATAATACGAACCTGAAACGCATCTTTATGAAATACTTGTAGCAAAATGAAATACAGATGTTAATTACAAATCAGAGATAGAAAATAGTACCGGTAGAAAACTCTGGAAGTGCTTGGAGTTACTCGTTATGTAGAGTTGTTATATTTTACCAGGACGTGGAAGAAAGAATCATATCAGGATTCAAACTTACACCTGAATTATAAAATCCAAGCTTAACAATACTATTGTAAGATTTTACAAACTGTTTTAATAACTTTCCCTTGAAGTTTTTGCATCTCTGTTGTTGTTTCTTCAAAATTCTTTAGATAAAACTATAACAATTCATTTCAACTGCAGATCCATATGAGTGTGCCCCAGGTTGAACAAATCATTGATTTAATGGTCTCCATTCCTGCTGAAGGCCATCAAAACTCTTTTGCTTATGTGATGACCGAGTGGACTAAGCAGCAAGGCAAGTATACCACTGAAGTTATTTGATTTAATTGAGGAAAGCACTAATTTAATACATACACCTTGTAGACCAAATTTTTCAAATTTTATAAGGTGGCAGCTTACCTGCTTCGCTCTTCTGCTTTTAACCTATGTATAGCTTCTTGCCTCATATCCTGAAATTTAATTTTGCTTGACAATATGGCTTTAATATATAACAGATAAGGCAAGACAATCAGATGATCGTCGTCTATTTGTTTCTTGAGAGAAAGTTGCAGAGAGAAAGTATAATTTATGTGACTTCAGAAGAATGAGTTATCGTACGACTGCACATGGTTAGTTGTAACTAACTTGGAAGAGTTCTAGAGCAATCTTAAACTATCTCCAGCTGGAATATGCTGACAGATTCTAAGCATAACTGAAGTGTTCTAAAGCCTTACTAAGAGATTCTAAGCATAACTAAAAGTGTTCTAGAGCTTGCAGTCCTATTTACATGTTCCTAGCTTCTGCAGTGCGTGTCACCACATCAGTTAAGTACCTATCTGCCGTATGATCTCCCCTAAAGCTGTGCTGGCTGAGAACCAAGTGCAGCTTGTGCAGGAGATGCTAAAGCACCAATCAAAGAGGACCTTTAAGCTTGTAGAGAGGGGTTTATTGTATTAGGTTCTGTTTGCCTAGCTGTGAGCTGTAGAGCTTTGTATAAAATTAATGTCAAATATAGTGTTCATTGTTTGGCTTTGTACTTTAAGTGTTGAGCTTTTGGCTGTTTCCAAAGCAATATCAGGATTCGAAAAATATTTGAGTGGTAGTTTTGAGGAAAAACGAAAAAAAAAGACATTATGACGTGATTAAAAAACGACCTCCTCAAAGGCTATTTTGAAAAGCTCAAATCTGAAGACTTTTGATTTTTTAGCTTTGGCTTTTACCTAAAAGCTCTTTTAGAAATGAGTGTCTAAAACTAGACAGGTTAATTTCAATTTTTAAACTCACAAAAAACACTTTTTTGTTTTGCTGAGTTCACAAAAGAAAGAACACTTTGATTTGGCTAAAAGTTAGGTGGACAGAGCCTTATTTATTATACTTGGACACGCCTGTTCGTTATACTTGGTACACCCCCTCACATGTAGGTATGATTTTGTTTCAAGCCTTGTACATGGACAAGTTTAATGTTTTTTACTTGAGTTCTAATACCAAAAGTGACCAACTTACCTAAAAGTTTAAGCTTTAAAGAGGGGTTTAATGTATTTACTGATTAACATGTCTCCTCTTGTGCTTTAATGTGAATTGTTTGATCTTGGACTACTCTTCATGGCATCAATTGTTTTTAAAATGTAAACTCATCATTCTTAACATGGTATTAGAGTTGGGCCATTGGTCCAATTTTGTAATTAATCGTGCATATCTATCTATGCATGACCCATGTCTCTCCTTGGTTTTAATCCAGTCTTGTACATCTTTCATCCATCAACACCAATTCATCTTATGTCAATCTAGGTGGTGACTCACCTTACAGGCAGCCACCACCAATTCAGTTCAGTTTCTGGCCATTCGCGTGGTGACTTGTTTAGTTTCAGGTCACACGTGAGGCTATTGTAATATATTCTTGTCCCAAATGGAAAAGTCACCATCTTTAACTAAAACATGTAAGATTTTAGGCTACTCCTTTTGGCACCACTTGGTTTTAAGAGAGAACACCATGATCTAACAGGGTGCCTAAACCATCATCACCTTATTCAAGAAGGAAGGACAAGGTAGAATGGAATTTCGCTAGAAATGGCATATTCACAGTAAATTCTTTTCACAGAGCTCTTGTTAATGAAGCTAAGCCTAGTATCCATGTTCAGTTTCATGGAAGGATATTTGGAAGTCATCTGCCTCAATTAGAGTTACCTACTTTGCTTGGGAGGTGGCTTGGGAGATTTTTTAACTTTTTTTTGGGTAAATGTGGCTTGGGAGAATCTTAACAATGGATAGAAGTAGAGGCAAGTAGCTGTGTATAGATGTGTTCTAAGCAAAGATAATATGGAAATAGTGCAATATCTATTTCTTAGATGTGTCTAGGCTAGAAGTCTCTGGGAGATCGCCTTTTTATCACAAGGATATAATGGTTGCTTCAGTCGTTTCATGAGCAGATAACAAAATTGGAATAGGTTCAAGACATCCATACACTAGAAGTAAATCATTTGCCTGATGTCTCTCACTATAATTCAGCATCTATGGATAGAAAGGAATCAAAGTGCTTTTGAAGGCAAGGAATTATCTCACCATTTTGCTTGCTACATGACATTTGATTTTGGACAGAAGGTTCTTGGCCAGCTGACATAGGCAGCATTCAAGATTATATAGATAGTTTGAAGAGCTAATACAATTTGAGGTTGCTTCTTTCACATCCTCGATGCATTAATTAAATTCTTTACCCCCAAGGAAGAGGAAAAAAGGTATATTGTGCTTTATTCTCTTCTACTGTGAGTCTAGAGGGAATAATGTGGAGGTGGTGGAAATTGGAAAGTACCTTGTTTAGCGAGTAATAGGGGATTTTCTGGCTAGAAAACTTGGATATTGAGCTCTAGGAGTTATTGTCAACTTAGTGGGAACTTTTAAAACTGGAAATCTTATACTGTCTGTTTCAAGTCAAAATTTTTATTTTGTGAGAATCTAAAATTAGTAAGAGGGCTATGGTGCGCTGTGGTTTAGTTTGGCTCGGTTTGCTAGTAAGCTATGATTCCTAGGGATTTTCAATTGGTTGCCGTCAGACCTTGCTGCATTGTTGGATGTTATTTTTGCCATCAATATCATTTTATAGATATGGATGATATGGTTGGTTTGGCTGACTCATGCCTATTTCAGTATTGGCTGCTATCTTCTGAACCACAAAAGAGGTACATTAATGTCTAAAATTGAAAACTCTACTGTCTGATGACTATTTTCTAGGAGAGTTGAATCAAATCAGTCATTAGAGTTTACCATTTTATGTTTGTTTCCAATTGCTCTGTCCAAGTCAAATGATATTCTGTATGATGCCTACTGTGTGCAGGAGAAATACAAGGGGCCTACCAAATCAAAGTGACAACAACAGCTTTGGCTTTGTTACTAGCAACAAAACACATTGAATTGGAGAAGATCAAACTCCAAGGCCATCTAATTAAGGTTAGTTAAAATGTTTATTTCACTAGCTATTAGCTGAAAATGTTGGGCTTGACACATTTCATTTGAATTGAAGTCTACTCCAGGGATAACTACTCGTTCCAGAGCTAAACTAGCTCCAGATCAGTGGACATTAGTGTCTCTACCTGCAAAGGTACTCACGATCCTTCTTTGGCTTTTCTTGTGGAATATGTATTATATCTATATTCACTCTCTCTTCACACACATCTGAGTGCTCGTGATCACAAAATGCATACATACTGGCTCTCTTCTTCCGCTTTTATTTTCCTTTTCCCCCTTATTATTATTATTATTTTTTGTTTCGTTTTGTGGGGGGGTGGGGTGGGCATACATACTGGCTCTCTTCTTCCGCTTTTATTTTCTTTTTCCCCCTTGATTTTTTTTTTCTTTTTGGTTTTGTGGGGAGAGGGTTGTCCTCTCAGTGTGGGAATGTATGTGATGTACAACACTCGAACAGATATTACCTTGTGATATTAGAAAATCCAACTCTCTCTCTTAAGTTGCATCATTATGATTAAAGATCTTTCATGGTCTATGCCTATGAGCTCCTTTTTCTTGTGTAGATATTTGCATAGCCCGCAGAGCTGCTGCCCTTCTTACGCAGATAGGCTTATTGAATTAATTTCTATGAAACTGTCAGAAATAACGTTTCTGGATAGAACAAAAATATTAGAAACATGTTGTTTCTAGTCCCTTAGCATTTGTGACTTGAAATCAAAAGGAAGAATACTAAATGCACTTGTTCCTTCTGAATTAATTTTCAGAAAATGATTTTGGAGGACAAGTCAATGGACAATTCACCTTTTTGTTTTTTGTCTTCTGCTATGTTGTGAAAAAAGAAACTCTTTTTGAAAACTGCACCA
The DNA here is from genome assembly GCA_028554755.1 of Cordia subcordata. NCBI lineage: Eukaryota > Viridiplantae > Streptophyta > Magnoliopsida > Boraginales > Cordiaceae > Cordia > Cordia subcordata. The sequence goes on from JAPTOF010000020.1 coordinate 6,687,206, forward strand.
ACCAGGCATATAGACCAGTTTTACTTCTGATTTTGAATGATTTGATAACGAACATGCTTCCTGGATATGATAGATATTGGCTCTACTGGCGGATGCACTGATTGAGATACAAGAGCAAGTTCATGAAGGCGAGGAGGTAATCACTATTAATCACTATGGTATGAGCATCTCAGGTAACAGTATATGGAGATGCAACAGTAAGCTTATGCTTTTAATCCATGTTTATGGCAGGATAGTGATTGGGAAGAAATTCCATCTGGTCATATCGAGGACCAAGATTTCTGGTATTCAGCCAGTTCTACATCATATGGCAGACCAACACAAAACTATCTTGATGCACTGGCAAAGTCATACAATGAGGTGTCCATGAAAACCGAAGCAACCTTTTCCTCGTCCAGAAATTTTTTGCATTCTCTCTTTCTTGCTTCGCTTAACTTGATTTTCTTTTTTGTGAACTTCAAGGACCAAGATGATGGGTATGAAGATGAACTCCTAAGTCATTCTGACCCCCTTAATGAGGTTAGCTTTTGTCAATAGACGTGGCTTATTTTGTATAGATATCTTCCAGGTCTCGGCACATGACTCACTGAGCTGCATCCTCTTGCAGATGAACATGGTTAATTATCTTGCGGAATTCTTGGTGAAATTTTCTCAGAGTGACCGCCAATATTTTGATCTTCTTTTGCAGGTTCGGTTTAATTTCTGACAGAATTATCAGTAGTATGGAAGTTCAATATCTATCCATCTCCTGAAAGTCTGACTTATTTGTTTATCAATTAAAATTGCAGAATTTAACAAAAGCTCAACGTGACACTGTTCAGATGGTGCTAAATCAGTGAGGAAAAGGTTTGGTATTTCTCAGTTTTCCTTATGGAGGGTGCATATATCCTCCTCGATTGAGCAAGTTTGAGTCATTCATTTTTATCAGCGTTATTCTGGATAATTGATATTTTGTTGTATAGTGGATTTTTTTTTTTCTGTGTGGGGTGAGTTATGAGGTGATGATATCCATTTGTTTATATAATTTTTTGCATACTTACCTGTTTATATTTTTCTCTTCTCTTTTAGCATCAAAAGGAGCACGATTTTGAAATATGTTGTATGCACAAGTTACATGATCAGATGGTATGTTGATCAGGACTAGTAGAAGTACTAATATTTTTCTTAGTCAAAAGTTTGTTCTGTTAAACTAATAATTCTCTATTGTCGCTTGTAATAATTTTATCTTTTGTTTTTTTTTTTTGACAAATTAGTTTTATAACTAATAGTTTTTTGTCGTGGTTAGTTTAAAATTTATTTTTTATTAAAAAATACATTAAATTTCATGAGGCACATGCAAATCTACATTTTGTTTAAAAAAAAAGGCTAAAAATCGTGTACTACCATGAGGTTTGACGTTGTGTGCGTGTGTGTGTGTGTGTTTTTTTTTTTTAATTTATTTAAAATGAAGAGTAGAGTTTGGATTTACAGTAACGAAAAATTATGAGTGGTGAGACTAATTTGTTATAGAGAAAAGATAGGAGATAAGACTGATATAAGTAATAAAGATAAAGAAAATCTCCATATCATAGTGCTCTAAAGTATAACATTGTTGCTCGCTAGTATGTTAAAGGCTTCTTTTCTTTCCAACTCATAGCTCAAAAACTTAAATTTTATTAGTATGTCAAGATCATCCAATATGATTGGCGTTATACAAACAACCCCTTTTCTCTTACGCCGTCGGCGGTTGTTATCACACACTGAAGTTCAATATTCATTTTCTGTGTAATGTCCATTTTCTCCATGTGTTGCAATTATGTACAATACTTTGAACTCCACCTTATATTGATTCGACCACATATAGTTGTCGGTTATTGAACCTCAGTGAGGTATTTGATTAATTTGGTTAAAGATATAAGCTCTGTCAATATTATGAACTTTTGTTCGAGTAAATACAGGGAAAATTTACTTTTTTCTTTCCTTTAATAAAAAAGTATTTTTTTTCCTAGAAAAGGTATTTTTAACACAATAAGTAATTGGATTAAATTTAACGAAATCTGACTTTGGCAAAAGTTTAAATTTAACTTTTTTTGAAGTCAGAATTCTTGATTTTTTTAAAAAAAATACTTTTTTAAAAAGTTACAAAAATATTTTTAGAAAAAATCAAGTGAAACGAGCAGAAAATTGGTCCATTTAGTAGTTAATAATAACGGCAACACAGAAACACGCATATTAGCGACTTGGAAAAAGTATTGGGTGCTTAACTAAAAAAGCTAATAGGTAGGAGAGAGCTGGAAAGATTTAAGAAAAATTATAGTAAATATCAAGAGGTATGAAATAGGGTAATGGCGTTGAAGAGAATTTTAGCTGTTTTTTTTATTATCTCTGTGTACTTGAAGCTACACAAGTTACAGACTCATATTATATATGCCAATGGATGGTTCGCATAATCTTGATTTAATGACTAAAAATACAATACTTTAGAGTATTCTATTAATCAAATACTTTGAGATCTTCCCCACCCCCCCCCCCCTCCCCCCGATAGATAATCTACAAGCCTGTGAAAAGTAGACTTGTTTCGTGAAGTTTCATTACTCTATTAGAATCAAGGTTTTCGGAAAAGAAAGAAATAATTTGGAACCGTTTAAAAGTTTTTTTTTTTTTTAAATCTTTTTGTTCCATAAAATAGCTGTTCAGAACAGCTTGAAAAATGATTATTGAAAATAAAAGAATAAAAAATTTGTTTGAGTAGTAGAGGCCAGAGAAATTTATTTCTTTCTTAAAATATTTAAAAAGGCCATTACACATTTCTTTTTTTCTTAACACGAATGAGCCACCTCTTACCTCAAATGGGAGGCAAACAAATTTTATTAGAAAAACGAAAACATCATTCTGGAGTGCATCTATGATACACAAAGGGGAGAGGCGACGAGCTATATAAAGCTTCACTTGCTCTCCACTCTTATTGTTTAGTTTAAATTGACTTTCTTTCTTTCTTTTTTTTTCGTTAAAATATTTTTCATATAACTTTTCAATAAGTGCGCTTCACTAAAGCTCAAAGTTTTTACTTTTGAGATAATTAAAAATGAGCATCTTTTTTCAGCGTTTAAATTTTTTAGAAAGTCAATCCAACTATATTTGCAAAACAACTATAATTTTTTTTTTTAAAAAAGAAAGTGATTTTTCATCAAAAAGAAGTCCAAATAAGCCCTAAGTTTCTTTCTTTCTTTCTTTTTCTTCTTCTTCTTCTTTTACTTTTTATTAACTCTTTTGTCAAAGCAATGAGAATTTCCATTAATGAATAGAGAAGTTATTTCAACCAATGAACTTGATCAGGAGCCTACAGCTTTCCGGTTAAGCAGCAATTATATATCTTGTCTCGCCATAAGTCACTTAAAAAACTTCTTGCGGTTTTGTGGTCCAGAGTCAATACATATATAACCAATACATGAGTCTGTAATTTATTTGGCGATCATTTCTGACGTGGAATTCATGTTGTCAGTCTAATATAGCGAGAGGAGGCATGCGTGTTTTTCAGTTTTATTTTTTCAATTCTTTCTAAATTTTCTGGCGCCCTTCATGAAGTTTGAATCACGTCCTTACTTTTGGAATATAATCTCAGTCACTCAACTGCTCTGTGAATCCAATGCATGTGCGCATGCATGTTTTTCAGCCGTGGAAAACCAAAAATACGCATACTCTGTAGAAGATCTAATAGGTCTTTCTCATTTTCGATAGGGTAATACTTTATATGTCTCGCGTTTCTTTCTCTTAATTTCTCTGGATTGAATCTTTTGATATCTTTGTCCAAAATTTTTTTTTCCCCCTTTTTCTCATTGTATGATGGGTGTTGAAGAAGACCAGTGTGAATAAATCATATGGACGCTCAAGTGACATTCATTGATGTTGAAGGAGAATTGCTGGAATGACAATGAAAAATTAATGAAAGGAGTAGAAATCACTCACTATCAATAAATAGGACCGTCCACGCTATGTATTGTATTATCTTTCTTCATTATTTTTGCTTATGATCTTTGCTTGATTTTGTATTTTGTCTCTGTTGAGCGATTTTCAGGCTAAAACCCTGCAAATTGTAATTTAAATCAACATAGCCAACAATTAGATTGCAATACACCTGCATTAAACAATAAAATAATTATATGTTTATTAATATATAATTTATGTACATATATTAGAACTGTTACAACATACAAAAAAATTCTAAGATTCAAGATCACTATATAAAGTCTTGGGTCACTTCTTATATTGACTAATTAATTTTTCTGTTGAAACCTTAGTGATTCTTCATATGGCATCAGAGCTGGGCTTTGGGTCCACTTCTCAAACTGCGCATAAGTTCACCTGGGCAAATTATCAGGTGCACATTTAATAAAGTGCACTTTCATCTATGTGGTTCTTCAGGCATGTTAACACACATGCATATATATATATATATATATATATATATATATAAATGAAGAGTCACTTCTCCACTTAAATCTCAGTCTCTGTATTCTCTCTCTATACATCTCTCCTATCTCTCTCTATACGTCTCTTTTTTCTCTTTCTCTCTTTTTCTCTTTCTCTGTTTTGACAGTTGATGTGTGTTAATATTATTTTTTTGATATTGCTAATAGGTTGATGGTTTGATATTATTAACAATTGATTGGATTGATATCGAGAAATAGTAGTGAATGCAATTGATTGTTGGGTTGCATTTTTGTAACAATTATTTCTGATGGTTGTATACATATATATTTGAAAGATTGGTATTTATTTAATAGTCTATTATTGTTTGTTCAATATTTTATAACTGTTTGTTCTGTAACCTATTATTGCCTATTTAGTGCTCTATAACTGTTTGTTCAGTAGTCTATAATCTATTATTATTTATTCAGGGCTCTATAACTGTTTGTTCTATAACCTATTATTGCCTATTTAGTGTTCTATAACTGTTTGTTCAGTAGTCTATAATCTATTATTATTTATTCAGGGCTCTATAACTGTTTGTTCTATAACCTATTATTGTTTGTTCAGTATTTTATAACTATTTGTCCAATAGGCTATTATTATTTATTCAGTAGTAAGAGCATATTATTATTTGTTCAGTGTTTTATAAGTGTTTCTTTTGTAGAATATTATTGTTTATTCAGTAGCATATTATTTATCAAAATATTTGTTTATAATTGAAATTGATTGCGTTTGCATTTAACATATCACTAGAAACACATAAGCATATACATAAATTCAGTCCTAGTTTTGCTTCAATTTCTTTGCATGTTGTTGCTTCGGATTCAATATTTTTAAATTCTTTGGATGTTGTTGCTTCTGATTCGATGTTTTCAAATCTTTTGGATGTTGTTGCTTCCATCATTTTATTAGATTCAATATGCGATTTTGATTTATAATATATTGTTTAGTTATTAAAAAATTGAATTGAACGTAGTTAGGGTTTGTGAGATTTGGGTTTGAATTGGAGGTGTTACGATAGAGAAGAGGGAGCAGAGAATTGTAGGCAAAAAAAAAAAAAAGATGAAATGCTTATACAACACTTGATATACACAGCGCACAGGTGCATGCTGTAACGTGCACTGGGGGGTCCACAGTATAAGGCCTCATTCACCTATGATCTATCACGTTCATTCATTGTGCACATTTGTTCACATGATGGCCTATTTTTGCAAGTAGCTGAGCTATGTCAATTCTGGGTCATTGGTGGTTTCATCTAACCATTCCTATTACGGACCACATGACCATCCAAATTGTTAGGAAGAAGTCCTATTCATCTTCAACTCCCACATAAATAACGTGTGATAATGATTCATTGTTGTTTGTAATCTCGTAATAGGACTAGTAGTGTTGTATCTTTCTTTAAGCTTATCTTTTACGATTCTTGTACTTGTATTTATACACGACTTATACTGAATCAATACAATGAGTCCTTTTCCCATATCAGCAAGTCTTCTTTATATGGTATCAGAGCACTAAGAAAGGGCATGGAGTGGAACCATCGATGTAGCCTTAAAGAGCATATCCAAATAAAAGGGCATCAAATTGACTTTTCCAAGAGTAGTAATTTGTTGGAGTCAGTTTGATGGATAGTTGATTCATGACATTAGTTGCAACACGAGAAGACTGGGTGGAAATATCCATAGGAGCAGAAGAAGAGGAAAGAATGGAAGTGGTGGATGAAGAAGCTGTTGAGGTGGATGGGGAAAAGGAAAGTTTTACTCCAACGAGCTGTTCTACATGACTCTCCAATAATGACGGTCCACCATTCCAAGAGGAACAAGAACATAGAAGTTTGATAGGTAGGCTGCAATTAGGGGTGTTTACTCATTGGAGATCCACAATATTTTCTCCGAACTTTTGGAGTTTGGAGAAATTGGATATAGAGAATGGTTAATTGGAGAAAAAGATTGGATATGGGGGAATTTTTTGAGAAAAAAAGTTGGAGATTGGATAAAATTCTAAAATTTGGAGATTATCTAATTTATTCAAAATTAAATAGACCAACTTTTTAAAAGGCCAAATATAAACACTATACACACTTTACATATTACAAATACTACACACATTTCACACACTACACATTATACACACTACATGCACTGCACATATTTAACACGCTACACATTCTACACACGTTATACGCATTAGACACACAATACACACACTACTCCCTAGCACCCTGGCCCTGGCTCGAGCATTGGGAGCCGAGGGTTGAGTGCTGGCTGTCAGGGCCCAAGGCATCGAGGGCCAGATCACGGGTGCTGAGAGGCCGTCATGGACATGGGCGTCGGGATTGGGACACGGGGCATCACAGTAGCGGGGCACTGAGATAGCGGGGTCCCGGGCCGTTGTGGACACAAGTGTCGTAGTCGGGACCCAAGGGCTCGGGCCACGTCCCTCGTACCAGGCTGGGTTTTGAGAGGCCGAGGGCGGGGGTCAGGACCCGGGGGTTGAGGCTTCATCCCAAGTATCGACTTGAGTTTTGCGGCACCGGGGGCCAGGGTCCAAGAGCAGGATCTCAAGGCGCCTGTCTCCAGAGGGCGGGACTCGGGGGCCTAGGCTGCGTCCTTAGTCCTGAGGGCCTGTGTAAGGCCCCTGAGATCCCGGGCTATTGGAGGCTGAGAATTGGGGGCCAGGGGCCCGAGCTGCATCTTTGGTCCCAAGGGCCCACACACTGTCCTTCATGTCCTAGGTCGCTGGAGGCCGGCACATCGAGGGGGATCCGGGGGTTCGGACTAGGTCTTGTGGTGCCAGGGGCCAGGAGCAGGGTCTCGAGACGTCGAAGCTCAAAATTTTGGCGTGACAACTGAACCATGAAAAATTTTTTCCAAAGAAAATAAAAATAATTTATTTTTCGCGAGTGTGTGTTTACCTTTAAAGTATTTTCTTAAATTGGAGATCTCCATTCCCTAAGGAGTTTTGTCCAATTTCTCCATTATCCAAATTGTATTCCCCATTGGGGAATTGTGCAAAAATCGGTGAAAATTTTTTTCTCCAAAATTATTTTGGCAAAACAATAATACTCTATTTTGGACTGGGTAATCTCCAATGAACACCCCTAGCTACAATATCTTGCTCTAACTCGGCCTGACATTGCTTTTAGTGTCAATAAATTGGCATAATTTATGCATCGACCTACTCAAGCACACTAGACAATAGCTAAGCGATTGCTTCGCTATTTAAAGAAACCACCTGTGGTCTGCTTCTTCGTCGATCAATAAGGACAGCTCTTGTGGCTTATTTCAACTTTGAATGGGCTGGAAATCATGATGATCTTACGTCTACTTTAGTGTACATTATTTTCTTGGGTGGTAACCCAGTGTCGTGGAACTTTAAAAGGCAAAAATACAGTAGCAAGAGCATCCACCAAAGCAGAATATCGATCTATCACAAGTGCAACTACAGAACTGTGTTGGCTCATGAATTTGCTGTATGAATTGCATGTCAAACTACCAAGAATACCATACCTGCTATGCGACAACATAGGAGCGACCTATCTCTGTGCCAAGCCCATTTTTCACTCATAAATGAACATTTAGCTCTTGACTTCTACTTTGTGAAGAATAAAATCATAGATGGCTCTTCGGAGGTGGTTCATATATCTACTATCAATCAGCTTGCCGATGGATTAACAAAGGTATTAGTTCAATTGCGGTTCAAGGTGTTAAGGTCCAAGATTAATGTTTTAGATTGGAACACCATTTTGCGAGGGCATGTTAGGAAGAAGTCCTATTCAGCTACAACTCCCACATAAGTAATGTGTGATAATGATTCATGGTTGTTTGTAATCTCCTAATAGGAGTAGATAGTGCTATATCTTTCTTTAAGCTTATCTTTTATCATTCTTGTACTTGTATTTATACGTGACGTATACTGAATCAATATAATGAGTTTTTTTTTCCATATCAGCAAGTCTTCTGTATACAAATCCATCAATTCTAGGTCGTTAGTGGTCTCGTCCAACCATTCCTATCGTGGACCCTATGACCATCCAATTCCAAGTCCAGGTTGTTGGTGGTCCATCTAACCATTCCTATCGCGGGCCACACAACCATCCAAATCCAGTTATCAAAGTGGTACAGGCACTATTCCGAGTCACACCTAAGGAGGGGTGTTATAATATACAATTTGTCCCACATGGAAAAATCCTAAGATTCAAGATCACTATATAAGGTCCTGGGCTACTCTTTATATTGATCAATTGATTTTTATGATGGAACCTTAGTGATTCTTCATAATAACATAGTAATAATAATAGATAGAAAAAGGTTAAAAAGCTGCTGAATAAAATTTTGTTTGGAAAATAGCTTGATGCCGTGGAAAATATGGATAAAACTAAATCTCATAGGTTTTTGTTTGGTGAAGTTTTGCAGCATGGAGGAATATGGGTAAAACTAAAATTAAAGTTGATTGATGAGTTCGATATTTAAGCTAAAACTCATGGGAAAATGGGATTCACCCTATTTAGACAGTTAACTAAATTATTGCTTTTTATCTCAAGCAATATTTCTTTATTTTTTTCAAAATTTACATGACTTTTCTTAACTTCTGTATAGCATTTTTCCCCAAAAACCACATGAAAATAATATCATATCAGATAATTATCATTTGTAAATCAAAAAATTCCGTACATATATGGACCTTATAATTTTTAAATCTGAGCAGATATGCACGGAGGTTTTCTTATAATTGTCTTATTTTGACTAATTCATCTAATGTTTTCCGTTTCCTTTACTTGAAAGGAGTAATTAATTTGATTTATTTATTTATCTTTTTTGCAGATTTCAGATGCATGTACATATACTTTACAGTGTATGTTAGAAGTGAAATTGTGTAAAATTAGGCATGAAAAGCCTAGAAACCCCAGAACAAGTGTGCTTTTCCTATTTAGATGCATTTATATATGTCTACATATGTCTATGGATATCTTTTGGAGCTCAAAATTAAAAAAAAAAAAAAGATATTTAGAAATTCTTTTATGCGGTGTTTAAAAAAGAAAATTGCGATATAAGAGTTAAAAAATTAAAATAAAATTCAAGACTTGAAAGAGAGAAAAGATACAATGCTACTTAAAATAAAAATTAACACTTCAATTAAAGTGTTTATCTAAGTTTTAACTCTTTTTATTAAAGATTTTAAAATTCAAGCTTAAATTTATACCAAGTCAAAATAACCTTTTCTTTTTTTTTTCTTTTTTCTTTTTTCCCCTTGTTGCAGGCCTTCATCATTGACTCCAACAAGAATCGACCATGACAGTGCGGGAACTAAGGATTGAAGATAGAGATCAAGTCTGACCGAATATATAATCACATAAAAGACAAGAATAATGATTTATTTTATGGTTAATTATATAATAATTAGAGTGACCATATTATATATGCAGGATCTTCTTGTAGTTTGCGTTGTTATTTGGAGTTCCCAATATATATTTTACTGTTTATTGGTTACGTTATCAATTCTCATTAACGCTGATCAGATTATAAAAATGATTAAATTATTGCATGTATCAACTACTTCATGCATGCAAGCAACCAAGTAACGGACTGCTTACTTTAAATTAATGTTTGTCCAATACAACATTTTAAAGTGGGTCAAAATAACTATAAGGTTTTTTCTTTTTTCTTTTTCTTTTCCCACTTTCACGATAACATGAACTCAAAAACCAAAATTTATATATTTAAAGTGAGGAATATCACCACTAATTAAGGTACATCCTCTTTTTGAGCTATAATTATTACTTCATTATTTTTCTGTCCACGAGTCCAATTAGCGGCCTACACGTCCATATATAATTTACTTGGAAAAGCTATACTAAACAAATCAATTACCATAATTGTGAACTATCTTTTAGGCAATAATTGATTTTTGGAAATCAGGTCAATTATTTTCAGCCGTACGCAAAACTGAAAACTAATATGTGATACATTTCATTCTTTCTAAATTTATACCCAAAAAAATCGCATGTTAAATGTTAAATATATAAACATACTAATCATATTAAGAGATGGAGAAATATAATATATCATATATATGGGTAATTTTGTTTTTCGTGGGTTGCAACGTATAGTGATAGAATTTTTACAATATTAGATAAGAGATTTGGAATGCAATAGGTGACGCTTTATCACAAAAAAGGAAAAGAAAGAATAAAGGGATCAGATGAAGGGGTGAAATAAAAGCTTACTCTTTACTAATTTCCCTTATTATTATTATTATTATTATTATTATTGTTGTTGTTGTTGTTATCATCATCATCATCATCATTTAGTTTCTTTTGTTTGACTTGCAAAGTTTGGTGATGAAATTTCACTGCTTGCTTAGCCAAAATAAAAAGAAGAAAGTATTACAATCATATTGGATCTCACGCAAAGAAAAAACCCAACGTATGGTGGTGTTTGCACTTTAAACAATTAAGTCAATTAGAGATTTGAGTGGTATTTATTACGAAAAGACATAAATTTAAACTTAAAATTATATTAATGTATTGTTATAAAGCTGGTTTATTTTGACTATTACGTTTGTTCAGCCCCCAAAAATGCACTAACGGACGATATAATTGAAATACACACATACCATGTGTACGTGTGTGTGTAAAAGCCACCAAAAGGTCCATGGCTGACAAAGACGAATAAAATAGACGAAAAAGAGTTCGCATAAGTTGACAGCAACCATGCATGTATGTGTACTTTTCTATTCTACGTAGTTGTTTACTTGTTTAGAGTACACAATGTTTGACGATCTTTACATCACATGGATTTCGTCTCTTTGACGTTAAGCAGATCCCAAAAAAAAAAAAAAAAAAGAAAGAAAAAGATTGCGGGAAAGAGTCATTCGATGCATTATTATACACAAAATGAATCATGGTCGAGAGTTCCGATACTCTCCAAGCCAACCCAAGTAAAGGTGACCAATATCTTATTATTGTACAAATAATGAGAATATAGAGCTAATTAGACGGCAGATCTTATGTTTTTACTTTGTTATGGCTTTTAAAATTACTTATTGAACCTGTTTAGCTCTGCTTATTTTACAACTCATAAACTCTTAAAAAAAGTACTCTCTCATATATTTTTTTACTATTTACAGCTTACAACTCCCAAAGAAGCTTAGCCAAACAAGCTGAAAGACTGCTATAACTTTTAGATATTCAAAAGTATTTTCAGATATTAAAAAATTTAAATTAAAATAATTGGTCCATTCAAAAGTGCTTTTAGACACTCAAAAATTAAAATTGACATGTTTAGCCTATATTAAAAAGATTTTTTTTCCATAAAAGCTGAAATTAAAAAAAGTTGAATAATTAGAAGCCCCAAATTAGAGATTTCTAAAAAAAACTAAAAAAAACTATTTTTACATTGATCATATCAAAAATTGTTTTCTTTTTTCCCCTCCTTTTTCACATTAAGTGAATAAGAGAATTTCAAATTAAAACGTCAGGACGTGAGTTTGCATGGCCTGTTAACTTAAAATTTTTATGAAATCCCTTCTGAAGAAATACATTAATGATTTTCTTTGGTTTTCTTTTTGGCCCTCCTTTTTTCTTGTCAGAAGACATAAAAGATCAATCACCATCTTCTTGAACTGGAGACACATATATATATAATAAAGAGCCTATGCATGGAACTTAGATCCTCCAATTAATAAATGAAAGAAACTAAGGTGAAATATTAAACTTTTAGGGGGGAAAAAAATGGTATAAATACAATGGCATAATCGTAAAGTAATGGCATTTGAACGATCTATTGCATATCCATCTGCACAAAGTCTGAGTTGAGTACATTATTCTTTTATCTTAAACACCACACACTGTAATCATTTGGTGTAGCAGCACAATAATTGAACAGAAGCACTTGTTGATTAAGCTCTGCAGGCACCATTCTTGGCATCTTCACATAACTTCGGCACAGCGGACATGTCATGCGCCCATGTCCAAGCCACCTATCTATGCATTCTCTGTGGAAAATATGATTGCAAACCAGTTCTCTAACCTCGTCTCCTTCTTCAATCTTGCTTAAACAAACCGCACATTCTTCTGAATCTTCTTCACATCCTTCTTCGCGTTCGTATCGCATCACGCATGATGCATCAAGATCTTCTGATGGCATGCTGTAGAGCTTGTAAGAGTGAGCAAACGAATGGTGAAGCAGATGTTCCCAAGCCAGTCTCAACTGGGTAGCCATCAAGATTATGTACTTTAATATCATTGATAAATGATGCAACATCTGATGAAACATGTTTCTTACCAACATGTTTATGAAATTGTTTCGTTGAGCTTAACGAAATTCTTGCTTTTGTAGCCAAAAAAAATATATAAGATGTGGTAAATTAAGCTAGAGTTGAGAAGAAGAAGAACAAGGCTGAGGAGAAGCAGGTTGCAGTATGCAATTTTATGCACAATGCATTCAGCCTTGATGACTTCTTGGGTGGTGCATAATGGGGTATTCCAATATATACTACACACAGACAACATGGCAGATTGGGCAAAATGAGTTGGTGGTGGAATACTTTATTTTTCAAAATTGTTTATCTTTGACCAAATTTAAGATTTGTCTCTTTGTGGTCTATTCATTTATAGTTCTCGGCATGTTAACCATGACTTTTGGCACATACGTTGCCTTTAACAATTATATAGAATTCCAAGCATGTGGACAAAGTGCTAAAATCGTACATATTGGACAACTTATTTAATTATCTATTATATATAATCTTCTTATTTCAAGAATAGCAAGAGATGTCGTATTAAACTTGTGTTAATTATACTTTATTCTTATTTTATGTTATTAGTTTATTATTTTGATGCCGTTTGTCTCTTTAGCTGATTATCTGTTGTTCTTAAAACTTATCACATTATCTCTGAATCTTCCAAAAGGAGCATAATCTCCTCTTTTTCCATTATTGTTAGAATATTGTTAGTTAAAACTAATGATATTTTTGTGAAAATATATAGTATATTACAAGTTTTAATAGTCATACATGCTTAAAAAATGCATGTATAATGCATAATAAGCTAATTTTGCTAGAAAGCACTAAGGTATAGGATTATGTGCCACTTTTTGAAAAACATGAGGGTAATATAGTATGTTTTAAAACACAATAGGTAATCAACTAACTAAACAAACCATAGGGAATAATGGTATTTTTTTTTATTTGACATTCATCTATCAATTAATTAGTATATAAAACAAAATATTTTGTTACTCATATGTTATTGAAAATAAATAAACTTGTGCAAAATTAAGTGTGGGATAAAGAAAATGTTAGGATTTATTTTAAATTTTGTTAACAAATTTAGGTGAATAATGATAGACTAAGATGGTTCACACATTAATTAGGTAAGAGTAACTTCGCGTCACCTTCTAGGCATCTTGATTAAAAAAATGTCACATATTAAATTAAGGACAAACTCCATAATTAGTCTTTATTATTTGAAAAAAGTGTTAGTTTTATTTTGTTTTAAAAAAGTGATTTTTTAGTCCCTAATATATTTAAAAGATGATACTTTGGTCCAAATCATTTCAAAAGTGACCAATTTAACCACCAATATTTGCAAAAAGTATTGTAATATGATCCCCAATTTATCCCTAACAAAATGGTCATGTGATGGTACCATGACCAATTAACGGGGATAAAATTGACACTTTTTGCTTTAAAACTAGATAGGTTAGAAGATAGCTCAAATAGTAGAGATCAACTTCCACAAGAGTGATGACTTGGATTAAAATTCTATGGGATGGTGAATTAGGTTGGCCCTCCTAAAAAAAAAGCAAGAAAAAAAGACAAGAGCTATTTTGAAACATTAATAGGAACCAAATTGACTTTTTTTTAAAAAAAATATTGAGTGTCAAATGAGTCCCTCTTAAAATTATAAGTATATATATATATATATATATATTAGTATATCACCTGTACGAGGCACAGGATCATATATGTTATAAATTTTGTAATTTTAATTTAAATATATAAGTAAATAAAAATTTGATTAAATAAATTATAAAATATAATAAATTGAATTTACAACGAAGAACATAAAACAGTAGATAAGATTTGATTCTTAAAGAAAATATCAAAATTGAAGAAAAGGGAAAAAAGCTAACTGAAATTAGCTCGTAATTAATAGCAAGATGAACACAACAACATGTATATACAAAGCGATAAGATGTGAAAGCAAACAAATTGATAACGACGATCAAGCCCTAAATTTATGATGGTTCAATTTGAGATCTGATGTAACGATGAATGTAACCTGATGCGTATGGAAACATTGAAAAACTTTCCATTAAGATAAATTTAATTGAAATATGTTGAATGGCAAATTGAATTAGAAGGCGAGATTTGCGATGTATATTAAACAATGAGTATGGTAAGTGTCGTATTCACAATCGAGGATGTGAGATAGGGTTTTTGACCCAAACAACAATAAGGAAAATCAGGGTTTTTAATGGAAATAATAGGGACAGAAGAGTCATTAAGCAGGGACTGGAAAACTTGTTTTTTAGAGTACCATGTGACAGTATGAAATTGTATCTTATTTTGGTTTATTATATAGTGTATATCTATATATATATATTTATTTAAACTATGGAAATTAACCATTTGTGGCATTCTCCCTTAAATTAATTTGCTTGAATTTCACATTTTGTTTTCGACTTTAATTAATACTTCTCTATATAAATTCATTATAATATCTTATCTATGCATCATCTTCACAAAATGTCATGCACAAGCTCAGTGTTTTAAAAATCGAACCGGCTGGCAAATCAGACATCTTACTGGTTCTTGGGTCAATTGGTCGGATCGGTCGAACCAGTGGTCCGACCGGATTGACTTTCACATAATGTCATATTCATATCTTAGTTTTGTCTACGTTTAGTGAAGTGTAAAGATAAAAGAAGAACATGATTTATATGTGAAATGTGTATAAATATTTTTACAAAAGAGATAAATACATAAAAATGTTTCAAAAAAAAGATAAATAGCCACATAAGCATTCTTGACAATCAAATATTCAAATTGTTGACTCTTGATTGCATGCAAATTGCTATAGATTTTGTTTTCTTTATTTTTTTCCCATTCTTTTAGTTGTTTTGAGTTGGTTATGGGTTGTGGTAATCAACAAAGTTAAGCCCAACAAACTAAAATAACATATAGCGCAATAAATTTACAAAAGCCGGGTTCGACCGGTTCTAGATGGGTTAGCCGGTTCGCCGAGACAACCGGCTTTTTTTTTTTTTTTAGCTTTTCGGTTTTTAAGCACTACTCGGCCCCCTTGTTTTACTGGTTCCCGGTCGGACCGATTCGACCGGCCGATCCGGTCCGATTTTCAAAACATTGCTGACAAGTGTATCACTATTTCTTATTCTTAATTTGTCACCAAATCATAAAATTTGTAAAGTATTTGTAAATCTTTTTCTTTTTATATGAAAGTTTGCGCGAATTTACACTTTACGCGAAGGGACTCGACCGTCATCACGTCCTCAAAAAAAATGCCAAAACAAAAAAATTCGTATTTTTTAGTCCAAATAAATAATTTAATCCTCATGATTTTATTAATTTTGGTCTTCAAGTCCACTGATAACTCTTAACAAGAAATATTCTTAATTCAATATGAAATAGAAGTACATATTTGTCTGTCAGTTCTTCTGAATGGAGTTTCTGAACAAAACACTCCTTTTAATGGTCTCATTTTGATTTTAAGCCTCCAATTAAGTTGAGTTATTTCTATTCTTTAACCTTTTAGTCATCGAATAGTAACCAATAATGAAGAAACCGAATCTGAAACCGATTAGTATAGTTAACATTTTACCAAAACCAAAATTGAGATTCAGTGGATTTTGAAATCAAAACCAAACTGATAATTAATGAACATCTTTGGGTACTGGATCATTAAATTGATAATAAGAAAAAATAGCTTAAATAGCAAAACAAAAAATTGTAAACAAATTCAATTTAAATGTTAAAAGAGTTTAAAAAAATGAATTAATTTCATATGTAATAAGGCGATAAAATCCAAATAAATCACGTGATGTGTATCTACAAACAAATATTCGGTCCTTGATGACTAAAATTTTTTAAAAAAAGAAGTAATTTTACCTTCGTTCATAAACAAACTTATTCAACCTAGTTCACAATGAAAGCACCTACTAGCAAAATTACTGAAGATCATACTTGTGAGCAGCCTTTAATGCTTCCATCAAATAACAACAAAATGGTTTTAAAAAGAAAATTTTAGGTCATTTATATTTTTACATTGTTTAATTATATTTTCATGCCTTATATTTTCTCATAAAAATACTGTTTGATTACGCATAATCCTGGTATTATAATTTTAGGTATTGGCCAATTGGACTAACATAAAGGAAATCAATTTTTTAATTATATTTTTTGACAACTTTTAAGATTATATTATGTATATCTCATGTGTATATTATACATTTGACTTTCTTATTTCGTGCCTGTTTCAACGACTAATACCAAATTAAACTCATCAGATTGCTCGTAGTCTTTTTTTTTTTTTTTAAATTTAAGAAAGGGGAGCGGCATCTCCCAAGAACTTTAATCTATCTATACTATAGATATAATAAATAGATATAAAGTTGTTCCATAAGATTACATGTGAGTTTTATGGTTGCTACATCAGTTTTCTTGAGCTCTAATGACATGCCAAGTCACATGTCTAAAGCGCCATCAATATACCACATCATATCACATTTACCATATCACCGTTAATTTATGAGCTTAACAAAATTATTAATGACTACTTTTAATCACCTTTAATTTTTGAGCTTAAAAACTTATTAGTAACTATTTTTAACTACCCAGATATAAGTTTAGTTACATGGTTAAACACAAAATATACATTTAGTTTTACGTTTTTAGAGTAAACACATTCCCTTCTTCTCTTTTGAGAATTTTTGTTTAGTAAATTTTCTCGATCAGAATTTAAATTTAAATAAGAATAATTTAAAATTTTGAAATTTGGGAAAATAGAATTAAAATATTCTATTTACACATATCTATATTAATAATAATATATATAAAGTTGTTAAATAAGATAACATATGAGCTCTATGATTGCCATGTCAAGTGATCGTTATTGTGACATATCAGCTTTTTTTTCTCTTTTTTTCTTTCTAAATGATTTAGTGGGTTTTTAATTAACATTAATAGGATGACATTAAAACTTTATTATTAAACTTTCACAATTAATTAACAATTACTCATACTTGTGTGTGTATTATAAATTTATAAAGTTATACATTAATTAAACGTAACAAATTCTTTTAATGCCAAATAAACTTAAAAAAGAAAGAGTAAAAAATGAATTATAAGATGTCATTTGTGTTCGAATATTAAAAAAAAAAGACTACAGCATCACTTAAATTATGGATTAAAGTTAATATAATAGTTGATTTATATAATCTAATTAAGAGAAAGAGAAAAAAGAAAAAAATTATAAAGGGGTAGTCATTATTAACTTCTACTAAAAATAATTAAAGAAAAAGAACAAAATAATGTTAAATAAGTATTAAAAGGAACACTAAAAATTTTATGATATTATATAATATTTAGCAAATATAATAATAAACAAAGTGAATGAGAAAACGAAAATTACAAAAAATAAATACATCATTAGTAATTTTAAATAATACCTTCAGGTATAGGAGAAGCTCTCTAAAGATCCATATTAACTTTAAAAGATTATAATATTATGTTTTAATCCTAATGATTCGATCAAGCTTTGGAATTCTTTAGATGCAACATAGGCTAATATGAGAGAAAATATGATTTAAATTGTATACATAAATTGTGTTTTCTCACAAATAGTAATGTACAAAGTAGAATAGTCATCAATTTTCAATTATAAGAAAAAATTATAGCATCTATAAAATCATAAAGCAAAGTACAAATAATTAGCCAATGCAATCCAAAGAAGAGAAGGTGAAAAAGAAAATAATACAAAAAATATATAACTTCTAATTCCAAATAAGATATAAAAAAAGACAAATAAATAAATAAATAAATCTATATATAGTTAACTCATTAAAATTTAATAGATTTTAGTTGATATGTGCCACCATTTGATTAACTTTTGTGGGTATATTTATATTAAATATTCTTCAATACTAACAAATCTATATGATCACTATAGGTCCATATTATTTTCTTTTTAGTTTTTTAGTTAGCACATTTCAAAAAATATATATTCAAATCACTCCCAACTATTTTTTTGATCCATTAGTCCCTACCATCAAATATTTAATAAAAAATGACTATTATAATTTTATTAACTCAATAAACAAAAAATATTTTTAATTGTAGCAATTATTAAATAAAATAATTGAGGGTCAAGTAAATGCCTATAATCATGACTAATTTCTAAATATGAGGATGTTATATTTATATGATATTTAGTTAGAAAAAATAAGAACACACATCAAATCATATTTATAGATATTTAGAAAAAAAAAAAGAAAAACACGTATATAAAAAATCTATCTATACGGAAGGACTAGTTGTCAAAGAAGCAAAATGTAGAAGTAGAATCGAGCGGGACAAGAAGACCTTCTAAATACATATGCGATGGTTAAGAGACCCAACCATGTGCAAAAAGGAAGCGCGAGATTGCTCGAAGTTTACTATTAATTTTGTTACTATACGAAATATCCATCACTTTCAGATTGAAGTCTTTTGGATTGTCATCCCATATGTATTGGTTCGAATACTTTATCATCGTAATTTGCTGCGAAAGTCAAGTTTAGTAAAAAAAAGTTAGTCCGATGTAAGTAGTCATGAGATGATGTCATCTGCTAAGTCTTAGAAAGAATTTCATGCCATAAAATAAAAAATGTAAAGATCAATAATTTTGATGAAATTAAAGAGAAAAAAAACATGGTAATATAGCCAGATGACATGCCCATGTGACTTTTATTAGTAGGACCTAATGAGGAGTCCAGTCAATTGATGTCTGCTGCTTATTTTATCGGTCAATTGCTGGTTCTCTGCTTTGAATAAACAATTGAATTAACATACATGCAATCTTTCTTGACGAAGCTACACAAGAAAAGTCAACAGCATGAGAAAAATTGTAAACTTCTAACTTGCAGGGACATACTACTGTTAACTTACATTTACGGTAACCTATATATGGTAGAATTTTTAATTAACTTACAATTAGGGTAACCCATATATGGTAGAATTTTATCTATCATATCTGAGTGTGTGATCAATATTAGCAAAAGAATTTTAGATTTGGAATTTCTCGTATTATACGACGGTTGTTGTATAATAATCAATAAAATTTGTACTTCTTCACTTCTATAAGTTTCTTATGTTTTCTAGTAATCCTTTCTTTTTGGGGAACAAAAGAATATATGAAAAGTAAAAAATAAAATGCACATTACTCTGTATAATTTGCCCTATCAATTAGCACTTACTCCTATTTTCAAAAACTTATCTAATACGATACTTGTGATTTTCATCATGTGGTACATAATTTCCTTCCTTCATATTTTCTGTGTAACTTAACAAAGAGTGCATAATTAACGTGAGAGTTGTGTGCAAATATGAGTACGAATTTTAACAAAATGGTTACAAATTTAGACAAAAATGGGCCATATATATGAATAATTAATTACTTAACCCTCGTGGCTTTCTCAATTAGCTACTTATGGCTTTGCATGGTCTTGCGCCACAATTTTTTCTAACAAAATTAAGAAAATAACAAACAAAATGGGCAAGTATGTTAGACAAAAATCCTTTCCTAACTCCTTTTTTATCTTAACATTCTAACTTCAAATCTTAACCATATATTTTATTTTTAAAATATCAAATAGATCTATACCATTGATTTAAATACCTCATCTCTCGCCTCTTCATTACCTCTGCCAAAAATAATTTTCTTTCCCATACCAAAAATAATTTTTCCTCTCACACCAAAAATAATTTTTCACTTCTACCAAAAATATTTTTTTCTCCCATACCAAAAATAATTTTCCATTCTTCTTTTCTGCCATTGCAAACCATTTTTTTTTTTGACATGCAAAATATATTTTCTGCCATTGCTGCATCTTGAGTACATAGTACATATGCAAAATATATTTTCTGCCATTGCACCATTGTAAATATTTCTTTTCTTCACTTTTAAATATTAATTTCTTTTCTTCTTTTGCGGCCATTTAATGAGCATGCTTATCATCGTGTCCTCAGATGTCACTATCACTATTACTAGTTGCTGAATACGTTGACAAAAGAGTCTTAATATTATGAGCTATCACTTTGAAAAGTTACTGAATATACATGGTTTACCAACACTTGGAAATTTTTATTTAAATATGCACACGATGCTAAAATGAATTTGCAAACTGAACAAATCAACAGTTCCTTTTGAACTAAGAAACAACGAGAAATCTCAAATTTAATTTTTAATAAGTTTTCAATTAATGAGAAATGCAGAACAGAAGAAAATTAGTTCGTATGGGTGTTGGGCACAGCAGCTGGCTTAGCTGATGCTAAACATTCATGTATGGTTCGTACAATTCAAGCTTAAATTTCCGTCCGAAGAGCCGTACTATAATAATCAATTTAACTTTGTACGGTCAATTATTTGGTCAGAAACATGAAATTCATGTATGAAGATATTTCGAGAAATGCAAAATGCAAAAGCTTGAAGTGTACAAATGTTTAGTCTATTGCTCAAGATGGCACAATAGCAGAAAATATATTTTGCATATGTACTATGCAAGATGCCGCAATGGAGAAAATATATTTTGTACATGGTGAAAGTATTTAGTCAAAAAAAAGTTTGCAATGGCAGAAAGGAAGAATGAAAAATTATTTTTGGTATTGGTGAAAAAAATATTTTTGGTAGAAGTGGAATGTTATTTTTGGTATGAAAGGGAAAATTATTTTTGGTATGGAAGAGAAAAGTATTTTTGTTAGAGGTAAGAGATGAGATATTTAAATCAATGGTATAGATCTATTTGGTATTTTAAGAATAAAATATATGATTGAGATTTGAAGTTAGAATGTTAAGACAAAAAACAAGAGTTAAGAGACGATCCATGTATATATATGCAAGTTTGATTGACATTTAAAATAAAATCAAAACCCTGTTAAAAAGCTAAACTTTAAAAACAAAAAAATTTAAATTCTCAAGAAAGTGATTTTTTTTAAAAAATTTTTTTGTTTTACCTCCATGAGCTTTTGCTTAAATCCCAAAGTCCTCCATGAAATTTTAGTTTTACTCATTTTCCCCTATGGCTTTAAGTTTTGTCAAATAGTGCCTTCTATTTAATGACATTTTGTCACTTTCAACTTTATTATGCCTGATTTTATTTGTGTTTGATTTTATAAATGTTTGTTTGTTGTTGTAAAATTATTATCTTGTTTTGATTTTATACATGTATCTGTATTTGCATTTAAAAAAAGAATAGATTTCATTCTAAATTCAATATTTATTTAATTTTCTCGTAAAACACCAAAAACTGCTTTTTATTTTTTATACTCTAAAAAATTTGTTAATTCAAAAATATATGTATTAATTTAAGTAAAAAAGATTGAATTCTATTTGAAATGAATATAAATATGTTGAAAAAATAGATCAAATTGTATCTAATTTTTTCTCTTGAATCTTGTGGGTAAAAAAATTTGGTCAATAGACTATTTTGTACATTTGTCATATTTTGAAACTAAAATCTTCTGATTTTCAATTTGTTTGTAGATTCTTGTTGAATGATTTTATTAAATTATCTTATCTATTTTACACTTTAACAAAATAAATAAATAAATAGATAAGACATAAAAAGGTAAATAGCTTATAGTTAACAAAAAAATTATGAATAAACTACGTTTTAATTTTTTAAAATTTTGAATTAAAACTTCTATAATCTGCAAAGTGATTGTAGATTTTTTTGGTTGAATAATTTTATCAAATTATTTTATTTTTAATTTAATAAATAAATACAAACTACTTTTCAATATAAGGCTTCGTTTGGTAAAGTTTGATACCGTAGGGAAATATGGGTAAAATTGAAATTTCATGAGAAAGTTTGGAATTTAAGTTACAACACATGGTAATATGGCATTTACCCAAATAAACATATAAAGATCACTAATTTTGAGGAAATAAGGTGAAAGATAATATGACCAGATGACATGGCTGTGTCACTTATTAAAACGACCTACGTATTTTGCCTTGTCCATGCTTTAGTCAATTACTATTTGATGCATAATTTATCGGCCAACTGCTTGTTCACTGCTTTGACTAAATCATTGGATAACATGCATACAATCTTTCTTGATGAAGCTAGACAGGAAAACTCAACGTACAGCAAGAAAAAAAATTGCAAGAAGACTTCTAACTTGTAGGGACATATCATTATTATGGAATTTTATTAACTTCTAATTAGGCAAACTTATATATGGCAGAATTTTATGTATCATATATGGATCATATCTGAATTTGTGAATATTTGCTGTTATTTTAGGGCCCTTCTGGATTGACTTTTTTTAAAAGCGTTTTTTTTATAGCTTTTGTAAAACAGTTTTTTTTTTAAGAAGCTAAAAATTCCGGCTTCTTAAAAAAGTTATATTTGAGTTTTTTTTTTTTTGAAAGTCAAATCAAATAGTTATTATAAATTTAATATAATTTTTTCAGAAAAAAAATATTTTTTTCCCAAAAAGCAAATCCAAAGAACAAAACCATAAGATAAGCACAACCATAAGATAAACATAATCATAAATCATAAAGCAAAAGTAGCAAGTAGCTAATAGATGGAAGTTTCAAAAAAATACACGAGTTATAAGGTACGTTTTAAAAGATAGGATGGTAAGTACCTTTGGGCCTGATTGGAATTTTTTTTTTTTCGGGGAATAGATGCAAGTTTGACTACTTTTAAAATAAAATCGAAACTCTGTTAAAAAGCTAAACTATAAAAACAAAAAATTCAAAATTCACAAGAAAGTGATTTTTTAAAAATTTTGCCTTACCTCCATGAGTTTTTGCTTAAATCCCAAATTCCTCCATCAAATTTTAGTTTTACTCATTCTCTCCTATGGCTTCAAGTTTTGTCAAATAGTGCCTTACGTTTAATTACAGTTTGTTACTTTCTACTTTATTACTGGTAATTTTATTTTTATATGATTTTATTAAATGTTTGTTTCTTGTAGTAAAATCATTATTTTGTTTTGATTTTATACATGTATCTGTATTTGCATTAAAAAAAGAATAGATTTCATTCTAAATTGAATATTTATTCAATTTTCACTTATAACACAATAAATTGCTTTTTATTTTTTTATTTTTTATACTCTCAAAAGTTAGTTAATTCCAAAATATATGTATTAATTTAAGTAAAAAAGATTGAATTCTATTTGAAATGTTTATAAATATGTCGAAAAAATAGATCAAATCGTATCTAATATTTTCTCTTTAATCTCGTGGGTAAATAAAAAATTGTCAATAGTCTATTTTGTTCATTTGTCATAATTTGAAACCAAAATCTTCTGATTTTCAATTTGTTTGTAGATTCTTGTTGAATAATTTTACTAAATTATCTTATCTATTTTTGACTTTAACAAAATAAATAAATAAATGGGTAAGACTTAAAAAAAGTAAATTGCTTATTGTTAACAAAAAAATTATGAATAAACTAATTTTTAATTTTATAATTTGGAATTAAAACTTTTGCAATTTGCAAAGTGATTGTAGATTTTTTTGGTTAATTAATTTTATCAAATTATTTATTTTTTGCTTTAATAAATAAATACAAACTACTTCTCAATCTAAGACTTTGTTTGGTAAAGTTTGATGCCATAGGGAAATATGGATGAAATTAAAATTTCATGAGAGAGTTTGGAATTTAAGTTATAACTCATGGGAATATGGTATTAACCCAAATAATCATATAAAAGATCACTAATTTTGAGGAAATTAAGGTGAAAGATTTGGTATTTGGCCAGATGACATGTCTATGTGACTTATTAAAACTACCTAAGTATTTTGCCTTTTCCATGCTTTAGTCAATTACTATCTACTGCACAATTTATCGGTCAATTGCTTGTTCATTGCTTTGACTAAACAATTGAATAACGTGCATGCTATCTTTCTTGATGAAGCTACTCAAGAAAACTCAATGTACAGAATGAAAAAAAATTGCAAGAAGACTTCTAACTTGCAGGGACATATCATTATTGTAGAATTTTATTAACTTCTAATTAGCCAAACTTATAAATGATAGAATTTTATGTATCATATATGGATCATATCTGAATTTGGGAATATTAGCACAGCTATTTTAGGGCCCTTCTAGAGTGACTTTTTCTAAAAGCACTTTTTTTAATAACTTTTGGAAAATAGTTGAGAAGCTAAAAATTCTGGCATCTAAAAAAAAATGTATTTGAATTTTTTTTTCATTCATTTTTTTTGGAAGCCAAATCAAAAAATTATTATAAATTTGATAAGTTCTAAATAAGTGTTTAATTTATATATTGGATGCACTTGATTTTGGAATAGAATGCTTCTTAATCGATGTTTCTAATGTAATTTTGCATAATTGTGCTTAGGAAAAGGAGTTGGATGCATTATATATGGATATAAAAGCTTTTTGGACGTGTTTGTAGCGGTCAAAGTTGATATCGTCACGTAGAAAAATGCCATTTAATTGCTACGCGGATTTGACTAGGTTGATCAAGATGAAAGATATTTTTTCTGGGCTTTTGGAAGGAATTAGATTAAATATTAGTAGACTTTTTATTTTGTTGGAACTTATATTTCAGGATTTTATCTTTTTATTCTTTTTCGGCCAGGTTTCCTTATCCAACAAGGAAAATTGGTTAGGGATTTTCTTATATAAATACCTCTTATTTGCACTTTGAGAGGTAGACAGCTTTTAGTAGACAGCTTTTTAGAGACAGCTTTTAGCAGACAATAGTAAATTTTCTCTTTATTCTTTGGGCGAAATTCATGGACAAGCTGTTCTAATTTTCTTTTCTAGCCGAGGATTAATCAAGATTTTAGTTCATCAATTTTGTGAGATCTAATTGTTTTATCCCTTTCATGTTATTTTGATATTTGCGTATTTACTATTTCAAGAATTAATATTGTTCTGTGATTGTTTAATTTTGTGCACGGTTATTCAATTGCATGACAATAGGTAGCCAATTAGATTAATTTAATTAATCTAAAAATAGTGGTAACCAAGTTTCCTGTGTAATTATGCAATCTAAATGAGCAATTACCGCGAGAGTATTGACTTTTAGAATTAGGTCTTTCTAGATTTTTATTGCTGCCTTTAGATAGATCTTGTGGGCATTTTCGGGGATTAGAACGTCTAATAGGTAAGGCGATAGCGGGAAAAATCGTAGGGTATTTAAACCGTTATCAACTCTGTAAGGAAAATATGAGGGTATTAGGCCGAGCCAATAACCATAACTGATTTATCGAAATAGTTAAAAGTATTTTTGCATCTAGGATCAAATTTGTTGGCCGAAATTGCGATTGTTCCTTAGGCTAGATTTTATTCTCATTGATTTTCTGATTTTACAGCTTTGCATTAATTTAGAATTGCATATTTTCGTCATTTTAATTTTTATTTACGTTTTTTTTATTTTTTGGCCAAGTTGTGTGCCCATGCAGCGCGACCAGTGGCTGGACAGTTTTACTTATTTTACTTATTTTTGCATTTAAACCCCTTGTTTTGCTTGTGACTTGCTTGATTAATCTACTTGACATAATTAGCATATTCTAAATTTCTCCAATCCCTATGGATTCGACCCTTTTCTCACCGCGTACACAAACTAAAGTTGCAAGGTAAGAGATAGGAATTTATTTTTGGTGGTTTCGACGCCCATCAAATTTTGGCGCCATTGTCGGGGATTGGTGCTGAAATTTTTTGCTTTTCATGACAAGGTCAGATCATACAGGTGAGTTGCATTTTGATCTAAGATTGAAAAGACCGCAAAGAGCTTGAAAAAAGAAGCAAAGTTGCGAAAATAACTTAAGAAACAATCCGAAACATCACAAGCTTTGTCCGAATCATCTAGTGAGTCCGAAAAAGAAGAGGAGATGGCCGAAAATAATAGAACTTTACGTGAATTAGCCGTTGTCCCTTTGAATCAATCACTTTTTTGCATCACTTATCCGAAGCTTAATGTCAATTTCGAGCTAAAATCGTGATTAATTCGTCTTTTACCCACTTTTCATGGGTTGGAGAATGAAGATCCACATAAACATCTCAAAGAGTTTCATATAGTTTGTTCAACTATGAGACCCAATGGTGCAACAGAGGACCAAATTAAATTAAGAGCTTTTCCTTTTTCCTTGGCGAATGCGGCGAAAGAGTGGTTATTCTATCTTCCATCCGGTTCCATCACTACTTGGGGAAATATGGCTAGAGCTTTCCTTAACAAATTTTTTCCAGCTTCTAGAGCTGCGGTAATTAGGAGAGAAATTTGTGCCATCAAGCAAGGGGATTCGGAGTTGTTTTATGATTATTGGGAAAGATTTAAGAGACTTTGTGCAAGTTGCCCCCAACATGGGATTTCTGAACAATCTCTTATATTTTTATGAAGGATTGCTTCCAATTGAGAGAAGAATGATGGATGCTACAAGTGGAGGTGCCATTGTTGACAAAACACCTCGAGAGGCTAGAAATTTGATTTCTATAATGGCTGCAAATTCACAACAATTTGGAAATAGATATGAGCATTCAAGAAGAGTTAATGAGGTAAATGTTTTTTCACTTGATTCAAAGTTAACTCAACTAACTTCTCTTGTTCAAAGTTTGGTTGCAGGTGGTAGTGTTCCAATTCAAAAAGTTTGCGGAATTTGTGCCATGGCGGGACACCCAACTGATATGTGTCCTACGCTCCAAGAAGAGGATCGACAACATGTTAATGCCATTGAAGGGCTTTCCGGTCCACCATAGCAAAGATATGATTCTTTTTCAAACACATACAACCTAGGTTGGAAGGATTACCCAAACTTGAGTTATGGAGCAAGGCCACAAAATTTTAATTCGTTAAATTCGCAACATTTCCAGCGACGACCAACCCCACCACTGCAGGCCACGCCTTCAAGTTCAGGTACTTCTCTTGAGGATATTGTGAAATCTCTTGCTCTTAACACTCAACAATTTCAACAGGAAACAAGGGCAAGCATAAAGAATTTGGAGACACAAATGAGCCAATTAGCAACATCCGTAGGTAGGTTGGAGTCCCGTGGTAAATTACCTTCTCAAACGGTTGCTAATCCAAAGGAAAATGCATGTGCAATCACTCTACGAAGTGAAAAAGAACTGCTGGACAGCCACTGTCAGACTAGGGGTGGGTATGCAAAGTTGACAACACTTGAAACAGAGAAAAAATTTCGAAAAAGAGGGTGCAAAAGGCGATGAAAAAATGGCAGGCAGCAATGAAATAAAGCTTAAAAATGGTGCAGAGCTAGTGGTTAAGCCTCCTTTCCCCGAAAGATTTACAAAGTCCAAAAAAGAGAAGGAAGAGAAGGAGATTTTTGAGCTTTTTCGCAAGGTAGAGGTAAATATTCCCTTACTTGATGCAATTAGACAAGTGCCTCGAATTGCAAAATTTTTGAAAGAATTGTGCACTAACAAAAAGAAGCTTGTTAGGAATGAAAAGATAAGTGTGGGGGAGAATGTCTCCGCCGTGCTTAAAAAGAAGGATTTGCTTTCGAAATGCAAGGACCAAGGTATGTTTGCTATTTTTTGTCAAATAGGTTTTTTAGGTATTAAGAAAGCTATGTGTGATTTAGGAGCATCTATTAATGTCATGCCTAAGTCCATTTATTCTACTTTGAATGTGGGACCCTGGAAAGTAGGACCTTTGAAAGAAACAAGAGTTGTTATTCAATTAGCTAATAGGTCTTTGGTTTATCCTGAAGGTGTCCCAGAAGATGTTTTAGTGCGAGTAGATGATTTGGTCTTTCCTGCTGATTTTTATGTGCTTGATATGGAGGAAGATTCATCTTCCAAGTCTTGTGAAATTTTGCTAGGCAGACCATTCCTTAGTACAGCTAAAACTAAAATTGATGTGCACAAAGGTATTCTCACGATGGAGTTTGATGGAGATATTGTTAAATTTGATGTTTATAATGACATGAAAAATCCTAGTGAGGTGTCTTGTGTTTTTGCTTTAGAAACAGTTGATGATAATACGCTAAGTGTTATTTCTTGTGAAAGTCCTACTCCTGAAAAGCTGAAAAAATTTAAGAAGACTTTTGCAGGTAGCACTAACTTGCAGGAATCAATTGCCAAGCAGAAAAATCAAGGGAAGCCAATGAGAGAAATTCAAAGCCGATTGAATCCACCTATGATGGACAAGAGGGGTGCACATAGGAAGTTACAACCCCAAGAGTTGGAGAAGAAGAAAAGCAATGTTTGTAGGAAGGCGAAAGTTCGCTAGAAAAAGAAAAAGTTATTGATGGAAAACAATTTTTAGTTGGACAAAAAAATTTTATATCATCACTTTGGTTTTAAATTATTTCCCAATGATCCACGGACTAACTGGGTAGGTCCTTTTGTTATTACTAAATTGTTTTCTTGTGGTGCAGTTGAAGTGAAGAGCTCGAGTAATGACAAAGTTATCCAAGTTGATGGACATCGTTTGAAGCCCGTCCGTGAGAGAATTGAGCCAAAAAAATCGCCGGATAAAGCTTAGATGAATTGGTTACGTTGAGCCAACGACATTAAACAAAGGTGCCGGTGGGAGGCAACCCACAGAGTTAGAAATTTCAATTTTGAGTTTTCCAGTGTTTTTTAGTTAATTTCCAATTTTTACAATTTTTTTAATTTTTTTAAGGAAATTTTATTTTTATTTTTATTTTTATTTTCTTCTTCCTTGAGAATCCTAACTTTGATCTGAATATGTTGTATGAGAGTTTTGATGTTTACAGGTAGGAGTTCCTTTGGAATTTTGGTGAGTTTCTGAGCTGCTTTCTGAAAAATTGGACACTGGATGCTTAGGCGTGGGCATGCAAAGACTTTTTTGAAAATTCATAAAAATTTGGTGCAACAAACAACATCAAAGTTCAAAAAAAAAAAATTGGTGAATCTCGTTGATATTATGGCCCCACTTCGGATAAATGATATCCAGTTCCATCACCTTCCGCACCTCTTTTAAGGGAAGTTATCTTATTTTTTTTTCCCTCAATTTTGTTTTATCTTTCTTTTATTTTATTGTTTTCTTTTCTTTACACATTGAGGACAATGTGCATGATAAGAGTGGGGGAGGAATGCTTTGTTTTAGTTCTTTATTTTGAGTCTTTTTAGTGTTTAGATGTGTTTTCAATGTGGTATATTGAGTCTTATTAATATATGTATTTTTTTTAGTATTTGCTTGAGTCTTCTTGAGTCTTCATGAATAAAAAGAAAGAAAAAAAAATACAAAAACCAGAAAAATGACCAAAAAAAAAACTTTTTGATTAAGTGTTTTGTAAATTTTTTTTTTGAGTCCATTAATATCTTAGGTTTGACGTTTGGTTTTTTTTTTTCCTTTAAGTTTAGCTTTTTTAGAGTCAATCTAGCAAGTTTTTAAAAACTCTTTTTGTCAAATTATATTTCTTTTTACTCAACTTTCTTCTTTGTGAACTTGGCACATTTCTTGGAAAAAATCTAATCCCCATGCTTGGGAAACTTGTTTTTACAACGATAAGTTGGTACATGCAGTAAATCCATCCCCATTGTATTTAGTTGTCTTTGATAGTTACTTGAACACGCTATGCTTGAACTTTGCTTAATCTTAACTTGGGCTAAAAATATGCATGTGCTTAAATTGAAAGCCAATGCTTAGTTTGAGTTTGATGGGTGCTTGCTTTGATTTATTTTTGTGGTAAAATTGTGAAAAAGTGCATGCCTAGGAAAGTTATGTCAGGGTTGAGGTCACTCCTGCAAAAGTGATGAAAGTGTGAAAAAAAAAAGCACAAGAATAAATGAAATCAAAGTAAATGCGCACCTTTTTACTCCGCTGGTCTCCAAAAGGAAGAAAAAAAAAAACGAAGATTCATGAGTAGAGCTAAAAGCCACTTGGAATTGTGACCAACTGAGTAACCGGGGGCATTCATCACAAATGTTTGTCATCGCGTAAAAAGGTTGGATGACATTCTAGGCAATTCATGAAAATTGTGAAAAAAGGGCAGTTGAAGTAATCCGGCTTTCCGGCAGCTAGGCCTAGGCACAAACTTATTTTCTTTGAGGAAAAATTGCACATCAAGGCAGTGCTTTGATCTCTCTTCTTTGCATTAGCATAATCATACTTGGCTTAAATCTCTTTTTTGTGCTTAAATGGTGGAAGGTTCATTTACATAGTGTTTTGGGTGCTAGCAAGGTGACTTGTACATGTGGTGGTTCTTGTTTTGATTTGCTAAAAAACTGGCTTACCTTTGTTTTTCCTTTCGAGTTTTTTTGAGTCGAGGTAGAGGAACTTTTGAAGGTTTATGTGCCTGTGTTTACTTTGATGGATGGTTGAGTTAGTTTGAAGTCCAGTGAAAAATTCTGCTGGAATTATTCTTGAGGGAACTTTGTGGCTATATTTTTGATGAAGATGTTTATTTGTGGGAATTTTCTTGCTAAGTGAGGCTTCTTTTTTAAAATCTTTGGTCAAGTCAAGTCAAGTCTTACTTTTGGAAAAAGTGTTGCAGAAATTTACAAAATTAGTGCACTCTTTTGGCTAAAAACATTGCAAGTTGGTTCAAAGAAGAAGAAAATTCAGTTTTTCAGTATGTTAACTTGCTTGTTTTTATAAATGCCTGAATTGGGTTAGGACTTATACATATGTTAAGAGGTTGAGCTTGAATGATTATGTTCCTGTGATTGAATGGTCACATGATGGAATGTAGAATGATAAAATTGGTAGATGAACTATGAAGTTGAAGCATTGATAAACATGTCTTAATTTTGTTTTGTACTTTGGATTCTTTGAAGTTAGCTATGTTCATGAAAGTACAGAAATTTTTATTGTAGGACTTGCATTATTTTTGGTTGTACAACTTGGAATATTTGCATAATTTCAGTCTTGGTCAGTCTTGCATGTGAATTCCTTGTTCTTAGTTGTTTTCATGCTTGAGGGCAAGCATGGTTTAAGTGTGGGGGAATTTGATAAGTTCTAAATAAGTGTTTAATTTATATATTGGATGTACTTGATTTTGGAATAGAATGCTTCTTAATCGATGTTTCTAATGTAATTTTCCATAATTGTGCTTAGGAAAAGGAGCTGGATGCATTATATATGGATATAGAAGCTTTTTGGACGTGTTTGTAGCGGTCAAAGTTGACATCGTCATGTAGAAAAATGCCATTTAATTGCTACGCGGGTTTGACTAGGTTGATCAGGATGGAAGATATTTTTTCTGGGCTTTTGGAAGGAATTAGATTAAATATTAGCAGACTTTTTATTTTGTTGGAACTTATATTTCAGGCTTTTACCTTTTTATTCTTTTTGGGCCAGGTTTCCTTATCCAACAAGGAAAATAGGTTAGGGATTTTCTTATATAAATACCTCTTATTTGCACTTTGTGAGGTAGACAGCTTTTAGTAGACAGCTTTTTAGAGACAGCTTTTAGCAGACAATAGTAAATTTTCTCTTTATTCTTTGGGTGAAATTCATGGACAAGCTGTTCTAATTTTCTTTTCTAGTTGAGGATTAATCAAGATTTCGGTTCATCAATTCTGTGAGATCTAATTGTTTTATTCCTTTCATGTTATTTTGATATTTGCGTATTTACTATTTCAAAAATTAATATTGTTCTGTGATTGTTTAGTTTTGTTTACGGTTATTCAATTGCATGACAATAGGTAGCCAATTAGATTAATTTAATTAATCTAAAAATAGTGGTAACCAGGTTTTCTATGTAATTACGCAATCTAAATGAGCAATTACCGCGAGAGTATTGACTTTTAGAATCAGGTCTTTCTAGATTTTTATTGCTGCCTTTAGATAGATTTTGCAGGCATCTTCGGGGATTAGAACGTCTAATAGGTAAGGCGATAGCGGAAAAAATCGTAGGGGATTTAAACCGTTATCAACTCTGTAAGGAAAGATGAGGGTATTAGGCCGAACCAATAACCATAACTGATTTATCGAAATAGTTAAAAGTATTTTTGCATCTAGGATCGAATTTGTTGGCCGAAATTTCGATTGTTCCTTAGGCTAGATTTTATTCTCGTTGATTTTCTGATTTTACAGCCTTGCATTAATTTAGAATTGCATATTTTCGTCATTTTAATTTTTATTTACGTTTTTTTTATTTTCTGGCCAAGTTACATGCCCACGCAGCACGACTAGTGGCTGAACAGTTTTGTTTATTTTACTTGTTTTTGCATTTAAACCCTTTGTTTTGCTTGTGACTCGCTTGATTAATCTACTTGACATAATTAGCATATTCTAAATTTCTCCAATCTTTGTGGATTTGACACTTTTCTCACCGCGTACACAAATTAAAGTTGCAAGGTAAGAGATAGGAATTTATTTTTGGTGGTTTTGATGCCCATCAAAATTTAATGTAATTTTTTCAAAAAAAAATTTGCTTTTTCCTAAAAAAGCCAATCCAAACAGCAAAACCATAAGATAAGCACAACCATAAGATAAACATAGTCATAAATCATAAATCATAAAGCAAAAGTACCAATTAGCTAATAGATGTAAGTTTCAAAAAACACGGAAGTTATAAGGTTTACTTTAAAAGATAGGATGGTAAACACCTTTGGGCCCGTTTGGCTTTTTTTTTTTTCAAGTGAGAGGGGGTGCATATTTCACTTTTCTAATAGATGCAAATTTGATTGACTTTTAAAATAAAATTGAAACTTCGTTAAAAAGCTAAGCTTTTAAAAAAAAAAAAATTCTCAAGAAAATGATTTTTTAAAAATTTTGCTTTACCTCCTTGAGTTTTTGCTTAAATCCCAAAGTCCTCCATCAAATTTTAGTTTTACTCATTTTCCCCTATGGCTTCAAGTTTTGTCAAATTGTGCATTATGTTTAATGACAGTTTGTCATTTTCTACTTTATTGCTGCTAATTTTATTTTTATTTGGTTATAAATGTTTGTTTATTGTTGTAAAATCATTATTTTGTTTTGATTTTATACATATATCTGTATTTGCATTAAAAAAAGAATAGATTTCATTCTAAATTCAATATATATTTAATTTTCTCGTATAACACAAAAAACTGCTTTTTATTTTTTATTTTTACACTCTCAATAGTCAGTTAATTCCAACATATATCTATTAATTTAAGTAAAAAAGATTGAATTCTATTTGAAATGTATATAAATATGTTGAAAAAATAGATCAAATCATATCTAATATTTTCTCTTTAATCCCATGGATAAAAAAAAATTTGTCAATAGACTATTTTGTACATTTGTCATATTTTGAAATAAAATCTTCTGATTTTCAATTTGTTTGTAGATTCTTGTTGAACGATTTTACTAATTATCTTTATCTATTTTTCACTTTAACAAAATAAATAAATAAATAGATAAGACTTAAAAAAATGTAAATTGCTTATTGTTAACAAAAAAATTATGAATTAACTATTTTTTAATTTATTATAATTTGGAATTAAAACTTTTATAATCTGCAAAGTGATTGTCGATTTTTTTGGGTTGATAATTTTTTCAAATTATTTTATTTTTTTACTTTAGTAAATAAATACAAACTACTTTTCAATATAAGGCATTGTTTGGTAAAGTTTGATAACATAGGGAAATATGAGTGAAATTAAAATTTCAAGAAAGAGTTTGGAATTTAAGTTATAACTCATGGGAACATGGCATTTACCCAAATAAGCATATAAAGATCACTAATTTTGTGGAAATTAAGGTGAAAGATATGGTAATATGGCCAGATGACATGCCTATGTGACTTATTAAAACGACCTCAGTATTTGCCTTTTCCACGTTTTAGTCAATTACTATCTGCTGCATAATTTATCGGTCGCTTGTTCACTGCTCTGACTAAACAAGTGAATAACGTGCATGCAATCTTTCTTGAAGAAGCTACACAATAAAACTCAACGTACAGCAAGAAAAAAATTGCAAGAAGACTGCTAACTTGCTGGGACATATCATTATTGTAGAATTTTATTAACTTCTAATTAGGCAAACTTATATATGATAGAATTTTATGTATCATATATGGATCAGATCTGAATTTGTGAATATTAGCAGAGTGACTTTTTTTAAAAGCGCTTGTTTTTAATAACTTTTGGAAAATAGTTGAGAAGCTATAAATTTTAACTTCTATAAAAAACTCTATTTGAGATTTTTTTTCGGACATTTAACTTTTTTGGAAGGCAAATCAAACAGGAATTGCAAACTTAATGTAATTTTTTTAAGAAAAAAATTACTTTTTCCTAAAAAAGCCAATCCATGTAGCAAAACCATAAGATGAGCACAACAATAAGATAAACATAGTCACAAATCATAATGCAGAAGTACCAATTAGCTAATTAGATGCAAGTTTCAAAAAACACGAGAGTTACAAGGTACATTTTAAAAGATAGGATGGTAAGTACCTTTGGGCCCGTTTGGATTTTTTTTTTTTGGGGGGAAAAGGGGGGAGAGGGGTCCATATTTCACTTTTCTAATATAGGCAAGTGTGATTGACTTTTAAAATAAAATCAAAATCCCGTTAAAAAGCTAAACTTTAAAAACAAAAAAATTAAAATTCTCAAGAAAGTGATTTTTTTAAAAAAAATTGTTTTACCTCCATGAGTTTTTTGCTTAAACCCTCAAGTCCTCCATGAAATTTTAGTTTTACTCATTTTCCCCTATGGCTTCAAGTTTTGTCAAATAGTGCCTTCTGTTTAATGACAGTTTGCCACTTTCTACTTTATTGTGACTAATTTTATTTGTATTTGATTTTAAAAATGTTTGTTTGTTGTTGTAAAATCAATATCTTGTTTTGATTTTATACATGTATCTGTATTTGCATTTAAAAAAAAAAGAATAGATTTCATTCTAAATTCAATATTTATTTAATTTTCGCATAGAACACCAAAAATTGCTTTTTATTTTTTATTTTTGTACTCTCAAAAATTTGTTAATTCAAAAACATATGTATTAATTTAAGTAAAAAAGATTGAATTCTATTTGAAATGAATATAAATATGTTGAAAGAATAGATCAAATTGTATCTAATTTTTTCTCTTGAATCCAGTGGGTGAAAAAAAATTTGTCAATAGACTACTTTGTACATTTGTCATATTTTGGAACTAAAATCTTCTAATTTTCAATTTGTTTGTGGATTCTTGTTGAATGATTTTATCAAATTATCTTATTTATTTACACTTTAACAAAATAAATAAATAAATAGATAAGACATAAAAAGGTAAATAGCTTATAGTTAACAAAAATTATGAATAAACTATTTTTTAATTTTTTAAAATTTTGA
Organism: Cordia subcordata; assembly: GCA_028554755.1. NCBI lineage: Eukaryota > Viridiplantae > Streptophyta > Magnoliopsida > Boraginales > Cordiaceae > Cordia > Cordia subcordata. The sequence goes on from JAPTOF010000020.1 coordinate 6,723,099, forward strand.
ATTAAAACTTTTATAATCTGCAAAGTGATTGTAGATTTTTTTGGTTGAATAATTTTATCAAATTATTTTATTTTTTAATTTAATAAATAAATACAAACTACTTTTCAATATAAGACTTCGTTTGGTAAAGATTGATACCTAGGGAAATATGGGTAAAATTGAAATTTCATGAGAGAGTTTGGAATTTAAGTTACAACACATGGTAATATGGCATTTACCCAAATAAACATATAAAGATCACTAATTTTGAGGAAATAAGGTGAAAGATATGGTAATATGGCCAGATGACATGCCTGTGTCACTTATTAAATCGACCGACGTATTTTGCCTTTTCCATGCTTTAGTCAATTATTAACTGCTGCATAATTTATCGGTCAACTGCTTTGACTGAACCATTGAGGAAATAAGGTGAAAGATATGGTAATATGGCCAGATGACATGCCTGTGTCACTTATTAAATCGACCTACGTATTTAGCCTTTTCCATGCTTTAGTCAATTATTAACTGCTGCATAATTTATCGGTCAACTGCTTGTTCACTGCTTTGACTGAACCATTGAATAACGTGCATACAATCTTTCTTAATGAAGCTAGACAGGAAAACTCAACGTATAGCAAGAAAAAGAATTGCAAGAAGACTTTTAACTAGCAGGGACATATCATTATTATGAAATTTTATCAACTTCTAATTAGGCAAACTTATATATGGTAGAATTTTATGTATCATATATGGATCATATCTGAATTTGTGAATATTTGCTGCTATTTTAGGGCCTTTCTGGAGTGACTTTTTTTAAAAGCGCTTTTTTTAATAGTTTTTGAAAAATAGTTTTTTTTTTCATAAGCTAAAAATTCTGACTTTTTAAAAAAATTGTACTTGAGTTTTTTTTTATTAGAGATTCAGTTTTTTTAAAAGTCAAATTAAATAATTATTGCAAATTTAATATATTGTTTTCAGAAAAAAAGTATTTTTTTTCAAAAAAAAATATTTTTTTTTCCGAAAAAAGCCAATCCAAAGAACAAAAGCATAAGATAAGCACAACCATAAGATAAACATAACATAAATCATAAAGCAAAAGTACCAAGTAGCTAATAGATGGAAGTTTCAAAAAAAACACCAGAGTTATAAGGTACATTTTTTAAAAGATAGGATGGTAAGTACCCTTGGGCCTGATTGGATTTTTTTTTTTTTGGGGAGTAGATGCAAGTTTGACTACTTTTAAAATTAAATCGAAACTCTGTCAAAAAGCTAAACTTTAAAAACAAAAAATTTAAAATTCACAGGAAAGTGATTTTTTAAAAATTTTGCCTTACCTCCATGAGTTTTTGTTAAATCCCAAAGTCCTCCATGAAATTTTAGTTTTTCTCATTTTCCCCTATGGCTTCAAGTTTTGAACGTTTAATTACAGTTTGTCATTTTCTACTTTATTGTTGCTAATTTTATTTTTATTTGATTTTATAAATGTTTGTTTTTTGTAGTAAAATCATTATTTTGTTTTGTTTTTATACATGTATCTGTATTTGCATTAAAAAAAGAATATATTTCATTCTAAATTCAATATTTATTTAATTTTCACTTATAACACAATTAATTGCTTTTTATTTTTTATTTTTTATACTCTCAAAAGTTAGTTAATTCCAAAATATATGTATTAATTTAAGTAGAAAAGATTGAATTCTATTTGAAATGTTTATAAATATGTCGAAAAAATAGATCAAATCGTATCTAATATTTTCTCTTTAATCTCGTGGGTTAAAAAAAAATGTCAATAGACTATTTTGTTCATTTGTCATAGTTTGAAACCAAAATCTTCTGATTTTCAATTTGTTTGTATATTCTTGTTGAATGATTTTACTAAATTATCTTATCTATTTTTCACTTTAACAAAATAAATAAATAAATAGATAAGACTTAAAAAAAGTAAATTGCTTATTGTTAACAAAAAATTATGAATAAACTATTTTTTAATTTTTTGTAATTTAGCATTAAAACTTTTACAATTTGCAAAGTGATTGTATATTTTTTTGGTTAAATAACTTTATCAAATTATTTATTTTTTGCTTTAATAAATAAATACAAACTACTTTTCAATATAAGGCTTTGTTTGTAAAGTTTGATACCATAGGGAAATATGGATGAAATTAAAATTTCATGAGAGAGTTTGGAATTTAAGTTATAACTCATGGGAATATGGTATTTACCCAAATATGCATAAAAAAGATCACTAATTTTGAGGAAACTAAGGTGAAAGATATGGTAATATGGCCAGATGACATGCCTATGTGACTTATTAAAACTACCTAAGTATTTTGCTTATTGCATGCTTTAATCAATTACTATCTGCTGCACAATTTATCGGTCAATTGCTTGTTCATTGCTTTGACTAAACAATTGAATAACGTGCATGCTATCTTTCTTGATGAAGCTACTCAAGAAAACTCAATGTACAGCATGAAAAAAATTGCAAGAAGACTTCTAACTTGCAGGGACATATCATTATTGTAGAATTTTATTAACTTCTTTTTATGTATCATATATGGATCATATCTGAATTTGGAGCACAGCTATTTTAGGGCCCTTCTAGAGTGACTTTTTTTAAAAGTGTTTTTTTTTTAATAACTTTTGGAAAATAGCTAAGAAGCTAAAAATTCTTACATTTAAAAAAAACTGTATTTGAGTTTTTTTTTCCAGATATTTATCTTTTTTGGAAGCCAAATAAAAAATTTATTACAAATTTAATGTAATTTTTCAAAATAAAAATTACTTTTTCCTAAAAAAGCCAATCTAAATAGCAAAACCATAAGATAAGCACAACCATAAGATAAACATAGTCATAAATCATAAAGCAAAAGTACCAATTAGCTAATAGATGTAAGTTTCAAAAAACACATGAAAGTCATAAGGGACATTTTAAAAGATAGAATGGTAAATACCTTTGGGCCCATTTGGTTTTTTTTTTTTCAAGCGAGGGGGGGGCGCATGTTTCACTTTTCTAATAGATGCAAGTCTGATTGACTTTTAAAATAAAATGGAAACTTTGTTAAAAAGCTAAACTTTAAAAACAAAAAAATTAAAATTCTTAAGAAAGTGATATTTAAAAATTTTGCTTTGCTTTCATGAGTTTTTGCTTAAATCCCAAAGTCCTCCTGAAATTTTAGTTTTTCTCATTTTCCCCTATGGTTTCAAGTTTTGTCAAATTGTGCCTTATGTTTAATGACAGTTTGTCACTTTCTACTTTATTGCTACTAATTTTATTTTTGTTTCATTATAAATGTTTGTTTGTTGTTGTAAAATCATTATTTTGTTTTGATTTTATAAAAAAGAATAGATTTCATTCTAAATTCAATATATATTTAATTTTCTCGTATAACACAAAAAACTACTTTTTATTTTTTATTTTTACACTCTCAATAGTCAATTAATTCCAAAATATATGTATTAATTTAAGTAAAAAAGATTGAATTCTATTTGAAATGTATATAAATATGTTGAAAAAATAGAAAAAATCGTATCTAATATTTCTCTTTAATCCCGTGGATTGAAAAATTTTTGTCAATAGACTATTTTGTACATGTGTCATATTTTGAAACTAAAATCTTCTGATTTTCAATTTGTTTGTAGATTCTTGTTGAATGATTTTACTAAATTATCTTATCTATTTTTCACTTTAATGAAATAAATAAATAAATAGAGAAGACATAAAAAAGTAAATAAATAAATAGAGAAGACATAAAAAAGAAAATAGCTTATTGTTAACAAAAAAAATTACGAATAAACTATTTTTTAATTTTTTGTAATTTGGAATTAAAACTTTTATAATCTGCAAAGTGATTGTAGATTTTTTTGGTTGAATAACTTTATCATGTTATTTTATTTTTTACTTTAATAAATAAATACAAACTACTTTTCAATAAGGCTATGTTTGGTAAAGTTTGATACCATAGGGAAATACGGGTAAAATTATAATTTCCCGAGAGAGTTTGGAATTTAAGTTATAACTCATGAGAGCATGACATTTACCCAAATAAGCATATAAAGATCATTAATTTTGAGGAAATTAAGGTGAAAGATATGGTAATATGGTCAGATGACATGCCTATGTGACTTAGGCCTGTTTGGAATAGTCTTATTTGGATTCTGAAATCTGATAGGTATTCTATCTAATAAGTATCTTATAAGAAACAAGTGTTTGATGTAATAAGACTATTTGGTCTAGAAGTTTTATTAACTTAATATGAAATAGTAAAATAAGTTGAATTAACCAAAATGCCCTAAAATATCTAATAATAGAATTGATTGATGTACGACTATTATAAATTTAATCTAAAATTATTAATATAACCTATTTTGACAAAAAATAATCCTTTTGTGTCATCATATATGTTACTATAACGTAACTAATTATAAAATTAAAATTCAAAGAAGTATTAAATAAATTAAAAAAACTTCAAAAGTGACAACAAATATCTTATTACAAAATTATAAAAGTTTATAAAGCACCGCTCTGCTTTGCCAAACATTATAATAAACATAGTGATCCATTTACAGTACAATTTCCTTCCTTTGCCAAATGTCATAGCAAATGTTGTTGCGAATTTGATCCATCTCCCCCTGGTTCATATTATTACTAGCACTTGTGATGTTTGTACTTTCTCAATGAACAACGTTATTATTTTGAGCCACCACTTCTTCAAAAAAGCTTTTAACTCTTACTCGACACTCCAACTCCACAGAGCACTAATGAACTTCATCTCCCTTTTATAATTAGAATAAGGCAAATAAAAAGCACAAAAGGCGGTGAAAATTGTGTTATTCCAGCAGCCACTGCAAGAAGTCTTGAAAAAATTCTTCTTCCTCCCCAGTGAAGCAGCAAATAGTTCTCACTATCTTGATGCATAAGAACTTTGCCTCTAAAACAATTTCCTCCTCGCTTGATAACCCATAAACCCACTTTCCTCTTTTCTTTTTAATTTTCTCTTCCATTAGCCATAACCCATAAACCCAAAAGAAAGCAACCCCTCGGACACATGCAGTTTAGTAGAGAAAAAAGAAGATGAGGAAAAAAAAATTAATACATATCAGACAAAAGCAGCAGACCCATTTTTCTTTCCTTCTTCCCCTTTCTCGTCAACCCCAAATCTTCCAAAATGTGCATCAGAAAAAAAAAAAAAAAACTAAAAGTATTCTCTTTTGGTGCCTAATATTTGATCAAAAGAAAGCTCATCCCAAGTGAAATGATCTAATAAATAAAGGCAATTTTTTTTTCATATTTCAGAACATAAGAAAAAGAGGTGTAAGAAGATTTTGGGGGAAAAAAAATTGGTCGTCATGGTGATTAGAAGATGACACAACACTGCAGTGGTGAGCTTGATCCCTCCTTCTTCTTCTTCTTCTTCTTCTTTAAGCTTGGTTGTAGTAGTTCAATGAGAGTGCTGTGTTTGAGAAAAGGGAGCTAGGGATTTTTTTTCGTCATTGGAGTCTTGAGAACATCAAATGAAGAGGGAGAGGGCAACATTGGTATTAATGTAAAAACATGAGGGTATTGATGGAAAGCAAAGTTTCATTAAACATTTCAAAAATTCCAAGTGTGTCCCAAACAAAATATAAGATGAATTGGCCTTGCTTAAATTTTGACACTACAAATAAGTTGTCTTAAAATAAATATATTATCATAAGCCCAAAATAAACATGCTTTTTGACATAAGATATGAAATAAGATAAAATGTTTATGTTAAAATGACTTGAGTATTTTGCCTTTTCCATGCTTTAGTCAATTACTATCTGCTGCATGATTTATCGGTCAACTGCTTGTTCACTGTTTTGACTAAACAATTGAATAACGTGCTTGCAATCTTTCTTGACGAAGCTACCCAAGAAAACGTACAGCAAAAAAAAAAAAAATTGCAAGACTGCTAACTTGCTGGGACATATCATTATTGTAGAATTTTATTAACTTGTAATTAGGAAAACTTATACATGATAGAATTTTATGTATCATATATGGATCATATCTGAATTTGTGAATATTAGCATGTCTATTTTAGGGCCATTCTGGAGTGGCTTTTTCAAAAAGTATTTTTTTAAACAGCTTTTGGGACATAGTTTTTTTTAAGAGCTAAAAATTTTGGCTTTTAAATAAAGCTGTATTTTGTGCTTTTTTCATATATTCAGTTTTTTTGAAAGTCAAATCAAATAGTTATTACAAATTTAATGTAATTCTTTTAGGAAAAAAAGGTACCTTTTCCTAAAAAAACCAATCCAAACAGCAAAACCATAAGATATGCACAACCATAAGATAAGCATAGTCATAAATCATAAAGCAAAAGTACCAAATAGCTAATAGATGCAAGTTTCAAAAAACACACAAGAGTTAAAAGAAGGATGTTAACATGGTCTTGACTAAAGATGCCCCTAAATCAATCAATTATTAAGAGAAGAACAAATATATAAATATATATATGTATATACATATAAATATATATGTATTTATATGTATATATATATACACATATATGTATATGTGTAAGTCATACTATATAATAGTTAGTGTTACTATGATCAATCACTTTTCCTTCAATAACATGTTTAATATTTTTAGAAAAAATGATAACACTGTCAAAAATAGTAGGAAGGAAGAATATGATATTCCTCAGAATTTGGATTTGTTAAATAAATGGACAATTCCTAAAATTGAACCTAGGATGATATATTCTTTTGGTACTTTTGAGAAATTAGGTCTCAAAGAAATTGTGAAGACCTGTGAAGAATCAGTTCCTATTTATAATGATGAACTGACTATCAGATTGTTATCACAAGATGATATTGATGCATACACATCATCATATAAGTTCTTGCATATAGGACTTGTACAGGTTGCTTTCAAGCCTTTAATCTTATCTGGTTTGCCAGAAACATTTTTGGCTGTATTACGTGATGCACGTAATTTGAATTGAAAACAATCTCTGGTTGGAATCATGGAATCTAGTTTAGCACATGGTTCAATTTATTTTAATGCTTATCCTAATTTGCAATTATCTTTGTCTGATATGAATATTCTTGATGCGTTAACTTTATATGTGAAGACGGATGGATATAATTATGTCCTAGGTACGGAAGTTATATGTATCTGTTATAGGGTTTATTTTAAACCTTTATATACTTTGAATCCTAGATGTAGGTTGATGAATACAAATCAACAAGAAACAATATTGTTTGAATCTAATTTTAGTAGATCTAAAATAACTACTAGAAGATCTATAAAATGGGATGAAATAAATTTTCCTGAAACTTGGTTAGCGGAAAGTATAGTTCCAGCACAACCTATAATAAATGAAGATTTGGTGGATGCAATTCAAACATCTACTAGTGATATTCAGATCCAATTTCATAGGAAGAGTACTGGATCTAATTCATTAGGTTTAGGAACATCTAGAATACCTAGATCTATTTCTACCCATTCTTATATTTCATCTATGGATTATAGAGTAGAGTTACCCAATACAGTAGGTAGTTCTAGTTCTAAATCTTTAGATCAAGAGACTTTAGGCAAGAGAGTCCAAGGTCTTAGAATAAATGAAGAAAATATAGTTCAAGGTATTTATAATAATACTAAACAAAATAATTTTGAACCAGAAATAACTGAGTTAGAAGTTAATTTCCCAGTTTAATGGATAATAAAATCAAAATTGATTTCAGTCCAGGAAGCCCAGCTAGGAAACAAATACAAGCTGAGTTTAATAAACCAATTTTCCAATCATTTAGGGAATGGTTTGCTAGAAATATCCCTAGAGAAGAGAGAGATATCCTTCAAAACCAGTTCTATGATTATTTATAACAAATAAATCAAATTAGGGATTTTATTCCTTGGTTTTTTGATAATTATTTAAGACAATGTATTAATGTCTTAGAAAGAATGTGGAAATTAAAAAATGGTGAGGAGATAGAATCTATTTATCCAGCAACCACACAACCTATCTTAATGGAAAAAGATAGAGTTAGGTTATATGCCAATGCTTTCTTTAATATGCAAGAAAATGAAATCTTGCAGGCCACAACAAAACAAATTAATGATGTGGTAAAACAAAATAATTTTACTAATCTTTGTTTAGTAGCCTTAGGAGAACAGATAATGATTCTTAATAATAGGATGCTAAATATGTATATGGAAATTGAACAGATTAGGAAAAATATCAGGGAATATAAACTTGAGAAAGGTGAGAATTCGGAGATAAATACTAATCCTATTCAACCTCCACTAGAAATAAAAAATTTTATTTTGGAACTAATAAGTGAATTTGGTAAACTTTTGGATGATAAATTCAAAACATTAAAAATTAATGTTATTACCACAAATGATGTACCAGATTTAGTTGGTCACATAAGACAACAACAAATAGTTGATGATAGTTTAAATAAACTCAGGGCATACAATAGTAAGTTTGCTAAGAAACTTGTAGGTTAGAAATTTTATTATCCCAGACCTAGTCCTCAAGATATATTATTAGAGGAACCATCCCAGGATCAGTTTTACTATCATGGTAAGACCATATATGAATGGAATATTGATGGGATGACAGAACAATAGATTTATAATACAATCCATAGGATGATGACGTATTCTACAATATGTAAGCAAAACAACAATACAGATAAGAATATTGCTTTAATGATAATAGCATGTTTTACTGGTCAATTAAAAGGATGGTGGGATAATTATCTTCAACAATCAGGAAGAGATACCATACTCAATTCAGTAAAACAAGAAGATGGTCAATCTAAGCCAGATGCCGTGTATATCTTGACCATTAATATTTGTGAACATTTCACAGGAAGGTTTACAACTAATGTTGAGAATATTAGGTCACTTTTAAGTGCCCTACTTTAACCTCATTTACGTGATATAAGGATGTATTCCTTAGTCGCGTTATGGAATTACCAGATGCGAGTCAGTCCCATTGGAAATCTATGTTCATAGATGGACTTCCACATTTATTTGCTGAAAGAGTCAGGAAAACTCTTCGGGTAGGAGTGTTAGCCATATATTACAGCAATCTAAGTTATGGCACTATAATTGGTAAATGTATCCAAGAAGGTTTAGCTTTATGTAATGAAATTAAGTTGAACCAACAAATTAAAAAACAAAATCTCACAGAAAAGAAACAATTAGGTTATTTCTGTGATCAGTTTGGTATAGATATGCCATAGACTAGTAAGGCTAATAGGAAGACCTTACCAAAAATAGAAAAATTTAGATCCCCTAGTTACCAAAAGAAAATAGCAACTAGGAGAGAAAGAAAACAAAAGAAATTAGAGGAAAAGAAAAAAAGTGGTTATAAGAAATCACATAGAAAGAATATACCGACTTGTTATAAATGTGAGAAAGTTGGTCATTATGCCCATAAATGTTGGACTAAGAAAAAAACTTAAGCAACTTAATATTGATGACGAGCATAAGGATAATCTTAGGAAGCTAATGCTCAATTTAGATTCAGATTTACAATCCACTTCTGAGTCTGAAGTCACACAATCCTCTCAATCTTCAGAGGATCTTTATCACCTTCATAATCAATATACTGAATCAGAATTTGTTTCATCTTCAGATAAAGGTAAGGAACCTAATAAAGGTTGTTAGATGTGTGTTAATAAAATACAGAGTGAGGAAGAGAATAATTATTATAAAATTCTTTCTCAATTCCAAGAATTTCAAGTTAATGTGTTGACAAATGATAATATTATTGAACTCTTAAAAATAATTAAGGATTCAAATATAAGGGATAAGATTTTAGATTCTCTAGGAAAACATAAAGAACTAGAAGAATCTATAGAAATTCCTTCTAGAGATTTTGTACCTTATACTCTTAAGGAAGTTAGGAGAAGGTTAGAAGATAGATATACAAAATCTTCGTCTAGCACAACTGTTCAGGATCTTCAAATAGAAGTAGATAATCTGAAAAAAGAAATAAAGATTTTAACTCAAGAAAATATGTTGATTAAGAATCAAATAGGAATCTTAACTCACAGAAATGATATTATAGATAAACGAAAAACCATAGTCCAGGATAATACAGGACAAGGAAGTACCTTAGAATTAGAACCATTTTTAGGAAAAATGGAGTTTATAACTTCACAAAAATGGTTAGTTGAAATTACCTTATTAATCCAGGGAGATTATAAGAAAAATATGATTGCTCTTCTAGATAGTGGAGCAAATTTAAATTGTATTCCGGAAGGATTAATTCCTACAAAATATTTTGAAAAAAACCACACGTTCATTAAGTTCAGCAAGTGGTAATAAAATGGAGATACTATATAAATTATCTCATGCATATATTTGTCATGATAAACAATGTATTCCAACTAGTTTTGTTTTAGTTAGGAATATGACAAATCAGGTCATTTTAGGCACCCATTTCCTTTATAAGAACTTATAAAAGAGATTACTACTCAAGGTATAATAGGTAGTTTTGAAGGAACAGAAATAACATTTAAATTTATTAGGGATCCAGTTACTAGGATGCTTAATGAAATAGTAGATTTAATAAAGGCTAAGGGAAATCAATTAAATTACCTTAGGCAAGAAATATCAACCTTAACAACAAAAGATAGGTTGAGTGATCCAAAACTTCAGGATAAAATAAGATTGATAATAAATCAATTTTCGTCAGATATTTGTGCTGACCATCCTAATGCTTTTTGGGATAGGAAAAAACATATTGTTAGTTTACCGTATATTGATGGTTTTGATGAAAAGGATATTCCCACTAGATTTAGACCATGTCAGCTGAATCAGGAATATCTAGAATTTTGTAAGAAGGAAATAGATAATCTTCTGAATAAGGGATTAATTAGGAAATCTCATTCACCTTGGAATTGTACAGGGTTTTATGTTAATAAACATGCAGAAAAGGAGCGTGGAGTTCCTAGATTAGTAACTAATTATAAGCCACTTAATAAGGTTTTAAAGTGGATTAGGTACCCTATTCCTAATAAAAAGGATTTACTTGATAGAGTTCATGATGCATGTATATTTTCTAAATTTGATATGAAGTCAGGATACTATTAAATACAGGTAGTTGAAGAATATAAGTACAAGACTGCATTTGTAGTACCTATAGGGCATTTTGAATGGAATGTTATGCCATTTGGATTGAAAAATACACCTTCTGAATTCTAAAATATTATGAATGATATATTCATACCTTATAGTGATTTTATGGTTGTTTATATTGATGATGTCTTGGTATTTTCAAAAGACATTGAAACCCATTTTAAGCATTTGGATATTTTCAAAAAATTGATTATTCAAAATGGGTTGGTTGTATCTAAACCAAAGATGCAAATATTTCAATCTAAGATTAGATTTTTAGGACATTTTATTGAAGATGGGAAAATAATTCCTATTGATAGAAGTATAGAATTTGCTTCTACGTTTCCTTATATGATTACTGATAAAAATCAATTGCAGAGATTCTTAGGTAGTTTGAATTATTTTTTACCTTATTATAAGAATCTTGCCAGGGATACAACTATTTTATATGATAGGCTTAAAAAATCCCCTCAAGAATGGTCAGATAAACATACAGAAGCAGTTAGGTTAATAAAATCAAAAGTTAAACAATTGCCTTGTTTAATGCTCGCGAATCCAACATGGTATAAAATTGTTGAGACAGATGCTTCTGATATTGGTTTTGGTGGTGTTTTGAAATAGGTTCACCCCATATCTAAACAAGAATATCTTGTTTGATATCACTCAGGCAAATGGAGTTCGAGTCAGCAAAATTATGCTACTATTGCTAAGGAAATATTAGCAATTGTCAAATGTATTTTGAAATTTCAAGATGATCTTCTTAACCAAAAGTTTAAAAAAAAAAACTAATTGTCAAGCTACAAAATATATGTTTAATAAGGATTTCAAACATGATGTTTCCAAGCAAATGTTTGCAAGGTGGTAGGCTAATTTAGCCCCATTTGATTTTGAAATCCAATATATTCAGGGAAATAATAATACTTTACCTGATTTTCTAGCCCGTGAATTTTTGCAGAATGCAACCCCCTGATAGGGGAGGAAGACACAAGGGTAGGGGGAAATATGCCCAATCAAACTACCCTGGAAATCAAGGCCATGGAAAATATGTCCAACAATATGGTCGTGGTAGGGGAAATAAGGCCCCAGATTACCACTATGTAAATAAGGCGTTGGAATTGGCTGTGGAAGAGGCTGAACACTAGAGAAATATGCTTCGGGCTGAAAAGTTTGATCTCTGATTACCACAACCAAATTCTCCTGTTTATGTGGAATTAATAAAATTCCTTAATGATCAGGAGAGAAAAGTTGCAAAAAAGAATAAGCCTTCTTTTGCCTCAGCTCTGAATAATACGGAGCAAGATGATTCCTTGCAATATTCACAAGGTAATCAACAGGAAATAATCCTGTATTTGTCACAAAGGGATCTTGTATATAAATAGGAACTTTGGATACTCATGCAAAAATATCTTGATGAGTTTTCCTTTCCGACTCAGTCATATAAGACTCGACACTATTATGAGAATATACTCATAAAGACATTATTTGCTGAGTTTGAGCATTTCAAGAAGAATGGTAAGGCAGATATGATGTCAAGAGATATTGCTTATAGCAAAATCTCTATCAAAAGCATAATAAATGCTGATCAGTGGGGATTAAGTACTCACAAGCTGAGGGAATATAGTTCTTTCAATTTGAAGACCCCAATGCAATATTCATATTGGGATTATGTGGATGCTTTTACGAAGGTATTTTACTTCGAGAATGAGCAGCGAAAGCATTCATGGTTCATGAAGATTGCTGCTGATGTTCTTGATAGAGAAATTCCATCATGGTTTATAATTTGGTGGAATTATTTTGGTCCAAATCCAACAATATTACCGGAGCCATTCAAATGATTATATACAGAATGGTTGGAGTGTTCGCCAAGGGTCGCAAATCTTGAAGACCAACAACAATATGTTGAAGGTACGATGTCAATGTATTTCTTTCTGGAATTCTCAATACCATGGATTGTTAGGTGGATTCTAGAGGTGGGACAAACACAACAACAACATATCCCATGCTTGAAGAGATCATTCTTCACAAAGTTCTGGCACAAAATGGTCCAGAAAGATCCTAGCTCAAATCAATTATTTGCTCAGGATCAAATCAAAGAAATTGAAGACATTATTTCTCAATATAAAGAGGAATTGAGAGAGAAGAATAATAAGATAATTGAAGATTCTCCAAAATCATCATTTGAACAATTTGCAATCAAGTTACAGCGGGAGAATCCAAATATTTCATCACAACAGATCATGGTTGCAGATATGAACCAGATCAAGGAGGAGACGTTGCAGTTCACTCAAAAAGGTGAATCCTCATCACCATCGGAGATGTCAATGGAGGCGTCGCAACAGGGCAGCAGATATTTTTGCCTTGCAGGACAATCGCAGGATCCAGAGGAAGAAGGAGACTATTCTCTGGAAGACGTGTTTGAATCAGTTAAGGACGCGTTGCAAGGTCCATTGCAGATAAGGCCACGACAGGAAGAATCTTCCGGTCCACCTCAACAGGATAAAGATAGGGTAGGTGGAAAGTAGATTTGTCATTTAGGACAAATCATGTTACCTTTCTACTGTAGATAAATAGTAAGGTCTACTTTTTATTGTTATAAATAGTGTCTGTAATTATTATTCCCGAATTCCAAATATTTGAAGTCCGTGGAAAACCATTTTGAATTTTTGTTTCATGTCTGAGCACCTAATTGTCTATAAAAGCATGACTCAGCATTAGAGTTAGGAATCAAGTTTTAAAGTTTTCATTTTCTTTCTTATTGTAAATTTTGAAAGTTTTAATAATATTCTGAGAGTTTCAATCGAAGGTGTTGTTATTTTTATTTTTCTATTTTATTTTTATTTGTGTTGTTGGATTGGCCTAATAGAAGGCTAAATCCTTAATGGATCATAATAACACTATACTATTATAGAGCATGCCTTAGGCCATCTTAGACCTTGAGAATAACCCTCAAATACTCCAAAGACATTGTTAAGGTCTTAAGGTTAAGATATGTATCAGGTAGCCTCTGAGATGATGGTAGGAAATATATGGCCAGGTTCTCATGGAACTTTGGTGCCCATTTCTGCCGTTTTGAAATTTGTTCGCGCTCTTGTGGGATGTTTTGAGTTTCAGCAGGAATTTGGAAATATATTAAGGTAACATCCATGTATCTCTCCTTCCCAGCTAATCTGAGACATAGCCCAAGCTTAAGAACTCATCCATGTTCGTGGACTGTTGTCTATTTGCAGTCTTATTCCCTGGACCACAGTTGGTATTAGAGCCGAGTAAGCCTGTAAAAGATTCCTCCGCCCAAGAAGGAGGGTGGGCAATCCATGGGGGGTTCTCACAGCATGACCTGTGACGAAGTGTTGGCTCTTACTCCCAGGTTATCCCGAAGACCAGGGATTGGGTCCTGGCGCTTGGGTTGCAGTGTCGAGAGGCCTGTGTAAAAGGCGGCTCTGAGATATCTTGGTTGTCATGGCCCCCACGCAGAGCTACTGTGATATATATATGTATATATACATATACATATATGTATATGTACGTATATATTTTTTAAAAAAATATGGAAAGAGATGACAAAAGCTCTTTTTACTTACAAAAACCTAGAGTTGTTTCTTAAAAGTTCTTTCAATCAGTTACTTGGATTTTTGTTAACAAGTTTTCATTTAGATAGCACGTCTAACCATCTAGACTTTTAAGTTGATTCTTGGTATGATTTGTTATAAAATAACTACAAAATTGAACAAGAGAAATAAAGAGTTAAATAAGAAAAATAAAGAGAATATAAATAATAAGAGGATATATAAAAGAGAGAAGATGAGAGAATATTTTATTGCTTGTCTTGATAGTTGGTATAACTTTATAATATAGAAATCATTATTTATAGGGACAATACAAGAGTAGTTAGAGAGAGTTAGAATTTACATGGAGTTAAAATATATAAGCCCATCTAACATTATCTCGTAAGAGTCCAGACAATTATGAACCATATCTAGAATTTAGATTTTAGATAACAATAAACTAGCCCTAATATGCATATATCCAGAATAATTAATAATTTCATAACATGATTCTCTTTATTGTCTTATTTTTATTTCCTTACTTCATTTAATCTTTTGGTCCAACCCTTATCCATCTCATGAACATATATATAATTAGGCTTTCAAGAAAACTTTTTACACAATATTCAATGATATGAGAAAAAAATAACGATAGATTTAAGAATGACATCACAAAGTACAGGTATATACGTACACATGCACTTTTAAACTTGGAAAATGATTCCAAACTTTTTAATATATTTCCTAGTTTTATAAAAGAGAAAATATATGAAAGCTATTGACAAGTAAACATATTTTTTTAATTTTAATTTATAGTATAGAAACCTGTTCTAAATTTTTAATTGTTAATCGCATTTGTAATTATTTTATGAATTTTTTTTACAAAAAATAATAAATCTAATTTTATTAAAAAAACTAAAGTTAAAAAATGACCAACTTCTTGTAAAAATTTTGAAAAAGCTGTTTGGAGATGGCTAAGGGCTTGTTTGGATTGGATTTTTTCAAAAGTGTTTTTTTTAATAGCTTTTGAAAAACAATTTTTTTTTTAGAAGCTGAAAATTCTAGCTTCTAAAAAAAGCTGTATTTGAGCTTTTTTTTAAAAGTTTTAACTTCTTTAGAAGCTAAATCAAATAATTATTATAAATTTAATGTAACTTTTTTCAAAAAAATTATTTTTTCCTAAAAAAAATGCCAATCCTAAGTAATAAGAGTTCTCCTTTTCTTCTTGTCAGAAGACATATATAAAAGACAAAGGGTGGGAGCGGAACCAGGTGACATGAGGGCCCCAAGTCCCCTCACGCCTTAAGAAGGTATATATTAGTAGGGGTGGAAATCGGATCAGATTTTCAGATAATCGGGTTTTTTGGGTTTCAGGTGGGAAAAAACTAGCCGATTTGGTAATTAAATAGTAATCATTCGGCTGGATATCGGATTTTTCGGATGCCGGGTTTTTCGGATTCGAATATTTGGATACCTGACATTTCTATGAAATTAAAAAATACAAAATTGTTTACTATTTTTTTTTTGCGGTAAGTTAGCAAATACATTCATTGATAGTTAAACTAATTACGTCCATGTATACAAATAACACAATGGTCAAAACTAAGCATCGGCTCCAATAAACAAGAGATGTCGGGTATACAATAAACTAAGTATCGGCTCCAATAAAAGAAAAGAGATTGTTCAAAATGATAATATATAAATCAACTCTTTTTAAAATATAAAGACATTTTCATCATAACTATGAACCAAACAAAAAGGAAAAATTAATAAATATTAACTATACAAATATATTTCCACATTTATCTAACTTAAACATAACAAATATTTATGCTAAATTAATGTTATATTTTGTTAATTCTAATTATATTATTCAATTCAGTTGTCTAACTTATTTACAAATAGTTTAATTATGTTATTTAACTTCTCATTACTTTTGTAGAATACCTTTTTTTTCTCTTTTTTTAATTGTACATTTTAATATTAATACATTATATAAAATGTGTGTTTATATATATGTTATATTAGAATATTATGGTGAATGATTTACCATGGGATGGTGTGTGTGTGTGTGTATTTTTTTGGATTTTTCGGATCGAGTTTGGGTAGGAAAAAACTACCCGATCTACTACTTGATATCCGCTGATTTTTTCAGATATTGGATTCGAAATTTTTGCATTTTTTCCATCCGATCACGTTTGGGTCTGGGTTTGGGTTTGGATCCCCGATCCAAATTTCCACCCCTATATATTAGTTTGTATAAATTTTTTTGAAAAATCTTTTCTGTGACCCTCTTTAATTTTTTCTCCTTTTTCTCGTTTGAAAATTTTCTTGTAGTGATTTTTCAATATAAACTTTCTAATTAGATAAATATTTTATTGATCAAATTTTGTAATAATTAAATAATTTTGAAAAATAAATTTTAATAATACTTCATTTATTTATTTTGTTCACTAGGTATTTAGAGTTTTTTGTTGCATGATATTATAAATTTAAGAAAGTTCATAAATTTTATGGAGTTTTTCACAAAAAATTTATTTATTTATAGAATTTCTTCAAATGTAATTTTTTTAGTTAGATAAATTCATAAATGAGGGAAGAACTTAATTTTGATTGATCAAATCAATAAATTTTACTTTACATAATCTTGTAGTATTGTTTTACACTAATTTATACTTCAAATCTATCTATTATACTACAGTTATCACTGCATCCATTTTCTTTATTGCCCATTTTTTGCTACTTATAAATTATGTCATGTTTCAGCATTATCATCCGTTGGATTAATCCTTATCAATGGCCTAGAATTTGGCCCCAATTTTGTTCCCTACTTGTTGTGTTTCCATCATTTTGACTTCAATTACAATTTCTTTCCGTTTCCAGTTACCATATCAGTAGTTACTTTTCATGATAATGGGAGACGATTGCTACATTATTGAATATTAAACGAACATTAATGGCGTAAAAATTTATTTTCTGAAGCCACCTTCTTCATTTTTATTTGAACCAAATGATGAAAAAAGAACAATTTTTGTTTTTGATATCAAGTTTTGCTTGACCCAATCGGGATGCGTATCCCAACCTTGGCCAAATGCTATGCAAAGCACAGAATTTTCTTACAATAGGTACCACATAAATTATATCAATTATTCTTTCATTATACTTCCAGTAGCAAGAGTAATTTACTAATTTTCACTGTACTTGTAATTTTTTTAAAACCAAGTTTAACACATAAACAAAAGTCAAGTTTGCGTTTTATCTAAAACTTTTCCAAGCTTATGCTGAAATCGTTGGTTGTGTCTGTGTGAGAGAGAATTTTTGTTTTTTATTAATTGTTATGCATATGTTTGATAAAAAATAAAAAATAAAAAATGAATGAGTAAAGTAAGGGTATTAATGTCCTTTTTGCTATAAATTTTAACAATGCTAGGAGAATATATACGATGGTTGTGCATGGATCTTTTACTCACCGCAGAAGCTTATTGTGAAACTTTTGACACTATAGGAGGGTGTTGTACACTTATGATAGACCACAAGGAGTCTAATACATTTTACCCTATATATAACAATAATCATAACAATAAATATTGGTGATATTAGATTTTCTAGCCATAAACAATCATAAAAATGCTATTTAGTAAAATAATATAAGATTATGTTAAAAATGTTTACTGATTCAATCAATAAAATTAAGTTCTTCTCTCTTTTATGAAATCATCTAGTCAAAATGACAAATAAATTACGTTTGAAAAAACTCCCTTGATAAATTCTCAATGAAAAGCCCTCCAAAGTTTATAAACTTTTTGAGTTTATATATCTTGTAAGAAAAAACTCTAATTACCTAACCAACAAAATAAATAAAATTAAGTGTTACTAAAATTTATACGCTGAATACTCATTTATTACAAACATTTAACCACTAAAATATTATTTAAATCGAAAAACGTATATTAAAAAATTACTACGAAAAGAACTTCAAACCAAAAAAACGAGAAAAAAATAACAGGCGCCATGAAATTTTTCTTTGTTAAATTTTACATAGTTAATTTTTTGAAGTTCAGGGTTTTTTTTTTTTTTTGGGGGGGGGGGGGGGTAAGGGGAGGGGGCTTGGACCTTATATAACAATAGTCATAACAATAAATATTGGTGATATTAGATTTTCTAGCCATAAACAAGCATAAAAATGCTATTTATTAAAATAATATAAGATTATGTTAAAAAAGTTTACTGATTCAATCAATAAAATTAAGTTCTTCTCTCTTTTATGAAATTATCTAGTCAAAATGACGAATAAATTACGTTTGAAAAAACTCCTTGATAAATTCTCAATGAAAAGCCCTCCAAAGTTTATAAACTTTTTTGAGTTTATATATCGTGTAAAAAAAACTCTAATTACCTAACCAACAAAATAAATAAAATTAAGTGTTACTAAAATTTATACGCTGAATACTCATTTATTACAAACATTTAACCACTAAAATATTATTTAAATTGAAAATTGTATATTAAAAAATTACTACGAAAAGAACTTCAAACCAAAAAAGGAGAAAAAATTAATAGGCGCCATGAAATTTTTCTTTGTTAAATTTTACATAGTTAATTTTTTGAAGTTCAGGTTTTTTTTTTTTTTGGGAGGGGAGGCAGCTTGGACCTTATATCATGGTCCTTCAGGTGCACAGAACACTATGCACATACTGTTGCATGAATATTACGTGCTACTATTCACACAATAGTAAACTTAAAAAAAAATTATCATGCTCATCCATATGCATTTGTTCACCACATCACAACTATTTGTTTAGTAACTTTTATATATACATCAAATATTTGTTCATTACCGTATAACTATTTGTTTACTAACTTTCATATATATATATATATATATATCAAATATTTGTTTATTACCCCATAACTATTTGTTCACGTTCCACAACTATTTGTTCATTGACTATTTGTTTATTGCCTACAACTATTTATTCACTGAATTTCGTATATACATCAAATATTTGTTTATACTCCATAACTATTTGTTCACTGCTCTTATACATACAGACACAAAACATAAACATACATGTATGTATGCATACTTGAAGGTCAAGATGAGTTTTAATGGTGAATTGATCTTGGAGAGTCCAAACACTACGTGAGAGGTATAGTTAAAATCGCGACAAGGAGCAAAAGAGTTTGGTAGTTACAGTACGACAAGAAATTTTCGCCAACATGAGGAAGAAGACGACAGGATTTAATGGTAAATCACCACCTAATAGGTTTTCTTAAACATGATGCATAACATTACGATCAACGAATGAAGGTGAATTTTGTGGTGATATTTATTTGGCTTGAAATAATCGGTAATGTCATTGGTGAAGCAAAGAAGAAAAAGAGAAGAAGAGAGAAGAACGAAGAGAAAGAAAGGAGAGGGGGAGAGAGAGAGAGAGAGACGTGACGCGCTGCTAAGCTGTTTTTTTTTTTTTAATGTAAAAGAGCATGATGCTTTGCAGGAATACCATGGTAACGGACCATAGTATAATTTGCAGAGGAGGGGCTATTTGGTCCCGGGTCCATAACATTGTTATTTTTTCTTTAAATTTGTCTTTATTATTTTAAAATATTCAAATTAACTAGTTCTTAATATTCCATAAATATAGTTAAATTGGTGTCTATTATCTCAAAACAGTTATATTAGTTTTTAAGGTTTCATAAATTTCTTCAATTAGTTTTCAAAATGAGTAAAATAATAGAAATTAATTTTAAATATATATATATATACATATATATATATGTATGTGTGTATGTATGTATATATCTGTATATGTGTATATGTATGTATGTTTTAAAGTAGTATTTATCCCTTTTTTATCAATGACATGTGTCATCATGTCATCACTTTTTGTCTTCCCAAAAAGATTTTGAGTTCAATTCTTTTATCAATGTAAAATCATTTCCTGATCTACTTATCTAAATATGTTTACAAAATGATGAAAGTGCGACCATCTAATCTAACTGTAAATTTTCTTTCTAAAATTATTTTATTTTATAAAATTATAATTAGTATTGAAAAATTGTCTAAAATTTAATTTTTGGCCATTTGCTAATTTTCTCAATTGAGAAAGTATTTTAAGTGCTTATTTCGGTTGCTTATAAGCATTTTTTGCAAAAAGTTTGTGGGATTTGTTTTGATTTTCAGTGCTTATATGCACCTTTTTATGAAAAATTAGTGAGATTTACTTTTTATTTTTGGTGCTTAGAAACACCCAAATAACCACAACCAAACAGGCTGTAAGATAACAGGACATGTTTCCGAGTGTAATCACAACTTTATTTCGGGCTTGTTGAAATTAGTTTATTTTCATATATATATATATATATATATTAAGAAGTATATATATCCTTTTATAATAATTAAGTATATGGCTTAATTTGTTTTTTTTAAAAAAAAATTAAAGCTCTAAGTTCAAACTCAAATTTTTCTGGAAATAAAAAAAAAAAAAAGAAAAATTCTCAAAGTCAGTACTTTTCGGAAGTTATAAAAGAGACCATACTTTTCGTAATGGGGCATTAATTAATGTTAGTATTATTTGTTAGAAGTCATTTTGTTCAATTGACTTACGATATCTACTTTAATATTGTTTGTAGGGGAAAGTTTTGAGGAATGCGCAGTTAGAGAAGTGAAAGAGGAAGTACGATTAGACATTAAGAATATAGAGGTATTAAAAGCGATTAACAGTTTGTTCTTGAAGGAAGCAAAACCAACACACTTTGTTGTTATCATGGTGCGCGCAGTCTTGGTTGATGCAGTCTTGGTTGAGCCTAAAAACGTGATGGTTGGGAATGGTATTACTGGGATAATCTTCCTCAACTACTTCTGCCTCAACTTGTGGATGCCCTGAAGGATGGTTTTAACCCTTTTCTTGACAGTTGAGAATGTTGTGTAGATGGGTTGGGTAATTTTCAATTACTAGAATACAATAGCGAACTAGAGATATAGGAGAAAAAAATGAAAAAAGGATAATGATGATGATGATGCAAGAATACACAAAGTTAACGTGGTTCGTCAATTATACTTATGCTCTGTTTGGTTTAGTCGTGAAATTTCAACTATTGATGAGCTATAGAGCTTTTAGCAGTAGAACTTTGGTAAAAATGTTGTTGAATAAAGAGAGTTGATTGTTTAGCCTTGTAGTTTAGAAACTGAGCTTTTGGTAGTTTTGAAGTTAATATTGGACCTTAAAAAATATAGAACAATATTTTTGAAAAAAAAAAATGAAGAGAAACAATGTCTAACATGACATAAAGCAGCTTTCCAAAAACTATTTTTTCAAAAGCTCCAACAATTTTTTAGCTTTTTCCAGTTTTAGTTTTATGTAAAAAATTTTTTAAAAATAAGCCAAAGAAATCATTTTCAACTTTTAGACTTATAGAAAATACTTTTGAATCTTCAAAAATTTAACCAAACAGATTCTTAATCCCATATACATAATCTCCTTCTGTCACATTTCCTATCTGACTTAACAAAGTGTTTATAATTAACATGCAAATTGTGTGCAAATATGAGTATGAATTTGAACAAAATGGTTATAAATTTAGACAAAAGTACCCAATATATTTATGAATAATTAATTACTTAAGTCTCATGGCTTTTTCAATTAGTTATTTATCCCTTTCCACGTTCTTGCCATAATTTTTCTATTAAAGTTAGGTAAATAACAGAAAATAGGAGAGTATGTCACTTCTCAAAAAGCCCAAGGGAGTTAAAAAGTGCATTTTATAAGATAGGTCTGTAAGTAGCTTTGGCCTCTTTAGATTTCTTTTTCTTTTTTTTTTTTCCCCAAAAAATGAGTCTACAAGAAAAAAAGAATGTATTTCTTTTTTCCAATGGATGCATGTTTGATTGACTTTTAAAATAGAATAGAAAGTCTTTTAAAAAGCTGACCTTTGGAAAGAAACAAACTTTTCAAAAAAGTGTTTTTTTTTTTTTTTCAAAAAGGTTTTACAAAGACACAAATTAGAAGGCAATCCAAACTAACCCTTTATCCAAACTTAAATTATGGAGAAACAACTTAAGTCATAATGGACAAGTTAAGTATCAAGAATTTGGATTTCCTGTTGCGTGCTTAAGTTTCATTCCTTCACATATATAATTTTTATCTCCCTAAATTGGTAGTATGTACTCGGCATGCAGCTAAGTTGGTCAATCCTTCCAAGAATAAAATCTGAAATGAAAGTTTTACTTGGAAATTACCAATTGGACTAAAAGAAAATTAGCAATATTTTATTCTTTTTTTTCAACAAAATAAAAAAGAAGAAAAGAACAAATAGTAGTATTGTATTCGTCGGACAACGATATACACCGACCTCAGTGAAAAAACAATGTTCTTTTCAAGAGGCAACTTTGTGTTACTGCCTTGACTCTTCTCGTTTAGTGTTGTTATCTATCAGACCTACTCACTACAGGACAGAGTATTTGCTTTAGATTGTGGCTTCTTGGGTTTTAACGATTCACAATCCATCTTTGTTTCGGTACGAACAATTTACATGAAATTTACATGTAAAGCACAATTCAAGTTTATTTCGTTTTACCACGTATTGTTATATCGTTTTATTTTTTCATCTAAAAATATTTGCTGCTTCAATAATCTTTCTTCAACTAATAAATTTAATTTTTAAAATAAATTAAATACCATTTTGGTTAATAAAAAAATTTTTCTAAATCAAAATTGTCATTGAATTACATACAATTATTCTAGTCAAGTTTCATAATTTTACATATATGATATGTGACCTTGTTTAAAATGGCATGCATGGATCCTTTTTCGAAAACACAAATCCAATAAATATTTTCTTCTTATAAATTTTGTTATATGTAGACAAATTAGCTTTAAATTAATTTATAATATATATTTAAATATTATAATAACAAAATTTCATAGATATTGCAATCTATATTGTAATGTCACATTTATTATACATTATACTAACAAATTTCACAAATATTGCAATCTATATTGTAATGTTACATGTCCTCATTTTATATTTAGTAGTGCCTCATGTCCCTATGTCATGAACTTTTTTCCCTTCAAATTTTTTCCCTTATTTCATACCATATCTTTAATTGAGTATCGACCTTTTAATCAAGTAATTGATATTAACAACATTATTTCTTAATTTAAATTTATTATTTTTTGTAAAGAAAAAATTATTTAAGAATCTAAATTTTGTAAAATCGTAATCTATATTTATACGTTGTATAAACTAATATCTATTACTTTATAAGTAAAACAATCAATATTGATATCTATTTATGGAGTTTAATTTGAATGTAATGCTAACATTTCATCCATATATGATTCTTTAAAAAGAATTTTTTTGTAGATTATTTGATAATTTGTGAATGAGTTGAATTCAAATAAATATCTTATAATCCCACACGTTTTAATTATATTCTATCAATTATTTTCTCCCAAAAGTAAGTTAAACACCAACAAATGTATTGTTTTTTTTTTTTTTTTTTTTTAGTTTAGATCATTTTTTAACTTTATTTTATTAATTTAAATATTCTACTCAGTTGCAAATCCTTCATGAAAATATGATTAATATAAAAAACTTACAAAAATCAAATTTTATAAAATAATTTTATATTTTAACCTCGCATAAATTGTGTGTGTATATGCATATGTGTGTATAATGAGTTAAAGCTCCTATATATATTATTCATCTTTATCGCTTTTCTACTCATATCAATTTATTTTCTAATTTTACCTTTCTAATTTAAATATCTTATTTAACTATTGCAAATCTGTAATTAAAAAATAATTAGTATTAAAATTTTATTGAAAACTAAATTTTACAAAAAAATTATATTTTATCCTTATATTAACTGTAAAAATTAACTATCAACAATAAATAAAGACATAAAAAGTACATATTCTTTCCCGTGCATCATGCTGAATATACTCTAGTAGTGATTTTCAGCATACAATTTTTTCAATATGGATAATATTTTATTCACCAAATTTTTATAATAAATAATTAAGTAATTTTGACAAACAAATTTTAATTATACTACATTTATTTATTTTGTTTGCTAGGTACTTTTCCTACAAGATAAATATAAGAAAATTTAATAATTTTATGGAACTTTTTCATAGAACTTATTTATTTAGAGAGTTTCTTATGTGTAACTTTTCTTGGTTAGATAATTTCATAGAGGAGTGAAGAATTTAATTTTATTAACTAAATTACTAAATTTTGCGTTACATAATTTTTAATAATATTTTAATAGTTTTTTATATTTAAATTATCTAATACACCAACTTTATATGTGTTAGTGTTTTTTTAACATTATCTCGACTGCGATTTTTTGTTGAAATATATAAATAGATCTCGACCAGCTAATCATAAATTTCTCGTCCGCCTGTCAAATGACCAGCTTCATGACGCGGAGACATACAAAACCATGTGCATAAACCTTAGGTTGGGGATTCATAAATGAAAGAATCAAGGTAGAATATTATACTTCTGAAAAAAATAAAAGAAAGAAAAGAAAATTGGTGTAAATACAATAACATAATCGTAGTCCGTAGAGTTGATTACACGTACTTGTAATCATATTTGATTATCTATTGTGTATCCATCTGCACTAACAGCCTATTTGGCTAAGCTTATTTGGAACTTAAAAGCTGTGAATAATTTAAAAATATGGAGGGTACTTCTTTTAGAAGTTTATAAGCTGCAAAATAAGCAGAGTCAAACCGACTCGAAGAGCCCGTTTGACTTTGCTTATTTTTAAGTGCTTATAAGTAGGTGTTGCTTATAAGCAAAAAGGTATTTTTAAGCTAATGATAAATAAGCAAAGATGTGTTTAGATAATATGTTTATAAGTTAATGACGTTTTGGTAAATAAGTGCTCATAAGTAACAATAGTAGCTAAATGACTAAAAAGGGCATGTAATTAATTAATTTGGTAAATAAGTGTTTCTCAAGTGTAAAAACAAATATGTGATTTAAATAGGCTTGACTACCTAACTTATAAGCACAAAAAAAATAAGTAGCTCCATGTTGCTTTTTTTTTTTTTTTCCCTCCTGCTTATAGGAAACAGTAAATGGCTTATAAACGAGTTTGTCAAACATGTAATTTTTTATTTTTGGCTTATGCAAAGCCAAACACCCTCTAAGTCTATGCTGGACACATTCTTCTTTATCTTAACCACCACATACTATAACCATCATCATTTGGTGTGGCAGCACAGTAATTAAATAGAAGCACTTGTTGGTGAAGCTCTGCAGGCATCATTCTTGGCGTCTTTACATAACTTCGGCAGAGCGGACATGTCTTACGCCCATGTCCAAGCCACCTATCTATGCATTCTCTGTGGAAAATATGATGGCAAACCAGTTCTCTAACCTCGTCTCCTTCTTCAATCTTGCTTAAACAAACCGCACATTCTTCTGAATCTTCTTCACATCCTTCTTCGCGTTCGTATCGCGTCAAGCATGATGCATCAAGATCTTCCGTCGTGCTGTAAAGCTTGTAAGAGTGAGCAAACGAATGGTGAAGCAGATGTTCCCAAGCCAGTTTCAACTGGGTAGCCATCAACATTATGTATTTTGATATCATGGATAAATGATTCAACATCTGATACATATTTCTTACAAACATGTTTATGAAATTCTTGTCGCTCTATTTGAGCTTAAAGAAATTCTTGCTTTGGTAGCGAAAAAGGAAAATAAAAATGTTGATAATGTGTTAAATTAAGCTAGAGTTGAGAAAGATAACAAAAAAGGCTGAGAAAAAGCAGTTTGCTGTATGCAGTTTAATGCAAAATGGGCTCAGCCTTGGGTGACTTCTCGGTGGTGAATGGTGGGTTATGTAGTATATATATACACCACATGCAAATGAGTTAGTGGAATACTTTTTTAAATTGTTATCTTTGACCAAATAAATAAAAAATTAGATTGTCTGTGCTGTATTCATGATATAGGTCTTAGCATGTTAACAATGACTTTTGGCACAACTGTTGCGATTATATGGAATTTCAAGCTTGCATGTGAACCAAGTGTCAATATTGTATATATTGGACTAGTTGTCTATCAATATAGATAAAAGAAATATTTTTTTTACATCCTTCGAGGATGGTGGGAGATGCCACGATTGGTTTACATTGTTTATTTTTTATTTGATCAGGATGTAATTGTCATAACAAGATTTGTTTGTAAATTTTATAAAATTCATGACTAAATCTTTATATTTGTTATAAATAAATAAATAAATTTGTACAAATACGAAAAACGTGATGGTAGAAGGTGCTCCACCCCTTAATCATGTGAGAGAGTAACTTCGCTTCACCTTCTGTCCATCTTGTTTAAAAAAAGGGTTCACTAAAATAATCTGCATAAATTTCACATTTTATTCTCTTTAACTCTAATTCTTCTCCATATAAATGCATTACAATATCTCACCCTCTTTTAGAGATTAAGGAATATCTCAAATGGTTAAGACTATCTCTTCAAATATGAGAGCCCTGAGTTTAGATTTGAATACTGCTCACAGTAAACTGGGTATTAAATATCCAATTAGACCTTGATTATTTACTTGTCAATGACTTTGAACCCAAAGAGCTCATTTAAACTTTAATTTGTACTCTTTTGTTATACAATACTAGTTATGTTTAATTTGATAAAAGAATTATTTTCATGGAAGGAATTTCATGCCATAAAAGAATATAATTTAAAATCAAAAATTGAGAAAAGAGGAAAATATGATAATTCTACCAGATGATATACCCATGTGCTTATTAGTAGGACCTAATGAGGTGTCAAGTATTTTGCCTTTTCCATACTTTTTAGAAGGTGTTTGGATTGCCTTATCAAAAAGTTACTTAAAGCACTTCTAGCTTTAAGTAACTTTTTTTATTGTCAACTTTAAATAATTACGTGTTTGAATAAAAGTTATAATTATAAAAATAAGTATTTATATATTTGATTAAAATGGATTGAAAAGTAAGTTATATGGTTAAAATAACTATTAATTACATTAAAATAGAATTTTAAAAAGGTAAGTATAAGATCAAAGAGTAAAGATATTTTAATAATAAAAATAAAAAAGTAAGGATAAGATAGTAAATGATTTGGTCACACTTGCTTTTTTTTCAAAGTGCTAAAGCTATAAAAAAACAAAAGTTGATATTGGGAAGATTTTTATTTTCTACTTAAAGCCACTTAAAAAAACACTTTTTAATTAAAAAAAATACTTCTATTAGCTTAAATTAGACTTTAAGCAGGTTTGACCAGGGGAAAAAAAGAAAAAAAAAAAAAGCTAAGCCAGACACCCTCTTAGTCAATTGCTGCCTGGCTGCCTACTACTTATTTATCAATCAGTTGCCAGTTCATGACTGCCTTTGATAAGAAAATACAACATGAGAAAAATTGCTAGAAGACTTCTAACTTGTAGGAACATATATCATTATAGAAGAAATTTAAAAAGTGTTTCTTCTTTTTTTGGTAATTTTAGAGTGCTACATTATTACTTCTTATTTTTATTTCATTCTAGAATGCAACATTAGTCCTTTCATGACATATGTTAAACTTTTCATTCTAAGTTATTTTAACACATTAGCATTTGCATATACTTTATGTATTAAATAAAAAATAAAGAATAAAATTAAAAATGAAAAAACTAGCAACTAACAAATTAAAAAATTTAAAAATAAAATTAGAAAATAAAAAGTAAAGAATTAAAGAATTAAAATACCAAAATATTAAAACTTAAAGTTAGAAACTAAAAATTAAAAAGTTAGAAGTAAATAAATTTAAATAAATGAACGAACTTCAAATAGAAATTTTAACCAAACATATACAAATTGTTTTTCTTATAAAACAATAATCTTTTATTTTCTTTTACCAAACAATAGAACACATTTCCTAACTACAAGATTGGGTTCAACACTTTTTTTAAATAGCAATAGCAAACTGCAACAAAAATGCCAAACTAACCATTAATTGTTAATCAGTTAATGCTTAATTAAATAAGATTTGTTTAAATTTCAAAAAGCTTATGACTACATAGATATTTGATATAGAAAATAAATAAAAACAATGCAAAGTAATGGAATACAATTGCGCTAAGTTATAAGATATGTTTTACAAGAGAGGAGGGTAAGTGACTAATTATGCAAATTACTGGGAGTAACACTCATTTTGGCTCGTTCAATTTTTTTCCCAAAAAAAAAAAAATTTGTTCCCCAAGAAACACATTTTTTTTTTCCGAATAGATGTTTGGTTGACTTTTAAAACAAAATCGTCTTTGAAAAAAGATGAATTTTAGAAGCAAAAAAAATAATAATAATAACTTCTCAAAAAAAGCAATTTTCTCAAAAGTTATACAAAAGAACAAATTGTAAGCCCTTCCAAACAGGCCCTTTACCTAAACCTAAACTATGGAGAAGTGAAAATCCCACCATATATATGTACCGCTGGGATGTCATAAAATTTGGATCGGGAGGTATGAAAAATATCAATTTAGATTTCTGGAGAAAGTGAAAAAAGCATATTCTACATACACACACTTTGGGAGGTCAAATAATGGTTTCAATTGAAAGACGTATACGTAATTTAGTAATCAAAGGCAACCTGTAACATGATATTGAATAACAAAGTTTAAAACGGGTTGAAGATCAGTCACGATATTAAAATTGTGTTTTAATAGACAAGACAAGCGTCAAGAATTTGGATTTTCTATAGCTTGCTTAAGTTTCAATATTGTGACTGAATCACTGATCTTCAAGCCGTTTCATACTTTCGTAACGTAAAATGCCCGGAAATATATATTTGTCTTACTAACATATATAATTGTAATTAAACTCCCTAAATTGGAAATATGTAATTGGCATGTAGCCAAGTTGGTCAATCCTTCCAAGATTAAAATCTGAGAAGAAAGTTTTACTTGGAAATTACCAATTGGCCTAAGAGAAAAGTAAGACTATCCTACTCTTTTTCCCTTAAAAAAATAAAAAGAAAAGAAAAGAAGTAGTAGTATTCTATTCGTTGGACAATGATATAAGCCCACCTTAGTGAAGAAAACAATATAACGTTATTTTCAAGAAGCGATTTGTGTTACTGGCTTGACTCTTCTCGTTTCATGTTATTATCATGCAATGGCAAGATTCATGAATTAACAAAGTAGTCCTTGACCCCCCCCCCCCAACCCAAAAAAAAAAAAACCCAAAAGAAAAAAAGAATTGATTATCGCTTTCGATTGTGGGGTTTTGATTTTTGAAGTTTCAATATCATCTTTATTTGGGGAACAATTGACATTAATTATAAGGCAATTGAAGGATGTTAATGTAGGATCAAGATCCTATCATATCATTAGTTCTTTGATATTAATATAAGAAGAAAATTCTAGCTATTTATGTGTGGATCATACTATTTCAGCTATTGACAAATTTTAAATTTAAAAAAAAAAGGGGTATTGGGAGGGAGAAAAGGCATGTTAAAAATTAATTTATTTTTAGAATTTAAATTTCACGAATTGTTGAGGTGATATAACTCACACTTGCATGGTTAAGATTTTTCTCATATCAATATAAGAGACCATTTGATATGATAGGATCCTAATCTGTTAATGTAGGGTTGACTAAAGATGCTCACAAATCAATCAATTATTAATTAAGTGAAGAAAGTATATAATGATCCCTTTTCCCTTGTAGAAGACATCTATAAAAGATCAATTGACAGGAAAGTATATACTAATTTATATAATTTTTTTTTAAAAAAAATTTCATCACCCATCTTTATTTTTTCTTCTCATTTTCTTTTATCCTATATTTTTCTTACATTGATTTTTTAGTATATATTTTTCATGGATAATATTTTATTGACAAAAATTTTTGTAACAAATAAGTAATTTTAGTGAATAAATTTTAATAATACTTAATTTATTTATTATGTTCGCTAGGTGCTTGATTAATTTATTTATTATCTTCGCAAGGTACTTAATTAGAAATTTTTTCTATAAGATAAAATTTAAAACGTTGATAAATTAATGGAGCATTTTCATTGAAAATTTATTTATTTAGAAAGTTCTTTATATGTAATTTATTTATTTATTTTTCCAATTAAATAATTTAATAAAACTGGACAAAGAAAAGAAAACTTAATTTCATTAACTAAATAAATAACTTTTGCTATGCATAAAATAGAAGACCTTAGATTGGAGATTAATAATGAAAGAAGCAAGGTGAAATGTTCTACACTAATAAGTCGTCTATGCTGAAGACATTTTTGTTTATCTTAACCACCACATACTATAATCATCGTCATTTGGTCCATTCAAAAGTGTTTTTAGACACTCAAAAGTTGAAATTAACATGTTTAACTTATATTAAAAAGAAATTTTTTTTTCATATAAGCTGAAACTAAAAAAATTAAAAAATCAGAAGCTTCAAATTAGAGTTTTTCAGGAAAATTTTTTTAAAAAACTATTTTTACATTGATCATATCAAAAATTGTTTTCTTTTTTTCCCTCCTTTTTTCAAAGTAAGTGAATAAGAGAACTTCAAATTAAAACGGCGGGACGTGAGTTTGCATCGCCTGCTAAGTTAAAAGTTTTTATGAAATCCCTCATGAAGAAATACATTAATGATTTTTTTCGTTTTCCTTTTGGCCCTCCTTTTTTCTTGTCAGAATTCATAAAAGATCAGTCACCATCTTCTTGAACTGGAGACATATATATAATAACGAGCCTATGCATGAAACTTAGATTCTCCAATTAATAAATGAAAGAAACCAAGGTGAAATATTATTCTTTTAGGGAAAAAAAAAATGGTGTAAATACAATGGCATAATCGTAAAGAAGTGGCATTTGAATGATCGGTTGCATATCCACCTGCACTAAGTCTGAGTTGAATACATTATTCTTTCATCCTAACCACCACATACTGTAATCATTTGGTGTAGCAGCACAATAATTGAACAGAAGCACTTGTTGATTAAGCTCTGCAGGCACCATTCTTGGCATCTTCACATGACTTCGGCACAGCGGACATGTCCTACGCCCATGTCCAAGCCACCTATCTATGCATTCTCTGTGAAAAATATGATCACAAACCAGTTCTCTAACCTCGTCTCCTTCTTCAATCTTGCTTAAGCAAACCGCACATTCTCCTTCTTCGCGTTCGTATCGCGTCACGCATGATGCATCAAGATCTTCTGGTGGCATGCTGTAGAGCTTGTCAGAGTGAGCAAACGAATGGTGAAGCAGATGTTCCCAAGCCAGTCTCAATTGGGTAGCCATCAAGTTATGTACT
Organism: Cordia subcordata; assembly: GCA_028554755.1. Lineage (NCBI taxonomy): Eukaryota > Viridiplantae > Streptophyta > Magnoliopsida > Boraginales > Cordiaceae > Cordia > Cordia subcordata. The sequence goes on from JAPTOF010000020.1 coordinate 6,755,033, forward strand.
TCGAGATCATTGATAAATGATGCAACATCTGATGAAACATATTTCTTACCAACATGTTTATGAAAGTCTTGTCACTTGTATATGATTCGTTGAGCTTAACGAAATTCTTTCTTTCGCTTTTTTTAATTGTATATGAAAGTTATTAATTATTTATTCATCTTTAAATTGTATATGAAAGTTATTAATTTCGTTAAGCTCAACATGTTTAAAACACCAAACTGCTTTTTATCTTTTATACTCTAAAAAAATTGTCAATTCAAAAATATATGTATTAATTTAAGTGAAAAAGATTGAATTCTATTTGAAATGAATATAAATATGTTGAAAGAATAGATCAAATTGTATCTAATTTTTTCTCTTGAATCTTGTGGGTAAAAAAATTTTGTCAATGGACTATTTTGTACATTTGTCATATTTTGAAACTAAAATCTTCTGATTTTCAATTTGTTTGTAGATTCTTGTTGAATGATTTTATTAAATTATCTTATCTATTTTACACTTTAACAAAATAAATAAATAAATAGATAAGACATAAAAAGGTAAATAGTGTATAGTTAACAAAAAAATTTATGAATAAACTATTTTTTAATTTTTTAAAATTTTGAATTAAAACTTTTATAATCTGCAACTACTTTTCAATGTTAGGCTTCATTTGGTAAAGTTTGATGCCGTAGGGAAATATGGATGAAATTGAAATTTCATGAGAAAGTTTGGAATTTAAGTTACAACACATGGTAATATGGCATTTACCCAAATAAACATATAAAGATCACTAATTTTGAGGAAATAAGGTGAAAGATATGGTAATATGGCCCGATGACATGCCTGTGTCACTTATTAAATCGACCTACGTATTTTGCCTTTTCCATGCTTTAGTCAATTATTAACTGCTGCATAATTTATCGGTCAATTGCTTGTTCACTGCTTTGACTGAACCATTGAATAACGTGCATACAATCTTTCTTGATGAAGCTAGACAGGAAAACTCAACGTATAGCAAGAAAAAGAATTGCAAGAAGACTTCTAACTTGCAGGGACATATCATTATTATGATATTTTATCAACTTCTAATTAGGCAAAGGTATATATGGTAGAATTTTATGTAAAATATATGGATCATATCTGAATTTGTGAATATTTGCTGCTATTTTAGGGCCCTTCTAGAGTGACATTTTTTAAAAGCGCTTTTTTAATAATTTTTGAAAAATAGTTTTTTTTTAAGAAGTTAAAAATTTCGACTTCTTAAAAAATTTATATTTGAGTTTTTTTTTTTCCCAAAAAAACCAATCCAAAGAACAAAAACATAAGATAAGCACAACCATAAGATAAACATAACATAAATCATAAAGCAAAAGTACCAAGTAGCTAATAGATGGAAGTTTCAAAAAATACACCAGAGTTATAAGTTACATTTTTTAAAAGATAGGATGGTAAGTACCCTTGAGCCTGATTGGATTTTCTTTTTTTTTGGGGGAGTAGATGCAAGTTTGACTACTTTTAAAATAAAATCGAAACTCTGTCAGAAAGCTAAACTTCAAAAACAAAAAATTTAAAATTCACAGGAAAATGATTTTTTTTAAAAATTTTGCCTTACCTCCATGAGTTTTTGCTGAAATCCCAAAGTCCTCCATGAAATTTTAATTTTTCTCATTTTCCCATATGGCTTCAAGTTTTGAACGTTTAATTACAGTTTGTCACTTTCTACTTTATTGTTGCTAGTTTTATTTTTATTTGATTTTATAAATGTTTGTTTTTTGTAGTAAAATCATTATTTTGTTTTGATTTTATACATGTATCTGTATTTGCATTAAAAAAAGAATATATTTCATTCTAAATTCAATATTTATTTAATTTTCACTTATGACACAATTAATTGCTTTTTATTTTTTATTTTTTATACTCTCAAAAGTTAGTTAATTCCAAAATATATGTATTGATTTAAGTAAAAGAGATTGAATTCTATTTGAAATGTTTATAAATATGTCGAAAAAATAGATCAAATCATATCTAATATTTTCTCTTTAATCTCGTGGGTAAAAAAAATTGTCAATAGGCTATTTTGTTCATTTGTCATAATTTGAAACCAAAATCTTCTGATTTTCAATTTGTTTGTATATTCTTGTTGAATGATTTTACTAAATTATCTTATCTATTTTTCACTTTAACAAAATAAATAAATAAATAGATAAGACTTAAAAAAAAGTAAATTTCTTATTGTTAACAAAATATTATGAATAAACTATTTTTTAATTTTTTATAATTTGGAATTAAAACTTTTACAATTTGCAATGTGATTGTAGATTTTTTTGGTTAAATAATTTTATCAAATTATTTATTTTTTTTCTTTAATAAATAAATACAAACTACTTTTCAATATAAGGCTTTGTTGGTAAAGTTTGATACCATAGGGAAATATGGATGAAATTAAAATTTCATAAGAGAGTTTGGAATTTAAGTTATAACTCATGGGAATATGGTATTTACCCAAATATGCATATAAAAGATCACTAATTTCGAGGAAATTAAGGTGAAAGATATGGTAATATGGCCAGATGACATGCCTATGTGACTTATTAAAACTACCTAAGTATTTTGCTTATTGCATGCTTTAGTCAATTACTATCTGCTGGACAATTTATCGGTCAATTGCTTGTTCATTGCTTTGACTAAACAATTGAATAACGTGCATGCTATCTTTCTTGATGAAGCTACTCAAGAAAACTCAATGTACAGCATGAAAAAAATTGCAAGAAGACTTCTAACTTGCAGGGAAATATCAATATTGTAGAATTTTATTAACTTCTTTTTATGTATCATATATGGATCATATCTGAATTTGGAGCACAGCTATTTTAGGGCCCTTCTAGAGTGACTTTTTCTAAAAGAACTTTTTTTTAATAACTTTTGGAAAATAACTGAGAAGCTAAAAATTCTTGTATTTAAAAAAAGCTGTATTTGAGTTATTTATTTATTTATTTATTTTTTTTGGAAGCCAAATCAATAATTTTGATGAAATTAAAGAGAAAAAAACATGGTAATATAGCCAGATGACATGCCCATGTGACTTTTATTAGTAGGACCTAATGAGGAGTCCAGTCAATTGATGTCTGCTGCTTATTTTATCGGTCAATTGCTGGTTCTCTGCTTTGAATAAATAATTGAATTAACATACATGCAATCTTTCTTGACGAAGCTACACAAGAAAAGTCAACAGCATGAGAAAAATTGTAAAGACTTCTAACTTGCAGGGACATACTACTGTTAACTTACATTTACGGTAACCTATATATGGTAGAATTTTTAATTAACTTACAATTAGGGTAACCCATATATGGTAGAATTTTATCTATCATATCTGAGTGTGTGATCAATATTAGCAAAAGAATTTTAGATTTGGAATTTCTCGTATTATACGATGGTTGTTGTATAATAATCAATAAAATTTGTACTTCTTCACTTCTATAAGTTTCTTATGTTTTCTAGTAATCCTTTCTTTTAGGGGAACAAAAGAATATATGAAAAGTAAAAGATAAAATGCACATTACTCCGTATAATTTGCCCTATCAATTAGCACTTACTCCTATTTTCAAAAACTTATCTAATACGCTACTTGTGATTTTCATCATGTGGTACATAATTTCCTTCCTTCATATTTTCTGTGTAACTTAACAAAGAGTGCATAATTAACGTGAGAGTTGTGTGCAAATATGAGTACGAATTTTAACAAAATGGTTACAAATTTAGACAAAAATGGCCCATATATGAATAATTAATTACTTAACCCTCGTGGCTTTCTCAATTAGCTACTTATGGCTTTGCATGGTCTTGCGCCACAATTTTTTCTAACAAAATTAAGAAAATAACAAACAAAATCGGCAAGTATGTTAGACAAAAATCCTTTCCTAACTCCTTTTTTATCTTAACATTCTAATTTCAAATCTCAACCATATATTTTATTTTTAAAATATCAAATAGATCTATACCATTGATTTAAATACCTCATCTCTCGCCTCTTAATTACCTCTACCAAACATAATCTTCTTTCCCATACCAAAAATAACTTTTCCTCTCACACCAAAAATAATTTTTCACTTCTACCAAAAATATTTTTTTCTCCCATACCAAAAATAATTTTCCATTCTTCTTTTCTGCCATTGCAAACTTTTTTTTTTTTGACATGCAAAATATTTTCTGCCATTGCGGCATCTTGAGTACATAGTACGTATGCAAAATATATTTTCTGCCATTGCACCATTGTTAATATTTCTGTTTTTCACTTTTAAATATTAATTTCTTTTCTTCTTTTGGTGCCATTTAATGAGCATGCTTATCATCGTGTCGTCAGATGTCACGATCACTTACTAGTTGCTGAATACGTTGACAAAAGAGTCTTAATATTATGAGCTATCACTTTGAAAAGTTACTGAATATACATGGTTTACCAACACTTGGAAATTTTTATTTAAATATACACACGATGCTAAAATGAATTTGCAAACTGAACAAATCAACAGTTCCTTTTGAACTAAGAAACAACGAGAAATCTCAAATTTAATTTTTAATAAATTTTCAATTAATGAGAAATGCAGAACAGAAGAAAATTAGTTCGTATGGGTGTTGGGCACAGCAGCTGGCTTAGCTGATGCTTAACGTTCATGTATGGTTCGTACAATTCAAGCTTGAATTTCCGTTCGAAGAGCCGCACTCTAATAATCAATTTTACTTTGTACGGTCACTTTATTTGGTCAGAAACATGAAATTCATGTATGAAGATATTTCGAGAAATGCAAAATACGAAAGCTTAAAGTGTACAAATGTTTAGTCCATTGCTCAAGCTGGCACAACAGCAGAAAATATATTTTGCATTTGTACCATGCAAGATGCCGCAATGGAGAAAATATATTTTGTACATGGTGAACGTATTTAGTCAAAAAAAAAAAATTGCAATGGCAGAAAAGAAGAATGAAAAATTACTTTTGGTATTGGTGAAAAAAATATTTTTGGTAGAAGTGGAATATTATTTTTGGTATGGAAGAGGAAAGTATTTTTGTTAGAGGTAATTAAGAGGTAAGAGATGAAATCAATGGTATAGATCTATTTGGTATTTTAAGAACAAAATATATGATTAAGATTTAAAGTTAGAATGTTAAGACTAAAAAAGAGTTAAGAGAGGATCCTTGTATGTCACGTTTCAAAAAACACACAAGAGTTATAAGGTACATTTTAAAAAATAGGATGGTAAATAGCTGTGGGTCCATTTGGATTTGTTTTTCCTGGGGGGGGGGGGGGCAGAAGGGTTAGGAGAGGATCCTTATATGTCACGTATCAAAAAACATACGAGAGTTATTAGGTACATTTTAAAAGATAGCATGGTAAGAGCTTTGGGCCCGTTTGGACTTTTTTTTGGGGGGGGGGGGTCCACTTTTTTAGTATATGCAAGTTTGATTGACTTTTAAAATAAAATCAAAACTCTGTTAAGAAGATAGCTTTAAAAAAAATTAAAATTCTCAAGAAAGTGATTTTTTAAAAATTTTGCTTTACTTCCATGAGTTTTTACTTAAATTCCAAAGTCCTCCATGAAATTTTAGTTTTACTCATTTTTTCCTATGGCTTCAAGTTTTGTCAAATAATGTCTTATTTCTAATGACGGTTTGTCACTTTCTACTCTAAGCATATAAAGATCACTGATTTTGAGGAAATTAAGGTAAAAGATGTGGTAATATGGCCAGATGGCATGCCTCTGTGACTTATAAAAATGACCTAAGTATTTTGCCTTTTCCATGCTTTAGTCAATTACTATCTGCTGCAAAATTTATCGGTCAATTGCTTTTTCACTACTTTGACTAAACAATTGAATAACGTGCATGCAATCTTTCTTGATGAAGCTACACAAGAAAACTCAACGTACAGCATGAAAAAAATTCCAAGAAGACGTCTAACTTGCGGGGACATATCATTATTGTAGAATTTTATTAACTTCTAATTAGGAAAACTTATACATGATAGAATTTAATGTATCATATATGGATCATATCTGAATTTGTGAATATTAGCACAGCTATTTTAGGGCTCTTCTGGAGTGACATTTTTTAAAAGAGTTTTTTTTTTTAACAGTTTTTGGAGAATAATTTTTTTTTAGAAGTTAAAAATTTTAACTTCTTAAAAAAGTTGTATTTGATTTTTTTTTTTTTGAGATTCAGTTTTTTTGAAAGCTAAATCAAATAGTTATTGCAAATTTAATGTAATTTTTTAAAGAAAAAATTATTTTTTCCAAAAAAAGCCAATCCAAATAGCAAAACCATAAGATAAGCACAATCATAAGATAAACATAATCATAAATCATAAAGTAAAAGTACCAAGTAGCTAATAGATGCAAGTTTCAAAAAGCACACGAGTTATAAGGTACATTTTGAAAGATAGGATGGTAAGTACCTTTTTGCCCGTTTGGATTTTTTTTATTTTTTTGGTTGGGGGGGGGGGGTCATTTCACTTTTTCAATTGATGCAAAGTTTGCTTGACTTTTAAAATGAAATCAAAACTCTGTTAAAAAGCTAAACTTTAAAAACAAAAAATTTAAAATTTTCATGAAAGTTATTTTTTAAAAATTTTGCTTTACCTCCATGACTTTTTGCTTAAATCCCAAAGCCCTCCATGAAATTTTAGTTTTACTCATTTTTCCCTATGTCTTCAAGTTTTGTCAGATAGTACCTCATGTTTAATGACAGTTTGTCTCTTTCTACTTTATTGCTACTATTTTTTTTTTTTTTGATTTTATAAATGTTTGTTTGTTGTAGTAAAATCATTATTTTGTTTTGATTTTACACATATATCTATATTTGCATTAAAAAAAGAATAGATTTCATTCTAAATTCAATATTTATTTAATTTTCACGCATACCACAATAAAACTGCTTTCTATTTTTTACACTCTCAAGAGTTAGTTAATTCCAAAATATATGTATTAATTTCAGTAAAAAAGATTGAATTCTATTTGAAATGTATATAAATATGTTGAAAAAGTAGATCAAATCGCATCTAATTTTTCCTCTTTAATCACGTGGGTAAAAAAAAAAATTGTCAATAGACTATTTTATACATTTGTCATATTTTGAAACTAAAATCTTCTGGTTTTCAATTTGTTTGCAGATTCTTGTTGAATGATTATACTAAATTATCTTACCTAATTTTCACTTTAACAAAATAAATAAATAAATGGATAAGACATAAAAAACTAAATAGCTTATTGTTAACAAAAAAATATGAATAAACTATTTTTAATTTTTTTATAGTTTGGAATTAAAACTTTTATAATTTGCAAAGTGATTGTAGATTTTTTTGGTAGAATAATTTATCAAATTATTTTATTTTTTACTTTCATAAGTAAATACTAACTACTTTTCAATATAAGGCTTTGTTTTGTAAAGTTTGATACCATGAGGAAATGTGGGTAAAATTAAAATTTCATGAGAAAGTTTGGATTTTAAGTTATAACTCATGGGAACATGGCATTTACCTGAACAAACATATAAAGATCACTAATTTTGAGGAACTTAAGGTAAAAAATATGGTAATATGGCCAGATGGCATACCTATGTGACTTATTAAAACGACTTAAGTATTTTGCCTTTTCCGTGCTTTAATCAATTACTGTATGCTGCATAATTTATCAGTCAATTGCTTGTTCACTGCTTTGACTAAACAACTGAATAACGTGCATGCAATCTTTCTTGATGAAACTACACTAGAAAACTCAACGTACAGCATGAAAAAAATTGCAAGGAAACTTCTAACTTGCAGGGACATATCATTATTTTAGAATTTTGTTAACTTCTAATTAGGCAAACTTATATATGATAGAATTTTATGTATCATATATGGATCATATCTGAATTTGCGAATATTAGCACAGCTGTTTTAGGTCACTTCTTGAGTGACTTTTTCTAAAAGCGATTTTTTTAACAATTTTTGGAAAACTATTTTTTTATGCTAAAAATTCTGACTTCTAAAAGAAATTATATTTGAATTTTTTTTTCATAAATTCGGATTTTTTTAGAGTCAAATTAAATAGTTATTACAAATTTAATGTAATTTTTTAAAGAAAAAATAGTATTTTTTCCTAAAAAGTCAATCTAAACAACAAAACCATAAGATAATCACAACCATACGATAAACATAGTCATAAATCATAAAGCATAAGTACCAAGTAGCTACTAGATGCTGGTTTCAGAAAACACACGAGAGTCATAAGGTACATTTTAAAAGATGTGATGGTAAGCCCCTTTGGGCCCGTTTGGATTTTTTTTCAGGGGGTAGGAGGGGCATGTTTCACTTTTCTAATAGATGCAAGTTTGATTGACTTTTAAAATAAAATCGAAACTCTGTTAGAAAGCTTAATTTTAAAAACAAAAATTTAAAATTCTCAAGAAAGTGATATATATATTTTTTTAAAATTTTGCTTTACCTCCATGAGTTTTTGCTTAAATCCCAAAGTCTTCTATGAAATTTTAGTTTTACTCATTTTGCCCTATGGCTTCAAGTTTTGTCAAATAGTGCCTTATGTTTAATGACAGTTTGTCACTTTCTACTTTATGGCTGCTAATTTTATTTTTATTTGATTTTATAAATGTTTGTTTGTTGTAGTAAAATTATTATTATTTTTATTTTATAGATCTATTTGTATGTGCATAAAATGAATAGATTTTAATCTAAATTCAATATTTATTTAATTTTCATATATACCACAATAAATTGCTTTTTATTTTTTATTTTTTATACTTTCAAAAGTTAGTTAATACCAAAATATATGTATTAATTTAAGTGAAAGAAGTTGAATTCTATTTGAAATGTATATAAATGAAAAAATAGATCAAATCATATCTAATTTTTTCTCTTTAATCTCGTGGGTGAAAAAATTTTGTCAATAGACTATTTTGTACATTGGTCATATTTGAAACTAAAATCTTCTGATTTTCAATTTGTTTGTAGATTCTTGTTGAATGATTTTACTAAATTATCTTATCTATTTTTCACTTTAAAAAAATAAATAAATAGATAAGACATAAAAAAGTAAATAGCTTTTCGTTAACAAAAAAATTACGAATAAACTATTTTCTAATTTGGAATTAAAACTTTTATAATCTGCAAAGAGATTGTAGATTTTTTTGGTTGAGGTTGAATAATTTATCAAATTATTTTATTTTTTACTTTAATAAATAAATACAAACTACTTTTCAATATAAGGCTTTGTTTGGCAATGTTTGATACCATAGAGAAATATGGATAAAATTAAAATTTCACGAGAGAGTTTGGAATTTAAGTTATAACTCATGGAAGCATGGCATTTAGCCAAATAAGCATAAAAAGATCACTAATTTTGAGGAAATTAAGGTGAAAGATATGGTAATATGGCCAGATGACATGCCTATGTAACTTATTAAAACAAGCTAAGTATTTTGCCTTTTCCATGCTTTAGTCAATTACTACCTGCTGCATAATTTATCAGTCAATTGCTTGTTCACTGCTTTGACTAAACAATTGAATAACGTGCATGCAATCTTTTTTGATGAAGCTACACAAGAAAAACTCAACGTACAACAAGAAAAAATTTGCAAGACTTCTAACTTGCGGGGACATATCATTATTGCAGAAATTTATTAACTTCTAATTAGGCAAACTTATACATGATAGAATTTTATGTATCATATATGGATCATTTGTGAATTTGTGAATATCACCACCGCTATTTTAAGGCCCTTTTGGATTGATTTTTTTTAAAAAGCGTTTTTTTAACAGGTTTTTGAAAATAACTTTTTTTGATAAGCTAAAAATTCAATCTTCTAAAAAAAGTTGTATTTAAACTTTTTTTAGATATTCAAATTTTTTTAAAGTCAAATCAAATAATTATTTCAAATTTAATATAATTTTTTTAAGGAAAAAATAGTATTTTTTTCTAAAAAAGCCAATCTAAATAGCAAAACCATAAAATAATCACAACCATAAGATAAACATAGTCATAAATCATAAAGCAAAAGTACCAAAGTAGCTAATAGATGCTAGTCTCAAAAAACCCACGAGAGTTATAAGGTACATTTTAAAAGATATGATGGTAAGTGCCTTTGGGCCCGTTTGGATTTTTTTCCAAGGGGAGGGGCATGTTTCACTTTTCTAATAGATGCAAGTTTGATTGACTTTTAAAATAAAATCAAAACTTTGTTAAAAAACTAAACTTTAAAAACAAAAAATTTAAAATTCTTAAGAAAGTGATTTTTAAAAATTTTGCTTTACCTCCATGATTTTTTACTTAAATCCCAAAGTCCTCCATGACATTTTAGTTTTACTCATTTTCGCCTATGATTTTAAGTTTTGCCAAATAGTGCCTTATGTTTAATTACAGTTTGTAGGGAGTTGTTTCTTGAATAGGGTTATTACTAATTAACTGCCAAATAAAGTGTCCTACCGCTTTTACAATAGTGGTTCTTTTTTTGGTTACGGCCAGCCTTTAGCAGAGTATTCACCTTCTCCATCAATAGGTAAATCAAAAATCTTATTCAAGATTTCTTCATCTAACACAATTTCAGTTCCATTAACCCACGACTTAATCTTCATCTTAAAACTATTCTCAACTTTCTTCACATTTGAGTAGAATTGCAAAATCGTATCATCATATGCAGCACAATTCAGATGAACTCCTTGATGAGATTCAATAACCCGAGCGCCTTCAAGTTCTTTGTTTACTAGGTATCTCCTATACCGAATCTTCCTTCCTCACATATTCCATTTTTGTTGTGGACTTGAAGGTTGAGGTTGTCATTGTGGTTGTGGTAGAGAACTTCTCCTTGGTATTTTGGATGGAGCTCTTCCGTTTCCTTTCTTGAATCCACCATTTTTGTTTGAATTTAATGAAAAAATTTGTGCAAGAATGCTCTCTAAGTTATGGGTAATGCAATTTTGAAAGAGTTTTGGAGAGATTTTTGAAGATTGTGGGTGTTTGAAAAATAGGTTTGAGAGGTTTTATGGGCTAGGGTTTAAAAAGATTTGAGAGAACGAAGAGTTTTGATTGAGAAAGAGGACTTTGAAGTACCGATATGGGACGAGTCGATCGACCGGCATGACCAAATCGACCCGCAGAAATAATTTGTAATCTACTTGAACAAGTCACCTCCCTATCCCAGTCAGTGGAGTGGCAGCTCGACTGGCAAACCCAATTTTGGCTGAAATTCAAATTTTGTACTTCCTTGCCTTTTCACATTTTTCACAAAAACCATCAATTTTCATAAGAAAAAATGCACTAACCACTATTTTGCATGTTAATCTGTTGGAAAATCAGGACGCATAACACACACTCACACAGCGAAATTAAAACACAAGTAACGAGAAAAGAATACGCGCAATTAAACATGGTTCGGCCCTCTGCCCACGTCCACGATCCCCTCTGGGATAAATTCCACTATTCAACAATAATGGAATTACAACTTAGGTGATGACTTTTTGCACGGACAGAAAAGTCTAAACCCTCCCCCACAGAGTTCTTATAATAGTTCTATCCTCAACAGGACTAGAACGAATATAAGACACTCTCGATGCTCTCAGGCTCTCTTTCTCACCTACACACCCCATAGGGTATGGCCCTAAGGCACACTCCTAAGATAACTAATGCAAGAGTTCTATTTATAGAGGAAATTTTCTTGTCCTTCAAAACAAAGGATTTCCTCATCTATCAATCATACCATAATTAAGACTCTTACCAAAACTAGAATTTTAATTCTCATTAAAATTCTTTCCTAATTTGTATGGGCTTGGACTTTGAGCCATAACCCAACACAATCTCTCTCTTAATTTTACAAAATTGATCTTTATGCAATAGTTTAGTAAAAAATTCAAGTATAAGGTCACATTTTTGCACATGATCTCTATTGAAATGATGCGTAATTTCAATATATTTTGTCATAGGTTGATGAATTGGATTCTTTATAAGATTAATAGCACTAGTATTATTATAATAAACAAACACATGATCATATTCTAAACCATAGTCAAGCAAATTTTGTTTTATCCATAAAATTTGAGCCACATAACTTCGAGTAGCAATATATTCGGCCTCGATAGTAGATATAGCTATACTTTTTTGCTTCCTACTTGACCAAGACACCAAAGAATGACTAAAAAATTGACATTTACCGCTGATACTCTTATGATCTACTTTACAACCCATATAATTGGCATTGGAATAACCGTATAAATCAAATGAAGTTACTTTCACATATCAAAGTCCTAAGTTACTACTTCCCCTAAGATATCTAATGATTCATTTAATGGCGACTAGATGTGATTCCTTAAGATTAGATTGAAATCTAGCACTTAAGCATATGGTAAACATTATATCTGGCCTTGAAGTAGTTAAATAGAGTAAGCTTCTAATCATACATCGGTATTTCTTTTCATCTACGGGCTTGCCCCTCTCATCCTTGTTGATTTTGGTTGGAGAACTCATAGGGGTTTCAATCTTTTTATCTTCTTCAAGTCCAAACTTTTTTCTGAGCTCCTTGGTGTATTTGGCTTGATTAATAAATATTCCTTCCTTAGTTTGTTTGATTTGAATCCTGAGGAAGAAATTTAGCTCACCCTTTGTGCTCATCTCGAACTCTCCATGCATGCAGTTAGAAAAACTTTCACACAAGATAATATTAGTAGCACCAAATATGATCTCATTTACATATATTTGAACAAGTAAAATGTCATTTTTATCTATTTTAATGAACAAAGTAAAATCCAATTTTCCTCTTTCAAATCCACTTTCAACAAGGAAACCACTAAGTCAGTGGCGGAACAAGGATTTTTAATGAGGGGTGGTGAAAAATATTTACACCAGTCATGAATCGGTCCAAGTTTCCAATCCAAATTACAAAAAATCACTTCTAAAATAATAATAATAAACCATAAAATAAAATATTGTATGTCAATAATCTTACTATGTTTTTAGAATCATTGAATAAAAATAGATCACATAAAGTACAAAAATCAAAAAAAATATATTTTTACTTTTGGCATCGCAAATTGTACTCGACTCATTTTCAACCTTTCAAATTCATCTATGACTAACACGATGTCAAAAGTTTCAAAAATATTTTTCTCAATGTAAAGGATAAGTGTACTAGTAAGAAAATCATCTTCCATCTTATTATACAATCTTGTCTTTATAATCTTCATGGCAGAAAATGTACTCTCTATAGATGCAGTAGAAACAGGAAGAGTTAGAACAAGTCGAATCAGACGATCCAAGAGAGGATATACTGTTGAATTTTTTGTCCTTGGCATTAGTTGACATAATTCAGGAAGATTTGTAACACTCTAAAATTTTGAATTTCATCTAATATCAAGTTCAAAATGCTCGAACTCATATCTCATATGCAATTTCTCTTGACAAGTGAAGTCATCAGGATAGTAGTTCTGTGCAAGCTTGCAGATGTCATCAATCTTGAAGATTTAAATCTATCTTTTAGATCTAGACATGAGCAAAGAATAAGCAACTCCATTGTATTTTCATTGGACCTACTATTTATTTCATGTAGCAATGAATCTATTGTGCTGATGAATAAATCAATATGATAATGGTGCAGCATTGAATTTTGTTCACCTTTCAAAACTCGACCTCTACCAGACCGACAGGGACCATTCATGTCAGGAATTTCTATCTCGTGTTTCTTACAAAAAGATTTGACTTTCTCGAAGAAAATATGCCACCAATTATCTTTGAAGTTTTGAATAATTTCTTTTGTTTTAGCTACTAAATGCATTACATTAACAATGTCCTGTGATTTGCGTTGAATAAGCTCACACAAATTATCTGCCCTTTCTAAGATCTCTATCATAAGATGCAAAATAAACACAAATTCAAAAGTGGTCATCAAATCATAAGCTCTATCAACTGAAGCCCTTCAAGATGGGTTGCTGCCTCCATTGATTAATTCAACTAAAACGTTGAAAGTAGGATTCCATAAATCAAGTAAACTTCATAGAGATCTTAAATGAGAGCCTCATAGTGTATCACCTGCCTTTTTTTAATGTGCCAACTTGATTCTTTCTTTCTCCTATTTCAAGCTCATTACTTGAAACCAACTATGTAATCTCAATTGCGCGAGCAATTTGCAAATGATCTTTTCTTTTTGCAGAAGAATCAACAACATTGATAATGAGAACCAAATATGAGAAAAAAATGTTCAATAGGAATAACACTCTTACAAGCTACAACCATTATTAATTGCAGTCGATGAGCAAAATAATGAATATAATAAGCAAATGGACAATCTTTGAAGAATAATGCCTTTAGTCCATTCCATTCTCCCTGCATATTGCTTGCTCTATCATATCCTTATTTTTGAATATTTTGTATAATAAGATTATGAAATGCAAACACATTACAATGTTTTTCCTTTAGGTAGAAGCATCAGTTTCCTCCACATGAATCAAATCAAAGAATCTTTCTCGAACGAAACCATCTTTATCAACAAATCTTAAGATTATAACCATCGGCTCCCTTTTTGATCCATCTACAAGAAGACAAAATTTTGAATCACCATTTTCTTCTCAAATAAAACTTTGGATTTTACTTGCACAAAGGGAATCTCTTTTCAAATCATAAGGGAAGTATAAGTGGCATTTTGAGGGGTATTTTCCAAACTTAAGCTACTTCCTCACTATAAGAAGCAACATGTCCTATGATCTCAACGAAATTCCCGCGATTACTACTTTGAAATGCACACAACTTAGCAGTATCAATTGAAACTTTCAATCGCAATCGATTTCTCAAAATTTTTTTCAGACATTTGTTTATCCAAAACTTTCTGAATATTTTGAATTGAATTCATTAGATAATGACAACACTCTACATCTTTCTTATGTGTAGAATTGGACCTTTTTCCCACATGATTTATAAAAGGACAATTATTCTCGCTGTTAACTTTCTTCCAATGCCGAAAACCCTCAACTATAAAAGCAGTTGATTCAAATTGACCAGTTGGCTTAGCAAAGAGAAAGCATGGAAGACAATATGCTCTCTCTTTTGTTGGAGAATATTCCAACCAATCAGGATATGATTTAAACTAAGTAAAAACGAACCATCAACCATCTTTTTCATCTGTTGGATAAATAACATTTGGCGGATTCTCTCTATATGTACCAAGTCTAATATAAGCTCTATGTATTGCATCTCTTGTTGTATTAGGTGATCACTTATTGGCTTACGCAATCCTGGATCACGCTCCAATGAAATATCATCAAATTCTTTAGGTTCGGTCCTAGTAAATTTAGTTGGTTGAGATTTTGTATTAGAAGATTTAAGCTCTGAAGGATTGCAAACTTCTGGATGAGGATTATTAACATTAGTGGTTGATTTTTCAAGCATCGAAGGGCCAACCTCATTTTGATGAGATCTTTTCTTGAAGTAAGAATCAATTTTAGAGTTAATCATGCCGTGCTCACTTTATATAAACTTATTTGACCTGAATTGTTTTCAAATTTAATAAATAGGGTAAGTATTAAGAAACAATTCTACTTAAAAAATAAGAATTAACAAATAATTATTTTACTATGTCTAATTAAATTCAATCACCCATTTACTTTTTCAAAAAATAAAGTTTAAAAGCATATATGATTTATGAACTAGTTATATCAATGACAAAGAATAATAACGTTTATAATAATAAAAAATAAATAAAAGCCCTATCTTTTAATAGGTGAGAAAAATTTAATTCAATAAAATAAAATATCACTAATATGCATACAGGCATTTATCTATCCAAAATCTATTAAAAATAAAACTAAAGTTAAAAATACTAACTTGATTCAAGAAACAAGAGACTTTATCGTTTTCTAACTTTTGTAATGGTAACTGCTAAACAAAGTAATTAAAGACTAAAATCAAGTAAATATTTAACAAGGTTAAAAAATTGAGAAAAAGAGTGCAAAATCTAAAAACTGAAAAAAAAAAATCTATTACATTACAAACCTTATTTTATTATTTTTTATTAAAACCGACGAGGAGGGTGCAATTTTTTCTCTAATTTCTAGCGTCCTGCGTCCCCCCTTTAATTTTAAATGTCAAACTCTTATTTATAATTGCAAGAGTTTGAATCGGTGCCTCTAAGTTCTAACCCTCTTTTATTCGGTCAAAGCCTCTAATCAGTATCATAAAAGATTATTGCTAGTGCTAACAGTTAAAAAATGCAAACAACAGCCTATGCAAAGATTCAAACACCCGACCTAAGACAGAGAGAGTGTCAAGCGCTAAGCAAATATGCCAACTTAAAGGATGTTGACATACTAAGGGGAGGTGAAATATATAGGCAAAATATTTGTAACTGACAAACGTAAAAAAATAGAAAAATGCAAAAATTGAGAGGTGGCGGCCGCCACCGCATGCCACCACGATAGCTCTGCCCCTACACTAAGTCTTTGATACCAAGTCCAAGGTGCTTGTTTTAGACCAGATGAAGCTTTTTCAAGTTTGTAAACATAATTTAAAAAGGATGAATCTTCAAATCTAGGTGGTTGTTCATGAATCTTCAAATCTAGGTAATTGTTCAACATAAACTTCTTCTTCAATGAAACCATTTAAAAATGCACTTTTTACTTTCATTTGGCAAAGTTTGAAATCCATGTAGCATGTAAATGCAAGTAACATATGAATAGATTTTAATCTAACTATGGAAGCATAAGTCTTGTCATAATCTATTCCTTCTTCTTGATTATATCCTTGAGATACAAGTCTAGCCTTATTTCTAGTTATTACACTAGTTTTATCTATTTTATTTCTAAATATCCATTTAATTTTAATTACTGGGTGGTCTCTAGGTCTTTCAACTTGTTTTCAAACTTTATTTTCAATGAATTGGTTTAGTTCTTCTTACATGGCTATTACCAATTCTCATCAAATAAAGCTTCTTTTTTTTTTTTAACATTTTTGGGTTCAATATGTGAAAGAAATGCATAATGTTCACAATAAGCATTTATGTTACCCCTTGTTCTTACTTTGTTGGATAGATTACCAATGGTTTGCTCCTTAGGTTGATCTTTCACCAACCTCCAACATCTTCGCAGGTTATTTTGTGAGCTTCCTTGGTTCAACGTGGTGCTTTGATTTGCATTTTATTCTTCTCTACCTTCTTCCTTGACTTGAGAATCTCCATCTTCGTTTGAATTGTTTTGGATCATTTGGAAATCCCTTGTCATTTGTGCATCCATCTTCAAGTGTCATTTTCTCCAAAAGGTTACCTACATCATAATCATCTTTTCTCGAAACAAAAGGGTTAGTTTCACCAAATATAACATACGTAGATTCTTCTACAACAAGAGTTATTTTATTTTACATACGAGAAACTTTACTTTCAGTGGAATAATCAAGAAAAGTCCCTTCATTCGATTTGGCATCAAATTTTCTCAAATGGTCTTTGGTATTGAGAATAAAATATTTGCAACCAAAAACTTTGAAATAGGAGATTTTGGGAGTTTTGCCATGCCAAAGTTCATAAAGAGTTTTGTTTAAAATTGGTCAAATTAAAAATCTATTTTGCACATAGCAAGCGGTGTTCATGGCTTTACTCCAAAAATATATAGGCAAAGTGTGTTCTTTAAGCGTAGTCCTTATCATTTCTTGTGATGTTTGATTTTTCCTCTCTACTACCCCATTTTATTGGGGAGTTCAAGGGGCCGATAAGTTATGTTCAATGCCATGTTCATCACAAAAGTTCATGAAAGGAGTAATGTAAGTTATAAAATAGCCTCTCTCTTTTTGTACTTTTCTATATACCCACTCCTTTTATTTTCTTCAACTGATAGAAATAAAGAAGAGTTACCAATCATATGTTTTGAGCAACCACTATCCAAAATCTATTTTATCTTGCTATACTTGCTCACATGACATGCCTACACACATGCAATAAACACAACGAATTTTATTTTGGGTCCCTACCACTTTAGGTCCTTGAGGTTAGTATTAATTCTTGGCCTTTACAATCTATTTGGGTCTTTGCCGTTGAGCAACAAGTGATCCTCTATCTCATAGTTTCTTGTAATAGCAATGAGTAGAAACATGCCCATACTTTTCATAAAAGGTGCAAGTGATGTTTGATTTTGAAGTAGTGCTAGAAATAGATGCTTTAACAAAGTAAATTCTCAAATATTTTTGTTTGATTTTTTGGTTCATAGCAAAGACTACTTTTACCAAATGTCATCTTTTGAGATTCAAGTAGTTTTTCAAAGTTCTCTTTTCTCTTTATGAATTTCTTAACAATTCCATTCAAATCATCATTCTTCTTTTTCCAATTTTCTACTTCTTTTCCTAAAATTTGAACATTTTCAACAAGGGATGCATTTTTCTTTTCCAAGAAAACTTTTTCATTCAAGACATATTTTTAATTTTCTTTGTAGATTCTTGTTTTCGCTTAAAGCAAGTAAAAGATCGTCAAACAATTTTGAAAAGGCTTCTTATAATTCCTCAAATGTAATATCTTCCTCTTCCTCACGTGGATGAACAACTAGAATAACAAAGGAAAGGATATGCCTCATATTCATTAGCCATGAGGTAAAAGTTGGCAACTTTATGCTCTTCCTCAGTTTCCATGTAATTTTGAGAGCTTTGCCATCCTTTTTCTTTGAAAGCTTTGGACATGTGTACTAGAGATTTCTTGATATGTTTAAGGGCATCCAATGAGGGCAAATAAGGGCCAAAATTCTTAAACATGCCTGGACTGCGTCATTTGTATGTTTGGCTTTGTAATGAATTAGCACTCACCATGTTTCCAAAAATTTATCTAATAAACCTATTTGTGATTTTCATCATATGGTATATAATCTCTTCCTTGACATTTTCTCTCTAACTTAACAAAGTATGTAGATTTGACATGCGAGCTTTGTGCAAATATGAGTATGAATTTGAACAAAATAGTTAAAAACTAGAAAAAGAAATACCGCCTATATTTATGAACAATTAATTATTTAATCCCCACAGCTTTTCCAATTAGCAATTTATCCCTTTGCATGGTGTCTTGCCATAATTTTTTAATAGAGCAAACAAAAATAAAAAGAAAAACAGAAAATGGGTGAGTTTCCACTTTCCAAAAAATACAAGAGAGTCGTAAGGTACATTTTATAAGATAAGAGGAAGTAGCTCTGGGCTTGTTTAGATTTTTTTCTTAAAAAAAGTGTTTTTTCACAAAAAACACATTTCTGTTTTCTAATAGATGTTTGATTAACTTTTAAATAAAGTCAAAACCTTTCTAAAAAGCTGGTTTTAAAAATAAAACATTAAACTTCTCAAAAAAAAAAAAAGTGATTTCTTCTTCTTCTTTTTTTTTTTTTTAACAGAAAACAAATTATAAGACAATCCAAAGTGCCCCTTTACCCAAACTTAAATTATGGAGGAGCGATTAGTAATTAAGGACTTTGAAATTACCAATTGCCCTAAAAGAAAATAGCAGTATTCTACTCTTTCTTTCCTCCACAAAAAAAAAAAGGAAAAGAAAAAGAAAAGTAGTATTATTATATTCTATTCGTTGGACAACGATATGGGCCGACCTTAGCGTGGAAAATAATGTTCTTTTCAACAATGTTCTAGTGTTACCGTCTTGACTCTTCTCGTTTAATGTTATTATCATGAACTACCAGACTTTCTGATTACAGGACAGAGGAGTTGCTTTAGCATGTGGGGTTTTGAAGTTTCACGTACCGTCAATTTATATTAATTATGAGGTAATGGAAGGATGTTAATGTGGTCTCGACTAAAGATGCCCCTAAATCAATCAATTATTAAGAGAAATAAGAAATGTACATATATATACACACACACTATATTATATAGAAGAACTTTTTGCAACTATTTGTTCAGTGACTTTTATATATACATCAAATATTTGTTCATTATCGTATAACTATTTGTTCACTAACTTTCATATATATATATATATATATATATATATATATATATATATATATCAAGTATTTGTTTATTATCCCATAACTATTTGTTCACTTTTCTTCAACTATTTGTTTATTGATTATTTGTTTATTACTCCATAATCTATAACTATTTGTTCACTACCTCACAACTATTTATTCACTACCCCACAACTATTTATACAGTGACTATTTATGTATTACCCACAACTATTTGTTCACTAAATTTCATATATACATCAAATATTTGTTTATTACTTCATAACTATTTGTTCACTACTCTTATACATACAGACAAAACACAAACATACCTACATGTATGCATACTTGAAGGTCAAGATTAGCTTTAATGGCAAATTGATCTTAGTCCAAACACCATATGGGAGATACAATTAGAATTGCGATGAGGAGAGGAAGAGTTTGGTAGTTGCGGTGCAGCAAGATGATGCCGGAATTTTCGTCGATATGAGGAAGAAGACAACGGGATTTAATGGTAAATCACCACCTCATAGATCTTCTTAAACATAGTGCATAGCATTACAATTAGCAAATGAAGGCGAATTTTATGGTGATATTTATTTGGTGTGAGATAATCGTGATGTCATCGGTGAAGTAAAAAAGAAAACAAGAGGAGAGAAGAACAAAGAGAGAGAAAGGAAAGGAGAGACAGAGAGAAAGAGAGAGAGACGTGACGCACACTGTTGAGCTGTTTTATTTTTTGTTTTTTTTTTTAATGTGAAAGAGCATGATGCTCTGCAGGAACACCATGATGAGGGCCCATAGTATAATTTGCGAAGGAGGGGTTGGTTGGTCCTTGGTCCATAACATTGTTATTTTTTCTTTAAATTAGTCTCTATTATTTTAAAATATTCAAATTAACTAGTTCTTAATATTCCATAAATATTGTTAAATTGGTCTCTATTACTTCAAAATATTTATATTAGTTTTAATGTTTCATAAATTTGTTCAATTAGTTTCCAAAATGAGTAGAATAATAGAAATTAATATATATATACACACACACACATAGACATATATACATATATGTGTGTATGTGTATATGTATGTATGTATTGAAGTAGTATTTATGCTTTTTTTTTATCAATGACACGTGTCGTCATGTCATCACTTTTTGTCCTTCCAGAAAGATTTTGAGTTCATTTCTTTTATCAATGTAAAATCATTTCCTAATCTACTTATCTAAATATGTTTACAAAATGATGAAAGTGCAACCATCTAATCTAACCCTAATTTTTCTTTCTAAAATTATTTTATTTTATAAAATTATAATGAATACTGAAAAATTGCCTAAAATTTAATTTTTTGGCCATTTGCTAATTTTCTCAACTGAGAGAGCATTTTAAGTTTATAAGCATTTTTGTAAAAATTTTGTGGGGTTTGTTTTGATTTTGGGTGCTTATATACACTTTTTTATGAAAAGTTAGTGAGATTTACTTTTTATTTTCGGTGCTTAAAAACACCCAAATAAGCACAACCAAGCAGGTTGTAAGATAACAGTACATGTTTTTGGATGTAATCACAACTTTATTTCGGGCTTGTTGACATTAGTTTCTTTTCATAAAATTATATATATATATATATATATATATATATATTAAGAAGTATATATATCCTTTTATAATAATTAAGCATTTGGCTTAATTTCTTTTTTTTTTAAAATTAAAGCTCTAAGTTCAAACTCAAATTTTTCCAGAAATAAAAAGAAAAAAATTCTCGAAGTCAGTACTTTTCGGAAGTTATAAAAGAGACAATACTTTTCGTAATTGGGCATTAATCAATGATAGTATTGCTTGTTAAGAGTCATTTTGTTCAATTGACTTGTGATATCTACTTTAATATTATTTGTAGGGGAAAGTTTTGAGGAATGCGCAGTTAGAGAAGTGAAAGAGGAAGTAGGATTAGACGTTAAGAATATAGAGATATTAAAAGCGACTAACAGTTTGTTCTTGAAGGAAGCAAAACCAACACACTTTGTTGTTATCATGGTGCGCGCTGTCTTGGTTGATGCAAATCAAGTTCCCGAAAACATGGAGCCTAAAAAATGTGATGGTTGGGAATGGTATTATTGGGATAATCTTCCTCAACCACTTCTGCCTCAACTTGTGGATGCCCTGAAGGATGGTTTCAACCCTTTTCTTGACAGTTGAGAATGTTGTGTAGATGGGTTGAGTAATTTTCAATTACCAGAGGCGATAGCGAATTAGAGATATAGGAGAACAAAATTAAAAAAAAAAAAGATAATGATGATGCAAGAATACAGAAAGTTAACGTGGTTCGTCAATTATACTTATGCTCTATTTAGTTTAGTTGTGAGATTTCAACTGTTGATGAGCTGTAGAGCTTTTAGCAGTAGAACTTTGGTAAAAAAGTTGTTGAATAGAGGGAGCTGATTTTTTAACCTTGTATTTTAGAAATTGAGCTTTCGGTAGTTTTGAGGTTATAATGGACTTTCAAAAATATAGAACAATATTTTTGGAAAAAAAAATGAAGAAAAACAACGTCTAACATGACATAAAGCAGCTTTCCAAAAACCAATTTTTTAAAAGCTCCAATAACTTTTTATCATTTTTTAGCTTTAGTTTTATGTAAAAACTCTTTTAAAAATAAGCCAAACATATCAATTTCAACTTCTAAACTCACAGAAAACACTTTTGAATCTCCAAAAATTGAACGAAATAGATTCTTAATCCCATATACATAATCTCTTTCTGTCACATTTCCTAACTCAACAAAGTGTGTATAATTAACATGCAAATTGTGGGCAAATATGAGTATGAATTTGAACAGAATAGTTATAAATTTAGACAAAGGTACCCATATATTTATGAATAATTAATTACTTAAGTCTCATGGCTTTTTCAATTAGCTATTTATCCCTTTCCATGTTCTTGCCATAATTTTTCTATCAAAGTTAGGTAAATAACAGAAAATAGGAGAGTATGTCACTTCTCAAAAAGCACAAGGGAGTTAAAAAGTGCGTGTTATAAGATAGGTCTGTAAGTAGCTTTGGGTCTCTTTAAATTTCTTTTCTTTTTTTTCCCAAAAAATGAGTTTTCTCCACAAGAAAAAAAGAACATATTTCTTTCTTCTAATGGATGCATGTTTGATTGACTTTTAAATAGAATAGAAAGTCTTTTAAAAAGCTGACCTTTAGAAACAAACAAACTTTTCAAAAAAGTGATTTTTTTTTTTCAAAAAGGTTTTACAAAAAAACAAATTAGAAGGCAATCCAAACTAACCCTTTCCAAACTTAAATTATGGAGAAACAACTTAAGTCATAATGGACAAGTTAAGTATCAAGAATTTGGATTTCCTGTTGCGTGCTTAAGTTTCATTCCTTAACATATATAATTTTTATCTCCCTAAATTGGTAGTGTGTAGTCGGCATGCAGCTAAGTTGGTCAATCCTTCCAAGATTAAAATCTGAAATGAAAGTTTTACTTAGAAATTACCAAATGGATTAAAAGAAAAATAGCAATATTTTACACTTTTTTTCCTCAAAGAAAAAAAAAAAAGAAAAGAACAAATAGTAGTATTCTATTCGTTGGACAACGATATACACCGACCTTAGTGAAAAAACAATGTTCTTTTCAAGAGGCAACTTTGTGTTACTGCCTTGACTGTACTCGTTTACTGTTGTCATCTATCAGACCTACTCACTACAGGACAGAGTATTTGCTTTAGATTGTGGCTTCTTGGGTTTTAACGATTCACAATCCACCTTTGTTTCGGTACGAACAATTTACATGAAATTTACATGTAAAGCACAATTCAAGTTTATTTCGTTTTACCACGTATTGTTATGTCATTTTATTTTTTCATCTAAAAATATTTCCTCTCTCAACAAATATTTCTTCAACTAATAAATTTAATTTTTAAAATAAATTAAATACCATTTTGGTTAATAAAAAACATTTTCTAAATCAAAAATTTTCATTGAATTACCATACAATTATTCTAGTCAAATTTCATAATTTTACATATATGATATGTGACCTTGTTTAAAATGGCATGCATGGATCCTTTTTCGAAAACACAAATCCAATAAATATTTTCTTATTATAAATTTTGTTATATGTGGACAAATTAGCTTTAAATTAATTTATAATATATATTTAAATATTATAATAACAAAATTTCATAGATATTGCAATCTATAATGTAATGTCACATTTATTATACATTATACTAACAAATTTCACAAATATTACAGTCTATATTGTAGTTCCCCTTATTTCATACCATATCTTAATTGAGCATCAACTTTTTAATCAAGTAATTGATATTAACAACATTATTTCTTAATTTAAATTTATTATTTTTTGTAAAGAAAAAATTATTTAAGAATCTAAATGTTGTAAAATCGTAATCAATATTTATATATTGTATAAACTAATATCTATTACTTTATAAGTAAAACAATCAATATCGATATCTATTTATGGAGTTTAATTTGAATGTAATGCTAACATTTCATCTATATATGATTCTTTAAAAAGAATTTTTTTGTCGATTATTTGATAAATTTGTGAATGAGTTGAATTCAAATAAATATCTTATAATCTCACATGTTTTAATTATATTCTATCAATTATTTTCTCCCAAAAGTAAGTTAAACACCAACAAATGTATTGTTTCTTTTCTTTTTTTTTTTTTTAGTTTAGATCATTTTTTAACTTTATTTTATTAATTTAAATATTCTACTCAGTTGCAAATCCTTCATGAAAATATGATTAATATAAAAAACTTACAAAAATCAAATTTTATAAAATAATTTTATATTTTAACCTCGCATAAATTGTGTGTGTGTATATGCATATGTGTGTATAATGAGTTAAAGCTCCTATATATATTATTCATCTTTATTGCTTTTCTACTCATATCAATTTATTTTCTAATTTTACCTTTCTAATTTAAATATCTTATTTAATTATTGCAAATTTGTAATTAAAAAATAATTAGTATTAAAATTTTATTGAAAACTAAATTTTACAAAAAAGTTATATTTTATCCTTATATTAACTGTAAAAATTAACTATCAACAATAAATAAAAACATAAAAAGTACATATTCTTTCCCGTGCATCATGCTGAATATACTCTAGTAGTGATTTTCAGCATACAATTTTTTCTATATGGATAATATTTTATTCACCAAATTTTTATAATAAATAATTAAGTAATTTTGACAAACAAATTTTAATTATACTACATTTATTTATTTTGTTTGCTAGGTACTTTTCCTACAAGATAAATATAAGAAAATTTAATAATTTTATGGAACTTTTTCATAGAACTTATTTATTTAGAGAGTTTCCTATGTGTAACTTTTCTTGGTTAGATAATTTCATAGAGGAGTGAAGAATTTAATTTTATTAACTAAATTACTAAATTTTGCGTTACATAATTTTTAATAATATTTTAATAGTTTTTTATATTTAAATTATCTAATACACCAACTTTATATGTGTTAGTGTTTTTTTAACATTATCTCGACTGCGATTTTTTGTTGAAATATATAAATAGATCTCGACCAGCTAATCATAAATTTCTCGTCCGCCTGTCAAATGACCAGCTTCATGACGCGGAGACATACAAAACCATGTGCATAAACCTTAGGTTGGGGATTCATAAATGAAAGAATCAAGGTAGAATATTATACTTCTGAAAAAATATAAGAAAGAAAAAAAAATTGGTGTGAATACAACAGCAAAATCGTAGTCCGCGGAGTTGATTACACGTGCTTGTAATCATATTTGATTTTTTTATTGTATATCCATCTGCACTAACAGCCTATTCGGCTAAGTCTATTTGGAACTTAAAACTTGCGAATAGTTTAAAAAATGTGGAGGATGCTTCTTTTAGAAGCTTATAAGCTACAAAATAAGCAGAGCCAAACCGGCTGTAAGAGCCCGTTTAACTTTGCTTTTTTTTTTTTAAGTGCTCATAAGTATGTGTTTCTTATAAACGAAAAATTACTTTTAAGCTACTGATAAAGAAGTAGAGATATGTTTGAATAATACGTGCTTCTAAACTACTGATATGTTTAGTAAATAAGTGCTTATAAATAATAATAATAGTTAAAAAGACTAAAAAAGACATGTAACAAATTAATTTAATAAATAAATACTTCTCAAGTGTAAGGACAAATATGTCATTTTAATAGAATTGATCACCTGGCTTATAAGTACCAAAAAAATAAGTAGCTCCAAATTACTTTTTTTTTTCCCTATTTATAAGCAACCTTATATGACTTATAAACAAGTTTGCTAAATATGTAACTTTTTATTTTGACAAACACCCTCTAAGACTGCTGAACACATTCTTCTTTATCTTAACCACCACATACTATAACCATCGTCATTTGGTGTCGCAGCACAGTAATTAAATAGAAGCACTTGGTGGTGAAGCTCTGCAGGCATCATTCTTGGCGTCTTTACATAACTTCGGCACAGCGGACATGTCATGCGCCCATGTCCAAGCCACCTATCTATGCATTCTCTGTGGAAAATATGATGGCAAACCAGTTCTCTAACCTCGTCTCCTTCTTCAATCTTGCTTAAACAAATCGCACATTCTTCTGAATCTTCTTCACATCCTTCTTCGCGTTCGTATCGCGTCAGGAATGATGCATCAAGATCTTCCGTCATGCTGTAAAGCTTGTAAGAGTGACCAAACGAATGGTGAAGCAGATGTTCCCAAGCCAGTTTCAACTGGGTAGCCATCAACATTATGTATTTTGATATCATGGATAAATGATGCAACATCTGATACATACTTCTTACAAACATGTTTATGAAATTCTTGTCGCTCTATTTGAGCTTAACGAAATTCTTGCTTTTGTAGCCAAAAAAAGAAAAAAAATAAATGTTTATAATGTGTTAAATTAAGCTAAAGTTGAGAAGGAGAACAAGAATGGCTGAGAAAAAGCAGTTTGCAGTATGCAGTTTTATGCACAATGCGCTCAGCCTTGGGTGACTTCTTGCGGTGAATGATGGGTTATTATAGTATATATGTACACCACATGCAAATGAGTTGGTGGAATACTTTTTTAAATTGTTATCTTTGACCAAATAAATAAAAAATTAGATTGCCTGTGCTCTATTCATGATATAGGTCTTAGCATATTAACAATGACTTTTGGCACAACTGTTGCGACTATATGGAATTTCCAGCTTGCATGTGAACCAAGTGTCAATATTGTACACATTGGACTAGTTGTCTATCAATATACATAAAAGAAATATTTTTTTACATACTACGAGGATGGTGGGAGATGCCACGATAGGTTTACATTGCTTATTTTTTATTTGATCAGGATGTAATTGTCATAACAAGATTTGTTTGTAAATTTTATAAAATTCATGACTATATCTTTATATTTGTTATGAAAAAATAAATAAACTTGTACAAATACGAAAAACGTGATGGTAGAAGGTGCTCCATAGCTTAATCATGTGAGAGAATAACTTCGCTTCACCTTCTGTGCATCTTGTTTCAAAAAACGTTTCATTAAAATAATCTGCATAAATTTCACATTTTATTCTTTTTGACTCTAGTACTTTTCCATATAAATGCATTACAATATCTTAACCCCTTTAGAGATTAAGGAATATCTCAAATGATTAAAACTATATTTTCAAATATGAGAGCCTTAAGTTTAGGTTTAAATACTACTCACAGTAGACTGGGTATTAAATATCCAATTAGACCTGGATTATTTACTTGACAATGACTTTGAACCCAAAGGTCTCGGTTAAACTTTAATTTGTACTCTTTTGTTATACAATACTAGTTCTTTTTAATTTGATAAAAAAAATTATTTTCATAGAAAGAATTTCATGTCATAAAAGAATATAATTTAAAATCAAAAATTTTGAGAAAAGAGGAAAATATGATAATACTGCTAGATGATATACCCATGTGCTTATTAGTAGGACCTAATGAGGATTCAAGTATTTTGCCTTTTCCATACTTTTTAGTCAATTGCTGCCTGGCTGCCTGCTACTTACCTATCGATCAGTTGCTGGTTTATGGCTGCTTTTGACAAGAAAATACTACATGAGAAAATTTGCTAGAATACTTCTAACTTGTAGGAACATATATCATTATCGAAGAATTTTAAAAAGTGTTTCTTCTTTTTTTGGTAATTTTAGAATGCTACATTATCACTTCTTATTTTAATTTCATTCTAGAATGTAACATTAGTGCTTCCATGACATATATTAAACTTTTTCATTCTAAGTCATTTTAACACATTAGCACTTGCATATACTTTATGTATTAAATAAAAAATAAAGAATGAAATTAAAAATGAAAAAACTAACAACTAACAAATTAAAAAATTTAAAAATAAAATTAGGAAATAAAAAGCAAAGAATTAAAGAATTAAAATACCAAAATATTAAAACTTAAAGTTAGAAACTAAAAATTAAAAAGTTAGAAGTAAATAAATTTAAATAAATGAACGAACTTCAAATAGCAATTTTAACCGAACATATACAAATTGTTTTTCTTAAAACAATAATCTTTTATTTTCTTTTACCAAACAACAGAACACATAACTACAAGATTGGGTTCAACACTTTTTCTAAATAGCAATAGCAAACTGCAACAAAAATACCAAACTAACCATTAATTGTCAATCAATTAATGCTTAATTAAATAAGATTTGTTTAAATTTCAAAAAGTTTATGACTACATTGATATTTGACATAGAAAATAAATAAAAACAATGCAAAGTAATGTAATACAATCGTGCTAAGTTATAAGATATGTTTTACAAGAGAGGACGGTAAGTGACTAATTATGCAAATTACAGGGAGTAACACTCATTTTGGCTCGTTTAATTTTTTTCCCAAAAAAACATATGTTCCCCAAGAAACACATTTCTTTTTTTTTTTTTTAACAAATAGATGTTTGGTTGACTTTTAAAACAAAATGGTCTTTAGAAAAAGCTGAATTTTAGAAACAAATAATAATAATAATAATAATAATAATAATAATAATAATAACTTCTCAAAAAAAGCAATTTTCTGAAAAGTTATAGAAAAGAACAAATTGTAAGCCCTTCCAACAGGCCCTTTACCTAAAGCTAAACTATGGAGAAGTGAAAATCCCACCATACATATGTACCCCTGGGATGTCATAAAATTTGGATCGGGAGGTATGAAAAATATCAATTTAGATTTCTGGTCAAAGTGAAAATGCATTTTTTACATACACACACTTTGGGAGGTCAAATAATGGTTTCAATTGAAAGACGTATACGTAATTTAGTAATCAAGGGCAACCAATAACATGATATTGAATAACAAAGTTTAAAAAGGCTTGAAGATCTGTCACAATATTAAAATTGTGTTTTAATAGACAAGACAATGGTCAAGAATTTGGATTTTCTATGGCTTGCTTAAGTTTCAAT
This sequence comes from Cordia subcordata, assembly GCA_028554755.1. Classification (NCBI taxonomy): domain Eukaryota; kingdom Viridiplantae; phylum Streptophyta; class Magnoliopsida; order Boraginales; family Cordiaceae; genus Cordia; species Cordia subcordata. The sequence goes on from JAPTOF010000020.1 coordinate 6,784,421, forward strand.
AATGTGACTGAATCACTAATCTTCAAGCCGTTTCATACTCCGGTGACGTAAAATGCCTGGAAATATATATTTGTCTAACTAACATATATAATTGTAATTAAACTCCCTAAATTGGAAGTATGTAATTGGCATGTAGCCAAGTTGGTCAATCCTTCCAAGATTAAAATCTGAGATGAAAGTTTTATTTGGAAATTACCAATTGGCCTAAAAGAAAAATAAGACTACTCTACTCTTTTTTCCTTAAAAAGAAAAAGAAAAGGAAAGAAGTAGTAGTATTCTATTCGTTGGACAACGATATAATCAGACCTTAGTGAAGAAAACAATATAACGTTCTTTTCAAGAAGCGATTTGTGTTACTGGCTTGACTCTTCTCATTTAATGTTATTATCATACAATGGCAAGATTCATGAATTAACAGAGTAGTCCCCCCCCCCCCCCCAAACACGCGCACACAAAAAACAAAAAAAGAAAAAGAATTGATTATCGCTTTCGATTGTGGGCTTTTGATTTTTGAAGTTTCAATATCATCTTTATTTGGCGAACAATTGACATTAATTATAACGCAATTGAAGGACGTTATTGTAGGATTAGGATCTTATCCTATCATTAGTTCTCTAATATTAATATAAGAAGAAAATTCTAGCTATTTATGTATGGATCATACTATTTCAGCTATTTACAAAATTTAAATTTAAAGGGTATTGGGAGGGAGAAAAAGCATGTTAAAAATTATTTTATTTTTAAAATTTAAATTTCATGAATTGTTGAGGTGATATAACTCACACTTGCATGGTCAACATTTTTCTCAAATCAATATAAGAGAGCATTTGATATAATAGGATCTTAATCCGTTAATATACGGTCGACCAAAGATGCTCATAAATCAATCAATTATTAATTAAGTGAAGAAAGTATATAATGATCCCTTTTCCCTTGTAGAAGACATCTATAAAAGATCAATTGTCAGGAAAGTATATACTAATTAATATAACTTTTTCTTTAAAAAAAATTGATCACCCATCTTTATTTTTTATTCTCATTTTCTTTTATCCTATATTTTTCTTGCAGCAATTCTTTAGTATATATTTTTCATAGATAATATTTTATTGATAAAAATTTTTTAAATAAATAAGTAATTTTAGTGAATAAATTTTAATAATAGTCAATTTAGTTATTATGTTTGCTAGGTGCTTCATTAATTTATTTATTATGTTCGTAGGTAATTAATTAATTTATTTATTTATTATGTTTGCAAGGTACTTAATTAGAATTTTTTTCTATAAGATAAAATTTAAAATTTTGATAAATTTATGGAGCTCTTTCATTGAAAATTTATTTATTTACAGAGTTCTTTATATGTAATTAACTATTTATTTTTCCAGTTAAATAATTTAGTAAAACTGGACAGAGAAAAGAAAACTTAATTTCATTAATTAAATAAATAACTTTTGCTTTACATAAAATAGAAGACCTTAGATTGGAGATCAGTAATGAAAGAATCAAGGAGAAATATTATACTTACAGGGAAAAAAAATGGTGGGAAATACAATGCCATTTACTCGAACTTTTCGTAATCGTATCTGATTGCACTGATCTATTGCATTTATGTCCTTCTACACTAATAAGTCGTCTATGCTGAAGACATTTTTGCTTATCTTAACCACCACATGCTATACTCATCGTCAATTGGTCCATTCAAAAGTTTTTTTAGACACTCAAAAGTTGAAATTGATATGTTTTGCCTATATTAAAAAAAAAAATTTTATATACAAGCTGAAACTAAAAAAATTGAAAAATCAAAAGCTTCAAATTAGAGTTTTTCAGAAATTTTTTTTTAAAAAAACTATTTTTACATTAATCATATAAAAAATTGTTTTCTTCTTTCCCCTCCTTTTTTCAAAGTAAGTGAATAAGAGAACTTCAAATTAAAACGGCGGGACGTGAGTTTGCATCGCCTGCTAAGTTAAAAGTTTTTATGAAATCCCTCATGAAGAAATACATTAATGATTTTTTTTCGTTTTCCTTTTGGCCCTCCTTTTTTCTTGTCAGAAGACATAAAAGATCAGTCACCATCTTCTTGAACTGGAGACATACATATAATAACATATGAAGCACCGACACCTTCAAAATGCAGCGTATTGCGTGTCAGACACGTGTCGGACACCAACACGCTCCCGACACACTCCAACACGTGTCTGGCAATTTTTTTTTTTTTTAATTTGCAACACGTCTTCCGACACGCTCTGACACGTCCTCCGACATGCTCCGACACGTAAATGGACACACACGGGGTTTTTTTGTAATTTTTAAAATTATTTGGGGCACTAATGCAAATCCAAAAATAATTTTAAAAAAAAAATCAATTTAACTTACTTATGCTACTTATCGTCTTTTCCAGAGAAGTCATCTTCTCACTTCTCCAAATTCCTTCAGCAAAAAAGACTCAACCCTCAACCAAAAAATAAATAAATAAATAACGTACCTCCAATATTCTTGCACTGGGTAGGATTGAAAATTATATTATTGTGTGTGTGTTATTATATATTTGATTGAAAAATTATTGGAGTTTTTCAGGTCTATTGTTGTTGAACATGAATTACAAGAACTGGTGGTTTTTTTCCTTTTTTTTTAATGCATAAATTACAAAAATTGGTGGTCTCTTTTTGTGTCATATTTTGGGGGATGGCTGAAGCCTATAAAGCAAATTGATTTTCCATGATAAAAATGATATTTATGCAATATATTCATGATAAAAATGAAATTTATGCAATATATTCATGATAAAAATGATATTTATGCAATTTATATAAAATTTAAATATTTTTTTATTTAACGTATCCTGAGCGTGTCGTATTTTAATTTTTTAAAAAAAGACGTATCGGCGTGTCGTATCATGTCCACATATCGTGTCCGTGCTTCTTAAATAATAACGAGCCTATGCATGAAACTTAGATTCTCCAATTAATAAATGAAAGAAACCAAGGTGAAATATTATTCTTTTAGGGGAAAAAAAAATGGTGTAAATACAATGGCATAATCGTAAAGAAGTGGCATTTGAATGATCGGTTGCATATCCACCTGCACTAAGTCTGAGTTGAATACATTATTCTTTTATCTTAACCACCACATACTGTAATCATTTGGTGTAGCAGCACAATAATTGAACAGAAGCACTTGTTGATTAAGCTCTGCAGGCACCATTCTTGGCATCTTCGCATGACTTCGGCACAGCGGACACGTCCTACGCCCATGTCCAAGCCACCTATCTACGCATTCTCTGTGAAAAATATGATCACAAACCAGTTCTCTAACCTCGCCTCCTTCTTCAATCTTGCTTAAACAAACCGCACATTCTTCTGAATCTTCTTCACATCCTTCTTCGCGTTCGTATCGTGTCACGCATGATGCATCAAGATCTTCTGATGGCATGCTGTAGAGCTTGTAAGAGTGAGCAAAGGAATGTTGAAGCAGATGTTCCCAAGCCAGTCTCAACTGGGTAGCCATCAAGATTATGTACTTTGATATCGTTGATAAATGATGCAACATCTGATGAAACATATTTCTTACCAAAATGTTTATGAAATTCTTGTCACTTGTATATGATTCGTTGAGCTTAACGAAATTTTTGTTTTCGTAGCTCAAAAAAGGAAAGAGGAAAAAATATGATGTGGTAAATTAAGCTAGAGTTGAGAAGGAGAACAACGAGGCTGAGGAGAAGCAGGTTGCAGTGTGCAATTTTATGCACAATGCATTCAGCCTTGGTGACTTCTTGGGTGGTGCATAATGGGTTATTGCAATATATACTACACACAGACAACATGGCAGATTGGGCAAAATGAATTGGTGGTGGAATATTTTATTTTTCAAAATTGTTTATCTTTGACCAAATTTAGGATTTAGTCACTTTGTGGTCTATTCATTTATCGTTCTTGGCACGTTAACAATGACTTTTGGCACATACGTTGCCTTTGCATGTGGACAAAGTGCTAAAATCGTACATATTGGACAACTTCTCTAATTATCTATTATATAATCTTCTTATTTCAAGAATAGCGAGAGATGTCTTATTAAACTTGTGTTAATTATATTTTATTTAAGATTTAACTATCGATTAATTAATACATAAAACAAAATTTATTGATATTTGTATGTTATTGAAAATAGATAAACTCGTGCAAAGATACAGAAATATTTATATCAAATTTTATACTATATACTTTAAAAAAAAAGTAACGACACCACAATGTTTTCCTCCAGAAATGAGATGCACTACGTTTTTCCATGTGGTATTGCTTCTATGTCTCTTTGCTTTTGCTCATCACATGTATATCATACAATATTGTTCTTATTATATTATTAAAAAACATATACACACAAAAATTTACATAATACCTTTTTTTATGCATTTCCATATATTATATACACATAAATATGATTAACATTGAAAACTTTATCAAAAATTAAATTTACAAAATATATTTGTATTTTACCCTCACAAAACTATAAAAATCTGTACATTCTATTTTTATCTTTCAATACCTTTCAACAAATATATGGAATTCAAGCATGTGGACAAAGTGTAAAAGTTGTATATATTAGACCATTTATCTAATTATTATATATATATATATATATGTATATATATATAATATTTTATTTCTTATTTCAAGAATAGCGAGAGATGTCATATTAAACATATGTTGTTATTTTTTATTGGATAACAAATGCACGTTATCTACTCATGGTTTATGTAATTAGCTTATTACCTCCTGCATTTTAAAACTTATCACATTATCAACACTTTGTGCTTTTCAATATATGGCATGTTCTCCTCCTATGGTTTGTCTTATTAGTTGATTATTCTTATATAGTTTGTTTCTTTAGCTGATTACCCTTTGTTCTTAAAACTTATCACATTACCCTTGTATCTTCCAAAAGGAGCATAATCTCTTCTTTTTCCATTATTGTTAGAATATTGTTAGTTAAAAATAATGGTATTTTTGTGAAAATATATAGTATATTGCAAGTTTTAAAAGTCACATATGATTAAAAATGCATGTATAACGCATAATAAGCTAATTTTAATAGAAAGCGCTAAGGTATGAGATTATGTGCCACTTTTTGAAAAAATACGAGGGTAGTTTAGTAAGTTTTAAAGCACAATAAGTAATCAACTAACTAGACAAACAACAGAGAATAATGGTATTTTATCCTTTTTTTTATTTGACATTTATCTATCAATTAATTAGTGTATAAAACAAAATATTTTGTTACTCATATGTTGTTGAAAATAAGTAAACCTGTGCAAATTGAGTGTGGGATAAAGAAAATGTTAGGTTTTATTTTAAGTTTTGTTAACAAATTTAGGTGCATAATGATAGACCAAGATGGTTCACACATTAATTAGGTAAGAGTAACCTCACGTCAACTTCTAGGCATCTTGATTAAAAAATGTCACATTAAATCAAGGACAAACTCCATAAATAGTCTTTATTATTTGTAAAAAGTATCAGTTTAATTTTTCTTTGAAAATGACTTTTTAGTCCCTAATATATTTAAAAGATGATACATTGGTCCGGATTATTTCAAAAGTGACCAATTTAACCACCAATATTTGTAGAAAGTATTGTAATTTGATCCCCAATTTATCCCTAATAAAATGGTCATGTGATGGTAGCATGGCCAATTAATGGGAATAAAATTGACACTTTTTGTGAACTTTAAAACTAGATAGGTTAGAAGATAGCTCAAATAGTTGAGATCGCCTTCTACAAGAGTGATAACTTGGGTTCCAATCCTATGGGATGGTGAGTTGGGTTGGGGAGAAGGGGGGGGGGGGGGAGGACATATTTTACTTTTCTAATAGATGCAAGTTTGATTGACTTTTAAAATAAAATCGAAACTCTGCTAAAAAGCTAAACTTTAAAAACAAAAAATTTAAAATTTTAAAAATTTTGCTTTACCTCCATGAGTTTTTGCTTAAATCTCAAAGTCCTTCATGGAATTTTAGTTTTACTCATTTTCCACTATGACTTCAAAATTTGTCAAAAAATGCCTTATGTTTAATGACAATTTGTCACTTCCTACATTGTTGTTGCTAATTTTTTTTATTTGATTTTATAAATGTTTCTTTGTTGTAGTAAAATCATTATTTTGTTTTAATTTCATACATGTATCTGTATTTGCATAAAAAAAAAGAATAGATTTCAATCAAAGTTCAATATTTATTTAATTTTCACATATAACACAATAAACTGTTTTTTATTTTTTATTTTTTATTTTTTATACTCTCAAGAGTTAGTTAATTCCAAAATATATGTATTAATTAAAGTAAAAAGGATTGAATTCTATTTGAAATGTATATAAATATGAAGAAAAAATAGATCAAATCGTATCTAATTTTTTCTCTTTAATCTTGAGGGTAAAAAAAAAAATTCAATAGATTATTTTGTACGTTTGTCATATTTTGAAACTAAAATCATATGATTTTCTCCAAAAGATTATCTACATCATCATCATCCTTTCTCAGAGCAAAAAGGTTAGTTTTACCAAATGTAATATACATAGATTATTCCACAACAAAAGTTCTTTTATTTTACATACAAGAAACTTTACTCTCAGTGGAATAATTAAGAAAAATCCCTTCATTCAAATTTGTTAGCTAAATATTCTTTATTGATTTTGATGATGAAAATATGTATATGCATTATTTGATTAAACAGCTTCTTGTGAAATGAGATATTATATGAAGCTTGGAAAATATAAAGATATGCATAAAGGATCATTTGAAGAAGAGAAAAGATAAGAAGGCATAAGAAGGAGAAGAGAAGACATAAGGGGTACCAGATTTATTTTTTTCTTCTTGCTCTTCTTGTGAAATGCCCATATACTGTATAGACTTGGCTTAAAACATTCTTCCTTATCATTGCAAAATTTTTCTCAAGTCTTGCACTTTTAAAATATGCACAAAAGTATTTGAATACACACATTGAGACAAAATGAGTTTTTGGGGTGTTTTCATTCACAACATACGTTTACATATTTATTCAAAATTACTTGGAGTTATGAAAATATACTTGAGCTTGTTTTTCAAAAAAAATCTGGCTTTACTTCACATTCTGGAGTGGCCGAACCCCCAAGCCGGTCGACCGGCTGACCTGGGTGGTAGCCCGGCCTAATCAGAAAGTGAAAGAAAAAGCCGGACCCCCTAGCCGGTCGACCGGCTAAGGCGTCCGGCCTAGTCGGAGAAGTGAAAGGCAAGCCGGACGACCAAGACGGTCGACCGGCTAAACGGGGCTGTAATAAATGCACTAGCTGTTTCTTACCGTTCTGGCCGAGATTTTCAATCTTCCTTCACCTACCAAATCCCTAACTCTCAAATCTCTATAAATACACATTCAAATACAAGTTCTAATCAATCAATTGAAGTGTGCAAAAGCTTTTATCATCATTCAATACTTCTTGAGCCATTCTTGCAATATATTGAGCTTTCAAGAGCTTATTATTTTCTCTTCTTGAGGAAATTTTCAGATCCAATCTCTTTTCATTCTTGAGTATTCACACTTTGAGAGCTTTATTCATTGTGAGATATATCCATTGTAGCTTGTAAAAGTGTGAGGAAATCCTATAGAGAAAGTCTCTTGGGTTCTTTGAAGTGAAACTTCAAAGAGGTTGTAAAAATCTTGATTTGTGCTTCACCAAGTTTTGAAGAAACATTTTAGTGGAGATCCTTGAAGTCCTAAGGGGAGATTCCTAGGGCGGTGGACGTAGGCTTGGCCGAACCACCTAAAAATCGTTTGTGTCTCTTCTCCTTGCTTTTAATTTCATTCTTATTACTTTGCTTATATAGTGTTTGATATATTGCTTGTTAGAGTTGTAAATTTTCTGTAAATTTTAAAAACGAAAATTAGTATTAATATCTTAATTCACCCCCCCCCCTCTTAAGATATTTGCACCCACAAATTTGGCATCAGATTTTCTCAAATGGTCATTGGTATTTAGAAAAATAGTTGCAACCAAAAACTTTGAAATAAGAGATTTTGGGAGTTTTTCCATGCCAAAGTTTATAAGGAGATTTGTTTAAAATTGGTCAAATTACAACTCTATTTTGCATAAATCACTCCAAAAATATGGAGGCAAAGTGTGTTCTGTAAGCATAGTTCTTGTCATTTCTTGTAATGATTGATTTTTTTTCTCTACTACCCCATTTTGTTGGGGAGTTCGAGAGATCAAAAAGTTATGTTCAATGCCATGTTCATCACAAAAGTTCATGAAATGAGTATTTACATATTCTGTGTCATTATCATTATAGATATTAGTTATAAAATAGTCTTTCTCTTTTTGCACTTTTCTACACATCCACTCCCTTGATTTTCTTCAACTTATAGAAATAAAGAGGAGTTATTAATCATATGTTTGGAACAACCACTATCCAAAATCTTTTTTTTCTTGCTATGCTTGCTCACATGACATATCTACACACATTCACTAAACATAAAAATTTTTATTTTTGGTCCCCAGCACTTTGGGCCCTTGAGGTTAGTATCAACTCTTGGCCTTTACAACCTATTTGGGTCTTTGTCATTGAGCAACAAGTGATCCTCTATCTTGTATTTTCTTATGATAGCAATGAGTAGAAACATGCCCATACTTTTCATAAAAGAAGCAAGTGATGTTTTATTTTGAAGTAGTGCTAGAAATAGATGCTTTGACAAAGTAAGTTTTCAAATATTTTTATTTGATTTTTTGGTTCATAGCAAAGACCACTTTTACCAAATGCCATCTTTTGAGATCCAAGTAGTTTTTCAAAGTTATCTTTTCCCTTTGTGAATTTCTCAACAATTCCATTCAAATCATCATTCTTCTTTTTCAAAATTTCCACTTCTTTTTCTAAGATTTGAACATTTTCAACAAGGGATGCATTTTCTTTTCCAAGCAAACATTTTCATTCAAGAGATATTTTTAATTTTCTTTGCAAATTCTTATCTTTTTAAAGCAAGTAAAAAATCCTCATACAATTTTGAAAAGGCTTCTTATAATTCCTCAAATGTAATATCTTCTTGTTTCTCACACGGAGATGAACAACTAGAATAACAAAGGAAAGGATATACCTCATATTCATTAGCCACGAGGCAAAAGTCGGCAACTTCATGCTCTTCCTCAATTTCTCTTTCATTATCGAAGGAGTCTTATGTAGCTTTGAGAGCTTTGCCATCCTTTTTCTTTGCAAGCTTTGGACATGTGTACTCAAAGATTTCTTGATATGTTTAAGGCATCTAATAAGGGCCTAAATGTTTAAATATGCCTCGACTGCGTCATTTGTATGTTTGGCTGGTAATGAATTAGCACTTATCCTGTTTTCAAAATTTTATCTAATAAACCTATTTGTAATTTTCATCATACGGTATATAATCTCCTTCCTTGACTTTATCGCTCTAACTTAACAAAGTATGTACATCTGACATGCGGTTCTGTGCAAATATGAGTATGAATTTGAACAAAATAGTTACAAAACTAGAAAAAATACCCCCTATATTTATGAACAATCAATTACTTAATCCCCATAGCTTTTCCAATTAGCAACTTATCCCTTTGCATGGTGATCTTGCCATAATTTTTTACTAGAGTTAGCAAAAATAAAAAGAAAAATAGAAATGGGTGAGTTTCCACTTTTCAAAAAATACAAGAGAGTTGTAAGGTACATTTTATAAGATAAGAGGAAGTAGCTCTGGGCTTGTTTAGATTTTTTTCCAAAAATAAGTGTTTTTCCACCAAAAAAAAAACACATTTCTTTTTTCTAATAGATGTTTGATTGACTTTTAAATAAAGTGAAAACCTTTTTAAAAAGCTAATTCTAAAAATAAAAAATTAAACTTCTCAAAAAAAAAGTGATTTCTTCTTCTTTTTTTTTTTTACAGAAAACAAATTATAAGACAATCCAAAGTGCCCCTTTTCCCAAACTTAAATTATGGAGAAGCAATTAGTAATTAAGGACATTGAAATTACCAATTGCCCAAAAAGAAAATAGCAGTATTCTATTCTTTCTTTCCTCTAGACAAAAAGAAAGAAAGAAAGAAAAAGAAAAAGAAAAGTAGTTGCTAGTATTATATTCTATTCGTTGGACAATGATATGAGCCGACCTTAGTGGAAAACAATGTTCTTTTTGTCATAAAAAAATTATTCTCTCAACATATTTGCTTTGTTACAGATTTTTCTCTCTAAATTGTCTTTTCGTTTCTTGGAATGAAATGTATTTCTACTCTCTGCTATTTATAGATGCAATTGGAACAAATGTGTCAAATATACCTGACACAATCTACCATCCTATAAGTATAGATTTGTTCTTTTTCTAATTCGGTCTTAAATGCTAGATGACTTTTTCTCGCATACAAAAGATATGCTGCATGTAGGCTTCAACTCCCAATACATCCATTGACTTTGAAAAAGCAAGCAATGTCTGCATTTCACAACACTCTCTCTTATACATTTATTATAAAAATATACTTCGTTAAAACCTTACAAGGAAAAAAACCAGTGAAACTAAAATCTTAGTAAAAGAAAAAGAGTATAATATTCTTTTTATATGCTTCATACTGCTTCATTAAAAACCTTGCCAGGAAAACTCAGTAGAACAAAACCTAAGCTAAGAAAAAAAGAGTACAGCACGTATAGTATCCCCCTCATGAAGACAATCAGGAGTAGTCTTTGAGTAGTTGCATGCCAATCTTGTGTACCAGTTTCTCCAATATTGTTGCAAGTAATGCTTTTGTAAACAAGTCTACTAAATTGTCACTTGAGCAAATTTGACAAACATCGATCTCACTTTTCTTTTAGAGTTCATGTATAAAGAAGAACTTTGGTGAGATATGCTAAGTTCTATCACTTTTGATGTAGTCTCCTTTAACTTGAGCAATGCATGCAGTATTATATTCATATAGTATAGTAGGTCCTCTTTTGCTAGCTGAAATGTTGCATTCTCCGTCAATGTTGAGTTCATACACATTATCGACTCGCCTAATGTAGTGCAAGTATGTCAGCATGATTTGAGGAGGTGGCAACAATAGTCTGCTTTATTGAGCGCCAGGAAATAATCTAATTTGGGATCACCCTTTATATAGGTCAGATAAACACCTAACATCTGTATATCCTATTAATGCAGGATGTGTACGCTTTGAATACAATAAGCCCATATCAATTGTTCCATGAAGATAACAAAATACTTGTTTAATACTGGTCAATGTCTTTGTGTTGGTGCAGCACTAAATCTTGCTAATAAATTTACAAAAATGCAATATTTGGACGTGTATTATTAGCAAAATACATCAATGCACCAATTGCACTAAGATATGACACTTCAGGGCCAAGTATTTCTTCGTTATCTTCTCGAGGACGAAAAGGGTTCTTTTTTATATCAAGAGATCAGACAACCATTGGGGTACTTAATGAATGAGCTTTATCTATGTTGAATCTCTTCAAAACTTTTTCAATATAAGTCTTTTAGTGGACTAAAATTCGACTTGGCAAATCCTCAATTTGTAGGTCGAGACAAAATTTAGTTTTGCCCAAATCTTTCATCTCAAATTTTTTACATAAACATACGACTGTTACTGTAAGCTCTTCAATAGTCCCTATTATATTTAAATCATTAACATATATAGCAATAATAACAAACCCAATTTGTTGTTTCTTCATAAAAACACATAGGATTATGAGACTATTAACATATCTTCTTTTAGAAGGTTTGTACTTAAATGATTGTAGCACATTCGTTCAGATTGTTTTAATCTATACAGGGATTTTCGCAATTTAATAGAATACATTTTCCGAAGATTTGACTTATATACTTCAGGCATATTCAATCCTTTAGGGACTTTTATATAAATATCACTATCAAGTGACCCATATAAATATGCTGTCACTACATCCATAAGATGCATATGAAGTCTTTCACAAATTACTAGGCTGATTAAATATCTAAATATAGTTACGTCAATTACGGGAGAATATGTCTCGTCATAATCAATTCCAGGCCTTTGTGAAAAACCTTATGCTACAAGTTGTGCCTTATATTTCACAATTTCATTGTTTTCATTTTGTTTTTACATGAATACCCACTTGTAGCTTACAGGCCTTACATTTTCAGGTGTTTGGACTGCAGGTCCAAAAAACTTTTTACAAGAAAATTTAATCCAGGCTCTATTACGTCTTTCCATTGAGGCCAATCATTTCTGTGTTAACTTTCTTGAACGGACTTTGGTTCATAATCTTCGCTTTCTATCAGCAATTCAGTTGTTACCGCATATGAAAATTTTTCATCACAATTTCATTTTTGTTCTATCTTTTTTCCTGTAGAGATATAATTAATTGAGATCTCTTTATTTTCAATATTGTCGCTATTTTTCTCATACTAAGGTGCCTGATTCTTTGCTGGAGTTGCCTTTCCAGCAATTTCTATGACATCTACATGATTATTAAGAATCTCAAAAATACCAACTTGCTTATTCGGCTCCCTCTTTTTTCAAGGATTCTTATCTTTGGAACCAATTGATCTATCACGTTTTTGACGTGCCATAGACTCATTTGCTAGAGTATTAGTATATTGCTCTTTTGGAATATCAATTTTAGCGGGAGCATTTCGAGCTGAAACATGTAACTTAGTTACTCTCTTTGTATCAGTGAATGCATCTAGCAATCGGTGAGCAATCCTAAATATAATTTCTTTGAGCCATAGATGATGCATTCCATATAATTTCTTGTCTTTCCAGCTTTTGTTTTTTCTCCCCCTAATGCTAGATGCGTGGAAAGTAAAGAATGTCTTCTCTAACATATCTTCATCAGTGATCTTTTCTTCACAAAATTTCAATTGTCAAGTAATTCTAAATAAAGTGGAGTTATACTCGCTTACATTTTTAAATCCTACAATCCCAGGTGAATCTACTCGTAGTGAGCTTTAAGAGGATCATTGTTTTATGATAATCAAATTTTTCCTTCAAATTTTGCCAAAGGACTTGTGGATCATTTACTGTAAGTTATTTGGCTTTAAGCCCTTCATGGAGATAATGACGAAGGAATATTAATACTTTAGCGCGATTTTGTAAAGATGTGTTATTTACTTCTTTAATTGTTTTTTCAAGGTCCTTGGCATTGAGATTATTTTGGTATCAAAGATCCATGATAAATAGTTGTTGCCAGAAATATCAAGGACTACAAACTCAAGCTTTGTGAGATTTGACATTATGCATCGAAATTTTTGTAGCATATCGATGGCTTAATCCTTATCAATGGCTTAAAATTTTGGTCCAATTTAATTCCCTACTTGCTGTGTCTCCATCGTTTCAGCCTCAATTATAACTTCTTTCCTTTTTCAATTACCGTATCACTTGTTCTTTTTTCAATTTATAATTCTTAATAATGTTTATTATTTATAAACAACAAATAATTTTCTTTTTGAGATTATTGAAATATTTATATATGTATTTGTTTATTTATATAATTATTTTTATTTATGCAGGGTATGGAATAAAAAACCAGTGTTTCATAAAACAGAAAGGAGACCAGATGTTTTTCACCTCCTCACTGAAAGAAAGATACTTCCGACACCAGATGTTTTTCACCTCCTCACTGAAAGAAAGATACTTCCCCGCTTGTCGGGGTATCTTTTTTATTCTTTAATCTTCGTCCATGCATCTATCAGCGGATGATCTTCAGTGGGTGGCACGTTGAGCACGCTTCTTATCCAAATCACGTTGATCACATTGATATGGACATTAACTGAATTCTTTTGTAACCATAAATTCATACGTGTTACGTTATAGGTCTTAACACGATTGAACCAGAAATTTATCATTGACGAGTTGAAGTTTATTTACATATTTGAATGCAAATCATCGTTAAAAAACTTGAGATAGTATTAACTAAAATAACAATTTTTTTTTCCATCTAATGTGTGAGAGAACAACATATATACAACAATAATCATAACAATAAATATTAGTGATATTAGATTTTCTAGCCATAAACAAACATAAAAATACTATTTAGTAAAATAATATAAGATGATGTGAAAAAAGATTACTAATTCGATCAATAAAATTAAGTTCTTCTTTCTTTTATGAACTTATCTAGTCAAAATGATGAATAAATTACATTTGAAAAAAATGCCTAGATAAATTCTCAATGAAAAGCCCTCCAAAGTTTATAAACTTTTTTGAGTTTATATATCTTGCAAGAAAAACTCTAACTATTAAACCGACAAAATAAATAAATTAAGTGTTACAAAAATTTATAGGCTGAATACTCATTTACTACAAACATTTATATGAGTCCATATGTTTTTGTCGCTATAAAAGCTTACAGACTAGAAGGAGATACACCACAAAAACTCATAATTGACCACCAAATATTTGTTTGAGTGCAAAGACACACGAAATGGAAAACGTCGTCGTAGCGGCTCCAAAAGTAGCGGTGGCAGTTTTCATATTGAAGGAGAAGAGACTGCTGTTGGGAAGGTGTCGGAATTGCATTGGCGATTCATATTATTCCGTTCCAAGCGGCAATCTCGAATTTGGTAATCTTGAACCTTTTGGCCATTTGCTAATTTTCTCAACTGAGAGAGTATCTGAAGTGCTTATTTCAGTTGCTTATAAGCATTTTTTGTAAAAAGTTTGTGGGATTTGTTTTGATTTTGGATGCTTATGTGCACTTTTTTTTATAAAAAGTTAGTGAGATTTACTTTTTGTTTTTGGTGCTTAAAAACACCCAAATAAACAGAGCCAAACAAGTTGTAACATAATAGTACATGTTTTTGAGTGTCCAAACAACTTGCTTAAATGCTAGATGACTTCTTCTTGCTTCCAAAAGATATACGGCATGTAGGCTTCAGCTCCCAATACATCCATTGACTTTGAAAACCAAGCAATCTTGAATGTCCACATTTCACAACACTTCTCAACAATGTTCTTTTCAAGAAGTGATTTTGTGTTGCTGTCTTGACTCTTCTCGTTTAATGTTATTGTAGGCAAGATTCATGAACTACCAGACTTTCTCATTACAGGACAGAGGAGTTGCTGAAGACTGTGGGGTTTTGAAGTTTCACGTTCCATCAATTTATATTAATTATGAGGTAATGGAAGGATGTTAATGAGGTCTCGACTAAAGATGCCCCTAAATCAATCAATTATTAAGAGATAAAAGTATATTAATATATATATATATATGTGTGTGTGTGTGTGTGTAAAAGGAACAAGGGAAAAAAAATACGGGAAGAGATGACAAAAGCACTTTTTACTTACAAAAACCTAATGCTGGTTTTTAAAAGTTCTTTTAATCAATTATTTGGATTTTTCTTAACAAGTTTTCATTTAGGTAGCACGTCTAACCATCTAGACTTTTAAGTTCATTCTTGGTATGATTTGTTATAAAATAACTGCAAAATTGAACAAGAGAAATAAAGAGTCAAATAAGAAAAATAAAGAGAATATAAATAATGAGAGAATAAATCAAAGAGAGAAGATGGGAGAATATTTTATTATTTTTCTTGATAGTTTATACAACTTTATAATACAGAGACCACTATTTGTATGAACAATACAAAAGTAGTTACAGAGGGTTAGAATTTACTTGGAGTTAAGATATAAACTTAGCCAATGTTATCTAGTAAGAGTTATGAATTATATCTAGACTTTAGAATTTTGATAACAATAAACCAATCCTAATATGAACATATCCACAATAATTAATAATTTCATAACATAATTCTCTTTATTGTCTTATTTTTATTTCCTTCATTTAATCTTTTATATATATATATATATATATATATAATTAGGTTTTTAAGAAAATTTTACACAATATTCAACTATGTGAGAAAAAAAACAATGATAGATTTAAGAATGACAACACAAAGTACAAGTATATACATACACATGCACTTTTAAATTTGGAAAATGATTCCAAACTTTTTGATATATTTCCTAGTTTTATAAAAGAGAAAATATATGAAAGCGATTAACAAGTAAATGTATTTTTTTAATTTTTATTTATAATATAGAAAACTGTTCTACATTTTTAATTGGTAAACGCATTTGGAATTATTTTGTCAATTTTTTACAAAAAATAATAACTCTAATTTTATTAAAAAAAACTAAAGTTGAAAAAAAAGGACCAACTTCTTGTGAAAATTTTGGAACAGATGTCTGGAGGTGGCTAAGTAATAAGAGTTCTCCTTTTCTTCTTGTTAGAAGACATATATAAAAGATCAAAGGGTAGGGGCGGAACCAGCTGGCCTCCAGGGCCCAGGTCCCCGGTTCCCGGTCCCCGGTCCCCTCAAGCTTTAAGAATGTATATATTAGTTTGTATAAATTTTTTTGAAAAATCTTCTTCGTGACCTCTTTAATTTTTTTTTCTCCTTTTCTCATCTGGAAACTTTCTTATGGTGATTTTCAATATAAACTTTCTATTTAGATAAATATTTTATTGATCAAATTTTTTAATAAGTATAATTTTGACAAATAAATTTTAGTAATACTTCATTTATTTATTTTGTTCACTAGGTATTTAGAGTTTTTTGTTGCATGACGTTATAAATTTAGGAAAGTTCATGAATTTTACGGAGTTTTTCACAAAAAATTTATTTATTTATAGAGTTTCTTCAAATGTAATTTTTTTAGTTAGATAAATTCATAAACGAGAGAAGAACTTAATTTTATTGATCAAATCAATAAGTTTTACTTTACATAATCTTATAGCATTTTTTTACACTTATTTATACTTCAAATCTATCTATTATACTACACTTACCGCTGCATCCATGTTTTTTACCGCCCATTTTTTGCCACTTATAAATTATGTCATGTTCCAATGTCACTATCTGTCGGGTTAATCCTTATCAATGGCTTAAAATTTTGGTCCAATTTAATTCCCTACTTGCTGTGTCTCCATTGTTTTAGCCTCAATTATAACTTCTTTCCTTTTTCAGTTACCGTATCACTAGTTCCTTTTTCAATTTATAATTCTTAATAATGTTTATTATTTATAAATAACAAATAATTTTCTTTTTAAGATTATTGAAATATTTATATATGTATTTGTTTATTTATATAATTATTTTTATTTATGCAGGGTATGGAATAAAAAAACTAGTGTATCATAAAACAGAAAGGAGACCAGATGTTTTT
Organism: Cordia subcordata; assembly: GCA_028554755.1. Taxonomy (NCBI): domain Eukaryota; kingdom Viridiplantae; phylum Streptophyta; class Magnoliopsida; order Boraginales; family Cordiaceae; genus Cordia; species Cordia subcordata. Next base: position 6,801,595 of record JAPTOF010000020.1, read on the forward strand.
CACCTCCTCACTGAAAGAAAAATACTTGCCCAGCTTGTCGGGGTATCTTTTTTATTCTTTAATCTTCGTCCATGCATCTATCAGCGGATGATCTTCAGTGGATGGCACGTTGAGCACGCTTCTTATCCAAATCACGTTAATCACATTGATATGGACATTAACTGAATTCTTTTGTAACCATAAAGTCATACGTGTTACGTTATAGGTCTTAACATGATTGAACCAGAAATTAATCATTGACGAGTCGAATTTTATTTACATATTTGAATATAGATCATCGTTAAAAAACTTGAGATAGTATTAACTAAAATAACAATTTTTTTCCATCTAATGTGTGAGAGAACAACATATATATAACAATAACCATAACAATAAATATTGATGATATTAGATTTTCTAGCCATAAACAAACATAAAAAAAACTTTTTGGTAAAATAATATAAGATGATGTGAAAAAAGATTACTAATTCGATCAATAAAATTAAGTTCTTCTCTCTTTTACGAAATTATCTAGTCAAAATGATGAATAAATTACATTTGAAAAAACTCCCTAGATAAATTCTCAATGAAAAGCCCTCCAAAGTTTATAAACTTTTTTGAGTTTATATATATTGCAAGAAAAACTCTAATTACTAAACCAACAAAATAAATAAATTAAGTATTACTAAAATTTATAGGCTGAATACTCATTTATTACAAACATTTATATGACTCCACATGTTTTTGTCGCTATAAAAGCTTTCAGACTAGAGGCGGATACACCACAAAAACTCATAATTGACCACCAAATATTTGTTTGAGTGCAAAGACACACGAAATGGAAAACGTCGGCGTAGCGGCTCCAAAAGTAGCGGTGGCAGTTTTCATATTGAAGGAGAAGAAACTGCTGCTGGGAAGGCGTCGGAATTGCATTGGCGATTCATATTTTTCCGTTCCAAGTGGCCATCTCGAATTTGGTAATCTTGAACCTTTTGGCCATTTGCTAATTTTCTCAACCGAGAGAGTATTTTAAGTGCTTATTTCGGTTGCTTATTTCGGGCTTGTTGAAATTAGTTTCTTTTCATAAAAAATATATATTTTAAGAAGTATATATATCCTTTTATAATAATTAAGTATTTGGCTTAATATCTTTAAAAAAAAAAGAAAGAAAAAAAACCTCTAAAGTCAAACTCAAATTTTTCCAGAAACAAAAAAAAAAAAATTTCTCAAAATCAGTACTTTTCGGAAGTCATAAAAGAGACAATACTTTTCGTAATGGGGCATTAATTAATGCTCGTGTTACTTGTTAGAAGTCATTTTGTTCAATTGACTTATGATATCTACTTTAATATTGTTTGTAGGGGAAAGTTTTGAGGAATGCGCAGTTAGAGTGAAAGAGGAAGTAGGATTAGACATTAAGAATATAGAGACACTAAAAGTGATTAAAAGTTTGTTCTTGAAGGAAGCAAAACCAACACACTTTGTTGTTATCATGGTACGCGCGGTCTTGGTTGATGCAAATCAAGTTCCCGAAAACATGGAGCCTAACAAATGTGATGGTTGGGAATGGTATGACCGGGATGATCTTCCTCAACCACTTCTGCCTCAACTTGTGGATGCCCTGAAGGATGGTTTCAACCCTTTTCTTGACAGTTGAGAATGTTGTGCAGATGGGTTGGGTAATTTTTAATTATCAGAATGTGATATCGAATTTATATCTATACCTATGTATATATAGATAAAAGTTAAATCTAAGAGAGCTCAAAACAGGGTGCCATATGAGCACCTTTTGATTTGCTTTTAATATTATTACATTATTAAAAATCTATATATTATAATGCTTAATTACATTTATGCACCACTTTCCAATCTCATCATTGCAATGGAGTTACAAAATATTTAATTATATTTATGCACCACATTTATATTTATTTTTAATGAGCTTAAAGTAATAAAGTCCAAAAGAACTCATTTAATTTAATTAATTGATGCACCATATCCTAATTACATTTATCCACCATGTCTTTGCATTGCAATTATGGTAATAAACAACACGAAAGAAATCCAATTTTTCAAGCAAAATCCATTGTTTTTTGACTATATAGAAATTCATAATCCTACTATACGTAGTTATATTTTTTATTATGACGGATTGTAGCTTGAAGAAATATGCCACATTAGCTTTCATTTGTTCGCTAACTTAGCTAAAAAAATTTATCAATATTATAAATTTAATTAATAACAATTTTAATATTATCATTTAGATGACTTTTGATCTCCCTACTATGTTGATTATAGAGGTTAATGCATATGAGTTTTGAAAACCTTTGAGTTTCATCTTTAAGGTGACTTTTAAGCCATAAGGTTAATGTAAAGGGGTTTTAAGATCTGCGAATGCCTTATTTATGATAGACTTTATATCTTACCAATTTTTCCATCTATAAATAGTAGTATTGTAAAAACTTCAAAACATACAAAATAAATAAAGTTTTTTTTTGCATATAGTGTTTTTAAATAAATTTAACTTAATTTAACATTTTTAATCAAAAAAATAAATCCATATAAAGCATGGAAAAAAGTGCACTAGTTAGAGATATAGGAGAAAAAAAATCAAAAAAGACAATGAGGATGCAAGAATACACAAAGTTAACATAATTCGTCAATTATACTTAACCTCTGTTTGGTTTAGTTGTGAGATTTCAACTGTTTATGAACTGTAGAGCTTTTAGCAGTAGAGCTTTAGGTAAAAATATTAAATAAAAGGAGCTGATTGTTTGGCCTTATATTTTAGAAACTAAACTTTCGGTTATTTTGAGGTTAATATTGGATTTTAAAAAATATAAAAAAAATATTTTTGAAAAAAAAATGAAGAAAAATAATTTCTAACATGACATAAAAACAACTTTCTAAAAACCTTTCTTTTTAAAGCTCCAATAGTTTTTTTCAGCTTTTTTCAGTTTTAGTTTTATGTAAAAACTCTTTTAAAAATAAGCCAAATAGATTAATTTTAACTTTTAAATTCACAGAAAGCACTTTTGAATCTTAAAAAATTGAACCAAACAAACTCTTAGTCCCATATACATAATCTCCTTCTGTCACATTTTCCTATCTAACTTAACAAAGTGTGTATAATTAATAAGCAAATTGTGTGCAAATATGAGTATGAATTTGAACAAAATGGTTATAAATTTAGACAAAAGTACCAATATATTTATGAATAATAAATTACCTAAGCCTCATGGCTTTTTCAATTAGCTATTTATCCCTTTCCATGTTCTTGCCATAATTTTTCTATCAAAGTTAGGAAAATAACAAAATGGGAGAGTATGTCACTTCTCATAAAAAAACAAGGGTTAAAAAGTGCATTTTATAAGATAGGTATAAGTAGCTTTGGGCCTCTTTAGATTTCTTTTCTTTTCTTTTTTTTTTCCAAAAAATGAGTTTTGTCCACAAGAAAAAAAAGCACATATTTCTTTTTTCTAATGGATGCACGTTTGATTGACTTTTAAAATAAAATAGAAAGTTTTTTAAAAAGCTGAACATTAGAAACAAATAAACTTCTCAAAAAAGTGATTTTTTTCAAAAAAGTTTTACCAAAAAACAAATTACAAGGCAATCCAAAGTAACCCTTTATCCAAACTTAAATTATGGAGAAGCAACTTAAGTCATAGTGGACAAGTTAAGTATTGATATAAGCATAAATCGTCCCCAAATCACATCGTGACGCGTGGCATTTGTGAAGCACGTTTGAAGCAATGCGGGACCCAAGCCCTACGGGTCCAATCGGAAGTGCTAGAGACAGACCCTTCTACTATGGGTTTGATCTTCATGCATGTTCGGGCAAAGGATGAAGACAAGGGCTTGGAGACTTGAACAACACTTGAAGACACAAAGAGGCGTACCTTTGAGCTTTGAGTCTACTAGGAGTTTTAGGAGGGTGGACCCGTGCTTCACGCGTCCACCTTGGTCTAACAAGTGCACATGGCCAAGTCATCTTACTCTAAATACTTAAAAGTACCATGTCAAGCTTATGTGGAGTCTATTTAGCATAATACTTATGGTTAATCTCAAAGTTATGGCGTAATTTTCTATAAATACCAAGCCTCATCCCAAGAGAAGTAAATGAATCCTGCTCAAATCCTCTCTAAATATTCAAGAACATCTTCATACATTCAAGTGTATATTTATATCAATCTTCAAATATTTATATTAAGGCCTTTGAATCTTCAACTAACTTAGGCATCGAGGGTATAACAGGAAAAAGCCTTGTTGTGTGATCTTCATTTGCAGGAAGGCATAACCATAGCATCCGCGTCCATCAGTGTACCTATAGCTCACATGTCTGCCTGCATACCCATAGCACACGCGTCTGCCGTTTACTCCGAAGGACTCTACAACTCCTCTTTCGATTAATAACATCAACCAAGAGGTGTATTCTCCACTATCCACTGGGTGCACTAGCAGTTGTATAAGCGCATCCGCCGTACCCAAAGAGGACGCGTCCACGGTCACCTCCAAGGGGCACGTATTTGGCTTGTTCAAGAGGCACGCGTTTGCCTTACCCAAAGGGCACGCATCCACCATCACCTCCAAAGGGTACGCGTCGGCCTTACCCCTTGGGGACGCATCCACCGTCACCTCCAAGGGGCACGCGTCCGCCGTACCCAAAGGGCACACGTCCATTGTCGCTTCCAAAAGTCATGCATTCGCCGTCTCCTCCAAGGGGCACACATCTACCGTCATCTCCGAGGGGCACGCATCCACCCACCTCCAAGCAGCACGCGTCGATTGTAACCAAAGGGAACGCATCCATCGTCACCTCCAAGGGGCACGCATCCGCCATACCTAAGGTAAGCGCATCCATCATCTATCTCCGAAGGGCATCACAACTCCTTCATTGACCAACGAAAGTGATCAAGGTATCTACTGAGGTGGAAGGAATTATCCGTACCGCATCAAGAATCAAGAATTTGGATTTCCTATTGCGTGCTTAAGTTTCATTCCTTAGCGTATATAATTTTGAACTCCCTAAATTGGTAGTATGTAATCAACATGCAGCCAAGTTGGTCAATCCTTCCAAGATTAAAATCTGAAATGAAAGTTTTACTTGGAAATTACCAACTGGACTAAAAGAAAAATAGCAATATTTTTCTCTTTTTTTCCTGAAAAAAGAAGAAAAGAACAAATAGTAGTATTCTTTTCGTTCGACAACAAAATAAACCGACCTTAGTGAAAAACAATGTTCTCTTTCAAGGGCCAACTTCGTGTTGCTGTCTTGACTCTTCTCGTTTAATGTTACTATTTATCAGACCTACTAACTACAGGACAGAGTTGTTGCTTTAGATTGTGGCTTGTGGGGTTGTGACGATTCACAATCCATCTTTGCTTCGGTACAAACAATTTACATGAAATTTACATGTAAAGCACAATTCAAGTTTAATTTCGTTTTACCATGTATTATTATGTCATTTTATTTTTTCATCTAAAAACATTTTCTTCCTCAACAAATCTTTCCTCAACTAATAAAATTAATTTTTTTAAAAAAAATTAAATACCATTTTGGTTAATAAAAAAATATTTTCTAAATCAAATATTTTCATTGAATTACCATATAATTATTCTAGTCAAGTTTCATAATTTTACATATATGACATGTGCCATTGTTTGAAATGGCATGCATGGATCCTTTTTCAAACACACAATTCCAATAAATATTTTCTTATTATAAATTTTGTTATATGTAGACAAATTAGCTTTAAATTAATTTATAATATATATTTAAATATTATAATAACAAAATTTCATAGATATTGCAATCTATATTGTAATATCACATTTATTATATATTATACTAACAAATTTCACAAATATTACAATCTATATTGTAATGTTACATGTCCTCACTTTATATTTAGTAGTGCGAGATGTCCTATGTCATGAACTTTTTCCCCTTAAAATTTTTTGCCCTTATTTCATGCCATATCTTAATTGACTTAAACCTTTTAATCAAGTAATTGATACTAACAACATTATTTCTTAATTTAAATTTATTATTTTTTGCCAAGCAATAATTATTTCCTAATCTAAATTTTGAAAATCATAATCTATATTTATACATTTTACAAACTAATATCTATTATTTTATAAATAAAATAATTAATATCGATATATATTTATGGAGTTTAATTGGAATGGAATGCTAACATTTGGTGTGGCAGCACAGTAATTAAATAGAAGCACTTGGTGGTGAAGCTCTGCAGGCATCATTCTTGGCATCTTTACATAGTTTCGGCACAGCAGACATGTTAAGTTATCATCTCATCTAAAAGTTTAAGCTTCCATCTCATTTAAAAGCTTAAGCTTGTAGAGAGAATATTGCTTTGTTAATTTATTGTGTTAACACACCCCTCACGTGCAGCATAATTTGTTTAGAGCTTGCACGTGGATAATTTAATTAAATGGATGGCGGTAATGAATCGAACCTGTGCCGTGTGGTAACATGGAAAAATTACAAAGTCTAAGACCATTTAATAAGATCCTGGGCTACTCCTCCAATTAACCAATTGGTTTTTAGGATGGAACCCCAAGATTCTTTACATGGTATCAGAGCCCAAGTTCTGGGCCAATTATATTTGTCCACGCGTGACCCTTCTTCGTCCACGTGTAACGTTCTAATTTATTCACGTGTGACCTCTTCAATTATCAAATTAGGTTACACGTGAGGGGGAGTGTTAGAGTATTTCCTCCCACATTGAAAAATTACAAAGTCTAAGACCATTTAATAAGATCATGAACTATTCCTCCAATAGACCAATTGGTTCTTAGGATTGAACCCTAGGATTCTTCACACGTCTTACGCCCATGTCCAAGCCATGTCTCTGAAAAATATGATCACAAACCAGTTCTCTAACCTCGTCTGCTTCTTCAATCTTGCTTAAACAAACCGCACATTCTTCTGAATCTTCTTCACATCCTTCTTCGCGTTCGTATCGCGTCAGGAATGATGCATCAAGATCTTCCGTCATGCTGTAAAGCTTGTAAGAGTGACCAAACGAATGGTGAAGCAGATGTTCCCAAGCCAGTTTCAACTGGGTAGCCATCAACATTATGTATTTTGATATCATGGATAAATGACGCAACATCTGATACATACTTCTTACAAACATGTTTATGAAATTCTTGTCGCTCTATTTGAGCTTAACGAAATTCTTGCTTTTGTAGCCAAAAAAAGAAAAAAATGAATGTTTATAATGTGTTAAATTAAGCTAAAGTTGAGAAGGAGAACAAGAAAGGCTGAGAAAAAGCAGTTTGCAGTATGCAGTTTTATGCACAATGCGCTCAGCCTCGGGTGACTTCTTGTGGTGAATGATGGGTTACTGTAGTATACACTTACACCACATGCAAACGAGAAGTTAGTGGAATACTTTTTTAAATTGTTATCTTTGACCAAATAAATGAAAAAATTAGATTGTCTGTGCTTTATTCATGATATAGTTCTTAGCATGTTAACAATGACTTTTGGCACAGCTGTTGCGATTATATGGAATTTCAAGCATGCATGTGAACCAAGTGTCAACATTGTATACAATGGACTAGTTATCTATATATAAATACATACTTCGAGGATGGTGGGAGATGCCACGATAGGTTTACATTGTTTATTTTTTAATTGATCAGGATTTAATTGTCATAACAAGATTTGTTTGTAAACTTTATAAAATTCATGACTAAATCTTTATATTTGTCAAAAAATAAATAAATTTGTACAAATACGAAAACGTGATGGTAGAAGGTGCTCCACACCTTAATTTATGTGAGAGAGAACAACTTCGCTTCACCTTCTGTGCATCTTGTTTTAAAAAACGTTTCATTAAAATAATCTGCATAAATTTCACATTTTATTCTAATACTTCTCCATATAAATGCATCACAATATTTACCCTCTTTCAAGAATTAAGAGATATCTCAAATAATTGAGACTATCTCTCCAAATATGAGAGCCCTGAGTTTAGGTTTGAATACTACTCACAGTAGACTGGGTATTAAATATCCAATTAGACCTTGATTATTTACTTTACAATGACTTTGAACCCAGAGGGCTTGATTGAACTTTAATTTGTACTCTTTTGTTATACAATACTAGTTACTTTTAATTTGACAAAAAAAAAATTAATTTTCATAGAAAGAAGTTCACGCCATAAAAGAATATAATTTAAAATCAAAAATTTTGGAAAAAGAGAAAAATATGATAACATTGCCAGATGATATACCCAAGTGCTTATTAGTAGGACCTAATGAGGAGTCAAGTATTTTGCCTTTTCCATACTTTTTAGTCAATTGCTGTCTAGCTGCCTGCTACTTATTTATCAGTCAGTTGCCAATTCGTGGCTGCCTTTGACAAGAAAATACAATATGAGAAAAATTGCTAGAAGACTTCTAACTTGTAGGAACATATATCATTATTGAAGAATTTTAAAAAGTACTCCTTCTTTTTTTGGTAATTCTAGAATGCTACATTATCACTTCTTATTTTTATATCATTCTAGAATGCAACATTAGTGCTTCCACGACATATATTAAACTGTTTAATTCTTAAGTCACTGTAACACATTAGCACTTGCATATACTTTATGCATTATTATTATTATTATTATTATTATTATTATTATTATTACTAATTTCTCAAAAAAAGTAATTTTCTCAGAAGTTATACAAAAGAACAAATTGTAAGCTCTTCCAAACAGGCCCTTTACCTAAACCTAAACTATGGAGAAGTGAAAATCCCACCATATATATGTTCCCTTGGGATGTCGTAGTGTCGTAAAATTTGGATTGGGAGGTATGAAAAATATCAATTTAGATTTCTGGACAAAATGAAAAAAAGCATATTTTACATACATACACTTTGGGAGGTCAAATAATGGTTTCAATTGAAAGACGTATACGTAATTTAGTAATCAAGGGCAACCTATAACATGATATTGAATAACAAAGTTTAAAATGGCTTGAAGATCAGTCACAATATTGAAATTGTGTTTTAATAGACAAGACAATGGTCAAGAATTTGGATTTTCTATAGCTTGCTTAAGTTTCAATATTGTGACTGAATCACTAATCTTCAAGCCGTTTCATACTTTGGTGACGTAAAATGCCTGGAAATATATATTTGTCTAAATAACATATATAATTGTAATTAAACTCCCTAAATTGGAAGTATGTAATTGGCATGTAGCCAAGTTGGTCAATCCTTCCAAGATTAAAATCTGAGATGAAAGTTTTACTTGGAAATTACCAATTGGCCAAAAAGAAAAAAAAAGACTATCCTACTCTTTTTCCCTTAAAAAAATAAAAAGAAAAGAAAAGAAGTAGTAGTATTATATTCGTTGGACAACGATATAAGCCGACCTTAGTGAAGAAAACAATATAATGTTCTTTTCAAGAAGCGATTTGTGTTACTGGCTTGACTCTTCTCATTTAATGTTATTATCATACAATGGCAAGATTCATGATTTAACAGAGTAGTCCTTGACCCCCCCCCCCCAACACACACACAAAAAAAAGCAAAAAAAGAAAAAGAATTGATTATTGCTTTCGACTGTGGGGTTTTGATTTTTGAAGTTTCAATGTCATCTTAATTTGGGGAACAATTGACATTAATTATAACGCAATTGAAGGATGTTATTGTAGGATTAGGATCTTATCCTATTATTAGTTCTCTCATATTAATATAAGAAGAAAATTCTAACTATTTATGTATGGATCATATTATTTCAGCTATTTACAAATTTTAAATTTAAAAAAAAAAAAGGGTAGTGGGAGGGAGAAAAAGCATGTTAAAAATTATTTTATTTTTAAATTTTAAATTTCATGAATTGTTGAGGTGATATATAACTCACACTTGCATGGTCAAGATTTTTTTCAAATCAATATAAGAGAGCATTTGATATGATAGAATCTTAATCCGTTAATAAAGGGTCGACTAAAGATGCTCATAAATCAATCAATTATTAATTAAGTGAAGAAAGTATATAATGATCCCTTTTCCCTTGTACAAGACATCTATAAAAGATCAATTGTCAGGAAAGTATATACTAATTAATATAACTTTTTCTTAAAAAATATTTGATCACCCATCTTTATTTTTTCTTCTCATTTTCTTTTATCCTATATTTTTCTTGCAGCGATTCTTTAGTATATATTTTTCATAGATAATATTTTATTGATAAAATTTTTTGTAATAAATAAGTAATTTTAGTGAATAAATTTTAATAATACTCAATTTATTTATTATGTTTGCTAGGTGCTTCATTAATTTATTTATTATGTTCGTAAGTAATTAACTAATTTATTTATTCATTATGTTTGCAAGGTACTTAATTAGAAATTTTTTCTATAAGATAAAATTTAAAATGTTGATAAATTTATGGAGCTCTTTCATTGAAAATTTATTTATTTAGAGATTTCTTCATATGTAATTAACTATTTATTTTTCCAGTTAAATAATTTAATAAAACTGGACAGAGAAAAGAAAACTTAATTTCATTAATTAAATAAATAACTTTTGCTCTACATAAAATAGAAGACCTTAGATTGGAGATCAATAATGAAAGAATCAAGGTGAAATATTATACTTATAGGGAAAAACTGGTGGGAAATACAATGTCATTTACTCGAACTTTTCGTAATCGTATCTGATTGCACTGATCTATTGCATTTATGTCCTTCTACACTAATAAGCCGTCTATGCTGAAGACATTTTTGTTTATCTTAACCACCACATACTATACTCATCGTAATTTGGTCCATTCAAAAGTGTTTTTTTTAGACACTCAAAAGTTAAAATTGACATGTTTAGCCTATATTAAAAAAAAAAAATTTCATATAAGCTGAAACTAAAAAAATTGAAAAATCAAAAGCTTCAAATTAGAGTTTTTCAGAAATTTTTTTTAAAAAAAAACTATTTTTACATTAATCATATCAAAAATTGTTTTCTTTTTTCCCCTCCTTTTTTCAAAGTGAATAAGAGAACTTCAAATTAAAACGGCGGGACGTGAGTTTGCGTCGCCTGCTAAGTTAAAAGTTTTTATGAAATCCCTCATGAAGAAATACATTAATGATTTTTTTTTGGTTTTCCTTTTGGCCCTCCTTTTTTCTTGTCAGAAGGCATAAAAGATCAGTCACCATCTTCTTGAACTGGAGACATATATATAATAACGAGCCTATGCATGAAACTTAGATTCTCCAATTAATAAATGAAAGAAACCAAGGTGAAATATTATTCTTTTAGGAAAAAAAAAATGGTGTAAATACAATGGCATTTGAATGATCGGTTGCATATCCACCTGCACTAAGTCTGAGTTGAATACATTATTCTTTCATCTTAACCACCACATACTGTAATCATTTGGTGTAGCAGCAGAATAATTGAACAGAAGCACTTGTTGATTAAGCTCTGCAGGCACCATTCTTGGCATCTTCACATGACTTCGGCACAGCGGACACGTCCTACGCCCATGTCCAAGCCACCTATCTATGCATTCTCTGTGAAAAATGTGATCACAAACCAGTTCTCTAACCTCGTCTCCTTCTTCAATCTTGCTTAAGCAAACCGCACATTCTTCTGAATCTTCTTCACATCCTTCTTCGCGTTCGTATCGCGTCACGGATGATGCGTCAAGATCTTCCGTCATGCTGTAGAGCTTGTGAGAGTGAGCAAACGAATGGTGAAGCAGATCTTCCCAAGCCAGTTTCAACTGGGTACCCATCAAGATTATGTATTTTGATATCATTGATAAATGATGCAACATCCGATACATATTTCTCATAAACACGAAATTATTTTCACTCGTATATATATGATTTGTTGAGCTTAACGAAGTTCTTGCTTTCGCAGCCAAAAAGAAAAGAGAGAGAGAGAGAGAAGAAAAAAAAAAAAAGATGTTTATGATGATTGATGTCTTAAATTAAGCTGGAGTAGAGAAGGAGCACAACAAAGGCTGAGAAGAAGCAGTTTGCAGTATGCAGTTTTATGCACAACGCGCTCAGCCTTGGGTGACTTCTTGGTGGTGAATCATGGGTTATGTAGTGTGTGTGTATATATATATATACACACCACATGCAAATGAGGAGTTAGTGGAACATTTTTTTAAATTGTGTGTCTTTGACCAAATAAAAATTCTGTTTCTCTCTGGTCTATTCAATATATAAGTCTTAGCATGTTAACAATGACTTTCGGCACATATTTTGCTTAACAATTACATGGAATTTTAAGCATGTGAAGAAAGTTTTAAAGTTGTGTTTATTGGACTTCTTGTCTATCAATACATATCACTAAAAAATAGTAGGTAATGGCAACAGTCTACCGCCGCCTAGACGGACGTCAGCATTTTTTTTTTTGTCAAAGCATCGACACTTTTAAACTACTGGCTATATATGATTTTAGAAAAATAAAATAAAATAAAAAGAACCACAATATGCTTTATCCATAATTTGAACTTAAACCTTACTTATTATAACACTCTATAATCACATCATCCATCAAGTAAAAGATGTCACAATAAATTTGCATTGTTTACTTTTTATTTGATCAGGATGTAATTGTCATAACATGATCTGTTGTAAATTTTATAAAATTCGTGACTAATTTTTTTTTGTTTGTTATAAAAAAATAAATAAATTCGTACAAATACGAAAACGTGATGGTAGAAGGTCAGGCAAGAGAGTGACTTCGCTTCACCTTCTGTGCGTCGTGTTTAAAAAAACGTTTCATTAAAATAATCTGAATAAATTTCATATTTTATTCTCTTCGACTTTAATACTTCTCCATATAAATATATGCATTGCAATATCTTAACCTATATGCATCATCTTGACAAAATGTCATATACTTCTCTACCAGAATATCACTATTTGTTACTCTTAATTTTTCACCAAAACATACAATTCATCTAATTAATATTTGTCAAACTTTTTCTTTCCTATAGAAACTGGAGCAAATTCACACTTTAGGTTAGAAGGACTGCAACACTGATAAAATACATCGAAGCAATTAACAAATACTTTGATATTTTTAGTCTAAATAGATTATTTAATTTGTTTTGATTAATTTTAATCATCAAAACCACTTAACTCTTAAATAATGAAATATTCTAATAAATCCACCATAAAATATAAGTATATATTTTCTCTTCTTCTTAATGAAATTTCTGAATAAAACACCCTTTTAGTGGACTATCGAATTCCTGAATTAACTATTGGATTTTGAAAACTGATTATCAAAACCAAAATCATATTATTTGTTAAAAATCCAACAGGTACTCGATCATGAGATTGATGCATCAGAAGAAAATAGTTTAACTAGCACAGAAAACTTTTAAAAAAATATAAAAAAAATTCAATCTAAATGTTTAGATCAAAATAAGATGAATTAAAACTCATACACAGGAAGGTGATAAATTCCAAATTAAGTAAATCACATAATACTTACCTAACTTAACCTTTGACAACTCCTTCCTAACTTAACTTATAAACCTACATAATTTCAGGCACATCACAATATTTTCTAAATAGACAAAAAAAAAAAAAGGAAAAATAGCAAGAAGACTAAGGGCATTGTGCCTAATTAATTTGGACCATGCCTCTTACAAGTCACCTGTCCTGAATTTGATAATTACACTAGGGTTTCATAAAAAGATTTCCGTGCCATAAAAATAAGAATATAAAACTAATCAATAATTTTGAGGAGAGAGAAAAATATGGTAATATGGCCAGGTGGCATCCCCATGTAACTTATTGAAACGACCAAATGAGGAGTCAAGTATTTGACCAATAAAAAGAAAAAGGAGTGAAGTATTTTGCCTTTTCCTTTCTTTAGTCAATTGCTGTCTGCTGCTTTGACTAAACAATTGAATAACGTACGCATGCAATTTCTTGATCAAGCTACACAAGAAAATTGAACTGCATTATCATTATCGAAGAAAACTAACTTATATGCATTCACTTACCGATGGCGGCAAGTGTAAGCGAAAGTTCTTCTTGGTAGGGGTCGCTTATGGATAAGATTTTAATGGCAACTACTTAAAAGTATAGTAAATTATTAAATATTTTATGTTAGTAAGCTAAAGTGTGCATTACCCTCTATAATTTTAAAAGTGCTTGACCGACTCCTTGTACTTTTTGAAGTAGTGCTGATTCGTCCCAATTTTTTTTTCAACTTTACCAACAATAACGAATGATGCAATTTGCATTTTTAGATTGGCGTTTTTCATTGAAAAGCTTTTTTCTTGGAAAAAAAATACATTCCTCATATAATAAGTATGTGATTTTGTTTTCAAAAAAAAAGTTCAAATTCTGCTTTTTTAAAAGTAAAAAATTTTAATTTTTTTTTAAAAAATAATTTTTTAAAATTTTATAAAAGAAAATTTCTTTTAAAAAATGTCAATCCAATCGAGCCCACACTATGGTGGTCTCGTCGTGGTCAGTGAAAGCAAAAGGTCATCTATTTTGAGTATAAGCAACAAGATGGGGTAGATTTCTTATCCTATTAATGACGTAGTGGTCCCTAGATGTGTATTAACTTGTCCATTTGGTGCTGTCTTGTGAGAGACGAAGACGGGCATGTCCCAACATATTAAATATTCTATTAGCGGTTTAATAGCACATGCAATATAAAAATGTGCTTTTACAAGTAAAAGAATGGAGTTTTCTTGCGTAGCCATTAAACGATTAGCGCTCTCTTATCTGTTCTTTCAATGGCCATTAAGGCTTGAACATATATAAGTTAGGGCTTTCGTCTGCTCTTGCACAAACTGTTAGGGCTTGGAAATCTGTGGATCAACAAAGCAAGAATCTACCCCAAATCGTGAACTAAATGGAAATCCAACTATATCTCAGAAACCCAACAAAAGCAGAAAAGCAACCCATTATAGGAAAAAAAATAAAAACAAATTCTGGTCGATTGGGCTTCCAAGAAAGGCCAATCAGCAAAAATAATAAATAGCACGCAAAGTCAGAAATGGCCATCAAAAGGGTACAAGAACTCCATCCCATGCAGTAACAAAAATACAATCTTTGCATTAGTATCATAGTATTATCTGCGTAGTTGTTGGACTGTCACTATCAAAAAGAGATACAATGGTTTCGATTACAATTGCTTTATGGGAAAAATGCCAATGAAAATAATTGCATTTGTGACATTTGTAGTGTAACCTCCCTCTTGAGTCGTTCATATAATTAGTTTCAACTAAAATTTTAGTAATTTTGTTTCACTTGCCACATTTCTTGATACTAATAATATATGACAAAAAATTTTCAAAAAAATTTTCAATAAAATTAGAGAATAGAAACAGTAAATGGAAAAAAAAAAAGATTAGGGTTTACAAAACAAATAGTGTTATAACATAAACAATAAACTAAAAGTTAATTACCTTGTAAATCTTTAGCTAAAAGAACCAACTTCGTGTCCAGAGCAACTCATGGATTGCAAGGCAGCAGCAAGCAAATTTTTTTTTACTCTTTTGGATGGTTTCATGAACTTTAAAAGGAGGAGGGAAGGTTATTTTTAGTCCATTTGCTATATTTTAGCAAAAGTAAAGCACAAATATCACCAAATATTGCATAATCTAGCACGTGAATTGCAATTTTCGTGAGAACTCAACTGAAATTTAGATGACATGAGGGTAATTAGCTCTGTTTTAAAAAATATAAGGGCCGATCAAGTGATTTTGAATATACAAGGGTAATATATACTTTTGGTTAGTTATGGGGGATATTTAGTAATTACTTTTAAAAATATATCATTTAGCATTCATATATGAATTTTTCTTTATGGCTGGGGAGTGAATTAATTTTCAGTTTAAAGTACATTTAAAGGTACATTTTTCTTTTCTTTTTTTCTTTTTTGTTAAAAAAAGCACATTGTATTTTTACCCTCATGTGTTCCGTCAAAATTGTATAAAATTCTTTATATTTCAAAACTCGTTAAAAATCTCCTATACCATAAAGACTGTTGCACAAAACCCTCTAATTTTTTAGTTGTACAACATTTTTTATAGCATGATAGGGTATTACTGACATCTTTATAACTTAAGAAAGAATTAGCGAGTTCTGAAATTAGAAGGAGTCTTATACAATTTCGACAAAATACAAGTGAAACGCATTTTACGAGGAAAAAAAAAGAAAGAAAAATTGAGGCAAGCCCTTGCTAATTCTTTTATGACTTCGCCATCCCAAGCTAACTTTTGTTGTGCTTATGCTTTATAATTAATTTGTACATTTATCATAAAACGGATCATATCTAAGTTTCTTACCAAAAAAGAGATAGATCGACGACAAAACTAGTTGGCGTAAGAGATTTGTCATGTGTTCCTTGAACCTTAGTACAAATGTTCATTAACGTTTGGACTTTCTCATAATATCCTCGTTGAATATTAGCACAACTTATGTACGTTTGGATTTTCTCATTATGTCATATGTGGATTATTGTACAATTATTCAAAGTTATACTTCTTTACTTTTATAAGTTTCTTCAATTATCTGTTGTAATCATCCTTCCCTTTAAGGAAAAAACACATGAAAAAGGTAAATTTAGATTTCATAGGGTACTGAAAATCTTATTGTTTACGTGCACCTTGGAAGGTCCAAGATATTTGGATTGAAAGGTAAGAAAAACATTAACCAAAAAAAAAAGAAAAGGAAACAAAACCTTCTTGTGCTCGAAAGGTTTGAAATGGCTTGAAGATCGGTACTCGCACTAATGGAATTGTGTTGGAATGGACAAGTATCAAGAACTTGGATTTTTCTAAGGCGTGCTTAAATTTCTTGGCACTTAAAACGCCTGGAAATATATTTCTAACACATCTACTTGGGATTAAATGGTAATTCAATGAGTGAGGAGTTAGAAATTTCTTTTAGTGATGTTAATACAAAAATATTTTGTAAATAAAAAAGCTTGATTTTTGTTATAATACAAATGCTACAATTGACTTGGACGAATTCTCATATTTTGAAAATATTGAATAATCGCTTCATTTTCAATGCTATCAAATACACCATTTTTAATTAAAGTAACTAAACAATAATTCATAAATCCATCTTCCATTCGATTTCTCAATTCATTTTTCACAATATTCATAGCAAAAAATGCTCTCTCAAGACTGACAGTTATATTTTAATGGGGTCAATAGATTTTTTTATTGGAGTCAAAACTATCTTTTTCAATATAACACACACACACACACACATATATATATATATATGTATATATTTTTAAATTCCAGTGGTGTCAATTGACACCATTCCTTTGAATATAGAGCCATCCCTGAATTCAAGTGGCTAAGGTTACCTTCTTTAAAAATAATGATTCAAATCCCGTGAGGAACAGGGGTTGAGTTGTGAATGAAGGCTTTGTTAAAAAAAAAAAAAAAAAAGAACATATATACTTTAAACTCCCTAAATTTGTAGTATGTAATTGGCATGTAGCCAAGTTGGCCAATCCTTCCAAGATTAAAATCTGACTTCAATACAATAGATCCAATTGTCTAGTGGTATATTCATCGCTAGTCCAAAAGATTCTCGAGATAAATATAATATAGGTAAAATTAATCAGTTTTTAATCTTCCTTTAATGGATTTAGCTCTACCTAATCTAAGGTCTTGATCTATTTCTAAAACAGAAAAAAAAAAAAAGAAAGTTCACTGTAAAACTAGTGTAACACTCGTGCAATACACGAAAAGTGACATATGTGATTGGATATATTAAAATTATAGAGTTTTTTTGTATCTTACTAAATAGATATTGAAACAATTATATATTATGAAATTAATAAAACAATGATGATATATATTTATATAGAAATGACATAATATTAATTAAATTAAAATATTTAATATAAGAATGGAACTAAATAAATGAGGAAAACAAAAAATGACCTAAGAATAGACATATTTAATTGATAAATAATTATAAAAAACTTGTCATATAAAGGGTTACTTGACAGTACAAAATTACAATTTATTTTACTTTATTATATAATATAGATAGTCGTTAGAATATCATGTTTTATGCGCAAAGAAAGTGTAAATTTTACGGTGGCTAACTGTATAGAAGGAAAAGCTTAAACCTAGCTTATGCGTCTTCAACTTTTTAGACTAACTAAAAGTTGTAAAAGAACTTTTTCACGTTCAAACTTAGTTTATGGCGGAGGGTCTCCGGCCCAACTAGTACAATTGTGATTTCTCTGTTTACTCTTAATCAATTTTTTCTTATTTTCAATTAAGGATTTGACTATGCAGGCACTTGTGCGATACACAAAATATTACTGTCTATTGTCATTTTTTTTTAGCTAACTACTATAGAACCTACAAGTCTTTGTCTATCACTTAAATTACTGCCTAAACAACATCACATACAACATCACATAATCGATCTTCCCCAAATTGAACATAACAAAGTATTATCGGATCATATAAAATCATCTAAAGAAGAAAGCGAGAGAGAAAAAAGAAAAGACGAATATCTTGTACAAGGGAATAAAGAAGAAAAAAAAAAAAAAACAGAAACATTGTCTTGTCAAAAAAGGACATAGGACCTGTTTAAATTGATTTTTTTTAAATATTTTTTTAATAGTTTTTGAAAAATAATTTTTTTTGAGAAATTAAAATTTTGGTTTTTAAAAAAAGTTGTAGCTGAGCTTTTTTTAGAGTTTTAGCTCTTTTTGAAACCAAATCAAATAGTTTGTACAAATTTATTGTAAATTTTTCACAAAAAAATATTTTTTCCTGAAAAAAAAATCCAAACAGACCCATAAAGAGGAAAGGGAAAATCATTTAGCAGACAGCTAATAGCTTCCCACCATAAATATCAAGGCAGAATCCAGAATTCTTTAAAATACGTTATTTTTAAGTTACGAAATTAATTAATTTTTATTCAAAAATACTTATATGTATATAGAAGCTAAATCACATATCTTAATATTTATTGAACGAAAATTCTAAATCCGTCTTACATATTAAGAAGTAGCTGTTCTTTTTTTGGCTAGAATCACTGCTTACTTAGCAGAGAAAAGAAAGGCCTACGTGATGTTTAACAGTCCAATATATTTTAGATGAAACTCTCAGACAAAAATTTTGACCTCCCAGCTCTCAAGCCACATGATGCTGTATACGGTGAATATTCGATTTCAAAAAAATTCAAATCATCTTAAATGATGTCAGGGGAGATAACAATAAACAGATTTAGCATAAAATTTAAATCTAGCTCTAATCTATATTATATTATTAAAAAGAATCATTTACAATATAATAATGACAAGTGTCTCACAAATAGAATTTTTAAAATTTGTTTGTCACATGGCTCTCTTACATTACAATGATATCAATCGCTATATTTGGTGAGTAAAATTTTGTTTTATTTTAGTAAAATTTACATTGATTTACTAATTTGCTTTAATATTTACATATTACATCCGACAATTATGACATGCAATTTGGATTGATTGCAGAGTCTATGATAACTCTCCAATTTGGTTGTTATCAAATCGTTACCTATTTTAATTATTTTCTATTACTATAATCGAAAATTATTGCAATTTACTTAATATATCATTATTGTATAATGCTATTTATGGTAATTTGAGTTTTGGTAAATATCGACAAACTACATTCTCATTCATATGTTTTTTATATTCAGATCCTATATTCTATATTATATTTATTTTAGTGAAACTTTCACCCACATATGTCATTACACAATGTTGATGTTTCAGCTTTTTAATTTTAGTTTGTCCCTTTAGTTAACTGTCTTCTTTTGAAACTTCAGGATCGTGTCTATCATTTCTTCCAAAACAATCTTTTTGTTGCAAAATTGGTAGCAGGTATTCTTGACTCCTAGATAGCTTGATATCCAGGTACTCATTTTATCTTAATATTTCGCTTACTTTTTATCTTTCAAAATTTATTTGTATTTTTTATGTGTGTTCTTATATGTAAAACTATTAGTATTCTTATCTTTTAATAACAAAAATTTTTCTTATGAAATATCTACAGTAATTAAATGGGATATTTAAATTCAGAAAGTTAAAAAAGGAAAATGAAGTTTTTCGTTTGGAAAAAGAAAAGATGATCTACATTTATTTAAGTTTAACTCATTTGTAAAGGTAAAACTATTATTGAATTATGACAGTTAGTATTAAAAGAGAAACATAAATTCTATTTTCTATACTAATTAATGTTTATTTAATTTTTAAAATATAACTTGATAATAATGATTAGATTAATATAAAAAACTCTATTTTTTAAAAAAACCAATCATATATTTCACCATCTGTGCGTGATACAGGTGTTACACTAGTAAGGTTATATATAAAAATAAAAAGTCATAAAACAAGGAAAGAACAAATGACAGAGTTCGCCTTATGGGAACAACGGGTGTACAGAAGTATACAAAATCAAAGATCTGGTCTAATGATATGTTTCTCATTTCATATATAAAAAATCATAAAATTAATTCTTACTAATTATAATATTGGGCCTTTGACCTCCCTTTAATTAAAAATAAAATCCTTAAAAATATTGCATGAAAAAGCAAACGAGCAACTTCATATTCATGGGTGACCATACCCAGAGTAATTGGACTATAGCAATGTGGCCTCTTTTCAAAAATGCATCTTCTCATCATGGAATTTGGTATAGTCGTATACAAATATTGTTACTATCTTTCCATTCTCTATATTTTGAGAAAAGTCTCATTCTTGTATCTAGGTTGGGTATTTTCTTCTTTCTTTTGTAGGCTTGATAAGTTTAGGGTGACTGCAATTTTAGCTTTTGTCTAAAAATTTCAAGGAGAGAAAAACTTTTAATTTCACCAACTGAATGAGTTAACTCTTCCTTTACATAATCTTATATTATTTTGTTAAATAATATTTTTTTCACTCATTTATGTTTAAAGAAATCTAATATTACTAACATTTGTTGTAACGATTATTATGAGAAATAAATGTTAATTGTTAGCTAATATAATCTCAACCATTTATTCAAATCAAACTCTAAAAAAGTAAGTTGTAAGAGAGGAAAAAAGTATTATGGCAAAAACAATCTTTTTAGGGATCATTAACAAACAGGTAACAAGAGTTATTTTCTTCTCGGTATAACATTCATATAAAAACCTCAAAATTTGCTAGATGAGTTGACTTATGTTTTGTCTTGAAAGTTTTAAATTCAAATATTGTTTTATTACAAAAATGATTTGACTCTCAAATTATATTTGTTTCACAGAAAATATTTTCCTTCAAAATGTTTTCGCATTTTTCAACTTGTGGCTGCAAAAATTAAAATAGTTGAAGGGAAAAATTTTCTTGATCACAAGAAAATAGGTTGAATTTTTACACACTTACCAAATTTCAACCAACCTCTCCCCATTTCAAATACCACCCCTCCCTCCCTTGCCCCCTCCCCCTAACTAGGCCCCACACCAGCCTCGCCCCCCCTCCCCCCGCGCCCTGCCACTGCCCCTACCCTCTTTCTAGGCACAGTTGTTTATCATCAAATCGCCAAGCAACCCCACCCCTCAGCGCCACCTGGCCCCATTGCACCTCATCTCACGACCCCTCCCCACTCTCAGACCTCGATCCTCGCCGCTCTTCACCCCATTTCCAGGAACGGATATTTATCATCAGAACACCTAATCCCCCCCTCCCTGTTCCCGCCACCAACCCTCGGTCCCTCTCAACGCTAGGTCCTCGAGCCCCAAGCCATTGGACCACCCAGAACCCTAGGCCCTAACCCCTACCCCACAAGGCCTCTATGCCCCCGCCCGCTGGGGGCCCTAGGCTTGGTGTCAGGGCTGGGTGCTGGTGCAAGGGGGTTGGGGTTGCCAACCCCTCCCAGCCCCTTCCTTTGCAAACATACATAAATATATTTTCTGGTATCATTAAAAAATATTCACCAATTAATTTTTGTTACGACAACCAAACAATAAAAAATATTTTTCTAAAAAAACACTTTCTGATATTTTCCAAATCAAGTTATTTTTTGCGAAATAAACAAACCCTTAATTATTCTAAAATATGTGTTTGGACAAATTACTATATATACTACAAAATTTATAATTTTAAAACGAATCTAACTTAATTTCATTTACTTAAAACCTAATATCCTAGAAACTACAGTTAAACAGGTGAATCACATTTCGTAAAGAATTTAGTCAAAGTCAAGGAATAGAAAACCAAGTCCAAATGAACCCGCAAATTATTTATTATGAATACCTTTATGTGGGGAATTATCCTAACAACAAGGAATCCATCGCATGATCATTGCTTTCGATATTTCAATCGTAAGATCTTCAAGTGCAACAAAATAGTAGTAGATTGATTTTCGAGGGGTTTAATTTTGTTTACGTAAAATATACAATATCAATTTTTATGCTTACATATATATATATATATATTATATAAATTTTTACAATAAATATATTTTTACAATATATATATATATTATATAAATTTTTACAATAAATATCTCCTAAAAGTTGGGCCATTAAATACTATCCTGTGTTATAACTCATGTTCAAACAATAATATTGCATCCGCCCTCTTTTTTTTTTTTTTTTCTTTTTCTAAGTAGGCAAAGAGTTTTATTAATGAATAATAACCATCACTACTAAAAAACTATAGATTAGTGAAGAAAGAATCATCATTGAATCTCATTTAGTAACGAATTGGTGACAGACTTTTTGCCTCTAATTAAATTATGTTTGTAAAATTTAATTCCCAATATTTAAGCTATTACAATTATGTATCTATTTCGCATCCAATTTTGGATCATTAACCTGTTATTTAACGACCAAATTTTTCCCCCTCTAATTTTCGTCATCCTGTCTTTCTTTCTAGCAGCAGATTTCCGCCCTTGTTGATTATGTGGGATCTTTTTATAGTCATGCTTTTAATGATAAGCACGAAATTTAATAGTCTTTCTGGAAGGCAGCATAAATACTATAAAAACTGCTTCAAAGAACTACGAGCTGCCAAAGCTCATGACTAAATTGTGGCTAATTAATAGCAATAACTAAATCATTATGGCTATTAATTAATTCTCAACCTGCTTATGTTATGGACTTCTCAACCATATAATTATTATTTTTTAAATATTATCCCACACGTACTGCTGGGTTCATATCAATCAGAAAATTAGAGTTAGGACCTGCTTGGATTAACTTTTTTTAAAAGTACTTTTTTTAATAACTTTTAAAAAATAATTTTTTTTAAAAGCTGAAAATTTTGACTTCTAAAAAAAATTGTATTTGAGCTTTTTTCAGAGTTTTAATTTTTTTAGAATTCAAATCAAATAGTTATTGCAAATTTAATGTAACTTTTTAAGAAAAAAAAAAGTGACTTTTTCCTTAAAAAAGTCTATCCAAATAGGCCCTTAATATATCTAACTTGATATTATATATAATCTTTTTTTTTCCTTTTTCTTTTCAATCGTTTAACCGCTTTTTTTTTAGCTGATAACACACTTGACAAGAAGTAATAACAGAAAATAAAAGGGAACCATGAGCCCAACTACAACTCAATCCTTATTGTACTTCAGAAATTAAAAGGGTAAATGATTTATTTAGTCCTTTATTTTTGACTTTTTTTGACAATTAAGTCTCTCAACCTTATCTTTGCAACTTGTAATGCCGTTAGTCCCAAATTCAAAATGATCAAGAAATTAATGAAGTTGGAAGACTAATTTTGCCATAAATTATGAATATAAGGGACTGACAACTCCACAAATTATAAAAATAAAGAACTAATACAGTCATAAATTGCAAATTACAAGACTGAAACATGTTCTTTTTTTGATTTTTTTTGAACTTAGGACTAAAGGCATCACTAATTATAAAGATAAAGGACCATATTGTCATATTTTAAAGATAAGGGACTTAATTGTCGAAAAGGTAAAAAATAAGGGACTAAATATGTCACTAACCCAAATTAAAATTTCACAAAATAATTATTATTTCTTTGTTTGATGATTGAATTCCTTTTAAACAAAACATTATCCATGCTTTCTTTTCATAATATCGATCCTATCTCACAAAAATTGCATAAAATATGTGTGTCTAGTACAAAAATAAAAATTTTAAACTAATTAATTAGACTTAATGTGTTAATAAAATACAAATCCACCTGAAACATTACATGAATAACGTCAAATGCGTTATTCCCCTATTTTGCAAGTTAATGTGGCTTTCATTTCTATTATGTAACTTACAGTTTTATTTCCTTCATTGTTATTTCGAAATTTTGTTATATCTATATAATTTTTATTTTTATTTTATCTGATTATTATATTTCGTGACCAAGTGATATTCCCAGTTAGCCCAACTAGCCAACCAAACCCAGGTTGGAATCTTATGTAATTGTTTCATTGTGCACAAGTTGCCTATATACAAACAAAATACAAATTTCCATGATGACATATATAAAAATACATTTTATCTCGTTTAAACGTTTATGTTAACAATAAAGATAAAATAAGAAGAAACAAAAAAATAAATGAAGATTGAGATGGAGAAGGTTAATGGGATCACAAAACAACAATAATCTTAAAAAATAAAAAGACCATAATGTTTCTTTTCATAAACTAATGATTATAAACAACTTACAATAATTTACATCACTTTAATTTGTTTGTCTATTAAGTGATACCTTAAACAATTTACATCCTATGTACATCTCAAATTAGTACTCTTTCTATTTCATGAAACAAATTTTAAGAAAATAACGAATAACTTTGCGATCTCAAAATACACCTTTTTTTCTTCTTATTAGCCAGGAAAATAATAACTCATGTTTAAACAAACAATAATTTACTTCTTTCTTAATTCATATGAAATATATCCCAACGATACCACTAGCGCACATAGTTTAATTGTAGGATCTCAAAATACATCTGGTTTATTAGAGGTTGCTTTTTTTTTAAATGTTTATAAGCATTTGATGATTATAAGTAATTTTTTATACTTATAAGTAAATAAGAAATAAACAGACAAGTGTTTGGATAAAACATGCTTATGAACTGTTAATATATTTGATAAATATATACTTATAAATATCCTCCAAGAGGGGTGTTTGGTTTTGGTTATTTGGTGCTTATAATATCTAAATAGTAAAAGTATGTTTGTGGGTGTTTTTTTTCAAATGCTTATAAGCATATAAAATAAGCAAACCAAACACCCTCTCATAATTAAGCAACTAAAAGAAGAGGTTGGGAAAAGAGAAGGCGGGAGGGGGTGATCATTTTTTGGCTACTTATAAGCCAATTGTATTTGTTTATAAGCCAATTGTATTTGTTTATAAGCACAATTACCAAACAAGTATATATTATTTTTTTACTTATAAATAAGTTTGACCAACTTATAAGCACTCCCAAACACCCTCTTTAGTCAAGCTAAAAATAACAAGTCACAGGTTAGAACAATTTCAAGCTATTAAAGCTATTTTAAAAAGTGATTATATGAATTTAAACGGCGCGGTGAAATTGGTGGGGTGGAAGAAACATAAAAAAAAAAATTTAACAAAGGGACAATAATAGTACATTAGCAAAGCTGCAAATTAGTCACAAAAAAACAAAAAATTTCGAATTGCTCAACAAATCAAATCTACAATAATAATTAACAAATAGCAAAATAGTGGCCTTAATATTTGGTGGTCTGTCCCTCAACATTTGCTGCTAACTTTCTCTTCACTCCACACTTTGACGTTGACAGCACGCGACTTTACAACAGAAAATAATTATAATGATAACAAAAATTAAAAAAAAATTATTATTTTAAAATAAAAACTTTTAATCTCAACATGGGTATGATCATATTAAACATCACTTTTTAATTGAATAAAAAGAAAGATAATACTATATACACATACACTGCATGAACATTGCATGCATACATATATAAAGCTAGTTCCATATAATTTTACACATGTGAAATGGTGAAACTTTTGTCCTTTGGGTCGCTATCATTTGTGCAATTCGAATTTGAGAGGACCCATTTTCCCTTTCTTTTTTTTTGTTTTTTTGGTTTTCGCTTAAAAAAGATTCCTTTTCCTTCTTTTGTGTGTATATAGACAAGCAAGATTGGCTCCATAATTGTAGCTTTTGATGATGACGATAGAAATGATGACATTATTGTGACCAGAACGCCGAAAAGGTAAAATCTTTGTCTCTTTTTTTTGTTTGGGGAAAAAATGATTCTTTTTTGGTGCAGTCTGTTGATTCGAGTATGTGGGATTTTGTTGAAATTTTGATTTATCGTCGGGATTTTGTTGAATATGCATTTAGTAATCTGGGCATTATTTTTTTATTTCTGTTTTTAGATTTTTGCAGTGATCTGATTTATGTTTGCTGAAGAAAGGAATTGTTGAATTTGGGTTTTGGTTTAGAAATTGTGTTTGATAAGGCTTTTGGGTGTGGTCTGGAGTGCTGTAAAGAATGCAATTTCTTGGTTGATGAGAGTGTGAAAATTAGGCCGTTTGATTTTGGCTTTAAAAGAAGGAATCCTGGTGAGTAGTTCTTTGCCAAGATTTCATTTTGAACAGTGACTTGTGTTCAACGCGAACTGTGTGTGAAAAGGTTGAACATTTTGGCATTTCTGGTATTGAAACTAACACAGTTGAGAGTGCAGAGTTTCCTGCATATTTATTAAAGTGAAGGTGTACATTAATGTTGTTTAGAAGGTAGTTTTTGAGGGCATCGAAAACTTGTTGTAAGTCTCAGTTTTAACTTAGTCAATTGGAATCAGTCACAATATTTCAGAAGTTTGCGGTGAAATATTGGAGAGATGATGGAGCAATGGAGAGTCAAGATCTTGGTGATGTTGGGTTAGAAATGGTAGTTTCTACTTTTAAGTGGTTAGGAGATGGCCAGTTCTTCTCCAAATTCTTCCTCCAGTACTCCGCCACCACCATCAATTTCTCCTCCACCAAATCCTCCATCTTCTGTGCTTAACACTACACCCGGTGGTCCGGCTGGACCAGCTCCACCTCCTCCGGCTTCCACACCACCAATGAATCCTCCACCACCTCCTGCGACACTGACTCCTCAAGCCTCACGCCCTCCACCACCTCCTACAGCACCCGCTCCTCCTCAAGCCTCACCCTCTCTGCCACCACCTGCACCCAGTGATCCACCTCCTTCCTCGAGTTCTCCTCCACCAAAACCAGCAAGTCCACCTCCACCCTCAAGTTCTACTCCACCTCCTCCAACCTCGCCCACCCCTCCTCCCTCCAACCCTCCAGTTAGTCCACCACCACCTCCAGCAATCAGTCCACCACATGGATCACCACCACCCCCGCTCCCATCACCTACTCCTCCCACCAATTTATTGCCACCACCACCTCCAGAGCCACCAAACAGTGCACCACCTCCTCCAAGTCCACCAGAGAGTTCTCCTTCACCACCATCTAATGGTCCTCCTAATAATTCACAACCCCCACCATCACCAAATCAACCTCCAAATTCACCTCCACCTCCAGTGACTCAAACACCCCAAAGTTCACCACCTCCACCAATATCAGGACCTCCAAGTAGCTCAACTCCACCTCCTAATTCCGGATCTAGCCTTCCATCTGATTCTCCACCACCCCCAGGTTCTCCTCCAAGTTCATCACCACCGCCTCCAATAGTACAACTATCACCACCTCCTTCATCCGGATCGCCAACGTCCCCTTCTGGATCTTCCATTGTTCCACCAGATGCTCCAAGTACTAATAGGTCAAGTACAAATGGCCCAGATAGTTCAAATTCCACAGGTGGAGGGGGCATTGGCACTGGAGGAATTGTAGCAATTGGTTTAGTGTCTAGTTTCCTCTTGCTAGGTATGATTGGAATTGTAGCTTGGTGTTTGTTGAAGCCCAAGAAAAAGGTTTCAGGATCCAGAGCAGGTTACGTGATGCCAACTTATTTAGGTCCATCTGAAAAATCAGGTAAATTTTCAAATGCCATTCAGTTACCCCTCGGCATTTCTTCACACACTCTAGCTGTTATATTCTTATGCTGGAAAAAGTTTAAGGAGAACTCTTTGCTTCTCTCTATTTTGTACCCTAGGTTCTGCATTACTGAAGTCGCAAGAAGCTAATGCTGGAATTAGTACTGTCTATGATTATCTCTCTTCACCACCAGAACCTGGTGGATTCGCCAATCCAAAGTCCTGCTTTACCTATAAAGAGTTAGCTGTGGCTACAAAGGGATTTTCAGCACACAATCTATTGGGGGAGGGGGGATTTGGTTCCGTCTACAAAGGATGCCTAGCAGACGGGAGAGAGGTGGCAGTGAAGCAGTTGAAAGTCAGTGGTGGCCAGGGAGACCGAGAATTTAGGGCTGAAGTTGAAATTATTAGCCGTATACACCACCGCCATTTAGTTTCACTTATTGGATATTGCATTTCTGAGAATAGGAGGCTGCTCGTATATGATTATGTTCCTAACAACACACTTCACTTCCACCTTCATGGTAACTTGAGTTTCATGCTTTACTCTCACCTTCATTGCAAAGGTTCATTTTGAGATTTTGAGGATGAACACAAGATAGTGCATTACTAATTCTTGCTGTTTTTCCTTCATTTTCCAGGGGAAGGTAGCCATGTTTTGGGTTGGGCTGCACGCGTAAAGATTGCTGTTGGAGCAGCTCGGGGATTAGCTTATCTCCATGAAGACTGTATTGTCCTATATCATCCTTTTGTTGTTATGAATATCTCACTTTTATTTCACGAATGTCAATCATCATGAGGTCCTCCTGCTACCATGTGGCAAAGAGTGACAAGAGGGACATAGAGAGGAAAAAAGAAGATGAAGTGAAAAGTGCAAAGTCATTTATGTACTATGTAGAGGCTTTGAGACTGGAAAAAGAGGATTGAGGGAATAAAATTCTGATAGTTATGTCTTCTTGGCTATTCCACTTAAGCTCAAAGATAACAGGAACAAAAACTGAACTGGAGAAAGGACAAAATTATTAGTTTGACTCCAGAGGCATCTCTGCATTTATTGATTGGTATTGTTACATCTAGTGTGATTCACATTAGCCATGTTCAAATGGTGGGTTATGTAACTGACTGAATAGGAGTTAGAGATGTGCAGCCTCTTGTTTCGTGGACTTTGAGAAATGCAAGTCTTATAAAGATTTTGATGTCTTTGATCTTTATTCTTTTACTTTGCACATTAGTGATTCAGCTGTAGTTCTTTTATGTGCACAGGCCATCCTAGAATTATCCACAGAGATATTAAGTCATCAAATATACTTCTTGATAACAACTTCGAGGCGCAGGTATGCCTTATTTTCACAAATTTCTTTGTTTTATTTGCATCAAGGCTGTGTGACTGATCTATATATTTTTGCAGGTTTCAGACTTTGGACTTGCAAAATTGTTTCTGGATAGCAATACACATGTTACTACACGTGTTGTGGGGACCTTTGGGTAAGTTATTGAGCACAAAATTGATTCTTATTCCTCACTTATGATTGAATGAAATTAAGCCAAAGAATATTTGCCACATGTTTACAGCATATATAGATCAATATCATATTTAATTGTTTATTCATGGTCCTCAAATTGGTTGGGTTCAGATACATGGCTCCTGAATATGCATCAAGTGGTAAGTTGACCGAAAAGTCAGATGTGTTTTCCTTTGGAGTTGTGCTTCTAGAGCTAATTACTGGACGCAAGCCTGTTGATACATCTCAGCCCCTGGGTCAGGAGAGTCTAGTTGAGTGGGTAAGTTTTTGCATTAAGTGAAACTGCCTCTTCTATATGGCATGCATGGAATGCTATAAGTTTTTGAGATCTCTTGGTTTGGGTTTTATCTCGTGTCACTAGTTGTGTTTAGTTCCTCTATAGTTGTCTTTAACTTTGGTGGTAGTGATTGGTGGGTTATGCTGCTATGGTTCTACTTCTAAGTTGTCTGAGATTTTTTTTTGTGACAAATGCCAATTCTCATTTAAAACAAACCCTTTTTTCAGTAATTAACTTGGATGATGTCTTGAAATCTGTATTCTACCAATAGCTGGACACAGCTAAGTTAAAAAAATATGCAAAAGATTCCCAAACTAATGTAATATAAATGGCAGTTCCCAATGTAGCATGCACGCCTAAATATTTGACGTGGGCACTTTTTTTAATTTTATTTTTATTTCTTTGGAACTCCACACTAAATCATTTAGCATTTGGCATGGGGCAACTCTTTCTTTTTTAAAATCAACGCCTAACCATTAGCTACCAATTTTTTTTGTTTCAGCAACACCTAACGTAAGCTTTGAATTTTATTTTAATTTTTTTAAATAATGCACTGCAATTTTTCACTTTTCAGATTTTCGGAATTGCACATATTCTTTTACTTTTCAGGTTTTTGGCGGAATTCGTGAATAAAGATTGTTTTTTGAGATGTGTATTTATGTGGATGCCCTAAATGAAAGATTAACATTTTGCCATACAAGAATTAGCGTATAATGATTGTTTAGATGCAAAATTTGATGCTACATACTGAAAGTTTCTATGGTGCTATCATGTCAAATTAATTAATCAATGTTAATGATGCTACAATAGAACATGATTAATGGGAAACTTTTTTTTTTTTGGTGGAAGGGGAGGTTCTTCTCCCTGGGATTTTATTAAAATGCAAGCCAAATACATGGACGAGGGGGGACAAATAGCCGATACCGTCTGTCTACTCCTAAGCATGGATAGTTGACATTCCAACTATCTAACAAAATGCAACCTAATAAGCTAAATGCAAATGCAGTCCCTAACATCACTTTAATGCTAGTTTAGCCAAAAATCTGAATCTATAAGATTATATATCTTTATACTCACATGCATAAAGATGTAATCTTATACTAACTTATTATGATAAGCAAAGATTTAATCATTTTACCTTGAGAAAGTTCAAAAAGAGTTACTCAAACGTTGCTCAAAGATTAAAATGACACAGGGACACAGTGAGCATGTATAAATAAACATAATTTATATGCACTAACAAAAATTATTAAAAACTTACAGTAGTATCAAAAATAAATTAAAGCTTGGGACCATGTCCGTCAATAACAAGATGAGCTGAAATTCTTAATAAGATAAAAAGATTTTGCTGAAGAAAACTTTTGTTTCACGGAGTAAAATATTTTTTACAGGGTTACTGAAGAACTTTGCTCAAACACATTACTGAAGAACTTTTTGGCACCATCATTTATTTATACTACTAGAAAAAAATAAATAAATAAAAACTTTGGTGCTTAATCATTTGGCGCTAGCAGAGGAATCTCTGCTAGCTTTGTCTTCTTGTTCTTTTTTTTTTCCCCTTATAGGAGGAATCTCTGCTAGTTGAAAAAATGAAAAGTGAAAGAATCTCTGCAGTTCTGGAAAACTGAAAGTGAAAAAGGCTAAATAAATTAAAATAAAATTCCAGTGCCTAATTGTTAGGCGTCGCTGGTGGGAAAAAAAAAATTAGGCGCCTAATGGTTAGGCGTGGGTTGAGAAAAATAAAAGAAACTGCCTTGGGCCTAATGATTTGGTGTGGAAGCCAAAAAAAGTAAAATAAAAGAAAGTGCCTGCACCAAATGGTTAGGTGTGCATGCTATATTGGGAACTGCCATTTACAATACGTTAGTTTGGGATTTTCCTTTTTTTGGTATTGTTTAGGTTAAAAAGCCATTAAATTCAATAAATGTTATGGGGGATGTTAACATCCAGAACATCATCATGTCTATCTCTATTACAAAAAAACATTTGGCCTAAATCTGATGCGCGAATGAAGTTTGAGAAGAGAGAAAACGAAGGAAAA
The DNA here is from genome assembly GCA_028554755.1 of Cordia subcordata. NCBI lineage: Eukaryota > Viridiplantae > Streptophyta > Magnoliopsida > Boraginales > Cordiaceae > Cordia > Cordia subcordata. Next base: position 6,833,381 of record JAPTOF010000020.1, read on the forward strand.
TATTTGATGTATTTCATTTCAATAATAATCTGATCACATGTGATAGGTATATGTTGGTAATGCTTTGATACTTGAGCACCAAGACTCCTAACTACCTATTTGTTTACAGTTATAAAGGAATTCAGTTATATAACAGCCTAACTAACTAAATGATTGCTGAGTTCATTTGTTACAATAACTGATCAGGGACTTAGCATGTATCACAGTGACCAAGCTTAAGCCTTAGTCTTATCAATGTGCTGGTTTAGTAGTTTTCCATTAATGTGCAAGGGCCATGGGTATAGCCGCAGAACTAGTCCTTGCTCAAGGGCTTATGCATCCCTGTTTCTAGGAACAGTTTCCTAAGTGCCCAAAAGCTGGTTCTCGTCAGTATTGAACAATGGTTGCTAAATCCTATTGCTTATGGTCCTTTTCTCATTATTTTGAAAACTGTTAGTTTAAATTGACTGCATTGCTTTTGTGTGTTCATAATATGTCATGGCTACATTCTTTGGGTATGAGATAGAGTGGTGGTAACAATGGAGGTGGCGGCACCCCAGGAGTGAGGAATACACAATCGAGCACAACAAATTTCTCCTGTCCATTCTACTGTTTTTCCCCTTATCTTCTTTCTGGAACTCTAGGAATTAGTATGTGAACGTTGAAGGATGAGTTCCCCTTGGTCACTAATTGATGCTGATCAACAGCTGAATATACTAATGATAATGATCTACCAGCACTCTTTAGTGCTGTGCTGCAGTAAGCTGCTTAGCTTTGTTTTGTTATTCTAGTTTGCTGTTTTATTGGGTAACTAGTGCAGCTATAACTTAGACTTCTTTTGTCATTGGGTTCAATTTTTTGCTAGGATCTGACAGAGAATCTTCATATCTAGCACTGCCTTTGGCTTTGAAGTCCTTTCAAGGACCACAGTTTTACAACAGATATGCAGCCTTCTTAAAGGTTTCTCATAGGAATTTGAATAAAAATCAATATGTCATCGATCGCAGATCTACTCCGTGCACCTGTGCTTCAGTCTGTGTCCAGTTCCATCAAAGCTGAAGATAGCTCCCAACTTTGGAGCTTATTAGGAGCCAAAGTTAGAAGAAAATTGGAAGATAAGTAAAGTGGATAGCCAAACAACTTGGTGGAATTGTGAATTATGGTGGGTAGTAATCAGAATAACGTATTTCCCATTTGGTGGGACTTTCTGAATATCTATGATGTGTATCCTGATAAAGATGAATTTATAGTTTACATTTCTATAAATATCATTTAAAAGATTCTGATGACAAGGTTGCTTTCAACTATTTGAAAAACTCTTCTGACATATGGAGTTGCTCAAGATGATAATCTTTTGGAACTTCTCGACAATATTTGTTGTGTATTGTGGGAAGAACTTGAAGAATGGCTTTAAGGCGTGCTGCAAATGCCACTTTCCTTGAGCATTATTTGCCCCTCCCAATCTGGTATGCAAGGGGTATGTGCAAATATCCTTTGGATACATTGAAGCCAACAACTTGAATTTGGTTTGCACTATCAATTCAAGTTCCTAGCACTCACCAGAAGATGGCAAGGATATCTAAGACTTTAAGTTTATTTTCTGTAGGAAAATGAACTCAAAGTTCAATCTGGATGTTTGTAGGCAAGATGGGGTTGAAGATAGTTTTTTTTATGTCTTTGAAGGCCTCTAGCAATGTCTGTTTATAGAGAATCAAGCCTATTACGAACAGATATACCTGTTGATGTTTAAACTTGAAACACCAGTTCAGAAAAACACCAAAGGTCATGTTCTTTCATTATGTTGACCGGTAGCATTGTCCGGTATATATAGTTGCTTTTTGACTATACTGGGGACAACCTATCCTTCGACTAGTAGAATTAGTGTGCTCTCTAACCATACCGGTCAAGCCTACTAGTCGACCTATATGACCAGTGACTTTTGGAAATTATTCCAACAATATTATCACTTGGAATCTTGTGGAGAGAAAGAAATCAAAGAGCTTCCAAAAGGACGGAATCTTCTCTCTTCTTTTGAAATCCCACTTGCTACATAAAATTTGTTTCTGGATGAAAGATTGTTGTATAGTTGAACTAGATTCTATATAAGAATTTATGGATAACTTGAGTTGCTTATGCAAGTAATTTTGGGTTTTGCTCATTGTACACCCTTGTTGGATTCTAATAGAATTCTTTACTTCTCCCAAGAAAAAGAAAAAAAAAAAAAAGGAAAGGAAAAAAGTTTGCATAGATTGCAGTAAATAAGAATGAGTTTCTAGTGATCCATGAACATTCTAAAAGTAACTATTGATACATGATAGTCATTTTACCAGTGCAGATTCATACTTCACTGGTCCTTTATGAATGTTCTAACGTAAACTTATCTACTAAGTTGGGTTACACTATATGCAAATTGCCTTGATAGTAGACTTTCATCAATTGATATTATTTTAGATTATGAAGCTTTTGGAGGTTTGGAGTTCAACTTCATATGGAAAGTTCTACAAAACATGAAGCAATATCTGCTAGAGAAAAGAAAGCATTCATAATGAGGAGCATTTTCTTGGACAAGACATACATGCAGTCGTCTAAAAGGACTTCCACACTATCAGACAATTTTACTTGCTCAAGAATGAGGTATAACTGAAAGATTATACAACTGCAGCTGTAGCAAAAGAAGTTTAGATTACCAAGTCATTTGTTGATTTTAAAGAAAAGACTGACTATAGGATGGCAACGATTAAGAGATGTTGATTGTTGGAAGCAAAACTTGAGATGAGTTTCTCTCCAAGGCTAACAAATATACGTTATTCAGCTCCTGGTAATAGAAATTTGCTTTTAGCTGTCTAGTTCCTTTCAAGAAATAGGGTTTTGCTTAGAGCAGAAGCCTGCCTTTTATTGTTCCCCATAGCTTTTCAAATAAAACCAATTCTTTGACATGGATTAAAGATCCTTTTCCCCTCTGATGCTCAGAACTGCATCACAAACTTAGCCATTTCAACTAATAGTCATTTACAATTCAAAGGGAGTCTTTCAGTAATCCAATACTTTGAGGGTGAAGCTGAGAATTACTCCAAACGTCAAGGGGGTAAATGAAATTCATCTACCTGATAACAAGAGAATCATGGGTCTACAAATTTTTCTGGCAAAGGATGAAAAGGCTGGTTAGAACATGACTAGACCTTCTCAAAGTGGGCTGCCTGCAGATAAGTTCTTGGATATGAGTTTTCTGGTCAGGCAGATAAGGTGTTCTTGAAGCTAAGCTTATAATATATTATGGTCTTTGCGTGTGAATTGCATCACAAGCCAAGCTAGGATTCTGGAGCTTCCTGAAGCAATATGTGCCTAGGAAGACTAAGAGGGTGTTTGGCTTTGCTTTTTTAGTGGCTTATAAGCACCTACAGAAAAACACTCTCTTACATGCTTTTTACTATTAGATGCTTATAAGCCACAAATAAGCACTGCCAAACACCCTCTAAGTGGACTTAGAGCTAGCCAAGCCTGTTTCTATCACCAAACTGAATAAGAGGAGGGAAAGACTCTTCCAAGAATAGGATATAGGAAACAAACATGTCATATGTGCCAACGATAGTGTGAAATAAGGACAGGGTGTAAGACAAAGATTGGTCAATCCAAGGTTGGTAGGTTTGAGACTCCGAAGGATTTGGAGATATAACTTCTTGCCAATTGTTGGTTAATGGCTAGGAGCCAATGAGATTTTGCTATACATAATCCATTCTTGTAATTGGTATGGGATGTACATTTTAGAGGAACACTAGAATTTTATATTTTTTGGCTAACCATATTAACGAGCATAAAAGGTCCCATTTTACCTGAAGCTGCTCTTGTGACTTGGTTGAATTGATCTTGGTTTCATCTCATTTTTGGGGATGTCTTGTAAATTGGAAGTTTATCAGGCTTGGAGCTTTAGTGGCTGCTAAAAGATTTCTTTTGCCTTTATCTGAAAAGAATTTAATCTTGTAAGATGTATGAGATTTTTCCAGTCCATGACTTTTTCTTAACAACTGCTTGACTTTCTGTTTTTCTTTATATTATTCTCTTTTCTTTTCATATAACTGAATATCATAGTGCTGCAAAGTCGGTGACTATATTTATGCATATTCTACTTTCTGATCGTTCAAAAATACTTGGTTTTAAATTCAAACTGTAGCTTTGGACTAGCATAAGATAATGCACCCTGATTAAACATCAAGTGACAGAAAAATAAGTGTATATGTCATTATCTAGTATAAATGTGAGGCTATATCTACCTTGCAGTGCAACTGTTATTTGATTGACGGAGAAAGTTGAAAGTTTTAATGTATGGAGGGAACACACAATGCCCTCTGAATAAAAGTATTTCTTGTCAATTATGCTTTCAGAAAGTGATGATAAACCTAGTTTTAGGGTGCTAGACACTATGTTCATGGACTTCTACTCTAGGCCTCAGAGCTATCTGACTCATCTTTATCTGCTCCTTTGTATTCTTTTGCAATTATAAAAGCGTGATCTGTGGATATTTGAGAATTAGTACCTCAAATCATTGCTGTACTTATGTCTTAATTACTTTGTCAGGCTCGACCTTTGCTTAGCCATGCCCTTGACACAGAGGACTTTGAGGGCTTGGTAGATCCAAGGCTTGAGAAATGTTTTGTTGATAATCAGATGTTATTGATGATTGAGGCTGCAGCAGTTTGTGTGCGGCATTCATCTTCAAATAGGCCACGGATGTCACAGGTAACTAATATAGTAGTTGATATTCATCCACCAAAATTTCCTTAAGGAGTATAATATGGAGGATATTTCTGCTTCCGCCGCTGAATTTTTGCAGGTATTGCGAGCTTTTGAAAATATGTCAACCACAGATCTTTCTAACGGAATGAAAGTTGGAGATAGTGAAATGCATAATGTACATCAATCTGCAGATATCAGATTCTTTCAAAGAATGGCATTTGGTGGTCAAGATTACAATACAGATTTTTTCGATCAATCTAGCTGGAATAGTGAAGAAAGGTGAATTTTTTAGAGATAAATGCCTTGGAATTCTGGGGGTTGCCCAAGGAAGCTGAATCTGTTGATATAAACACGCAGGCAACTTAGCTCAGAACAACTGGTTTTTCTGTAGCCTGCCCGTCACTGCACATCAGGTAGATTTCAAAACCCTGGTCAGATTTTGTAACTTGGTTTTTATGTGATTGTAGTGGCAATTATTTCCTACAAGTAGATGCAATTTTCACTTAAATTGGTCTTTGAGTAAACACTGATCTAATATCTGATGTCCTTTCTTCTTTTACTAGCTTAGAGTAGTTGATACAGTTGCTTTGCTAATCTCTGTTTTTCTGTTTTGTCATTCCATTCCTCCCCAGTTCCAGAAACTCTTGTTTTAGAGAGAGAAATGCGGGTAGCACGTTGAACTCCGGGCGATGTCATATTCCACCATTAAGTCTCTTAAATTTATGCTGTAAATTACCGTCTGACCAGGATTTGAGAAGCACTTGAAATCCATAGCAGAAATAGTGGATTTCCATAAGAGACCAGCTATAGCTTTTTGTGAAGAAACGGCTAGGATTCTCAGGTATGTGACAAATTTCAGGGATGAACTTCAGAGGTCGGCTCCTCCACTAAACCCAGGACTTTCTGGTTGAACAGCTTATTAATTCTCTGTGAATTAAACTGCAAGATTCTCCTTTTCTTGGATGTGGGATTGAAACGCCACGTATCGCATGGGGGTCGGCTCCTTTTCATGGCTCATTAACTCCATATGCTAGCCTCTGTTGCAAGGAGGTATTGTTGTAATATGTTTATTTTAGATCTGCAACTACTGTGATGAGCTGATGTTAGCTACAGGCAGACTAGCAATTCCAGAAATGTTTTACATGTGATTTTTGGATGCTTTCAATGGTGCTTTCAACTACTTAAGCCTTCAATTCTCTGAGCTAGATATTAGGAGACCTGCCATGCCTGTTCCTGCAATATGGATAGATCTACATAAAAGAATATGTAATCAACTATGAGAATATTGTCAACAACAGAAAGAGAATTTATATTGCAGGTGTTTTCAATATAATTAGGCTCACACTATAGCCCCATGTGGCGAAGAGCCGATACGTCAACAAACATGATTAACAGCTCGATTTATTTTTTGACCAAAAAAAAAAAAAAAAAGAGAAAGAAAAAGAAGGAGAAAGAAGTAGAAGAAGAAGAAACAACAAGAACAATAACATATCTTATGTAGACTACTTAACACCATAATATAGATTATGTTATCTGTAAGCTTTCTGTTTGAAGCAACCATAGATAAGTTGTTAAAGCTAGCATTAACGAAAGAGTGATCTCCTGAATTCTCAGCCTCTGCGTTTTTCTACCATTTTGGATAGGGAGTGTTGATACAGGGAAAGGGAAGAAAAAAATAAGAGCTGCGATAATATACATTAGTTTGCCTAATAAAGTTATGATATAATGATGCAAAGAGGGGACATTTCACATGACGGTAATAACATAGACTAATGGGTGAAGATTTGTGAGAAGTTTGATCCATTGACTCTATGTGCACGAATTCTCGTCTAAGTATCTCCATCCGACTCATCTTAGATAAGCTTTGCATCATGACAGTGTCGAAATTAGAGAATATATCTTTCTTTTAAGGCAAGCTACAGCATCAGGATAAGAATGCTTCGAGTAGTAAAGAGAAATATTCCGGTTATCCATGAAATGTAGACTGCAAGTTATCATGCCAGGACACCTCATGTTTTCTTAGGATCCAATGTTCATGACATTACACCGTTGATGCAGTGCTATCAATCTTAAGTCAATGACTTTTTTTACTTTTCATTTATCTTCGCTAAGTGTTTTTTCTTATTGCTTCACACTTCGTATACTCTTCCAGGAGGAGAAGGAACCTCCTTCTTTTTGCAAGACATGACCTCCATTAATCATCTTCTCCTTCATCTTCATCATTCTTCCCTCTCTCGCCACTTTCTCCATCTCTGCAAACCATGGAAGACTTGAACATGTTTGCTGCAGATTGTGTCGTCGTATCGTGCTGCTGCCAATGCTTAATTCTGCAGATTTTAATCTATATCTTGCTCAAAGTTCCCTACAACGTTGTCCAGAAGATTAAAACATGGGCGCAGAAACGTAGGAACAGGAAGAAAGAAGAGAAGATAGTTGAGGGAGAAAGAAGAAGATACAAAGATGATAGCTTTAGAAGTCTTGGAGGCTCTTTTAGACTTGGATTGACAGGTTTTGCCATGAATGAATTGCATACTTCCGGAAGCTGCATTGATGAAGCAGACAATGTATTGGAGGAGTTGTCTAATAGGGGTGAATTTGCTTTTGGAAGCTTTTGGAATGAGGAGGTCTCTTGTTGCTTATCATCATGCCTGGAAAAGCAAGAAGTTGATTATGACGTAGTGCAATATCACTTGGTTAAAACATTTGGCCATTTCAACAACCTAAGAACAACTCATTTGGTGTAAATCATCTTGTAATAGTTAAATCTCCTGTGATATAACATTTGCCGTATATGTGCTTTGTTGAAATTGCACGTTTAGAAATAAAGATATTGTACTAGTTTACATCCAAAGAGTTTTTCAAGCCTTCTCCAGTTGTTTTTCCTCAGGCTATTGTTGGATGTTTAGTCTTGGTATATGAAAGTCATATGAGCACAACCAGAAGTATATCCCCCATCAATAACAAGATTGTGTCCTGTAATGAAGCCAGCTTCATCACTGGCTAAGAACAGCACGGCTTGTGCAACATCTTCGACGCTTCCTCCTCTCCCGCGGAGCAGGCTTCCGCGCTGGCCAACAATCCCACGCACTTCGTCAGGACTAATATCCTGTTTCCCCAGGAACCTCCTGTAGGCGCTCATAAGCATCTCTGAGGGAACACCGTGTGGCGAAACGCAGTTCACCCGGATCCCATACGCGCCTAGCTCACACGCGGTGCTCCGGGCTAGTCCAAGGATGGCCTCTTTTGATAATGTGTAAGGGTGGGATGCTAGGCCTGCCATGATGGCTGCTGAGCTTGATGAACAAATGATTGCCCCTCCAGCTTTGCCTGCGATCATCGCCCGTGCAGCATGCTTTATTCCGTGTACAATTCCGTTCAGATTGATCGCCAACAGGGCGATTAGCTCTTCCATATCAAGGTTGATTATGCTTCCTCCGGGGCCTCCGATTCCAGCGTTGTTGAACATGATGTCTAGTTTGCCTTTCCAGTTTAATGCAAGTTTAACAGCTGCTTCCACTTCCGCTTCCTTTGATACGTCACAGTGTATGTAGCGCCCTCCTATGGTGTCTGCTAAAGTCGCTCCGAGTTCATCCAGTATATCCGCAATGATAACATGAGCTCCATGCTCAGCAAATAGCTTAGCTGTGGCAGCTCCGATTCCTCTTGCACCTCCAGTTATAATAGCTACCTTGCCCACCAACCTGTGACAAAATCAAAAGAAATGAAAGACAATAAAATCAGAAAAATCAACAACAAAATAAGCTATGTTCTCAGCAGACATTACAGATTTTGTTTAACATGTAGTTTACTGTGACATTAAGCCTAATTAACTATCACAATGTTAACTAAAACCTATATTAATGATAACACGAAATCCCATTCGTTATAAAATGAACACGTATCTTTTACAGAATTAATGTGAAATGAGACATCAGAGGAACTTAAAAGAATCATGCTGACTTCCACAAAAACATAGCATAAGAACCATATGACTACAAATTTCAAGAAGCTTTCAGATTATGTGTCATGATGAGAACTCTCTTCAATCCTTGATCATACTTAAATGTTTACCCCCTCAGGTCAACAAACCTTTTTGAAGGAACCCTGTGTGTATTGCCATCTTTATCATATAGATCCATTTTAACTTGCAAAATATAAACTGTTGAGTCCTTATGCAAACATGCATGGCTATATATATATATATAGGCAATACATGTATGTGTAATTTCAAAAGAACAATAATTCCATAGACAAAAGGCATTCAGTTTTTCAAGATTCATGGAAGTGGTACTCTTCGGAGAATCGATATATTTTCCTTCACACTCTTCCCATTTTATGCAACTACTCTCTAACTGCGAAAGCAATTTAGGTTTAACACTGAATTTTGTCTCGACACATCTATTCATTAGATAAATTTCAAGAAATTTGGTCCACTTTCAGCGAAGGAAAAGATATATATATATATATATATATATATATAGGAAAATTGAAGTAATGATATGACAATCGAGCCACTTTTGCATCAAGTGTTACTGTTTTACAATGTCTTCTTTCATTTTTTTTTTGGATAAGTAAGATTTCATTGATATAAATATTCTCAAAATGAAAATTCTTTCGCCACTTAAACTGATGTTAGTTTAATTGAAAAAAAATTATAGGTTGGTCTTCACTTATGAATTTTAGTTCTCGACTTATGAATTTTCATTTAAAAATTACAAATTTTTTCAATTAAACTGACACCAATTTAACTAATGGAAGAATTTTCCTTCTACAATCAGCGGCTAACAATTCCCATTGCCATTATTTAGGTCTTGACTCGTCTATATTCTATTCACAAGAAATAGCCGTATTCAATATCTGCTATAACGTTTTATATCCGAGTGTAAAAATCTGTTATCGATATTTATTAAAGAAATTAAAAAGAAACCTTTTCGCAATAAAGAATTTGCAAGAAGACAGTATGCCATGGCTGGAAAATCATTATATGAAGAATTTATTATGTTTGAAAATCAACCATAATATTGAACTTATTATGTTTGAAAATCTCAAGTTGGTTACTCCGATAACGAACAACGATTTTTGCTATAATTGTTTGTCATAAATAGCATTTTCATATTTTCTTCTTCATAACCTAATTTTAGATTTCCTTTAATTTCATATTATAAAGGCGGGAAAGCTACGGGAATTAATGGTTTGTCTTTAATGAAATGATCATTCATGACATATATGGGGCCTTGCTTTTAAATCAATCGAATGTGGGCCGCATATATAAGACAATCATGTTATCGCACGTCCCATTTGGTCCACGTAATAATTGTTTTCCTGTTCTAAATTCATAAACCAAAGGCTTTTTGGACGTTTAACAATGTACAATCTACCTTTTAACTTTATATTATATTATTGTAATGATTCAGATTCAATTATTAATCTGTCTTATTAGAAACAAAACATGCAAAAGACAAAAACTGAAAAAAAAAAAATGCATATAAACTCAAATGGTAATGCTCACACTTTTATTGCTATGGCTCTCTATATCAAAATGTTTCATAAGACGCCTATATTTATAGGCTAATTCCAAACTGACTAAACTAAAAATAAGGCACCTCTTACAACTAGAAAATTGGAACTACTTAACAGACCAGTAAGCTTGATTGACAACTACCCATATGAAATGCAAGCAAACTAACTACTTAAGCAAAATAATTGGTCTGCTCTTTGAATTAGTTCTCAATACTCCCCCTTACTTCAAAGTCGCAGACACCAAGCAAATCTCTAAAATAGCAAAATTTTTCTTTCAGTGAAGCCTTTGTCAACACATCAGCCAATTGTTCTTGGGTGCTGTTATATTCCAATGATATCTCCTCCTTTTCCTACATGATCACGGAAGAAATGATAACGGATATCAGTATGCTTCATTCTACTACGAAATGTTGGGTTCTTTGTCATGGAGATAGTTGCCTTGTTGTCACAAAATATCTCCGTTGCTCCTTTCTATTTTTGTTGAAGATCTGCTAACACTCTCCTAAGCCAAATGGCATAACAAGCTGCTGACGTTGCTGCAACATACCCAGCTTTTGAGGTTGATAATGCTGTTGTAGCCTACTTCTTCGAGCTCTACGTGATCACCCCTGAACCTAGAGTGAAAACATTTGCTGAAACACTTTGTCTATCATCCAAAGAACTTGCCCAATCACTATCTATGTACCCACACAATCTGAAATTGGAAGTTTTTAAGTACCAAACGCCATACTCCAAAGTTCTAGCAATATAATGCAAGATCCTATTTACTGCTCCATGGTGAACCTTTGAAGGTTGTTGCATAAACCTAGAAATAACACCAACAGGAAATGTAATATCGGGTCTAGTGTGTGTCAGATAAATTAAACCTCCAACCAACCTTCTGAACTTCCTAGCATATGCCATCTCTTCTCCATCTTCTTGCTGCAATTTCTTATTAATATTCATAGATGTAACTACAGGCTTGCAATTAAGCATGCCAAATTTATTGAAAAGATCCATGGTATATTTCAGTTGTGAAATAAAAGTTCTATCTTCAGTTTGATAGACTTCAAGACCAAGGAAATAATGCAACAAACCCATATCTAACATCTCAAACTCATTCATCATTTGAGACTTAAACTCATTCACGAGAGAGTTAAATGAACCAGTATAAATGATATCATCAGTGTAAAGACAAACAATAATGAAATCATTTTGACCTTTCTTTTTCGCGTACAAGGTGGGCTCGTTCTCACTTCTTATGTAACCTTTTTCTGAAAATACCCATCAATCTTGCTATGCCAAGCTCGAAGAGCCTGCTTTAATCCGTACAACGCCTTTTTCAACTTGTACACCTTTGTTTCGTCCCCTTTCTTTGTGAAACCTTCTGGCTGTGCTATATAGATTTCTTCTTGTAAATCTCTATTGAGGAATGTTGACTAGACATCAAATTGATAAACAAGCCACAATTGTGCTGTTAATGCTAGAACGGTTCTCACAGTTACATATGAGCTACTGGAGAAAACATTTCTTCAAAATCAACTCCTTGTTATTGTGCATACGCTTTCGCCATAAGACGAGCTTTGTGCTTTTGTAGGCTTCCATTTGCAGTAAACTTTGTCTTGAACACCAACTTTAGGCCAATTGCATTTTTGCCTTCTAGTAAGTCAACTATCTCCCATGTTCCATTTTTTTTCAATTGCTTTCATCTCTTCCACCATCGCTTTTTGTCATTCTTCTTTTTCAGCTACCTCTTCATAATATAAGGGATCTGAAATAGCAAGATCAAATTGACTAGATGTATATATATCATCAGCATATTTGGGATTTAGCTTCTTAGCCCTAGTTGATCTTCTCAATGGAATTGGCTCAGCCGAAGACTCTTCAAGAGTTGTAGATGTTACTAACACTATTGATGAGCTAGTGGGTGAATTTGTAGGGGTTGGTTCTTGTCTTTCTTCAGGAGAGATTTAATCGGGCACAAAAATCTCTTGGGACACCTGTTTTTCACTCCAGGCCCAGCTTGCATTTTTCATCAAAAACTATATCCCTTCTAATTGTAATCTTGCCATTAAAAGAATTATACAATCTATATGCTTTGGATTGAGTACAATAACCAATAAAAATACATTTTTCACATTTTTCATCAAACTTTTGTCGAGATTGAGAATTTACCAAAGCATAAGCAACACACCTAAAAACTCGTAAATGACTTACAATTGATCTCCTTCCACACCAAGCTTCATATGAAGTTTTGTTCATGACAGCCCTTGTTGGTGAAAGATTCAACAGATAGACGGATGTTGCTACAGCTTCTGCTCAAAACTGATTTGGAAGTCCCCCTTGCTTGTAACATGCTTCTTGCCATCTCCACAACAGTTCAATTTTTCTGCTCAGCAACATTTTTATGCTTCGGAGTGTAAAGATTTGTTAAATCCCTATGGATGCCATTTTTTTCACAAAACAGATTAAATTCTTTGGACATGAACTCTCCCCCTCTATCTGCACAAAAAACTTTGATCTGGCAGTCACTTTTGTTCTCTACCATACCCTTAAATTTCTGGAACTTCTCAAAAGTTTCTAACTTGTTTTTCAAAAAATACACCCAACTCATTGGACTATAATCATCAATAAACAACAAGAAATAACAACTCCTACCCAAGGACTCAATTTGCATAGGCTCACATAAATTAGCATGAATTAGTTCTAAACATTTAGAAGCACTCCATGCTTCTCCAACAGGAAATGACTTCCTAGTTTATTTTCCATAAATGCAACCTTCACAAAAATCAAGAGAGCCAATTGTCAATAGTCCAAGAACCATACCTTTATCACTTAGCAATTTTAGGCCTTTGATATTTAGACGCCCATACCTCAAATGCCATAGCTTCGAGTTATCCTTTGTACTTGCAGCAAGAGCAAAATTCTGCATGTTAGAAACATCCAACAGGAACATCTTGTTCGAAGTCATGTTGACATAGACCTACTTGCCTGATTTATTGTTTTTAATGACACATGCATTATTATCAAACAAAACAGAATATCCGTCGGCCATTAGTTTTCCAAAGCTCAAATTGTATCTTAAATCAAGTACAAATTGAACGTTGTCCAACACTGTTACTTTGCCATCGCCAGTGTCAACTCCCACCGTGTCTTTCCCTTTAACTTTCATCTCCCTATTGTTGCCAAGCTGCACTTTTACCCTTTATGTCTCATTAAGTTCCTTGAACAAGGATTTGGTGTCCGTCATGTGAAGTGAACACCCGCTATCAACAAACCATAAATCATTTGGTTTATGGTTAATGTCGGTGCAAACCATAAATAGCATGTTTTCTTCTTCATTTTCTACTGCAAAATTCGTCTTCTCATCTTTGTACCAACAATCGGCTTTTATATGCTTGTATCTTTTGCAGTGATAGCATCGAATGCCACTTTTTGAGTTTCCTTGCTCGTTGGATTGCCTTTGCCCTTCGATTCTTCCTCTACCTCGGCTGTTACCATAGCCACGACCATCACGAAATCCTCCTCTTTCTTGACCTCTACTCGTTGAACGGTTATTTTTTCCTTGTTTGTTGGTTGTTTCCTTCACTTGGAACGCCTTCTCTTTATTCTTTTCAAGCGATCTATTGATTTTTGACTCATGAGCTTGAAGGTATCCCATCAGTTCAGCAACTAAAAGAAGTAATAGATCCTTAGCTTCTTCTATTGCGGCTACCACATGGTCAAATTTTGGAATCAAGCTTCTTAATACTTTTGCAATGATTGTTTTATCTAAAATTTACTCACCGTAAGAATGCATTTGACTAACTATTAGCATTGCTCTTGACAAAAAGTCAACATTTGATTCACCATTGTTCATAACCAAGGTTTCAAAATCACGTCTTAGCAATTGCAATCTCACCATTATGACCTTTGAATCACCTTGAAACTCCTTCTTCAAGATTGACCACGCTTGCTTTGGTGTGGTTGCTACCACAATCCATTAGAAAATAGTATCATAGACTGCTTGTTGGATAATGAATAATGCCTTGGCATCCTTCTTCTTGGTTTCTTTCAGTCTTGTCTCCTCCTCTTCATTGGGTTCTAATATATCAATGAAGCCATACTCCACAAAGTCTCATAGATCCTGCGATCTAACCAATGTTTTCATCTTGATGCTTCACCACTCATATTTTTCACCATTGAAAATTGGCATGAGCGGTTAAGAGGAAGAAAAACCGATTACGGTCATTTTATATATCACTCTTTGAACCCAAAAAGTGCTCCCTGACGTATTTCTCTCAAAATATCCAAAAAGTATTTTCACTCAAATACCCAGTGGACCCCAAAAGAACCTAGCTCTAGTACGAAAATTGTTAGAAAGAGAATGTTCAAAAGACAAAAAACTGAGAAAAGAAATGTATATAAACTCAAATGCTATTGCTCAAATTTTTATTGCTCTGACTCTCTATATCACAATGCTTCATAAGATGCCTACATTTATAGGTTGATTCCAAACTGACTAAGCTAAAAATAAGGCACTTCTTACAACTAGAAAATTGGAATTACTTAACTACTGAACAGACCACTAAGCTTGGTCAGCAACTACCCATATGAAATGCAAGCAAACTAAAAATGTGGAAACAAAGCAGCTTACTCGTTCAGCTAGCTTAATACTAGGTCTAATACAAAACAACCTAACCACTTAAGCAAAATAATTGGTCCGCTCTTTGAATTAGTTCACAATACTGTCGTCACGTTGAACTTAATCAACTAATTCAAAATGTTTAAATTCGTAATAATAGTAATAGTGAACCCAAGCTATTACAGAGTGCATACAAATTTTACAAAAAATTAATGTTTATTATTATTATTATTAAATCTCATTTATTACATTATAACATTAGGGAAAAGAAAAAATTCATTCCCGACAACTTTGGCGGGGATAATAGCATAAATCTCGTTGACTTGTCAACAAACAAAATCTAGTATTACTATGCTTTTCCACCTTTTAACACGGTTTCTCATTGCATCATTCAATGTGAAAACAACCAAACATATTAAGAAAAAAAGCCACCAAACCTCCACTATTTTCAACCCAAGAAAAAAAAAAGGAAAAAAAAACCAAGATATTTCTCTCCTCTTCCTCAACCATGGCTAAGCTTCCATCCGATGATCAGGTCAAACAGCTGAAAGACATCTTCATGCGGTTCGACATGGACCACGATGGCAGCCTGACGCAGCTAGAGCTGGCGGCCCTGTTAAGGTCTTTAGGCCTGAAGCCTAATGGAGATCAACTCAATGCCTTATTGGCTAACATGGATTCCAACGGCAATGGCTCGATCGAGTTCGATGAATTGGTCGAGGCCATCATGCCCGACATGACCGAAGAGGTCTTGATCAACCAAGATCAACTCATGGAAGTTTTCCGGTCTTTTGACCGCGATGGCAGCGGTTACATAACCGCTGCTGAGCTCGCCGGCCAGATGGCGAAAATGGGGCATCCATTAACGTATCAGGAGCTCTCTGAGATGATGCGTGAGGCTGATGCTAATGGAGACGGTGTGATAAGCTTCGATGAGTTTGCTAACATCTTGGGGAGGTCTGCAGCTGAGTTTCTTGGCATAAGCGTCTCCTAACCCGATGGTTTTAATTAATTTACGTGGTATTAATTTTTAATTATCTTTATTAATTTCGTCGCGTCTCAAGCGTTAAGAATCATGAGGTTCCATCTTAGTTGTGGGCGATGATGGAGGATGATATGTATGACTTGGTCTAATTGACTTTTTCTTTAATGTCTGCTGAATCATGTAACGTTTCTAATAGTTTGTTTTTAATGTGTTTGAGGTCTTATAGGAGAATTATGTGTGTGTATAATATTTATGAGAAACTGCATGAAGCAGATGTTATGCAGAAAAAATTGACACGTTAATTAGTCTGAAATATCGTTGATCATCAATTCTTGTTACTTTTATTGCGCTGTTTATTTTCTTGTCTTCTTTTGTTTAATTTGACGTGAAAATGCCTGACGAAATATATATTTTCTTCATCTTTGTTGAAATATATTTCTCACATAAAAAAATTATGGAGTAATCAATTAGTTTTATAATGAAATTTTAGTGATTCTTAACATGGTATCAGAACTAGACCTTGGACTCAGTTTCTCGCATCATGCATGTGGGCACCATCTTTGTTTAGCGTCTTTGGCTCTTGGTTCGGGTGAGGGGTGTTGAACACCTTGTAAGATTGTCATGTACATGCACGCATCTCTGTTTAGTTTTCTTGGCTTTTGGTTCAGGTAAAATTGCCTTATAAAGGTTCTAGACCTCATATTAATTGAATGATTTTTATAATGGAACTCAATAATTCTTAATATTCTTCTTCTTGCAAATGGCTTAAGAAGATATTCTTCAGAATTTTTGAATGATATTAAAGCCGTTGCTTCATAAGGGACTCCAGAATTGACATTGCTATTAATATTGAAAATCATTCAACTAAAATAAACTAAGAAGATATTATTCAGAATTTGGAATGATATTAAAGCTGTTGGTTCAGAAGGTTCGATAAGCAAATAACAAACGTAGCAATAGTTTTATGGATGATACAGTAATCAATTTATTCCTCTTTCTTTTGGGACTTTTTCCCACATATCAAACACTGTGATAGCTTAAAATTTTAGGGGTTTTTTCATGTACATCAAACTGTTAGATAAAATGAAAATTTTATTTGTTGTAAGAGTTTAATTGTGACAAAAAGATCTAACCTCACAATTATTAATCATTTGTTGTGCACATAACTTAAATCTCTCTCGCTCTTAAGGAGGTACATTTAAAACATTAAAATAATTTACAGATATATATCTCCACTATTTAAATTTTCAAATAAAGTGATAACATTTCGATACTTTCATTAATGTACTGTGGACTTTTTTTTAAGCTGCAGTATGGTGAAGATTCCATCACTGCCAGCTGCATGCCGTAGATCCAACAGGCATTGCTTTAATCAAATAATTACAATAATGATTCAATGAACCTGCCTGGCCTTTTTAAAGACTCAACTGGGGACATCTTGGAATAAGCAAGTCATGCGGGCACTAAAGTATTGTCTCGTGTAACTCAATAGTCATCTTATTCTCATCTATTCACTTTAATTTTCTTTCTTTTTCTTTTATACTTGATTTTGAGGACTGTCACACGCATTTATAACCTAATGAAAAGAACTTATAACCCAATGAGTGAAATAGCTCATGAACTGCTTAATAGCCCCAGAAGCTGTCAAAATATTAACGGATGGACATGGACAAGTGAGTCTTACAGCAGATTACTCCATACAAACCCAACAGCCTAATGGTTAGACTTTTTCATTTAAAAAAACAAACAGAAAGAAAAATAAGGTCAAGTTTCATCACCCAAAAAATATCACTATTTAGTAGAGCGGCCATGCAGGATATGACCCTCTTATTTTGAATGGAATTAGGATCTTAGTCCTAGAAAAATTAGGAAGCCTATTCTTATGAGGATTTGTCTTTTCTAACTCCTATAGATAATAGTTTATGTAATGAGACAAAGCATGAGAGAGAGAGAGTGAAACTGAGAGAGGAGAGCTAGAGAGGTGAGAACTCTCAAGTTCGATCCCGCTCTTCATGATGTATTCATTGTTTCATAGTGAAATTCTCTTCCCTACCCATAGATGTAGGCAAAAAGTCATGTTAAATTGTGTATCCATCGTGCATCTATTCTTGTTTTATACTTCATTCTAATACTCAAATTCCCGTTGTTCAATTATTTGATAACCAAAGTGATTGCCCTCAGTACTTGGTAGAGAACAAATCAACCAGCACGATCCTTCAATGCCATATTGTGACTTGTCAGGAAGTTAAGCAAAATCATGCAGCAGTGAGAAGAACACTGCAGGTGATAAAGAATGACTACTACGTTTATTGCTCATACTATAAGCTTGTATACCAATAAACAAGTGTTACAATTTCAAAAAGGAGGGGGTGAAACTACACTCCTCTATTCTCATGGAAAAATTCCATAATTTACAGCAGACGATCTCCTCTATGAGGAAGAACTTTTGTGATTATACAAGCTACGCAATGAAAGAATCTTTCATACGCTTACTTATAAAAAATTTACAGTTTCCGAAGGCCGCTTCTCCCTAATCAACATATGATACAACGAGATAATGTAAACAATGTGGAGATCATAACCTTCTAGCCTCTGGATATGCAGCAATAGGAAGAACTAGCCCCTTAAAACCATATACATGGAGCAGAGTTCTTATATCACAACAGCTATTGAAGGTCCAATCTTTAATGGCTGATGTTTAAAGGATACACTCACGGCATCACTTGCGATTATCATTCCCATCTGTAAGAGGATTTGTTCTCGCTAGTGAACGAGCAGTAAAACCGACAGTCGTGGGTCTTATTGATCTCTGCCTCACCATGTTGCAGTATTCAGGGTCATCTGTGCGGCCCTCATACCTTATCCATTGTATCATCCCATGGTACATTGGGAAGAAACGCATCTGAATTGCATTGTATGCAAAGTAAGGGATCAGGGTTGCCAAAACCACAAAGATTGTTACTATCCAGAAAGAAGGAGCTGGAGCAAGGGCTTCGACAAAGACTTTGTAAGCAGTGGTGGAGAATCTCGGGGGTAATGCTCCATAAACCAACATGAACAGGTACCATAGAGCGATTCCACCCCAGATAAAGATATGTTGGATCACCGTGAAGTAGCTGACAGCCAGGGCCATCTGACAGTTAACAACCCAAACGACACATGTGTACATTGTTGTTCCGACAATTTCAAACCCAGCAGTTTTGCCATCCTTGTTAAAGGCCTGAGGATCTAGTGCTCTTATGCAGAAGAAGAATATAATGATGGCACTGCAGAGACCATTAAACATCCAGCCAATTATACGATGCCAACTGAAAAGGACATTTTGCACGCCTTCTTGGTACAGTAAAGGAAACTGCCACATGAGTCAGGAGAAAAGACAATAAGATTCGGAAAGAAGATAAGCATTTACTTGTAACTTTATACAACATTGAAATGGACAAAACAGCCAAAATTAAAATAATTCAAAATTTTAGTAGAGTAATATAGAAATTGTAATGGAGTTGACAGCTTTAGGATAAGAACTCACTACTAAATTGAACTTCCAGCCTGTTTGACTCTACTTATTTTGGGGCTTATAAGCCCCAACAGTAAAAAGCATGTGAGAGGAGCTTTTTACTGTTGGGGCCCCAAAATAAGCAGAGCCAAACAGGCTCTTAATCATGTCAGATTATACTGATTTGTTAGTGCTGCCTCCCTACTTGATTATGTACAAAATCTGTGTAACGTTTAGACTTTTGAGTAATTTTTCTAACAACTTTTTCCAACTAGTGGTGCACAAAACATACAGATCTACATATGTACAAGCACATCATTAATCAACTCTTCCTCACACACTTTCTTTTGATGCAACACAGCTCAAAATATTAAGCAAACTACACATCTCAAACCCCAGTAGTTATAGAATTTAAATGAATACCATACTAGATAAAAGGCATACCTTGAGACAAAGCCGAGCAGAAACATCCTGGTCAAAAACTCCCAAAGCAATCACAGGAAGTGAGGTGAAGAACACATTGTAAAGGGATAAAAACCAATCATTGTACGCAGGTTGACCGGAAAATGATGCATAAGCCTCATATAAGAACACTGTAAAACCAAATGTGACATTTTTGTAGAAGAAGTAGCATATCTGCAAGCACAAGAAATATAAAAGATGATTAACTCCATATGGCCAGATAGGGAAAAAAACAAGAAAAGGAAAAATGCCACCTGAAAGTCATAATTAACTCTTCACTTTTTGAATAATGCATTTACTATTCAAATTTATTGCTTCTAACAATAAACTTTAAGCAGTTTGCATGACCATCTTTAATCAAACTAAAAATAAGGGACACTCCTCCTCAACTTCTTTGCGTACAAGCCAAGTGTTCTGACTTGTATTTATCAGACTGGATTGGACTTAGGGGCATACTCTAGGGAGCTGGAGAAATTGACATAGCCATAAAGATTGGGCCTTGGATGGGCCTCTGCATCTAGCATTGGGTAGACCTCATACAATAACTGTCCTAGCTCTACCATATCTTTTGTCTCACTGCAGATTTAAGGTGGGATCTTTTCCTTACATCATAAATAGAGGGGTCCGGAATACCGAGGTGGTAAAGAAGAGCTAAAGAGGTCTTCTGTTCCATTCAGTTTCTACTAAATTCAATTTTTGTCATTATATGACGAATACATATCTCTTCTAACCTGCAATTAGTGATCTCTTCTGTTTTATATGCTTTATTTTTTCTGTTATTTTTGTAATAAAGAAAGCCTTGAGTAAATTATGTAAAGAAATCATCTTAGACTTTGCAATCTGAGTATTAGTGAAGTCATTACCATTGAAGAAATCCTTCTGTAGCACCAATGACCATGCACCAACAGCAATCTCTCCAAAAAACGGAACTGAGCTATTGCAACATCACTTGACATAACTGCCTGCATGATGAAATCACAATGAAGATGTAAAAAGGGAAGGTCGGATCGTAGTCAATGACATGAAGCTTACTCCCAGAAAACTTATAGTTATCATACCTGCATTCCTTCAACGCCACTTATTCCAATTCCAATATCAGCCTCCTGAAGCATTCCTACATCATTAGCCCCATCCCCAATTGCTAAAGTTGTTTTCTTTGTCCCAGTTTTCACAAGTCTAGTCACCTGTGTTTTTAGGAAACCATTGCACTTAAAATTGGAAAACTATGCAAGGTTTCAGTAGAAAATCAAAAGAAGCACCTTCACCCCTTCCTTGTGTGGAATCAAGGAAATAAGGTGTGTGGACAATATGGTTGGTGGAGGTAAAAGGGATCTATACTTACCAATGCCTTCTGTTTTGGTGAAGAGCGACAACATATAACAGATGCACAGCCAATGGCAATTTCTAAGAACAAATATTTCATGTCATCTTCTAGTGCATAAGTAAGAGATCTCCCATCAATAATCAAAGCAAATGCCTCAGAGTCCAAGGCAGTAAGCTGAGCTTTTCCTTCAGTAAGTTGCCTGAGGACATATTCTTTTGACACCTACAAGCATAAGATCATATGTTATCAGATTGAACAATATCTTATGTTGCTACTAGCTGGATACACATGAATAAAACCAACCAAACCAAGCCTTATCCTACTAGGTCAACTAGATGAATATGACGAAGCAACTAGTGGGGACATGAGTGAACAATTGACAACAAATACTACCATGTCTCATATGTAAAGATCTGACCAGCCTAACAGTTAGTCTAAATTACCTTGGCAATGGCATCTTTTTCTCCCATTTTCTCCACTTCTTGGATCTCTGGGTTCTCCAAGCTAACTATTATTTGCTTCATTCCTTGTCTCAGCAAACTACATGCGAACCTAGAGAATTGAAACTTTCTGTCAGTATTCAACTGTTACAGCCTTATAGTGAGTATGCATTACAAATAATTGCAAGGAGAAACAATACCCAATATTAATAGCAGTTTCCATCTTATCACCAGTTAAAACCCAGATTTTTATGCTAGCTTGTGCAAGCTTGTCAATGCATTCAGGAACCTACAAGAAAATACAGCAACTAAATTAGATATTCCTCTTCAGGTTTGAATACTGATGAGACTCTTGTTTGAAACTTTAGAGCCTACCCCTTGTTGGAGTTTGTCTTCAACAGCTGTTGCCCCAAGCAGAATTAAATCTTTTTCAATCTCCTCTATCGCTTCATCAATCATCGCCTCACGCTCTGCACTAACTGAGTTCTTGGCTTCTGTAAACTTCTCATTGAAAACTTCATATTCTTCCTGATTGAGTTGCCGATAAGCAAGTATCAATGTTCTTAAGCCTGCATCAGCATACTCATTCACATGTTCTCTGGTTTCCACTTCAAACTCTCTTCCATTTTTGGAAAGCCTCTCAAACATTACACTACATCACAATAAAATACAACAGTCAGCGAAAAGTAGACTTGAAATGGATTATAATGGAGAAGAACGGCTGAAAGATAAGACTAACTGAAGCATATGTCTAACTCAAAGGTGCAAATACTAACCTGTCAGCACCTTTAGAGAGTAACAGAAGCTTTCCGTCATCATCCTTAACTATCACCGACATCCTTTTTCTGGTGCTATTGAACTCCAACACATTTAGAAGTTCATATACCCTGAAATAACAGAGTATCAACATCACTTAGAAGCTGATTAAGAGTGGTAAATGCATAATCGTGTAACAATGGAAACGCTAGCATGAGAAATATCTCATTGTCTGTACATATGCATGATATGTAAACAAGGTAATGTAGTTTTACATCAACTGATTTCAAACAGAAATACCCAGTGTTATCAACTTGCATTAATTGGCAACTATAGCTTAAGCAGCTTGCATTTAAAATGGAAATTTTGCCTAGTATGAATTACTTGAAGATACTGACCTTTCAACCTTTTTGCCAGATACTGGATCCAACTCATTGACCGAGACACTCGTTTGTGTCCTTTTAAAGAATTCAAAGCCTAGTTCTCTGGCAGCAATCACAAAAGCTGCTTCATCTGGTGACTCAGCTTCATATGAAACCTTGCCGGTACTTTGTTCCACTTCAGGTATAACAGTATGACAAACTGCCGATAGACGGAAGAATTTCTGTATGATATCTGAATGAGGCTCACTCACCCAATTTCCATTCATGATCCTTTCATCGTCGAAATTGAATCCTTTCACAGATGACTTTCTGGCACCATTAGCAGGATCCTCGGAGATATCTTTTCCATTTACTAAAATGGGAGATCCTTTTCTTCTAGCCATAGCCCTTTCAACTTCTGTTACACCACGTCCATAAGCTGTTCCGGCCACAGAGCACTTGATAAACTCCATTGAATTTGCAGTTAGCGTGCCTGTCTTGTCAGAAAGTATTGTGTGAACTTGGCCAAGCTCTTCGTTTAAATTTGAGGTGCGTGCATGGGCTGGTTTGTCAGTTTCCTCATAATACATATGAATATCTTGATTGATGAACATGCTTTGAAGAACTTTGACAATTTCTATTGACACATATAAGGAGATCGGAATTAAGTAGCTATACAACATAACAGCAGTCAGGAAGTGGTATGTTGCAGCAGCAGGAGCTCTATCGGGATCAAAGAATATTTCGGCATCATCAGGTTTTAAGTACCACCTTTTCTGTCGTCCACCTTCCAAATCATCTTTAGTGACAACACCAAAATAGACAGATCCAACAAAAGCCATCGTGAACAAAACACCAAACAAGAAGTAGATGATTTTATCCATCTTCTTCTCAATTTTGCTTCTCTTTGATGGGGGGTCAGTTGCATTCTGCATAACCTTTGTGTCATGACCAGTGAAAATGACAGCCCCATATATGTATTCTGTGTTCCTCAGTTTAGAGTCCCTGAGAAGTAATTGTTGTGGAGAAAGAGGATACTGTTGTCCTTCAAATTCCATGCTTCCAACAAAACTGTACAAATTAGCATTTGGATCTTCGCATCTCACAGCAGCCCTGAAGCCCCTGAAGTCACCATCATCCTGTACGGATGAAGTTACTTCCAGAGCTTGTTTAAGTTTCAAATTTGTCTCTCCATCAAGATTCATTGTCTCAACATAACAGACTGCATCCTCATAACTGGATGAAAGCAGCAAGAGGTCTGCTGGAAAGAATTCATCCTTCTGCACCTTCACTATGTCACCAACTCTAAGGTTTTTCCATTCTGTATGGTTGAAAACTCCTCCACCACGATGTACTTTAACTTTTCTATTGTTTACCTCCATATCCTGAAAAAAATTTTAGAAGCCAAGGTTAAGAGTTGGGTAACATATTGAAGTATATATAGACCAAATATGACCTCCTGTCTCCCAAATTTCAAGTACAGCAGAATGATAATATGATAAACAATCATCACTATACATGTGATGGAAAGTCATCCGATGATTTTCAGAGAGAATTTGACGATAAACTATTATATGCTAAAAGTTTTAACGACTAAATAACTATCTTCTCATTCACCATTAGAAATGGAAAAAAGAAAAGAAAGAATTAACACACACACAAACACCCCCACCCCTCTTCCACTGCTTATGTGAAACATTACATATCAGTCAGACTAATCCAAGAAGCAGCCACTTAGGTCAACCCCACATGTTGCTGCAATCCTAGACGTAAAAAGAGTGTTCTTTTTATGCACAGGAAAAAGGCAAATACAGTTCATAGATAATAAAAATCAGAATATTGATGATTTTCCAACAAAACTCCTTTTTCCACTTTGGACCAAATTTGTATAGTTGTCCATATATTTTCCAGAACCCAAAAAAAAAAAGAGAACAAATTTAACAATAATATCCACACGAAGAAAAGAAATTTATATTTCTTGTAAAGAACAACTATCTAAGTTAACAAGACATAACATTGTAACTCTAATCTGAAACCTTATAATCTGAAATAGCTGAAATGGACAGAAAAAATCCAAGAAGGAAGAAAAATAAAACTAAAAAAAGAAAAGAAGACAGACAAGAGGATAATTAAGCCAGTTTCATCAAAAACATTTTTACCTGCTGTTTTCTCCTCCAGTCTTCAATACCCTCTTTGACCATGGTGGCACCAATGACAATTATCAGAGGAATAATTGCACTGACAGCTGAGTAAGGAGCCAAAGGTGTGAAAGACAATATGCCCGTCACCAGAAAATAGAAGTTGGCCACTCTTCTAAACTGCTCATACAAAGACTTAGGCAAGAAAGAAGCTGGATTATACTTTGTAGTACTAACATAATTATCTGGATAACTTGGCAAACCAGCCTCTAAATTGTTTGGCTCATTGCAATACACCACTCTTGAAAATCCTGGCCCTCCTATCTGTGAATGTTCATCTTTGAAACTTGCTTTGCCACACTTGAATGAGTAGATCTTGCTGAAATGCAGCTTCTTTTTTCTGCCAGTCCTCATTTTTACCAAGAGTTTGCACAAATTAAGCTCAAGTTTCAAGCAAAAGCACTTTTATGCAGTGCTTTTTTCCCAAGGCAGACCACTCAAACTCCTTAAAAATCCAAACTTTTGCACACCCAGAAAAGTATACTGAGCCAAGCACTATATTATATGCTCAGAGAACACACCCCTATAAAATGGCTCAACACAGAAGTTCCAAAAATTCCCAGTTGTCAAAAAGAATAAAAAAATTTTAAAAAAAATGGTTGAATTTCTCAAAATATGGCTTGAAGAAACAAGAAGCACAGACACAAAAACCAAATTCAGACAAGGTTTAAGGCCTCCAACAGATGCAGACAACACCCAAAAGAACAGAGAGGTAACCAAAGTACAACCACTCAATCCAGCTGGTACAACCAGCTACAATTATGCCTAAAGATCCAATCTTTGTGAAAAAAAAAGTCAATGACCCAGAGTTTAAACACCTCTATTTAGCTGAAAGAAAACAGAGTTTTTTTACAAATATTATTATGATAGAAATCATACATATGTGTGTGTGGGTGGACTATATAGGTGAGGTGTTAAAGATGGAAAATGTGTGAAGAAAATGTCCAAGAATTTGATTTTTATTAGCACAAATGTTTTGAACATTGACTTGGATCTCTCTTCTTCCATGTTGTTTGTCTCTCTCTATCTCTTTCAAACGTTTGACTTTTAAAAATAAACACGCATTAGGAACTTTCAGAAATACTCAAGTGCTATCATATATATAAAATATATATATATATATATGCATACATATATTTGTTATATATGTACGTATACACACACACATATAAATTACCCACCAAATATTATTGAAATAATAATGGAAATGTTTAATGGTTAATCATGACATTAATAATAATAGTATGAACACGGAACGCTTTGAAGAAAAAGAGACGACGTTTACACATGGCTTAAAGAAGGAAAAAAGATTTATACATATTTTTCTTTTTCTGGAAAAAGGCGAAATTTCGCGGGAAAAGGTTTATGGATTTGTTTATGTGATTTTGTGTGTTTTGGGTACTTCTGGGTTTGGTCCTCTTTCTCTCTCTGTTTGTGTATTAGGAAGCTTCTGTGTTTTTTTGTGTGTATAATTATATATGTGTGTGTGTGTGTTTTTATGTGTGTTTGTGTATGTATATTCCTTTTCGTGGGCAAATATTTTGGTGTGTTTTGTGTCTATAAATAGTTGTAAAGTTCCAAAAACAGAAAATAGTAAATCAGTAAATAAATGGTAATTATTGTGGAGGGAAAAAAAGTGGGACAGAAAGGGAATAAAATTAAAAGTTTAAATAGAAGTTTATTAATTGAAGATTAAAAAGAAATTGAAAGATTTAATTTTTTTAATTTTTGGGTTTAAGAAGACAATTGAATGTTCAGAAGACATATTTTGCATACACAAAGGAATTAAAAGATGCCCAAAGGTGGCGGCGAGGTGGTCACGTGTAATGGATTAGTCAAAGATAAATTTCTTAACTTTTTTCTTTTTTTTTTAACCATACGAATAAGATGGCCTTGAGCATAATCACATGTAACCAACACATAACGATTAAGCAATATACTTATTCTTATATTTTTATAAAGTAAAAGATTTCCATACTGAAATTTCATTTATTAAATTTCAGTGTACTAGAAGATTAGCAAATCGTCCTATTAATTGGGTAGCTAAAATGTGTGCATTTGATGGCTTAGCTTTGATAGGGTAGGAAATCCACTTACCCCACGTCTTGATTTGTTATGAAAAGACCAACACCCTCTAGTATGGTATCTCCTCCTAAATAATTATTGATAACGGTATTCTCAAGGATTTCAAAAAAGTTGTCTTTATACGTGTTGGAATTATAAAAAACTCCTCGGTTCTTATTTATTTCAAATTGTGATCCATAAATAGAGGAGTCTCTCTTATTTTCATAATTTTCAATTTCTCTTTGTAGAGAAGAAATAGAAGCAAAATAGCTATTAAACGATAACTTTGCCCACCCCCCAACCTAGAGTAGCGAGGTGGGGAAGTAAAATTAATCCTTGTTTATACATAGGCTTCTCTGGTACGAAATGAGCCACTTCACATAGGTGTGGGTTGTAATGTAAATAGTCCATGATGGAGCTCGAGTAAATAAAACAATATATGCTACATGAACAATTAGCTAATTAAATCTAAATTATGTAATTTTTCATGTATGTGTATGCGAGTGTCGGTGTGTCTTGTGTGAGAGTGGAGGTGTCTTTTTCTTGTATATCCTTTTCCATTTTGGAGTTCAGAAATTGCATTAATTTGGTTAGAGTGGGTTTAATATGTGGGGCTGGTTTTAGGTTTTTAAGCGTATTGACAATAATATAGCTTAGCTGGTAACTTATTAGGTGGTGGCAAGTGTTGCTATTCAAGAAATTAATGGAGATCTATGTATATCTGGATTTTATGATAGTGCAATTTTAATGGAGTTGGAGAGAATTATGTGTTATTAGGGTTTATGTTTGGGACCAAAAGGTAAGATACAAGTGAAAGTAATCTGTCTGGTTGGGTAATTAATATGATAACGAAACTTCAAGAGTTAGAGAAATTTGTTTTTTCTTTAATAATGAAAATTTTATTTTAAATAAAAATTATAATAGATTCATTTCAAAATATAAATTCTATACTATAATAGCATACTAAATATATACGCGGAATCAATTGTCGTCCGATGATATTGTGATAAAAATGCATAAAATCGAACTTGAGGAGTTGGAGGTATTATTCTTATTGCTTTACCTTGTTACACAAGTAAAGAAATCAAATTTGGTGTATATTTATGTAAAATTGGATAAATCTTGTGATGGAAATATTAGGAGTTGGTACATATCATGCATGACGAATAACAATTGTTACCCAAGAAAAACCAATTGGTTTGGTGTACGACTTCTAGAAGGATCCCAGAAATGTTGCTCCTCGTGGCTGTGTCGTGTCTGGTGAAAGCCTTATGCCCATGTGCTACAACAATGGAGGTAAAATAAAAAATTGAAAAATACCTTAGCCAAGTTTTCTGACCAAACAAAAAAAAAAAAAAAGAACTTTAACCAATTTTCACTATTACAGTATGTGTTTACATCTTTTTTTTTTGCAAGACATGGTTTTGCATGCATGGTCCTACTTCTTCAGTGAGTTTTCAACTTTTATCACCCACCAAAACAAGAGAAAAAGAATTTTCAACTTTAATTTAACCAAAATTTTGGGGTTATATATATTTATAATTTATTCAAAAGAATGATTTTTCAGACTAAAAATTAATTTTCAATACCTTTTTTTTTTGAAAAAGGTCTATGGGGGCACAATATTCTCTCGAAAATATATCCACTCTGATGCATGCTTAGCATTCAGTTATAATTTTTTTTTAACAGAGACTAATTATTTTTTCAAATCAAAAATACTTTAGCAATCGATACTTTCCCAAAAATACATCTGCCTTTCATTATGTGCTTATGACTTGAACGTGAATACATATAGAACGATTAATAACAACAAGTTGGCATGTAATAGTATGCCAAGATTAATGAAATTAAACTAGATTCGTGGTACTCTAATCTCCTGCAGTAAACCCAATTGGCCGCCGTGGAATGTGGTGAGAAACCATGTGATATGTTTACATATAGTATCTTTAAATTTATTTAATTTTTAAGAAAAATGACTTAAAATTCGCCCTTAGGAATGACTATTTTTGAATGGTTTTATATATATATATATATATATATATATATATATATATATAAGGGGGAAATTTAGTTGTTGAAACTCAATTATCAAAACACCAGAGCAAAGTCCGATCACTAACTAACAAACCTTAAGTATATAACATGTTCTGTATATCGTGCATTACTTAAATCATAAATATTCCACCGAAGCAGGGAATTAGATTGGAACTTAAGTAATGACTTTGGCTATTTTCTTTCTAATTGTGGTCCTTATTACAAATTGAAATTGACCGACGATGTTGGAAGAGTCAGCGAAGTCTAGCTACTTTTTCCAAGTTACCCTTCATTTTGCTGTACCGCAACGATACGTTACTATGTGAAAGCTTCAGGTCTTGTGGTCTAGTCATGAACAAGAAAAACAAAATATATCCCTTTCTAGAAAACCACTTCTCTAGAAAAAGTAGAAACTAAAAGCCGGTTATTCTTATCCATTCCTTAAGAAAATTGTTTAAATATCTTCTTCTTTCTTTTCCCCTTTAGGAGTAATGATAATCTCTTTTGACGGTTTATTACCACCTAAATTTTATTTATTTAGCGAGCCGTCAGTTTTAGTGAGATATCAATTTATTGATAAATTAATAATTTAATTTACAAAATTATTTTAATCTTCTTGGCTTGAAGTAAACATATTACACTCACTACGCTCAGCTCCTTTTTGTTTGCAGGAAAACGTTTCCTTTATTTTTTGGTGTTTGGTGTTTGGTAATTTTGAAAAATAAATAAATTGAAAAACATTTTCTAACCAATGAAAAATTTTAGTTATAAATGAAATATATATATATATATATTTTGGTAACCTTAGAGAAAAAATTCCTTTTGCATAATAACTCTCTTTTTCTATTAAACCTGGCCACCATTCCCTATCCCTATCCTCATACCCAGACCCATTACCCTTACTTCTTAAAAAAAATAGAAAAAAAAAGTAAAAAATTAAAAAATAAATTTTAAAATTTTAAAAATAAAACATTAAAAATAAATTTTAATTATTTAATTTTTATTTCAAATTTTTATTTTTTATATTTTATATTTTGTATTCATTTTTGTTGGGTTAAGGGAGAATTTGTTTATGTATTTAAATAGAAACAACTATCAAGATAATGTTAAATAGTGTTAAATGAAATAACAAGTCTTCCTATCTCCTAGGTGAGAGAGTGTTGGCTTAATATTGATTATTGTAATGTTTAAATAATTTTGATGATGCAAATTATGTTTAAATTACTAAATTCATCTTGTAAGCTTTATCGAATATTCTAAGATAGGTGCTTAGAAGTAATGGAACTTGTGTAGTCTTGAGCCTTGGTCATTTTAAAGATTATTTATCTAAGATTAGAGCTCAAACGTGAAGAGGAAGAAGATGAGAAGTCATAAGGCGGAGACGTGGCATCATAAGGAGTACTGGTACTTATGATCCTTGTGAATAGCCTTAAGTTCACCATATATAATAGCTTAAAATATTCTCATCTTCATTGCATATTTGGTTTAAACTCCTATGGGCATTGGTTTACAAAATTCAAGTCTTGATTTAATTGCATAAAAAGCTTGACTTCTTCAAACATATGTATTGGGATGTTTTTAAGCTTCATTTGATCTTGAAAAACATGTGTTGAAGTTGGTTTGATATTGCCAACAAGCTTTGATTTTGAGTTAAATGTGTTTTGGACTTGTTTGGCTTTAATTCCAGACATTCTAGAGTAGTTAGATCCCTTAACTAGTTGACCGGCTATCTAGGAAGGTCGTCCGGCTAAGTCAGAATGCCAAAGACTAAAGCCGAACCATTATACATACATACATATATATATATATATATATATATATATATATATTGAAGCTTGGGGACCCGGGCCCCTGGTTCAGTCCCTGATTGTATACTTTTATATATATATATATATATATATATATATATGTATATATATAATATTTTGAAGCTTGGGGGCCCGGGCCCCTGGTTCAGTCCCTGATTGTATACTTTTATATATATATATATATGTATATATATATATATGTATATATATATATATATGTATATATATAATATTTTGAAGCTTGGGGGCCCGGGCCCCTGGTTCAGTCCCTGATTGTATACTTTTCCTCGTAATTCATATATGTATTGTGTAATGGTTTGCTCAAATAATCAAATGTGCTCTTAAAAATCTTATACTCAATTTGTAAGTACTTTTAACTAACCATTAATTTATAAAAATATTTTGGGAGATAAAAAGAAATATTTGAAATTCATTATAGAATTTTATTAAAATTTTTACTTTAACACATTGGTCCCAAGTCGAGAACCAGAGAGCTTTATTTTTTGAAGGAGATTATTATATTAGCTTTGTCGAGTATTGATATAAGGTTCTCCTGAAGGTTAACACTTCTAGATCACACCAGTAAACAATTTTATAAAGTGAGTTATCTTTTTTATACCATTTGTTCATAAAGTATTCATTGATTAACCCATAGGAAATTGTTTACCATGTCCAATACCCACAAAGAAAAGGAGAAAAGTCTCTGTCTTTATTTTAGCAAAAACTAGTGTATTAAAATCTCAAACTTTTCCATAAAATTTTAATTTTACTCCTATTCTTCCATGTTATCAAACTTTACCAAACAAAACCTTGTATTAAAAAGTAAACAAAATAATTTGAATTTGCAAATCTAAAATAAATTTACAAATCATAAAAGTTTTAATTTCAAAACATGAAAAAGAAAATAAAAATAATTCAATAGAACTAAATAGTCTAATAAATAAATAGAATGGCAAAAATGACAAATGTCATTAAATATAAGGCATTGTTTGGCACAAATTGATGTCATGGAAGGAACTAGGTAAAACTTTGTGGAGGATTTTGGAATTTAAGTAAAAACTCATGATAGAAGCAAATGACATTCTCTCTATGGAGAAATGAGTACCTTTAATTTTTTTTAATTCATTTTTTATTTGCAAGTTTTGCGATTCATGTAATTGACAAAATATATATTTATTTTTGTAAAATTTATTTCTCAACAAGCTTTCAAGATTAATTACGTTGTTTTAAGAGAGACTTACAGTAATTGAAAAGAATATTTAAAATGAAAAAGTAAAAAACAGAACACGAAAGGCCTGACTTAGGGAAAAGATAATAGAAGAGGAACATTGCATTTTGAAGTTCAACTCATTTTTAGAGGAAAAACAACTCACATAATTTAGATATGTGACATTAAATGAGAAACATGGCTCCATTTTGTGCACTGTACACAGACATAGATGTCTTCCTATGTATTGCTTCTTTTCGTCTTTTGTTTATCTCTTTTAATTTTTAGTTAGCATGTTAAAAAAAATGAAAAGATTTTAATTTTTTATGCTTACGCCACTTTGTATTGACTTTTTCACGTGAAAGAATATTTTTCTCTTAAAAAAATTATATCTTTTCTATAATAAATATTTACTTGTTTTCCAAAAAAATAAAAGTCTAAAAAAACTTAAACTCAACTTTTTTTAGAAGTTAAAAATTTTAATTTTTTTCAAAAAATTTATTTTTAAAATTATATAAAAAAATACTTTTATAAAAAACCAACTCAAACAAGCCCAGAATTAAATTATAGAAAAAGTCAGAATATTTCTAGAAACGGAAGTTGATGACCAGCACAGCAAATGCCTCTATGCCGAAAAGTATAAATAGAGACACGAAAAAAAGATGAAAAAGAAAATTCTCGTGAGCATGAGAGAGCTTTTCGAACGCCATGGCATTAATTAGTAATTATTCTGATGGTCCAGGAGAGCATGAATAGGCTGGCGCCTCACGTGAGCATAAGATGTTTTCGATTTTGATTAATAAACCCAAAAAGAAAAAAGAAAAAAAAGAAGAAGAAGAAAAATGGAAGTTGATCCACGTGTTGGAGACTGAACAAACATCGTGAAAGCCCCCTAACTTGGTGTGGATGTTGCCGAATCTCGACGGTCAAACTGTCAGAGAGTTTGACCAATGGCCGCCTCAGCGTTAACAATGCAGATGCCCAGAAACACCCCCCCCCCCGGCCCCACGCCACTGCCGCTCAAAAATTCATGAATCGTCCCTTTTCTCTTGTATATTTTTTATTTATGACAAATTAATTATTATCTAACCCATTTGTATTGCTGTCAGTTCCGACTTGATTTTTTGTTAAAAGATTTCGTTAAATATTATATACACCTTATGTGAATAGCAATTTTGCTCTTTTTAAAGAGATTAATATCGTCCAAAATTGTTATTCATGGCTTCACGTGAGGTGCATGTGACTTTTAACGAAAAATCGAGTTGGATTAATGATGACACAATTATGCTACGTTAGATGAGGGGCTAATTTGATACAAACGAAAAATGGAATGAGATTGTTATGGATGGCAAAGATCAAAAGACCGCTCTTGTAATTTACCTTTTTGGCTATATGCATTGGAGTTCAAATAATTCATTGTGTATTTTGATCTTCTCGTAATATACATGTAAATTATTATTAAAATTGTTTTAAATAAAATTATATTAAATTTATTTTAAAATAATAAATTTCGTAGTACAACTACATGGTCCAAACATGTTGCTTCAAATCCATGAATGGTTGCATGACATTTGTGACTAAATAGAGTACAGATTTGAATTTGGAACATTTGATGACAATGGACATATTGATATATTTATTTATTGTATAACACAGTTACACATAATGTATCTATTTATTGTGTTAATACATTTTTTCATGTGCAGGTGCGATTTATTTCCTGATTTGCATGTGGATAGTTTTTTATTTTTATTTCTTTTTAAATAAGTGGTGTCAAGACTCAATTGATGACCAAGGCTATGATATTATGGTAAAGCTACTATCTCATTTAAAAGTTTAAATTTGCAAAGAAGTTATTGATATATTATTTACACTATTAACAATAATACTAAACTATTTCAAATTATTTTATTATAATTGTATAACATTTTTAATTTTTTATAATGTAAAAAGGGTGTCCAAATTCTAATTTTTTTGAACAAGCAGCTCGTCCAACAGAAAATTCATGTATAGGGTAAAAATGAATAATTGTCATTACCACCTCATCTAAATATTAATTAATTTATTAACACATTCAATCATGTACATCCATGATTATTTTTAGTGATACACGTGCACAATTTTATTATTTTTAAATAGGTGGAATGTTTTTTTAAACGAGTGGCGCCAATATTTTAGAATTATCACTTTGTCTAAATTTTAAAATTATAAAAAGATATTAATTTATAAGTGTTTATATTCATTGTATTAACAATTAACTTATTTGAAAATTTTCTATCCAGAAGATCACGCAGCCAAAGGCGAAAAGAATCAATACATGGAAAACGAGTGGAAAGTTCGAAACATTGGTTTTCCCAAAGAGAAAAATAAGATTGGAAGCAATTAGTTGGTGGTTACATTTAATTCCTATTTTGACATTTCCAATTTTCCAGTGATGTTCTTGGAATTTTTCTACTATAATTAAATTTAAGCCCCGCAGCGTTAGTTACAGCATATATGATATTCTCGATGTTTGTAACAATTTCTTTGTTTTACGTCATTATAATTAGGGTTACGCTTCAATTAATTATTTAGTTAGTTAACTAACTAAAATTCTTGTACAAGTACACTAGACCATCAACTTGTAAAACTTATATTTGAACTCTGTCATTATCATATCCAATTACGCATTTCAAATACATGAAAATAGCTTGTTTGTGTTAACTTTTAAAAAAATATATTCTCTTGTATAACTTTTGAAAAAAAAAATTTTAAGTTAAAAATTTTTATTTTTTTAAAAAATAAAATTGAATTTTAATTTATCCAAAGTTTTAATATTTTTTTAAAAATAGTTAATCCAAATACATATACTTATATTGTAAAAGGAAAACATTTTTTTTTTATAAAGTTGATGGACCAGAATGTCTTTTTTTTTTTTTCACTTCAAGGGAGGCCAAATACCGATTATAACATGTAGTTAACAAGAATTACTCCTTAGACCTGCTCACACTAAAGGTAAGAGGCATACCACTTGACCACTAGGTCTTTGGTAAAAACAAACATTTTTTCCCACTACTAGAAAAGTAGGTCTTTGAGAGTCAGTGTTTTTAAACCGCTACCTATACAGGAGTCCTTACTTTTAGACCATCGATATATATAGTTCAAGAAATAAAAGAAACACAATAAGAATTTTAAACATTTCTTATTACAACACTCTATAATCATACCATCCACCAATCAAGCTAAGCATATATTCATTGATAATCTCGCATAACAATATATCTCTGTATTACTTAAATTACCGCTTACATAAGTAAACAGCCGCCTATTCTTTATTGTTTTATGATGCCCATAAGAAAACCAATTCAAATGGACTCCTAGTTATCTCTCATCTCTTTTCTTCAACGAGTATAATGACATTAATACAATGACATGAACATCTTATAATGCTTAAGAAATAATTTTCAGTTTTGATCTCCAAGCATAAACCAAGAACTTAATTGCTTAAAAGGTGTCTTGATGGCTTAAAATTTTGTCATTATTCTACTAGGGGATGCATGCTCGTAAACAAAAACAAGACGATTATTTAGGCAACCTTTTTGTATTGTTTTGTTAGGCAGGTGAAAAACCATTCGCTGGAGTTAACACATGAAATTATCTTCTCGATACGCCAGCCAGTCAACTCAATGAGCCAACCCTACCACTAATCTAGTATCGTTCAAGCCGTCACATAAGTGCTTATCTGGACATCCTGATCCTCATGTTAGGGGCTACAAGTTGTATCACTTAGGTGTTGATTTTACAAACTTTTTCCTTTTGAAGTTTTTTTTTTTTTTTCAAACCTCTATCCTTACGAAATTTAAACTTAGGACCTCACACCTAAAGGAGATAATCTCAATCACTTGAGCTACCCTTAATCCCGTTGATTTTATAAACTTATTATCAACAAAAGAGGGCAGAAAAAAGATTTAAAATGAATCGGGTACTAATGAATTTAAATTTTCTTACAATCTTATAAAGAAATATTTAATAATGATGGATTAATAATACAATCAAAATAAAATAATTTAAACAGCCTATTATTATCTTCTATAATGGTGAATTAGTAATACAATTAAGATAAATAAATTGAACAAGTTAGTATTACTGGATCTCTTTCAAATACAAAATGTAAGATTTTGTCTATATTAGCATATAGAGATAAGAGAGGAAATAACTTTAATTTAATAAGAATGAACACTATCACTAAATTCATAGCGTCGATGCTATGTAATAAAATAAGATTTAGTTTAATTCGGTATTAACTAACAAAATAAGATAAACGTAACCCCAAATAGAAAAAGAAAAAAAGAGTATACACGCATATTTGCAAAAACAAAAAAAAAAGGTTTTCCACAATTTTGCTGGGGGATATATATAGAATTGAAAATATCAATGTTCTAATCATAAGATATCTTACCATCGACTATCATATTTTGCAGTCGTTACATGATGGGTATGACTTTGATAATGGAGTGGTTATACCATATTGAGTTGTTTTATCAACTAGAGACAAGAAAAGAGGACAAGAAAGAACCATGTGGCATTACTAGCTACATAGCTTATCCGAAAAATCATACAACTTAAACCTTGGGCAAAATCATCCATATGAAACAGATGTTCAGACAGAATCCAAAGTTGTTCAAGTAATTGAGACTATTTCTTTTTAAGATTATGTCCTAATTCGAATCTCATGGGGTGTGAGGGTTGGGGTGGAGATTTCCAAAAAAAAAAGGAAAGGCGTCTGGACATCACTAGAATTAGAAATGATACAAGTATTTCTTTTTTTTTTTCTTCCCACCTTATTTCGCAAGTTGATGTTTTAGTTTGATTGGTTTTGTAATTTGGTATTGCAAGTTTAATTTGTCTGAATGAAAAAATAACTTGCTTATCGAGCAAATAAAAATAAAGATGCAAATGAATGGAGTTACAAATAGTTTAAAGATTTCTTTTAAAGGAAGTCTCATATAAAAAGTATTTTAAGCTCAAATACTATTTTGATTTAGGGCCTGCTTAGAATTCTTTTCTTTTTTAAGAAAAAGTATTTTTTTTTCTGTAAATAATATTATTTTTGTAATAATTATTTAGTTTAGCTATTAGAAAAGTTTGAAATATTGAAAAAGTTCAAATACAATTTTTTTCAAAAGTAAAAAATTATTAACTTCTTAAAAAAATATTTTTTCGGAAGTTGTTAAAAAAATAATTTTAAAGAAAGTCAATTTAAGCGAGCACTTACTGAACGTGCGCTTCCTGTAGTCGAAATTGAAGGATTTTCCTTAGAACCCATTATTTTTTCCATTTTAGTAATGGATCACCATGGATAGGTCATAGGTTACATAAAAGGAATTTTCTCACAAGAATAAACGAGCAGTGGAAAAGCGACGCACCCAAAATGGATCTTTAGTTCAGCGTTGCAAAACAATATCCCGAAAAGCAAGTGCAAGAGACAAAAAGGAATCTAATCATAAAATCTTTTTCTCTGTTCATAAGCCATAAGTGACAAAGTGGATTTTGCTTATTCTGGTTTTCGTCAAAATATACTTGAGAATATCCCTGTTGCTGTTGCAATTTGCAATTATAGAGCCCCCACATACCCTTCATGCTGTCTGTCATAAAAAGGTTTTCCCTCACGGTAACGTTGAAGTGCACCATTTGCTAAAACACAAGCCTCCCTTTCGGTTCGAGCTTGTATATATTTGACTCATAATTAATTTGGAGCATGTATTAAAATCAGATCCTTTTATAGAATAAAAAGTTTGTTAATTAAAAAATGGGAATCACTACTATTTTATATATACATACATACATACATATATATATATATACACACACACACCAATTGAATAAGTGAAGAAAATCATTGTCATTGTATCTTTGTTGCTATAGTTTTCTTAACCTTTATATAAAAACTAAAACTTTTTCCAATGCTTATTATTTAACTATCACAATATTTATAATTCCCAAAGATTTTGAAATTACCATTTCATTGCGTCGTTTAAAAACCATTCTTTATAATTTGCAAATACCAGAGTAGTAAGGAAATTTCCCTAAACCAAAAACAGAATGATTTTTGTCCTTTTTGCAATAATTTTAAGTTCTATAAATAGAAAAAAAGAATAAAATGCATTTTGTTTCCTCTATTTTGCCAAAGTTGCATAAAATCCTCAGTAGTTTCAAAACTTCTAATACCTTTTTATGTTATAAAGAATGTTGTTGATATTCCTCAAAATTTAAAGAATGTTACACAACCAACCTAGAAATTAGAATTTTGTGTAACATTTTTTATAGTATAGAGGATGTTAACAAGTTTTAAAATACATAAATTTATGTGATCTTGATAAAATACAGAAAAGTAAAATACATTTTCGGTAGACAATAATACTACAATGATCTAATACGTTCCTTCTCAAAATTGTTTTGTTAAATAAAAAGAGAAGCCACTCTTTCCACATGTTTTTCGTACTTGATGCACGAGTAATTAATTAACAGGTTTGGGAGATTGGATGATGCTACATATATAAACTTGATTATCTGCAATCTATAATCTCATCTTAATTAGTTGGGTGATGTAATAAGTATCAAAAAATTTGTAATCATCTATATATTTAAAGTTAAACATTAACCTAATAAACTAGAATTGAAACAATAATAACCGTCAAAGTTTTAGGAGTAGGAAAATAGTTGATAGACAATAATGACAGAAAGAGCCAATCCATATATGTCTCAAGGTGAGATAATCAAGTGGATAGAATCAAATATTTCTTATCAAACAAATAAATAAAAGAAAACTTTTGCTAAGAAACGCTAAACAAGCCAAATACACATAGAGATAAATCATGCAATTAAAAAGTTATTCGCTTATATATGATGCCAGTTTGATATCTTTTTTCGACCAAAAATTCAATTCGTAGTAGTTATGTGACCACTGACTATAAGTTTTAATTTATTTTGGCACTTCCAACTTGGTGGGCTAATGATTGTGAACCAAACCATATTAAAATAGATTGTTGTGTTTGTTATATACTTATCTTAAATTTGAAAAGTATATGAAATTATATATTTTTTAGATTTAAAATTTTAGATAAATATATAATAAACAAAATAATAAATCTAATTTTATTACATAAAGTTAATTATATAAATGCAACAACATCACTCATTTTTGTTTAAAAAATGTCTCTTTGGTAATATCGAGTACTACAATGCGTCACTAGTAGAAGATACCTTAATTGTGATATCATCACGGTAGCTTAAATTTGTTTATGTATTTATAAGTTGCTGACATGTTTGGTAAATAAGTGCTTATAAGTAGTAATGGTAGTTAAAATAACTAAAAAGTACATGTCATTAATTAATGTAATAAAACTACTTTAAATTTTAATAGTAATATTTTTTTTATATGTTTGACCAAAAGTGCTTATAAGCCGTTAGAAAATTCGCTGCTATAGTTTTTTTTCTTTCCCAGCTTATAAGCTCATAAAAAGTGCTTCTAAGCCATTTAGCTAACATCCTGTTTGGCTCTACTTATTTTGGGGCTTATAAGCCCCAACAGTAAAAAAAATGTAAGAAAAGCTTTTTATTATTGAAACTTATAAGTCCCAAAATAAGCAGAGCCAAATAGGCTTTAAACATATCAACTATTATTTTTGTCTTATAGCTGGTTTGGCCAATTTTATAAGCTTAGCCAAACACACTTTAAGTTTATTTGAGATTACAAATTATAAATAGTAAAAAATATATGAGATAGTATTTTTTTCTAAAAATTTATAAACTACAAAATAAGTAGAGCCAAACAAACTCTATATCTCCAACTTTAGCTTCTGTTTAATTTGTGATACCATTGAAATAAACAAAGTAATAGACATTTAACATTTTCCTTAGGGTTAGTACATGTCACAATCAGTGACGTCCAAATCATCATGTATATATAATAATTTAAATGTAATTTTATTTATGACAATAAAATTTATTTTAAATAAAATTATATTAAACATTGTATAGTGGTACGTTTTCACTCATGCTTCCAATTAATTAAAGATTATAAAATACTTGTGACAAGAGAGTATGAACTCCACCTAACTTTGGAGACTACGTACATACCAAAAGCTCAATTATTATTGTATATACTTTTTTCAATTGAGTTCTGTGTTACTCTAAGATGATTATTTTAAATAATAAAAATTAAATTAAAATTTAATTATATCATTAGAAACTTATGATGTAATTAGCCCCAATTAGTATATGCAACAAATGGATAATATGATCAGAAGGGTACGTGAAATCAAGGATGACGTGACCTAGTAACTTGTCTGTTTTACTCAATTACCAACACGTTGAAATGGAAGATTAATTTAGTCAATAATTTAGTTTGGATTAGTCAACTAGCTAACGCTGAAAGGAAAAAACAAATACACGCAGAGCTGAGGAATACAGATTTGAAAGAATCTGCAAGATATTTAAAATAATATATATTCCTTGTTTGGCGTGGATATTTATAATTAGCTTTTAAACTAAAAATTTATAGAAAGTATTTTTTTAATCTTAAATATTTATAAACACTCAAATAAACAATGTCAAAAATTCCAATCACCCTCTAAGGCTTCCTTTTCCATTTCAAGAGGGGCCAACAACCAAATATAACATACATCTAACGGGAATTGATCCCTAAATTACTCATATAAAAGGTAAAAGACATACCACTAGATCACTAGTTCTTTGATCTAAGGCTCCCTTTTTTTCACACACAATCACGCCAAGAGATTATCCAGCCTAGCACAGCAAAATGTCCAACTTTTACACTTTTACAAAAATGTGTATTTAAATAGATGACAATGATACTTGAATTTATAATTATTTTAATAAATTGGCATTGCATGTATGATTATTATATCATTTAAAAGTTTAAATTGTTAGAAAAGAAGATAGTCATATTATTTACTGCTGAAAGATATTGTTAAATATTGTTAAAGAAATTCTTCCACTTTGGTGTAAAAGAAAAAAAAATGAAGTTTTGGGACATTTTCTAGGATCACAAGGAACTGCGATAACATAAATAAGCCTATCTATCTTTTCTCAACCTTTTCACTTTCTGTGTTCTTTTTATCAAGTCAAAGAAACTAAAAGATGAAGATAAGCTGAGATTTTTAGGTATTTCGTATAATTTCATCGGTTTTTAGGTTGAACTTGCATGTTTCTGATCACTTAACAAATATATATATATATATATATATATATATATAAACTTTTTGCATTAGTTTTAGTTTTTTTGAACTTTTAATTCCATGAAATACAAATGGTTATCAATGACATTATTCATAATCTTAAAAAAAATAGTTTGTTATATAAATGTTCTTGTTTAATTTAAAGCTTGATAGGTGACAGGTGAAGGATAGAGCATATTAAAACATATGTAATATCAAATATACTAAAAAGCAACAAATTTAAGCTCTAATAATAAAAATAATACTGAGAAAAAGAAGAAGTGTTTGGTCTATAATTGACTCAATAGTATGGTGTACTAAGAAGCTATATATGCACGTGTGTGGGCGTCACACGCTTCTTGACCTAATCAGCCCTTGACCTAATTAAAAGAAATTTCAATTAATTTAAATTTTTTAGAAACCACTGAATAACACATTTAATGAAGAAACAACTAATTGTCAGATGAACAAAGCATTGCTGCTCCGTGTGGCGGCAGTACTCCGCTGAAATATTGCGGGGGCTGTTGCTGGATTTTCACGCCCGTTGGTCTTCTCCCTGGTCGGGCTGCCACTCACGCACATCCCTCGATTAACCTCCCACCTGATTAAGGGGCCTCTGGTCAGGTGGAAAAGGGGTTCTCCTTTGGTTAACAAAGTATTGCTGCCCACCCACCAAAAAAAAAAAAAAAAGAAAAGAAAGAGAGAGAGATGAACAAGCATTGGCCTACTCAGTTAAGTGGACGTACATGACTTGTCGTGCGTCAATAAAGCAAAAAAAAAAAACAAAGAAGGAAGAAAAAAAACGATGATTGATATGATTCTTTTTGCATGTTATGATTACAACTAGAGAGCACGATTTCCAGGTTACATAATTTCTTCTTTCATTTCGTCAAACATGTACTCCCTAATTGTTTCTTAATTCTCTTGCATTTCCCTGTACCTATCATCTATACTTTATCCAAATTTAAATTCTCTTATCATATTATAACGACATGATATGTATATAATATTGATATATAATAAAATGATATAAATTGTATATCACGTCTTTAAATCCATTTTCCAATTTCATTCCCAAAAATTAAAAAAGAAGAAATAAAAGAAAAGAAAATAGAGAGAAAGTTATCCCCCATTCCCAAGAAGAACAATTCAAGGCACGCGTTATAGCTAGATTATATACCCATGGACATGGTCATGCTTGTGAATTTGACGGAGACAATATTGAACAGGAAAAAGGAAGCGTTGAACGTAACTTATAAGTTATAATGAAGAATTTTCATCAAAATTTCAATATCCAATATATATTATTATATCTACTCTTCTAGAACAATCAGTTGACAAGTACAAGAATTTTAATAATTCAAATCCACACCACAAATGAGGTTGAATAGTACCTCAATGATTCGCCATGAACCCGACCCTACAAAACTTTTAGAAATTAAAAATTGCCCATCTGATGATGATGAATCAGTCCAAAGTCTTTCCAAATAAAAAATTCCAAGAAATTTTCCTGTGTCACGGCATTGATGATGATGCAGAAGCTGAGGCCACATTTCAAGCCCACATCAGTCTGATTTATACGTCCATACATACATACATACATATATATATATATCTATATACATGCATA
This sequence comes from Cordia subcordata, assembly GCA_028554755.1. Taxonomy (NCBI): domain Eukaryota; kingdom Viridiplantae; phylum Streptophyta; class Magnoliopsida; order Boraginales; family Cordiaceae; genus Cordia; species Cordia subcordata. The sequence goes on from JAPTOF010000020.1 coordinate 6,876,195, forward strand.
TATATATGTATATATACATATATATGATTTGTTTGTTTGTTTATTACCTCGCTAGCGAAATCACAATGTCATGTAGGTCATGATATATTTCATGCCATTCTTGAAGTTGGTGTACAAATTGCCATACGCAGCTTATTTGTGAGAGAATACAACTTTTGGTGGGGTTGTTGTTTGGCCTGCTTTGGGCTAACCATTTAAGAGCAGTCTATTAATTGCATGGATGGGTTTTCATCAGAGTAGGTTGTAGCAAGATTTCAATTTTCAAGTGGCTTTGATTCATTAAAGGCATTGACAAAGTAATTTGGGGAGAATATATTTACTTTTTCATGATATCAAAAATCAATTCTCGACTGAGATCATTTACCATATTCAATTTATTCATTTTCAAAATCTTGAGTTAAAATGTAAAGTAACGATTTTAAATTGAGGTAATTTCTTCTACCACGTGATAACATCTTCAATAATTTGAGGTTACACGTTACAAGCTGGGGTGTTAAGTAATGGTTCTAGGGCTTGTTTGGATTGATTTTTTTTTAAAGTGCTTTTTTTAACAGTTTTAGAAAAATAGTTTTTTTTGAAAAACTGAAAATTCTGATTTTTAAAAAAAGTTGTATTTTAGCTTTTTTTAGAATTTCAGCTTTTTTTTATGACAAATCAAATAGTTATTACAAATTTAATATAACTTTTTCAGAAAAAAAATATTTTTTTTAAAAAAAAGTCAATCCAAACCGGCCCTTACTAAATATTAATATATAATATTTTAAGTTATTTACTTAATACTAATTAATTTTAAAGTAAAAGTCTGGGTGGTTAACAAGCATATCGTCCTTTTGCTATCACAGACATCAGCCACAAGTTAAATATTTATTGCCCTACAGTCTAGGAGTAGGTCAGTTAAACCTCAAACTTGGTGCCTAACCTCTGGTCTTCACACTCCACTCCCCCGCGCACCAAACACACACACAAAAAAAAAAAAAAAAAAAGAAGAAGAAGAAAAAAAGAAAAGGATATCTGTGTGGTTTTAAGACGCAAAATGAGACTTATTGTGTCCTGAATTGAATTGATTATATAACTTGGAATTGGTGTTAGATTTGTCTAAGGACTAAGTCCACCATCGAATTAATCAACATAGATTTCCATGGCTGAAAACTATGCGGTAAGTACGAAGCTTCCCAGAAGTTTTAATGTACTTTTTTCGTACAAATTTTAAATCTTTCCAGATGTTTTAATATATTTACATATGAAGTTTTAATGTACTTTTATCGTGCAAATTTTGGAATCTTTGACGATAGCCGGACGGAAAATCTTGGTGATTTGGAAAGGAGCCGGCAAGCCATTTTCTTTTAACTATGCAACACACCCTGTCTTATATAACTTAAATCAATTAATTTTTCTTATTAAATTGACTTGCCTACTTTACAAGTTGATGATTACTATGCTTGTTTGGAAGTAATGCAAGGGTATTGGATCTATTCTTTTTTTTTCAAATACTGAGAACTTGAATATAAAATTTGACATATATTCATATTTTTAGCTTTTCCAATAAGAACTAATTCTGATGACACGAAAGGCTTAAAGTTGGTAAAAGTAGTATTTTCAAAGCCAGTAATATTGTTACCAATTTAGTGATTGATTTATAATTACTTCATTTTTGTTACTAATTCGATCATTAATGTGTTAATGTTTCAACATACAATATTATGTAAATTTTTGTATTTCATTTCGTCAATAATCAATCACTAATTGGTAACTAATAATGACTGATTTTGTTCAACACTAATTCTCCGTCGATAAAACCTTGTCTTCTTGGAGGTCGAAATGGATTCAGCCGTCATTTGTGCATGGGTTAAGGAGACATCTTAGTTGCTCAGTGAGTTTTGACCTTTGGTGGAGGATTATAAGCAAATTTTTATAGAAGACTTGGATATAAGATGATCCATATTTATGGATAAGCAAAATTTTGTACTGACTGATTAGCAAATTATGATCTTAACTTGTCTTTGGATTTCCATGAGATCGGCGTGAGCTCTAGAGAGAATTTTACTACTCAGCCATGTGGAAAAAAGACAAGAAGGAAGAAATTTACTCTCGTATGATTATCATTTAGCTTCTTGTTTAGTTTCGTCTCCATATTTAAAAAATAAATAAATAAAGTTTAGCAAAGAATGTGATTCGCATAGTCCCTTCACGCGGACAACTATAATACATGTATGAAAAAGAATCTAAACCAATTTAAAAATGGACTACAATGCAAGGAAATGAGATGAGAAATCCATTAATTGCAATGCCTCGTACGGCAATTACATGCAGCACAAGACTGGGTTTTTTCTACAAATTCAATGAGGCCTGCAGCACCACACATGTTGGAAGTGACGAAGACACACCTATGACAATTACCTACTAAAATAAACAACGTTAAGGAAACACAAAAGAGAAAAAGAAAAAAGAAAAAAGAAAAAAAGAAAAAGAAAAAAGAAAAAAAGAGAAAGAAAAATCAACTCTGCGACACTTTCAAAGATGAAAAGAAATACCAGAAATCTTCCGACATGCCAAGCACTAAACAATGTCTTAAAGTTTTCCTCTGCGTTGTTCACCGCGTTTTTTCTTCTTCCAATTACATTGAATTTTCGATTTTTCGCATCTGAGAGAAACGCATGCATTGTTTGTTGGACTTGGACCCCCCAAAAAAACATCCATTGTTTGGAACGGCATTATGTTATTATATATACACGTATATAGGTATATACATGTGTGCGTAAATATATACACGTATATGTACATACGTATGTTGTATATGTTTGTATATATATGTGTGTGTCAGTGAGTATACACAGTTATACATGTATTTGTCATTTGAAAATGTTTATATAATAGTAATACGATACATGATATGTATGCAGAGTGCTAAACTTGATTAACAAATTAAATTAATATCAATTAAAATGTAATTTTAGTACAAGGAGAGTATTTGTAATCCAATTGTTAACTACTATGCTTATTCTAAAACAATAAATAAATAAATAAATGTAATCCAAACTACGTATTAAGAAACACATGCCTGAGATAATTTAGTGTGAAATATATTGGAGTATACATTGGCGATGGGTGAATAATAATTGGAAAATAAGAAGAGAAGATGACGATGATGATAGAACATTGAAACATAGGATAATCTATTAACTGGGGCTACTGTATTGCTTAGAATAGTAGATGAAAGAATATTAAATAAAGGTGGCTTATTTTCTGACTTATTTTTTATAAAAAAATTTATACTTAATTTTGAAATACGATGAACCAAATAAATAAAATAAAATAAAATAAAAGAATATAGAACAATGACATAGGAAAAACAAATTATCTGCCTTTAGTTTTCTCGTGTCCTATATAAAAATTGGCAAACAAGTGAAAGGAAAATCACTTGTATTCTAGAGGAAAATATAATAGTATATATGCTGTTTAATTGGCTTTCATATTTTGAATGTCCAGGCAAAAATCCTCAAAAGCCAATCTCTGAATAAATCTTGATGCAGACAAATCAGAAAGCCAAAGCATGAGTAGTTTCTTTCCCTATTACCACCAAGACAACTTGAGCTCAAAGACATTTTCATCTTTCCTTTTTCTATGCTTGCAATCTTTTCTTTTCGCGTGCGAGGTGAGAATTCAAGAAATTATAGAGCAAAGCTAGACTATATCTTGTCTAAGTTATTAGGTGGGACGGATTATATGGATTTTGACATTATTTACTTATCAAAGTTCTTTACACACACAATATTTTGTGAATGTCTCGAAAATACAGTATTTCAGATACTTAAAAGAAGTTGAAGAAACAAAAGTAATGTGGTGGCCAAGATAATGGACTTGGCCCAAGAAAAACAAAGATAGAAGACCAATATAATCGAAAGGTAACACATGAGGAAATGAAAAACTATGGGCCGTTCTCTCATATCACACGGATTTAAGGCTTCTTAAAGCTTCCAAATTGGCATTTTACTCGATTGCACAAGCAAAAGGGGCAAAAGGAAATGAAAGTAAGGTAGAGAAGAAATAATAAAGAAAAGAAAAGGAAAGAGATTTTCTTTTGTTTGGATTTTAAAATTAACAAAGGACAAGGAAGAAAAAGATTTATGGTTTCTTGTTTGGGTTGAAATGAAGGAAAATAAAAAGATAATTATAAATGAAATTCTATATAAGTATACTTTTGATATTAATTCATTCATACAAAGAAAAAAAACACTGGAATAACAAGGACTTTTGATGACGCAAATGCTCTTCTCGTCCTCCCAATCAAAGGATACGGATTCTACTCTTTCAGTCCGATCCCTCTCAAATCAATTGATTTTTTGTTAATATAAATACCTTTCTTTTGACCAAAAAAAGTAAAAATAGTCTCTTCATAATTTTTTGGATAAATGGTACCGTACCCTTTTGTAATTAGCCATCAATGTGCAATTAGTCCTTATTGTTTAAAAATAGGCACTGAACTTCCCTGTCGTCTTCAAAAATAAAGCACACCACCCTTTTCCGTTAGAAAATCCATTACTTTTAATTGTAAGTGTAACACACTCACCCAAATTGCAGTTGGGCTTCTTTCTTTGCGTAATAAATTTTGGTTTGGTTAAAAATGCCCTCCTATTTCAATACAATTGACAACTCAAAGCTTGGGTGAATTATGCAAGTTTATATGTTGTATTTATAATAAGGGCATATAAGTCTTTTTGTATTTTCTATTAACTAAAACAAATGAAGTTAATAAATGGGGCATGTCTGCTTTATTTTTAAAGATGATACGAATGTTTGTTTCCTATTTTTAAACAATAAGGATTAATTGTACATTTATGCCTAATCACAAGGGGGTACATTGCCATTTGCCCTAATGTTTTTCCCCTCTCGAAAGTCAATCCACACAGAAGAAAGGATTCCTTAACCCAACCTTTCCTTTTATTTTCCTCCAAACAAGTTGCATTATGCCAAACATTTTTTGTTCAATAGGCCATTTGTACATTAGGTAAAATGCACTAGACCCCCTTATGGTCTATTATAAGTGTATAATATCCCATTGTGGTATCAAAAGTCTCTTTTCACACCCCTATGTTCTGTAAAAAATGCATTGGATTCGCTTGGTGCTAAAAAATCTGTTATCTTTAACCATAATTTGTTTTGTCCAAAACTACCCTTCTCTCTATTTTTGTTTCTTTTTTCTTTTTGGTTGTTAAATTAGCCTTGGCTTCAAACCATCCCAAAAACTTCGTTGCCAGTAGCATTACTAGACCTCTGCTGGTATACATCGACTAATTATTTCTCGAACCTGTAATGAAAAAGCATGTGCAACCATCAAGTAGAAAGATAGCATAACAGGAGAGTTTCAAGGGAACATAGTCAACCAATGCAAAGGGAAGTGACTTGATTAATGACTAAGAAAGTTTGACAAGGACAAATAATGAAGATGGAAATGTGATCAATGAAATGATGCATACAGTGGATGATATGTGGGAATTGTTGTTATTAGCATCACCACAAATGAATGGAATCAAATGGATGCACGTATTTTGGAGAAGATCTTCATGCATGGACCAGGTTTGGGGATCATAATATGCAGATTTGACATCAAGATTGAGAAGATATTTAGCTATAACTTCTTGGATAAAAAAGGTTAAAAAAAGTGGATCAATATATACAAAAGTGCAAGTCTTATTGAAATTCAAAAAAAGAAAAAAGAGAAGGGCAGTTTTGGATAAAAAAAAAAACTTATGGTTAAAAGATAATGGATTTTTTTAACAAAAAAGGGGTTCGATGCACCTTTGATTGACCATAGGGGTGTGATGAGAGACTTTTGATGCTCCAAGGGGGTGTTATGCACTTATAGTAGACCACAGGAAGGTCTAGTGCAATTTACTCTTTGTACATTTTTCAACTAGGGGTGTACGTTGGCGGTTTTGGTCAGTTTTTGCTTGAAAATTCTAATCGAACTGAAATTTGCGGTTTTTTATTTTCTAAAACCAAAGGTATCTATTTGAATTAAGAAATTGTTGGTTTTGGTCAATACGGTTTATGCGGTTTAAGCGATTTTTTTGGTCGATTTTAAGAGTATATACACATATATATGTATGTGCGCACACGTGGATACATATATTTGATTAGATAGCCAGAATTGGCATAGACGGATACTTTATTGATTCGTGATTTGGTTAATTAATCGATTCCAACTTGAAGAACCATCAAGTGCCAACTTTCTACATTGCTATAAAATTAAACATCAATGACCCCTTTCTTCAAAAGAACTGTACTAAAAGTCCTCACTTATATTTAGGCTGTAGATGCTGTATTTGCAAAACCAGCAACTGAAGAGTGCTTTTTAAAACCCTAGGGTAGGAAGGCTAACACTAATATATATTTTTCACATATTTAATTACTTATTAATATATAATACATACATACATATTTACATGTATACATATATACATATATATTATATATATGTGTATATATATAAATATAAATAATAGTAATATACGAGCGGTTCGGTTTAACCGTGGTTTTGATCCCTCAAAACCTTTAACCGAACAAGCCAAATCGGTTTTTAAAAATTAAAACCATAACTGACTGAATTACGTTAAAAATCAATGGTCTACGGTCGTTTCGATTCGGCCGAATAGGTTTTTCCGACTTTTTGGACACCCCCATTTCCAACTGGGAAATGGGCTTAGAAATTCTAAAATCAATTAGTCTAAATGATCCATCTACATTGAGCCCAACGAAAGGTGGGCATTTGGGTTTGACACCATGATCGACAACCCATTAGAAATCCATCTATCCCCGATCCATCTTTAACAAGCAACTGGAGCCGAAAACATTTATCACTAAATTGAAACTTGGGCTGGCATGGACCATGATCCAGTTAATTCTTTAAGATATGATTCTTGATTTACAATAATAAATAAAAAAATTATTTTTAGTTACGAAAGGTCCAGAGGTCAAATTTTAGTAGCTGCACATATTGTGTGATTGAAGTTTTTCATAATTAAAATATTTATAAGTATTCAAAGTCATATTATTTTATCACGGACGTATTTTGAGGATAAATACAAAATTATGAATCTCATACAAAAAAAAAAGACGTAAAAAAATGCTGGCAATAAATCCAAAAGCAATAAAAATCCATTGAAAACCACAAATCTGGTAGCTTAACAATTGTATTATTAGCTTTCTTTTGTATTATCAGTGATATACTTTTCGCTTTAGGTGCAGAAGCCAAAAAGGTCCCTGGATCAATTTTAACTATTGTATTATTAGCTTTCTTTTTCTTTTGTAACTGGAAAAAAAAAGAAATTAAAAGGGAAAAAAAGAATTTCCAAAAGAACGAGTGGATTGACTCGGGTAACTCAACTCAAGAGTTGACTCAGCCACTCGAACAAAAGAATTACTCGTTCATGTACTATAACGCGAAAGCAATTTGGCCCTTTCTCACTAGATTCACCCAATCTCCTAATTTCCAACACAGAGCCACATGGACTCCATTGGAGCTTCACCTTTAGCTCTCTAACGAAATACCCGAAGCCCCACTTCACAAATCAAGGTAAAATCTCTCTTCTTCTTCTTCTTCTTCTTCTCCTCTTTGTGCAGACAAACAACACTAGAGCCATGCAAAACACTTGTATAAGCTCCAGTCTTGCACTGAGATGTAAAGGGTCACTTTCATTTTCACTCAATGACTGCACATACTGCTCAAATTATGGATTATGCAGACACCATTTTGCATATACATCGCCTTTATTACTTCAATCATCATCATCATCTTTAACATGTTATGCATGTTGTGCAAATGCAAATTCAGTAATGTATAGAGTGCCTATTGCTCCTAGATATTTATATGGTTTAAGGCAATCGACTTTAATTCAATGGGCACCATGTAAAAAAGTGACATTGGGTCGATTGGACCCGGTTTATAGCCGGTTACCGGGTTGTGATGTTGATAGGAGGTGTTTTTGTGAGAAAGTTTGCAACTTTAGGGAAAAGGGCGTGGGTAGGAGAAGAGGGACGTTGGGGAAGGGGAGGTATGGGTGTACGGTTTATGAGGAAAATAGTGAAAGGTATAGTCTTGATGATGTCAATGATGAGGCCGAGGTTATGCTTAGCTTGTTGACTGAAGAAGTCAGTGAAGAGTTCTTTGATTTGAGAGGGAGAAATGAGAAGTCATCTAAGAAGGTAGTAGTGGAGAAGAGAGGGAATGGTGGTAAGAAGAAAACTTTTGGATCTGGGCTTTTGGAGAGTAGTTCGAAATTTGAGTATGAATCTGGGATAATTAAGTCGAGGCAGGAGGATAAAAGGAGGAAAGAGGAGAGGAGGGAAGAAGAGAGGGAAGCTTTGTGGGGAAGAGGTTCTCGGGACGAAGAGAGAGACAAGACCTTGAGAGAGAATCAGAAGGTAAGGGCAAGGAAGGAAGAGCGAGATGAATTATTGAGAAAAAGTCGCAAGGAAACGGTGAGGGAGGATTCATTGAGAGAGAGTCGCAAGACAAGTGCAAGAGATGAAGAGGAAAATTTGTCGAGGAGAGAGGAACATAGGCAGAGGTTGAGGAAAGATGGATCTAGTTGCTCATCATATTATTCGCTTTCTTCAACGGGTGAATTTGAGACTGAAAATGAAATCCAGGCTAAGCAAGAAGAATTTGAGTTGTCAAGAAAATATAAGGGGGACTCAAGAAGGCATGGAGAAGTTACTTTTGATGGAGAAGTTGAGGAAGGGGTTGAGAGACGGGAGGACTATTCTGATGAACAGAGGCTTGTACTGAGAGATGGAAATACTGCTGTAGGTAGTGAGTGGAACTGGAGGAAGGAGTCAGAGAAGAAACTTACTGATATACCAGCCGAAGAGACTAGTTCTCAAAAGGAAGTATCATTTAAACAGTCAGACTTTTCAGATGTTCATGATGATGTATACGAAAAGGCTTCCTACAAGAAGTATGATGATCAGGAAGAACAAACAACTTTAGCTGTGAAGTTTGATGAGCGAAGTAGACGACAACATAGACAAACAGGCGATGAATTCGTTCAGCAATCTGAAACAAGGATGAAATATAAACATTCAACAGAGCTGTCGGAGAGCCGTGGTGCTAAGTTTGCAACTTCCTCTAGCTCCCAGAAACAACACAGTAACAGGGAAGAGATATCTACAAAAGCTACTGGTTTGATTCAGGAAGCAAGAAAAGAACATTATGATAAGGCTGACCTTAATAGTAGAGAAGAAGAATATAGAAGGAAATCCCATATTGTAGCTCTTTCTTCAAACACTCAAAAGACTGATATTAGTAAGACATCCACTTCGCAGTTACAGTCTGCTACTGTAAGGAAAGACCAGGAAAAATCTTCCACTACCATACAGAGTTCAGTATATGATGCTAAGGAGAAACACCACCAAGCTGGTCATTTCAACAGACAAGAGAATTTAGGACAAACTTCCGAACAATTAGGTAAGCATATTAGTGTAGAAGGCATTTCTATCTCTCAAATGGAATCTGAACGGAGGATGAAAACGAAGGAAGAGAGTTCACATTTGGTTTATCGTTCGAACCAAGATTCAAGTAAGCGACATTTCCAAACAAATGAAGATGAAGCTAGGAGATTGAGTTCTGCAATTCAAGTGGAGGGAAGGACTAATCGTGCAGTGGTTCATTATAGTGGTACTGGAACAACTGGTGCAGATGAAGGGAGCAGAAGGAAGCCAGATGCCACAGTGACACCTCCATCTTCTCAGTTCGTGTCCAGAGGTTCATTGCATGCTGACTTATCGACCAGGTTGGCAATTGAAGAGGTTTCTCATGGAAGTTTATATGATGATGCTTCTGTATCACATGAACATACCCTTGATAGGACTTCAGTACTGCAGCCTGAAACCTTTGGAGGAACCAGAAGGGACGAGACTGTTGGACGGCCTTTAGAATTTATTTCTCAAGAGGATGCTCTTGGTTCAGCTGATCGGTTACAGAAAACCTCCAATTACTATGTTGGGGAGTTTGTGGAAAAGGTAAGGCACGAGATTTCTAGTTCTCAAATCCATCGAGAGAAGAAAACTCACGAGACAAAGATGGCACATGAGCATGAGCAGGATGGGCAAAAGGCATCGACTGCATATGTTTCTGGAGATTCACAAGTCAAAGAGCATGACTCCAGATCCAGGCATTCTTCTCCAGCTTCTGGAACAAAGGGGCCCTCAGACGAAATGTGGCATGTTAGTGAACCATCTAATCAGGAGCGCCCTGCAGCTGAAGTGTTAGGAGGAACAAATTTACCTGGTAATGCCATTGCCAAGAGAACTGGCAGGTCCATGTGGAATATGATTGCAGATATAGTTCGTCTGCGATGGGCCTCACGTTCAACAAACCATAGTGCAGCCGGAAAATCAGGTGGTAGAAGTTCACCTAACCAGTCCTCGAACAGTGAAGCATGGTTTTCTGGTCATGAACCAGATGAAAACATTCAAGAGGGTGATACAAGTCAGAAAAAAAACATGCCACAAAAACCTATATATGCCAATCCCCAAGAAGCAGCAAAAATACAGTCTCAAAGTCATGGAGAAAGTTCTAGCTCATCAAGTTCAAAGGACCAAATAAAGCCTTTGCAAGGGGGTTCACTGTCTTATGCAGAAGTTGTAGCACAGGGTACTTCATCTGGAAGCATCTTCTTGCCTTCAGGTGAAGGAACTTTCGAAGAACACACTGGAGGCTCTGTTTCTGGTGCAGCTATGGCAGGTTCATCAACTGCAATGCCTGCCATACAGCTGAGAAGGTCTCCAGCTGTAGAAAGAGTCTCTGAGACTGGGGTTATTGATTCATCAATTCCGATGCCCGCCATACAGCTGAGAAGGTCTCCTGCTGTAGAAAGAGTCTTTGAGGCCAGGCTTGGTGATGCTTCTGCTGGTGACAAAATCATGCAGACTGAGTCATCACTTTCCTCTGGTGTGAGTGAAATATCCCTCCCTGAGGGTAAAGACACAGAACTGAAGCGAAGGAAACTTCAAAGGACCAATCAGGTCATGAAAGATAGATTTGATGAATGGGAAGAAGCATATAGAATTGAAAGTGAGCAGAGGAAAATTGATAAAATGTTTATGAGGGAAGCACTTTTGGAAGCAAAGAAAGCTGCTGACCGCTGGGAGGTGCCTGTTGGGGCAGTTTTGGTGCATGACGGGAAGATAATTTCTCGTGGTTACAACCTGTAAGTTATGTCATCTTTGGAAGTTTTGCCTCTTTGGTTTTATGCATTTATTTACAGTTTCTGTAAACATTGCAGAGTGGAAGAATTACGTGACTCAACTGCCCATGCTGAGATGATATGCATAAGGGAGGCTTCAAACATTCTTCGAACATGGAGACTCTCAGTATGTCCTCTCTGCTTCTACTTAAATTGGTTTCTCTATACCTTTCTAATAAACTATTCATTTTGCACTTTAATCTCCAAAATCTGCCAATAGGGCATATAGAATGTTTCAGTGCTGATGTGTGTTATCTGTAGCCATAAAGCAATATGAAGCTCCAAAATTAGCTCTTACTGTTTCTGAAAAAAATATATATGTGGTATATGTACCGTTCTATCTGAACAACGGTGTCTGGGGTCATGTCTCCAACTTAGGAGTTCATGATGATGACAAGTTCAAACAATGGTTGCCAGAAGCATCTTACTATTTCACGTGATGCAATTAAATGTTATTTGCTTCCATATGATTCAGAAAGGTAGAGTGGGCAAAGGGAGATGCGAATGGCGGATTGCTGATATATTTGAGAAGAAAATAAATATGAATATAGTGGTCTTAATATATAGGCATTGAGGGTCAAACAATACTATCCGGCAAGCTCAAGTCAACATCTAAACTTAAATTATAAGCCACTTCTCCTGATCTATGTAAATTTAATTTCTTTTCCATTGTGTTGGACTTGATTTGTTTGGACATGGTTGTGCCGTTTGTTTCTCATTGTACATAGTGATTATTCTATTATGTTTTCAGTTCTAATTTTTTAGGGAATATACATTTCAACTGGAGAAAGCAAACTGAAGAATTTGGATGAAGCACAGTGAGTCACCAGGATTCAATCCCATTGTGGTCATTACTCTACTCATCAACCTTTGGATAGTTTATAAAGCTTAAATATAGGGGTATTTTATGAGGAGTGGAAAATGTTGACGCAAAAACTTGGAACAAAAGATATTATCTATGCCATACTAACCAGAAAATTTCCTATTTAGGAAATGTAATTCTTTTTATATGACGCCAGACTTTTATGATTCAGCTTGATATTCAGTTTTGTAAAATTTAAAGTTGGGTTCTGCAGTAACTAGATGCAGGCTAGTGTAACAGGGGGTAAGTATGGAAGAGTTAGAGAACTGATACAAGGCTGAGCTGAGAAACTTTGTAATATCGGACCTGTATTTCGAGAGAATTTGGAGGAAAGCAAAGGTAACCTTGGTGATCAGGCAGCATAGTGATCCAAGTATCAAAGCTGGAGGTCTGCCTAGGTGATAAGACATGAATAGCTGGATGGTCTTCCTTTTTGTTACACATCTCAAATCATCCTTTTACATCAGTATTTACAGAGAAGAAAGCTTTGAAGCTTTTACTGTTGAAAAAGAATGAGCTCTGCTGTTTGTTTAGTTGGATTTCCGGACTAGTTATAGTAATCCTTTGAATCTGCTAACAGTACCAAGTAGACGATACATCTCAATGGCAATATGCTGAAGGCTAAAGAACCTGTTTTGTACTTCACTATAAATATCTCTGTTAAGATGGAACACTGCATGCACTTCCTGCAATTCTATATCTGAGGTTCCTTGTTTCAACATAATATTCTGATTCATTTTCTTTCCCAGGAAACCACACTTTATGTAACACTTGAACCATGTCCTATGTGTGCTGGCGCAATACTTCAAGCTAGAATTGATACTGTTGTATGGGGAGCTCCAAATAAGCTTCTAGGAGCTGATGGCAGCTGGATTAGGTAAGAAAATCATCTGGTCTTTCCTTTTCAGGAAAACAATGAACAAAGAGTATCTAGTTTTTCTGTCGTTAGAACATTAGTGGAACTTCAAATCTCTTTTGTTTCTGTGCCATTGCCAACGGTGTCAATGGATTTGAAGTAACATACTTATATCTCTGACTGTATGTGTGTTGGTTGCTATATACATGGCTGGCATGTCAGCTGACTTTATGCGATTGAAGAATTGTAACACATAAGGCAGCTTAATCATGTCATACAAAGTCATAGTACTGATCTCACCATAATAGGACTGCATTTGTTTGCCCATGACTATTACTATATACACGAGTGTGCCACAAGGATGTGGGAAGAGGGTTATGGTGGCCAACAAGATGTGCTCTCATGATGAAAACAAGGCAGCTTCACCTATGCTTTTGTGTGCTAGTTGTCTCCATCCAATCCTATCCAGCTAAAGCTCTTAACTAAGTTTGACAAGCCTTTTATCCTTGTACACCCGTCAATTTAAGAAATATATGACTAATTAACAATTTCATGCATTTGGAACTGCATAAAATGTGACTTTGTTTCCTGATTTCTCTCTTCTCACTATCACAGTGCTTTTTACCACCTAGAAAAGTATATGTGCTCTTGAAAATTATTACTTAAGATTGATAGCGCCATCATCTGTCTCTGTTTTACATACTTGAATGTATTTTCCCCTGAAAAAGAAAAGCAAAAGTGAAAAGATAAACAAAAGAACAGTGAGCTGGTGACTTTCTTAATGTAGTTTGCCTGCTTGCCTGAGAAATGCATGTTTTTTGTTGATGCCTCTTTTTTCGTCTAATGTCCATTCCACAGAATGAGAAGGGATGAGTTACTGGTTTGCACTAACTGGCACGTAGGCAGTTAGGCACCAAAATGATTAAGAGACAGGCCTTTGGCTATCCATTTGTTTAAATTAAGTGCTGCTGAAGTAATCAACCTCCATACGCTTTTAAGTGCGTCCCATCTAAGAGTAGTTTGGGTAGTGATGCTCCTTTTCTCTTTGGTTTATGCTAACTGGCATTTGAGCAGTGAGGCACCAAATGATTAAGAGGCATGCCTTTGGCTATCATTTGTTTAATTAAGCAGAACCTTGGAGTTTTTGTTGGACTCAATGGTAAAATGCCAAAAACTTTTGACTGAAGTTCATTTGTCCTAAGTATCCGTTCTTCATAGAGCTTAATAAGTTAATATGCTGTTAATTCAGAACGTTACTAATTCTGGATTTGAAAAACTTAACAATGATAAGATATATGAATCTTTGAAAAGTTTATGTGCACACCTGACCAAAGCAGGAAAATGAAGAGTAATTTCCCTCTTGTCCATGCCGTGCACTTGAATTTGTTTAATCTTTTTGTTGGTATTTCTGGTCTAGCCAACAAGAGTATGGAGAAACGACTTCGAAAATTATTTTTACGTGGTACCGATACCTGATGCTGATCAACATTATATGGATATGTCCTTAAGGTCTTGTTCTTTCAAGGTGATTTACTTGTTAACCATTTAGTGCTTTGTCATTATCTTTCTGCTTAGCTTGAAATCTCACATGGTGTCATTCTATCCTATTATTCACCCAATTTACGGATCCAGGTCAGAACAATAGTTAGCTTGAGCAAGCATTGCAACTTCTGAATCTTTATAATTTACCAATCCTTATGTAGCTCTCTTACTCATTAGCAGCAATATTCACGAAGGACACCACTTGTTAAGCTATTGTAAAGTATTCATTCTGTGTCATTTTGTTTGGAATTGTTACTTGAATTCTGAGCTTAAAAGCTTTCCTCTGGTGTATGGCTCATTAAACAGTTGTTAACCCTATGCCATGCCCGAACATGAACAAGTTGTATTTTGACCGGTACTGAACTAAACATTTTCAGGCTTTTCCCTAGTGGAGAAGGAGAGAGCAGCCTGGAGACATCAGATAAACCTGCTGCTCCAGTTCATCCATTTCATCCAAAAATAACAATTCGAAGAAATGTATTGGAATCAGAGTGCGCACAATCGATGCAGCAGTTCTTTCAACTGAGGAGAAAGAAGAAGGAAAAGAAGCAAGAACCAACCACACCACCTTCATGTCTTCCTGTTGCAAACCATCCATCAAAGTTCTTCAGTAAGATGCATGATGTCTTCCACATAATGTTCTGCTTATGAATTTCGAAATCAACGACATATGGTAAAACTATGGCGATGGGGTAACAGTCCTAGCTAGAGTTGGACTATGAGTTGATAATTCTTGTATTCAGTTTTGCCGTTCTGTTTCATGTTGTAAAATAAATATGTGCTAAACTCGAATTTCAGTTTTTCCCATAGGCCAACACTCTCAACACATCGCTCATGGGATTTACGTTGATAATCATTTATGTGTTCTGTAGTTCGATTAAAGTTGTCATTAAGTTCGAGTGGGAGTTCAGTTTTGTTCTTAGAAGCATATACCAGCACTCTCTCTGTGTGCGCGTTGCGCACCCGTGATCAGACTGTTACAAGTTAAAAAAAAAATTGCCACATTGTTTCAGTGTACCATACGAATGGTAGAGAGAGAACCACTTCCTATTTCATCAGCAGAAATGGTTGGATTTGACCATTTTCCTATTCCATGATCTCTGAAATTCATGACAAATTATAAGATACCCTGTTCTTATTTGGATATAGTACCGGCCATTCTAAGGGCTGTTGGCTTTTTTTTTGGCCCCCTCTCATTTATCTTGATCTATACAAGGCGAGGTTGGAGTCACGACGGTCTGAATCCAGCAATCGTTCTTTCATACGCTGACTGTCGGCTACTTAATGTTATCCTTCCCTTTACCTGGCTCGATATTGGCTATTCCAAGGGTAAAACCACAGGCTGTGGGCTATTACTCATTTAATGTTCTCCAAAAGCATTGATATTACAATTCTCTGTGAAGCATCTAATTCATCGTCTAAAGAAAGTAAGAATTGGAGCCAGCAGGGTTTGTGTCCAGCATTGTCTTCTTTTCTTGCAGAAGCATTAATCTTTTATTAGAAGTTTGGTGGAGTTATGGTGAATGAGGCTGTCAATCATTTACAAGCCTTGTATTCCGGAGAATAAATGTTGTGTCAGAGAGGTTAAAAGGCTTGACCAACTCACTGGTCAGCTTTTATTCGATTAAGACTCTTTAACAAGAGACCATGTGTTAGAAATTATTAGCAACTCTTTCTGGGTAGATTGGCCTAGAATCAACCGTCTGGTTATACAATTTTAAACATACCCCTGCGCCAATGTGCCTGAGAAACTTTGCACATATGATGATTCAGACTTGGATCCTGTTGTAACATAATGAAAGAAATCTAATAGTAGAAAACCGGTGAGACAATTATAATGAAATGATTTGAATAAGTTACTATTGTTGAATTTTTCTCGTAATGTTGTGCGTTATGAAACCAAAATATTCATCCTGTCTCAAAATTTGTTCTGGCAATGTGTAGTACAGCGAGCTACCACATTAAACTTTCTTTGACTACCTGAACTCAGAAGGGACCAAAACTTTAATCATGCATGAGAGAAACAATGTAAACTGCCCAACCAAGAATCATCAATTTCATTAGACTTAAAGCCTTGAGATGATTAAAACAGCAACATATCACCAAAAATACTTTTCCAAGTACAGTACAGCAATTAAATTATAATGGGCATGTTATGATCCTGTGATCTAAAAAGTCCAGCAATTAATATTTCAAATTGACAACCAGACTCGCCAAATCAATATAGGGGCCATATTATTCATATGAGGACCTATTTTCCTCTTTAGATCAATCACCAAACAGAATTGATTTCTCAAATTTGTTAACCCTTGGCTGTATATATAAAAGCACCACTTCTTTCAACCAGGACCATATCTAGAAAAATGGCTACTAACATTTGGGTTCAGCTTTCAGCTTGCTTCTGCATTTTGCTAGTCATTGCTGATGCACAAGTTCCAGCAGCTTCTCCTTCCAATACGGAAACAACACCTCCACCTTCAACTCCTACAACACAATTACCTGCACATGCAGCAAGTTCTTCAACGAGTCCATTATCATCACCAACACCAAAAGTTTCAACAACGCCTTCCCCTTCAACTACAAAAATACAACCACCTGCATATGCAACAACTCCATCAACAAGTCCAATATTATCACCATCACCAAAAGTGCCAGCAGCACCTTCGCCTTCAACTATAGCAATACAACCACCCACAAGTACAACAACTCCTTCGACAAGTCCAACATCATCACCAGGACCAAAAGCTTCAATAACAACTCCACCTTCAATTGTAATAACACAGCCACCCACAAATGTAGCAACTCCTTCAACAACTCCAATATTATCTCCTGCACCAAAAGTTTCAACGACACCTCCACCTTCAACTCTTGTAACACAACCGCCCGCACATGGAGCAACTCCTTCAACAACTCCAATGTCATCTCTAGCACCAAAAGTTTCAACAACACCTCCACCTTCAATAGTAACACAGCCACCCGCACATGCAACGACTCCAATATCATCTCCATCACCGAAAGTTTCAATAGTACTTCCTCCTTCAACTGTAGTGACACAACCACCCGTATATGCAACAACTCCTTCAACTACTCCAACATCATCTCCAACACCAAAAATTTCAACAACACCTCCACCTTCAACCGTAGAAACACCACCTACACGAATAGTATCTCCTTCAACAAGTCCAATATCATCACCAATACCAAAAGTTTCACCATCATCGAGCCCAATCCTTCCACCGTCTCAAATTCCATCACCACAACCTCTACGGAGTTCGCCCATTTCAAGTCCATCTCGGTCTCCATCACTACCAGTCACCTCGCCATTAGCACCAAAAGTTTCACCATCTTCGAGTCCAACCCTTGCACCACCTCAAATTGCTCCACCACAACCTCCACGAAGTTCACCTCTTTTAAGTCCGTCTCAACCTCCGTCACTGCCATCATCACCAGTCACCTCACCACTAACATCGCCACCGGTTATAGCTCCACCACAACAATCCCTTGCACCAATACAAAAGCCACCAGTACTATCTCCTACACTAAAGGCACCTACACCAGCACCAGTATCCATAAAAGAGGTGCCAGTACCAGCACCAGTGCCACCACCAAAGATATCACCATCACCGTCACCAACACCTACCATTGAGTCGCCAGCCCCGACACCCACCATGGGGTCTTCAGCCCCGACACCTACCGTTGAGTCACCAGCCCCAACACCTACCATTGAACCACTAACTCCTGCACCATCACCAATATTAGTACCCTCACCTGCACCTGCACCTGCACCTGCACCCAGTCGTCCTAAAAGGCGTGCTCCAACACCAGCACCAACACCAACTTCGTTAAGC
Source organism: Cordia subcordata (assembly GCA_028554755.1). Taxonomy (NCBI): domain Eukaryota; kingdom Viridiplantae; phylum Streptophyta; class Magnoliopsida; order Boraginales; family Cordiaceae; genus Cordia; species Cordia subcordata. Next base: position 6,894,549 of record JAPTOF010000020.1, read on the forward strand.
CCTCCAGCGCCAGTTGAAGATTCTATGGATGAAACACCAGCACCAGCACCAACTCTAGTTTTGGTAATTTTTTACTAACTTAATTTTTTGACTATTTCTACCATGAAAAGTACTATAGTGCCCATCTCAGTTGAAACCTTACTTCTTTCATTTGGTAACAGAATCAAGGAGTATCTATTCTGCGCCAAGGAGGAATTTCTAGAATGTGGCTAACTGTTGCATTGGCTATGGTTGTTTTGATGGCTACAATGGACTTCAAATCTTACACGATTTATGCAACAAATTAACTTATTTGGAATCGTGTGAAAAGAAATTTTTTGATACACTGATGAATAACGCATGAATTCATGGCTAGAGTTAAAGGAATGCTTGCCGGCTTGCACTGGATCATCAGGGTGCGATTGTGTGTAATTAATTATAAAGAATCATTTCTTTCCCCACAGGTGTATTTCCATTATAAGCATCATAATTCTTTCTTTCCAAAAAATAAGATATTATCTCAATAGCAGAATCAATATTGAATCTGCATTGATCTTCATCTAAAAGTTGTACTCATCTGTGATGTAATTTGTGGACCAATTTTTGATACTTGTGAGAGCTTGAACACTGATAAGAAGGTTGTTGGCTACAAGAATAAGAAATTTATTAATCTTTATCCTTTGAAGTTAGACGATAAGCTACAAGACTGCATTACAAAACATTCTAACAGGTCATATCACACTGATCGCCTCTAGTTGGCACCACAAAAAAAGATTTAAAGTGTAACGTGGATTAGCAAACAACATCACATAAGAAAGAAAAACTAGGATGCTGCAATTGAATTTGCATAGGCTCCAGAAGTGAAGACCAAAAAAGGAAAGGAAAGTGTTCTGCTTTAGATTGGTAAATATCAAAGTGACATCCGAAGATAATAATATGGTTAAGGGACTGCATATTTGAGGAATGATTATCCAATTAAGCAGATGAAGAGCTGGTTCGATTCACTACCCAGACAAGAGATGCATCATTGCCCATTATCTACAATAGAGCCTAAGCACTTCGTAAACTTGTGGAACCTACTACATTTTCATTATTTATTTATTTTAGTTGTTTCCCTTTGAGAGGATCCCTTATGTAAGGAGCGCTATCACTAAACTATACCCTTTTGTCAAATTTCACGTACATTTGCAAGAAGAAGTTTTACACGGCATCCATGTATGAAAATGAAAGAAAAATAGAACCCTCATCAACAAGAGAAAATGGAGGATCAACAGCAAATACTTAAAATATTACATTGGCTCTAAAAAGATTCTTGGCCCATGAGAAATTCTCAACCTACAAAATATAATCCAAAAAAAACAATTATAGAGCACTTAATTCTTTCCTTCTCATAAGGACTATATGCAGCTAAACACATCAACCTAAAGTGAATTTATACATAAATAAATGAATACATATGTTAAAAGATTCCTTTTTTCCCCTCATAATGCTTTAATTATCATATTATACTTCAATACATTGATCTAAAGTGAATTTAGATAGGACTAAATGAATATGTATGATTAATATATTTATAAAGCTTGTAAAGATTTAGAGGGTGTTTGGTTTTTGCTTATTTTAGGTGCTTAATGCTTACAAGCACTTAAGAAAAAGTATTATCTCACGTGCTTTTTACTATTTAAATACATATAAGAACCAAATAAATGAAGCCAAACACCCTCTTAATACTTTTTTACCCTTCCTTATAAGGATAAGCAGTTAATTCCATCACACTATAATGAAAAATCAATAAAAAAAATAAACTGGAAAAGAAAATTAACGCGTGTGTAAGTGAAAGATGGCCTGGATGACTTGATGTTTGGGGCTTAGAGAAGAGAAACAACGAAAGGTGGTGTTGCTGCAACTTGTTGCAACATCTATGGCTTTTTTTTGGGTATTTCTGTGGTGTGCGAGGGCTTCAGCGAGGGGATCCTATCTCACTTTACCTGTTTGTCATTGGAATGCAAGTATTGACTGGTATTTTAAATAAGATTGCGGAGAAGAAGGGTTTTAAGTACCACCCCAAGTGCTCTAGAATAAAACTTAATCATCTGTTCTTTGCGGATGATATTTTAATCTTCTCAGAAGCGAATATTGAGTCAATTCAACTCATCAATAAGGGGTTGATTCTATTTGGGCAGCTTTTAGGGTTGGAAGTTAGTAGGACTAAAAGCAAACTGTTCATCGCAGGTTGTGAAAGTGGCATGAAACATCAAATTTTGGATGTCTTGGATTTTCAACTTGGTTCTCTATCGGTTAGATACCTGGTTGTCCCTCTAGCAACTAAGCGTATACAAAAGGATGATTGTAAGAAACTTGTAGAAAGAATTAGTCAAAGGATTTGAAGGGTGGGCTCTCAAATGGTTGTCATTTGCAAGTAGGAGGCAGTTGATTAACTCGGTTCTAAATAACATTTGTGCCTATTGGGCTCGAATGTTTGTGCTTCCTAAGGGAGTGGTAAGTTGTGTGGAGAGGAAATTGGCCTTTTTTTTGTGGGCAGGCAAAGAACGTAGCAGAAGGAAGGTGAAGGTGGCTTGGGAGAGTGTTTGTAAGCCTCTTGATCTTTGTGGGGGGGGGGGGTTGAGTATTAAACACATTGGGGATCTTAATTTAGTAGGAGGTTGTAAGAAGCTTCAGAAAATCCATGCTCGAGAGCCTTCAAATTGGGTGGAGTGGGTATATGCATATCACCGTCGTGATAGAAGCTTATGGACTGTCAACTCTTCTAGATATGCAGCATGGTATTGGAGGAGACTTTTGGAGATTCGTCCTCTGTTCCAGAAGTATTTTGCTTATAAGATTGGTAACGGGGTAAATACTTTGTTTTGGATTGATAATTTGTATCCATTGGGCAACCTCCTGAATTACTTTGGGATTGCAGTTGTGAGAGGGGATGGGTTTGATGAAAAAGGTTTGGTGATTTTACTGAAATTGGTGGGTGGAGGTGGCTAGGTAACTCGAGCATTATTGGTACTATAGTAGATAACCCTGGAAGGCATAACACCACGAGAGCATAGAGGGGATAGCGTGATTTGGATTGCAAGTAAGAATGGTTATTTTACCACTCGATTGGCATGGGGGTTTTGTAGGACAAAACATGATAGAATTAATTGGGATGAGGTAATATGGTTTAAAGACCATGTGTCTAAGCATGGGTTCTGTGCGTGGTTGGCTTGGCTTGGCTTGGCTTGATCGATTGCCTACTAATAGTGTGTTTGGAATGATCTTATTTTAAGATGCTTATCCTATTGAAATTTGGAGATATCTTATAAGATTTAAGATATCTTATCATATGTACCATGCATTGTAAAAAATAAGATAGGAATGATTGCTTATTTCTTATAAGATAAAAAGTATGGTTTTGTTTTAAATTTTCATAGAATGTATGATAAAAGTTCTTAAATCTTATAAGATGTACCCTCATTTCAATAGAATAAGTATATTAAAATAAGACTATAACAAACAGAACACAAGGATGGGATGCTCTCGTGGGGGTTGAATGTTGATCCTAATTGTGTTTCTTGACGTTGCCGCAGTTATTCTTTGAGTTTAGTTTTTCACGGAGGCTTTGGGTGCCTTGGCTAGAAATTATCAGTAGTTTGGTGGGACTTAGCAGGCAGAATACATTGCACGCGACCATTCTTCGCTTTTTCTTTTGAGGGTTAGTGTTTTATTTATGGAAGGAGAGGAATTTCAGGGTGCACCAGGTAGCTGCAAAGGCTGAGGAGAGCATTTTTGGGAAAATTTTTTTTGTAATTAGGAATAAAATATGCAAGGTGAAGAAGTTTAGAAACAACATGGTGAATAGAATACTTTGTAGGAATTGGGGTATTGATGCAGAGGTTTTGATTTAGACTTGAGTACTATACTGGTGAGAGCACCTACGTTGTAATTATATTAATATATGTTTGATTAATAAAAGCTGCTTACTTAGTCAAAAAAAAAAAAAAATTGATATCATTCAAAGGAAATTTACGATGTGTCCATGACCAAATACCAATTGAGAAAAATTATATTCTTTATTTTTTTCAAATACAAGGTTAAGATTTGTTCGAGCATATTTGTCTTTTATGAATAAAATAAGCAACTTATAATAAGAATATTCCAAACACAACATAAGTATGAACATATTAGTTTATTCTAGTTATTCAACACCTTTTTGAGTTACATGTTAAATTAGAGGAAAATATTTTGACAATAACTATTTGAAAAATATTATGTTAAGCTTTTTTCTAGGAAGGGTTTCTTAAAAGAAGATTAGTCGTGGAGACTCCGGATTTCTGGCAAAATCTGAAACTCGTACGTTTTTTGTGAAGTCAGAATGTGTAACCCATGTGCAATTATGTAATAAACAATTGTTAAATTTTAAAAAGGCCGTTTAGGAAAAAAAAAAAAATTTGACGGTTCGAACGTCACTGTTAAAAGTGACGAGCTAGCCTTTGATATTGGAATAGAGACAATTCCGTGGTGAGGGAATGTCACAGCAAGGTGACTTAGAGGGTGTTTGAATTGACTTATAAAAAAATTACTTAAAACATTTATAATTTTAAGTGATTTTTTTTATTATCAACTTTAAGTAGTTACGTGTTTGAATAAAAGTCATAATTATAAAAATAAGTATTTACATGTTTGATTAAAGTGGGATGAAAAGTAAGTTATATCGTTAAAATAACTATTAAGGACATTAAAATATAATTTAAAAAGGTAAGTATAAGATAAAAGAGAAAAGATATTTTAGTAATAAAAATAAAAAGGTAAAGATAAGATAGTAAATGATTTGGTCAAACTTACTTTTTTTTTAACGTGCTTTAAGCCATAAAAAACAAAAGCTGGGGTTGGGGAGCTTTTTATTTTCTACTTAAAGCTACTTAAAAAAGGCACATTTTTAATTAAAACAAACACTTCTATTAGCTTAAATTAGGTTTAAGCAGGTTTGACCTGGTGTTTGGTTTGACTTTTTTTCTGGTCAAACTTGCTTAAAGCCTAATTTAAGCTAATAGAAGTGTTTGTTTTAATTAAAAATGTGCCTTTTTTAAGTAGCTTTAAGTAGAAAATAAAAAGCTCCCCAACCCCAACTTTTGCTTTTTATGACTTTAAGCACGTTGAAAAAAAGCAAGTTTGACCAAATCATTTACTATCTTATCCTTACCCTTTTTTTTTATTACTAAAATATCTTCACTCTTTTATCTTATACTTACCTTTTAAATTATATTTTAATGTCCTTAATAGTTATTTTAACTATATAGTTTACTTTTCAGCCACTTTAATCAAACATGTAAATACTTATTTTTATAACTACAACTTTTATTCAAACACGTAACCACTTAAAGTTGACAATAAAAAAAAGTCACTTAAAGCTAGAAGTGCTTTAAGTAGCTTTTTTATAAGCCAATCCAAACACTCTCTTAGAGTCTTGAGTCGCTTTTGCAGGCTGTATTGGTGAAGTCGTGAGTTTGCTAATTTGCTTTATTTTCTTGCTTTTATGTTAATATTTGATTCTTACTTAAATTATTTTATTCTCTTGATGTATTATGTCATAGATTATTTAAATAAATGAAAAGAAAAAATATTTTTAAAAAATTTGTTATTAGTTGATTCTATACTTTAGAACACTATTATTTCATTATTCTGTCTTAATAAAGGAAAATATTTTGATAGCTTTGGGGAATTTTAAGGGAGAATGTCATTTTCCCCCATGAGTTTTAACATAAATTTCACACTCCCACATGAAGTTATAGTTTTACCCATTCTTCCCCAGAATATTAAATCTTGTCAATCAATGCCTTATCTCTAATTATTCTTTTATTTTTGATTTTATGTTTTTAAATGTTAGCACATTATAAAAAGTTATGCTTGGAGGTAAATTCAATTCGAGATATACATGTGTGTGTGTGTGCATATATATAAAAGAAGAAGGTTCTTTTTAAAATTTTCTCAAATTTGTAAATAATACAAATTTTGTATAATAAAATATTTTCATTTTTTTATTTTTTAAATTATTAATTAGATACAAAAAAAAAAAAAAGTCAAGGCAATGAGTAATGGTGCTTCTTCTGAAAATTTTTTGGTGGTGTAAAGCATTGTGTGCCTATATATTAAGGATTATAGTTTTTAATTTAACAATGAAAGAGTGAATCCCGTTTCTCCCATGAGTTTTATTCTAAATTATGAAGTTTTAGTTTTATTTATATTCCTCCATGAAATTATATTTATCAAACAAAGTCTTATATTAATGGCTTTTTTTATCTTTTTTATTTTTATAACAAAAATAAAAAAATAATTACAAAAAATTTAATTAATCATTCAATAAATGACTCTATAATAAAACAAAGAATCGCAAAAAAATAATTTCAACATAAGAATAAGAAGATAAAAAGCTACTAATTTTACAAAAATCACCTTATACATACTATTAGAGAAAAATTAAATTTATTTAAAAAATAATTTTTTTCTAATATATATATATTTCAAATTGAAGCATCTTTCTTCCTATCCTAGTGCGTTATCTTTTTAGATCCAACTAACCATTTACAAAAATAAAAAAATAAAAATAGTTTATTATAGAAATTTGCCATATTATAAAATTGAGAAAAAATTTAAACAGAAGTTTCTTCTTATATTATCAAAACATTTTTCAGCTCAAGGTGTAACTTTTTTTATAATGAAGCCAACATTTAAAAACATAAAACAAGAAATAAAAAAAAATATATAGATAAGCCATTGTTTGGTGAGACTTGATACCATAGGGGAAAATGGGTAAAAGTATAACTTCATGGGAGAGTTTCAAATTTATACTAAAACTTATGAGGAAAAATGGCATTCTTCCAAATTTTAACCATGCCATGTGTAGTGTAAGATGTCTAAGCACCGTCGCAATTTATATCATACTCCTTTACTATTATACTCTCTTGGTCCCTCACTTTTGTTCACAATATTAATACTGTTTGTTCAGAATATTAATACTGTCTAGGTCTATATGCTTGAATATGTTTTTATTTTCATGTGTATGCAAGAGTGGTGAACGAATATATATTAAGCGGTGAACCGAATAAATCGTAAAAAAGTTGTAAACAATTTAATTGATATATTTGTTCATAATTTTGATAGTATTTATTCATAAATTTTATGGTCTTTATTCACTAAAGGTGTATAGGGTTTAGTGGGTACACAATTCTTAAGGTGCATGATATAACTTCCCAAGCCCTGTTTAGCAACAACAAAAAATAGTTTTCAAGTAACTTTTAGTGTTTTAATTCAGTCAAAATAGTATCCTGTTCAGCAATAATGTTTTAAATACTATTTAGTATTTTAACCAAGTCAAAACACTATTTTGTCCATTTTTTGTTGTTAAGTAAAACCATGTTTTAAGTGGTCTTTGTATTTGGAATAGTGTTTGAAGTAGTGCTTCTGCAACGTCAATAATATTCACATTTCATAATAGGATTTAGGGCCTATTTGACGTAATTAACAGATTAGGTAGCGGATAGCTATTTAGGTAGCAGGTAGCTGTTTTATTTTAACAGTTAGGGGATATTCATTTCATTAGGGGGATTGTTTTAGATGTGTTCCATAAAATTAGTTTTTGGATTAGCTGGTGAATGGAAAATGACAAAGAAAGACATTGGTATCACATTATTATTGTTATGATATTATTATTATTATTATTATTATTATTATTATTATTATTAAAATAGTTAGATAATTTATTTTATAACTAAATATATGTTTCTTAAAATAATATTTTATTAGTAAAGCATAATAAAATTATTTTTTTGATAAATTAGTCTTATTAATATTATAAAAACATTTTTTTGTTATAGAGAAATGATTTTTAGTTGATTAAAAACTTATAGTTTCAAAGAAAAATAGTAAATAGATGAATAAGACCTATAATTTTTTAATATATTTTTATGTGGATAGAGTTTGAAATTAATTTTTGTATATTTTGTGTTTATATTTGTGAAAGAAAATATAAAAATGTATAAAGAGATTGGATAGATGTAAAATTTCCAAAAAGCTATTAGAAAAAGGGTAGTATTGCACCAAAAAAAAATATAATACACTAAACTTTACATTAAAATGCTAATAATATTAATGTTTCACAAATACTATTTCAAACACTATTTTGAACAAAAACACTACTTAATACATTGTCTTACTGAACAACTAAAATGGGATAAAGTAACGCTTTGACTTAGTCAAAACACTAAACTATACACCACTTGAAACACTGTTATCGAATAGAGCCTTAGTGTTTTAACCTTTTTTTGGCAATCCTACCCTTACTTTAGTAATTTTTTGACAGTTTTATCATCCATCCAATCTCTCTACATTTCATATTTCCTTTCACAAATATAAATCCAAAATAACACATAAATCAATTTCAATTTCAATCGACATCAAAATATACCAAAAAAGTGCAAGTCTTATTCGTCTATGTATTATTTTTTTGAAAAAAATAAGTTTTTAATTAATTAAAATATATTTTATAATAAAAACTATTTTTATAATATTAATATAACTAATTTCAAAAAAATAATTTTATAATGTTTTAATAATATAAAATTATTATTAGAAACATGTATTAAATTATAAAATAAATTATCTTATTTCATTCATAGTAATAACAATTGTAGTTATTATAACAATAACAACGTGATATTAATATCTTTTTATTTCATTTGATATTCAACAGTTAATCCAATAGCTAATTTTGTCAAACTTATTTTATTTAATTAGTTAGTTAAATAGCTATCCGTTAACAGCTAAAATTCAACAACTATTAGCTACCAAACAGTTTTAAGTTATTAAAACAGTTATTAGCTACTCTAATAGCAAATTTTGCCAAATATGCCCTATTTCTCCAGGTTACTATTGTAGGTAAAATTGTATTTTTCAAATAACTTTCCAAGTATCTTTTAGTATTTTAAACACCTTTTCTCAAATATTAAAAATTTTAATGTTTCACAATAGCTTTTAGTGTTTCATCTTTTCCTTGGGCAATTTTACCCTTTCTTCTTCTTCTTCTTCTTTCGGCAACCTTAGTATCTTTTCAATCTATCTCTACATTTTTACCTTTTACTTCACGAATAACAAATAAAAAATAACACAAAGTTAATTTAAAATTCTATCCACATCAAAATATACTAAAAAGGTATAAGTGTTATAAGTACATTTATTATTTTATCTTGAAAAATTTTGAATGTATTAAAAATAGTTTTTATAATATTAATATAAATGCTTTATTATAAATAAATAATAAAATGCTTTAATAATAAAATATTATTATAAAAAACATATATCTAGGTATAAAACAAATGATCATATTTCAATAATAGTAATAATAATTATAATTATTATCACAACAACAACAATAATAACGTGATATTAATGTCCTTTTTATCATTTTGCTTTTATCAAATAATCCAATAACTAATTTTACTAAATAATGACAATTTAGAAATAACTGTGTACCACTTTGAGTTTAATTATATAACTCTATATTCTTTTTTATATTTCTACATGACTTGAAGCAATGTTAATAGACACTTGTACCCCATCCTTTGACGTCATGCCTTTGTCAACCCTTGGTGGTGGGGTTTGTATACCACTTTGTATAGTGCACTACTTTTCTGTCGAACTCTCACTTATTTTTGGTGATATGTGAGACAACAAATTACTTTTTGATATGTGTTATCAATACTGTAGCCTCAGCATATTCTTTTCCATCTTTGTGTTTATTGGCACAACTTAGGTTATTAAGTAATCCGCAGTTGCTAAATAAGTATTATTGATTGATTACATGTTTTGTTTATGAAAGTCTTCAAAGTTTAGGCTTTGTGAATATTTGTCACGGTTCCATTTTTCCTTTGACACTTCATACTAATTGTATGCTACCATTATTTTGTGTATATTGAAAGTATATGTTTCGTTTTACTTTGTGAGTCTTCTATACTGTGCAAATGATGGAAAATAGATTCCTTTGGGGCTTAGGCTGGATGAACTCCTATGTTGTTAAATCTCTTAAGACTTGGAATAGTAAGATTGTTGCCCATTTTGTACTTATTTTATTTTCAGCTCTAGGATAGTGGTGTTCCCTCTTTGACTATGTAAGCTTGGAACTATTTTCGATTACATTTGGAGGTATGAATTTTTGGAGATGGTAGAAGCTGTGGGAATACCAGTCTAATCCCCGTGCAACATTTTCTAATATATGTTTTATGTAATTTTAACTAAATGTCAATTAATTTTATTGAGAAAAATAATTATTAATTTATTGAATTATTTCTTTTATTTTAAAAATATTTTCTAGTTTTTGCTGTGATTCACTGATTGTCATAATAGAAGAGAGGTAGTGGGTGTGTGTGCAAATGTGAGTTGTTAGCTAAATCAAATGTAAGTTATCGACATATAAAATATTGGTAAAATGTTTTCATTAGCTATAGCACATTAAAATATTTTATTTTTCTCATAATTTTTTTACATGGACTAAATATATTTTTATTTGACTTACTTTTAACACCATAAATTAGAAAAATACTTTTCTACAAAGAAGTTCATGACAAAATATATATATAGATAACTGTGGCATATTTAAAATAGAAGAATTCTTTTATTATTGTTCAATTAATCAATTGCAATTATTAAATATTTTTAAGGACTTGAGTTTGGTTTAATTAGAATCATTTGCATACCTAGCCAAAAAGAAAAATTTAATAACATTTTGTTCAACTTTCCTTGCCAATCACAAATAAAGTCACATGGGTATTGAATTAGAGGGATAAAAAATACTGGAATATCATTAATGATAATTGAAAACTTGTGGTTCTTTTGGGTTAAAAGATTTTCAAAGAGGAAAAGGGAAGACAGGATACGTTTTTATTTTATATATTGAATACACATCTTTTTTTTTTTCCCTTATGATCTATTATCAAATAATGATAATTTAAATGATGAGCTCTATTATAAAAATAAATCTAATAATTATCTTATTTGACAAAATTTTATTTAATTATTATTTAATAAAAATTCATTTAATTATTATTTAATACTTTTACATATTTTTAAAAAGTTGAACACATCCATCCTTATCATTCTTCATACGGGTATTTGACGAATTATATGCTTAGAATATCTACTCTCTCTATTATTTTTTCTCACTTATATATAAGAAGTTGATAGTCTTATAAACTTGAAGTAGATACTTTGATATTTGGGATAAATCTTTTGTCATTTTTATTGTTTTCTATTTTGTTATATATATATATATATATATATATATGTATGTATGTATGTATGTATGTATGTATGTATAATAAAAAAACTTAAATATTCCATAGACAAAAATCATATATTTTCCTCTCTATCCGTTTTCCTTTGGCCAATCCCCTTCGACGAATTTTCTTTGACAATCTATTAGATATCCACTCAATTTGGGTTGTTTGACATGTAAAATGGCATAATAGCTCTTTAATCCATTAATTTCAACTTGAAAATTAGGAAAAAAAATGACTTATTTGCAGTAAAAAAGTACAAAGTTGATAGATATTTTAAAACAGAAATGTGCTTCACATACGGTTTTAACTTTTTTATTCTTTGGTGATATATAATGTAGTTTATTATAATTCTTTATCAGCAATGAAACCCAAAAATAATTAAAAAACAGCTCATTAACAAAAACCATAAACGTCTCAATCAACGTCAACATGACAAAAAGTGATGTAAAATTTCATTCAAATTTTACGTCATACCTTAGTATTAGAAGTAATAAGTAGTGATCTTAGAGTTTGAAAGTTTTCGTTAAGCTTTTCACATCTCCTCTTTGATATTATACATGTGTTGGCCGGCTTCCTCATACTTGCGGTTGCCTTTGTGATAAACTTTATTCTTTTTTGGTTTTAATTTTATTTTAAATGCCATTGCTCCACTGGACATATTTGGCTGCTTGTTCTGGCACTGACATTTTGGAGCTGATATTTCATATTGACATTTATCTCATACTTGACGTTTTTTAATTTTAGGGTTCTTACTAATTGACACATGGCACTTTGGTTATTTCTTTACAATATATAATGATAATAGTGATATTTTTTTTTATTTTAACTTTTACAGAATATAGTTTTATTTTGAAGAATTAGAGTCTTGTGGATTTAGAAAGTTATCATTTTGAACTTGTGGTGGGCTTGCTTGCCGAACTTATAGGGTGTAAATTTGGGGGCGTAACATCAACTGGGGTGTCCCCAATTACATATTTAAAACTTAAGTTGATCATTCTCATGAGTAGTACGATTGTTCTTTTATGGCCAACAAAATGTGAAATTTATAGTCATTTTCAAATTTAAGGAGCCTCATATGCTATTTTTTGGATCCTACGAGTGTATATGTGATGAATATTAATTCATTAAAGTACAACTAAAAAACATGTCCATCAAATTAACTAATATACCTCAAAATTTCCATCCTATTTAAATAGTTGGATACATAAAACATGGCCTTAAGTAGATGCTAACGTAAGCCTAACTGACAATGTAGAAAAAGTTTGGTTTACAAGTATACATTATTCTGTTGAAGTGAAACATGGGGGAAAAGATGAAGTTGACACGTTTATTTTTTTGTCCCCCTCCCCATCCCATAGAATTCGAACTCACGACCTCACTTTGACCGAGATAGTCTTAGCCACTTAAGCTATCTTCTAATACCTAATAAAACATCAACTTGTACAATGTTAGGGAATAACTATGTTTTGTAAGTTTTGTTAGCAATTCTTGGTGAGGGACGTGTCCTTCTTGCTCGTCTACTTCATAGAGGAAGTCGTACTATCTTAACAACTCCGAATTTGCCAGCATTGTTTAGATGCTCGTTTTCCAACCTATAGGTTCAAGGCAATTATTTAATAAAATGTTACCGTCGCGATGCACTCGTAACAGCAAGAAATGAAAGACGTTACATTGTCACCGTTGACCGGTGTATTACCCACTTCACCTCTTCTGCGAAAATTTCCCGATTGCATAAAGAAGGTGAAGTTGGGGTATTATAAAACTATTAGTGATTATAGTTCCAAATGGTTGTATAAAAGCAATGCATTTTACAAAACTAATCATACCTGTAAAACTTCAAGGGCTGCTAAAATTAGCCCTCTTACTTTTCCATTCACTCCACTAAATTTATATTGCAAAACTTTTTGTAACCAAGCCAACCGAAGAACAAAATTTAAACCCTGCAACAAAAACCAAAAATTTGTTCAAGAATCAACTGTAGAATTAAGATAGGGCTTGGCGCAGATGAAGAAAGCATCCCCTATGCTTGAGTTCCTTCTTCGGGCTCAGTTCAAAGATGAAGCTGTGATTTATACGCGTCTTCCGCCAAGCAAAAATGTTGCATCTGCACAGAAACGAGGGTAGAAAAATTAAGATAGGTGAACATGCTGCATCATTTCAAATGTTGGTTATCTTAGTGATCTTAGAAAAGGAGCTCTAAATTGTCATGCATTGAGAAGGATCAATATTAAAATGGACTACGTGCCTAATTAAGAATAGGATAGATAGATTCCATATAATTAATTGCATCTGGTCAGCTTTTATTCGATAAAGACTCTTTAACAAGAGACCATGTGTTGAAATTATTAGCAACACTTTCTTGTTAGATTTGGCCTGGAATTAACAATCTATTTATAAAATTTTGTGCATACCCATGTGCCGTGTGCCTGAGAATTTTTGCACATATGATGATTTAGACTTGGATTATGTTGTAACGTAATGAAACAAATTTAATAGTAGAAAATTGGTTATGGAATTACAGTAAAAATTTGAACAAGTTACTATTATTAAATTTTCTAGTAATGTTTTGTGTCACGAATAGTAAATATTTATCCCCTTCTGAAAATTTGTTCTGGCGGTGTGTAGTGTAGTGAACTACCACATTAAACTTCTTTCACAACCTTATATCATAAGGGACCAAAACTTATTCATGCATGTGAGAAACAAACGTAAACTGTCCAACCAAGAATCATCAATTTCATTGGACTTAGCCTTGAGATGATCAAAACAGCAACGTATCACCAAGAAATACTTTTTCAAGGACAGCGCAGAAATTAAATTAAAATGGTTATGTTGTGATCCTCAAATCAAGAAAGTCCAGCAACTAATATTTCACATTGATAACCAGGCTCGCCAAATCAATAGAAGGGCCATATTATTCATATGAGAACCTTTTTTCCTCTTCAGACCAATCACCAAACAAAAATGATTTATCGAATTGTTAAGACTTGGCTGTATATAAAAGGCTAAGAGCACAAATTCCTTCAACCAAGAACATATCCAGAGAAGAAATGGCTAGTAATATTTGGGTTCAGGTTTCAGCTTGCTTCTGCATTTTGCTTGTCATTGCAGATGCACAATCTCCAGCAGCTTCTCCTTCCAATACGGCAACAATGCCGCCTTCAACTCTAACAACACAACCACCAACATATGTTGTAGCTCCTTCAACAAGTCCATTATTATCTCCAACATCAAAAGTTTCAAAAACACGTCCCCCTTCAATTGCAGCAACACAGCCATCCGCAGATGCAACAACTCCATCAACAAGCCCAACATCATCACCAGCACCAAAAGTTTCCGCAACACCTCCGCCTTCAACTATAGTCACACAACCACCCATGCCTGTAGCAACTCCTTCGACGAGTCCAATATCATCACCGGCACCAAAAGTTTTAACAACACCTTCACCTTCAATTATAGCAATACAACCACCTAGAAATAAAGCAACTCCTTCAACAAGCCCAACATCATCACCAGCACCAAAACTTTCAGTAATATCTCCATCTTCAACTATAGTAACACAGCCACTTGCACACGCAGCATCTCCTTCAACAACTCCAACATCATCTCCAATGCCAAAAGTTTCAACAACACCTCCACCTTTAATTACAGTAACACAACCACCCGTACATGCATCATCTCCTTCAACAACTCCAACATCATCTCTAGCACCAAAAGTTTCAACAACACCTTCGCCTTCAACTGCAGCAACACAGCCACCAGCACATGCAGCGACTCCAACAACTCCAACATCATATCTAGTACCAAAAGTTTCAACAGCACATCCGTCTTCAACCGTAACACAACTACTCTCAAATTCAGCAACTCTTTCAATAACTCCAACATCATCTCTAGCACCAAAAGTTTCAACTACACCTCTGCCGTCAACAATAGCAACACAACCACCTAAAAAGTAAGCAACTCCTTCGGCAAGTCCCACATCATCACTAGCACCAACAAGTTCAGTAACACCTCCGCCTTTAACTATAGTAACACAATCACCAACACATGCAAAATCTCCATCAATAACTCCAATATTATCTCCAGCACCAAAAGTTTCAGCAACACCGCCGTCTTCAACTGTAGCAACACAGCCACCAACACAAGCAATATCTCCTTCAACAACTCCAATGTTATCTCCAGCACCAAAAGTTTCAACAGCACCTCTACCTTCAACTATAACAACACAACCACCCGTACATGTAGCAACTCAACCACCTGCGCAGTTACTCCTTCAACAACTTCAACATCATCTCCAGCACCAAAAGTTTCAACAACACCTTCGCCTTCAACTATAGTGACACAACCACCCGCACATGCAGCAACTCCTTCAACAACTCCAACATCATCTCCAGCACCAAAAGTTTCAACAACACCTCTACCTTCAACTATAGCAATACAACCGCCCACAAATGCGGCAACCCTTTCGGCAAGTTCAACATCATCACCAGCACCAATAATTTCAACAAACCTTCGCCTTCAACTATAGCAATACAACCACCTATAAATGCAGCAACCCCTTCGAGAAGTCCAACATTATCACCAGCACCAACAATTTTAGTAACACCTCCACCTTCACTTGTAGTAACACAGCCACCCATACATGCGACATCTCCTTTATCGACTCCTACATTATCTCCAGCACCAAAAGTTTCAACAACACCTCTGTCTTCAACCGTAGCAACACAACCACCCATACATGCAGTATCTCCTTCAACAACTCCAACATTATCTCCAGCACCAAAAGTTTCAACAACACTTCCGGCTTCAACTATAACAATACAACCACTCACAAATATAGTAACTCCTTCAACAAGTCCAACATCATCATTAGCACTAATTGTTTTAGTAACACCTCCGCCTTCACCTATATTAACACAGCCACTTATACATGCTGCAACTCCTTCAACAACTCAGACATTATCTCCAACACCAAAAGTTTCAATAGCACATCTACCTTCAACTGCAATACCACCCTTATATGCAGCAACTCCAACATCGTCTCCAGCACCAAGAGTTTCAATTACACATCTACCTGCAACTGTTATAACACCACCTGCACAAAAAGCCACTCCTTCAACAAGTCAAACATCATCACCAACACCAAAAGTTTCACCATCCTCGACCTTCCATCTCCTCAAATTCCACCACCACAACCTTCATTTAGTTCGCCCCTCTCAAGTCCATTTCCGCCTCCATCACTACCATTGTCACCGCCAGTAACCTCACTATCAGCACCAAAAGTTTCACCATCTACGAGTCCAACCCTCCCATCACCTCAAATTCCTTCACTAAAATCTTCACGGAGTTCGACTCTCTCAAGTCCATCTCAACCTCTATCATTGCCATTGTCACCAAACATTTCACCACCAATATTGCCACCAGCTATGCCTTCACCACAACAATATCCTGCACCAGTACAAAAGCCACCAGCACTAGTTCCTCTACTAAAGGCACCTACACCAGCACCGACATCAATAAACGAAGCACCAGTAAAGGCACCAATATCAACACCAAAGGTATCACCATTACCATTACCATTACCAACACCTGCCATTGAATCATCAACCCCATCACCTTCTATTAAGTCGTTAACCCCGACACCTACCATTGAGTCGCCAGCCCCAACACCTACCATTGAATCACCAACCCCTGCACCATCACCAATGTTAGTACCCTCACCTGCACCTGCACCTGCACCTGATCGTCCTAGAAGACGTAGTCCACGTGCTTTGGCACCAGCACCAACACTAACCATGTTAAGCCCTCCAGCACCAATTGAAGATTCTATGGGTGAAACACCAACACCAGCACTAACTCTGTTTTTGGTAATTTTTCTACTAACATAATTTTCTGACTATTTCAACTATGAAAAGTATTATAATGCCCACCTTAATTGACACTTTGCTTCTTTTATTTGGTAATAGAATCAAGGAGCATCTATTATGTGTCAAGAAGGAATTTCTAAAATATGGCTAACTATTGCATTGGCTATGGCTATTCTATTGGCTACCATAGACTTTAAGATCTACAGGATTTATGCAACAAACTAAATTCTTTGGAGCTGTGTGAAAAGAAATTTTTTGTTGTCGTGATGAATCATACATGGATTCGTGGCTAAAGGAATGCTAGTAAGCTAGTACTAGATCTTCAAGGCACTCTTGTGTGTAATTAATTATAAAGAATCATTTCTTTCTCCAAAGGTGTATTTCCATTATAAGCGTCATAGTTCTTTCTTTGCAAAAGAATAAGATGTTATCTCAATAGCAAAATCAATATTGAATTTGAATTGATCCTCATCTGAAAGTTGTAATCATTAGTGATGTGAGTTGTAAACCAATTTTTCATACTATTTAGAATTTGAACATTAGTCAGAAGGACCTTTGGTTATTGGCTACAACAGGAAGAAATTGATTAATCATTCAAGTTAGACAATATATAAGCAAAAAATGCAGCAAAAAATTTTTTAATAGGTCATATCACAAGCATTATCTTGAGTTGGCAATGCACAAAAAGATTACAGTGAAAAGTTTATTAGCAAATGATAGCACATTAAGAAAGAAAAACTAGCTTGGACACTACAGTTGAATTTGTACGGGCTTCACAATTGAAGATCAGAAAAAGAAAGAAAAGCATTCTGCTCTAGATGGGCGAATATCTAAGTGATATCAGGATATAGTAACATGCTCATGGGACTGCATATTTAAGAAATAATTATTCAATTAAACAGATAAAGTTGATCCAATTCACTACTGAGATGAGAAAAGCATCATTACTGATCATATATAATACAACCTGATCACTTTGTGAACTTGTAGAACCTATTGCATTTCATGACTCTCTCTTTCTCTCTCTCTCCCTCTCTCCCTTTCCTTTTTTCCCTTTTAAGAGGTTATCTTACCAATGAGTCCTACCGCTAAGTTATATCCTCTTGTTAGATTCCATGTCTATTTGCAGCAAGAAGCTTATCATAGCATCTACATAGGAAAATGAAAAAAAAAAAAAAAGAACCATCACCAACAAGAGAAAATGGAGGATTAACAACAAATACTTGGAATTTTACATATGCTTTGAAATGATTTTTGGCCCATGAGAAATCCTCAACCTACAAAATGCAACCGAAAAAATTTACAGACCACTTAATTCTTTCATTCTCATAAGTCTATTTGGAGATAAATTATTAGATAAATTATAAACACATCAATTAAAGTGAATTTAAATAGAAATAAATGAATATATATGTTAAAAGATTTCTATTTTCTCATAATGCTCAAATTATCATATTATACTCTCAATCTAAAGTGAATTCAAACTATGATAGCCCAAAAGCATAACTTAATTTTGGTCAACAATTATTTCCACTAAGTAAGGTTGTTATATATTTGTATGGCAAGTTATTAGTAGTAGAGGTTTTTACAATAAAGGTTGAAATTTGGGGTCAATAGGTTTGAAGTTATTAGTAACAGAAAAACAAGAACATGAAGTTTTTTTTTTTTTCTCCTCTTATTTTCTCTTCTCAAATACTAAATTGCTAATGGTATTATTTCTTAGTACTTTTAAGGAGTAGATTGAAATTTTATTAGCCATTCTAAGCAGGTCTTAGTACTTTCAAGGTTTCCTAGTACTTGCATAGTATATTTTATATATTAAATAAAAATAAAAATTAAAAGTAAAGTTAAAAATTAAAAAATTAAAAACTAACAAATTAAAAAGATTAAAAGTTAGAAAATTAAAAAATTAAAAAAATTAGGAAATACATAAGTATAATTCTAGAGAGCCTATGTAAGGTTCTAGCAATTTTGGAGTGCCACATCATCACTGCCTTTTTTCATGCATTTAGGGTGCCTTATGAGTATTTGCATGATATATATTAAAGTTTTTTTATTTTCATCCTAATATATTAGCTCTTGTATAGTACATTTTATTTATTAAATAAAAAATAAAATTAAAAGTAAAATTAAGATTAAAATTAAAATTAAAAAACTAACAAATTAAAACATTGAAAATTAAATAATTTAGAACTAAAAAAATAGGAAATAAAAGTAAAAAATAAAAATTCCAAATTAAAGAATTAAATATCAAATTAAAATTAAAAGTTAGAAATTAAAAATTTTCAATTTTTTCACCAAATAATTAAAAAAATTGTATAACTATAAAATTGACTTCAACATTCTTAAATAGCATTAGAAGATTTCGACCACAATGTAACACTAAAATGGCCATTAATTAATTGTCAATTACTTAATGATTAAAATAAGTTTACTTGTGAAATTTAAAAAAATATAAAAGCTTATAAATACATTTGGCTTGTGAAATTTATTTATTTTTTTTAAAAAAGTTTATAAATATATTTGGCGTTTGATAAAAAAAAATTACCATACAAAGCACAAAGTACAATCGCATTAGTTATATCACTATAGCATTACGATTTAGTGATCCTAAAAGATCTTCTCCTCCCATCACCTTTCCTCCCCTTTGCTCATTTCAATTTAGAGGGTGTTTGGCTTTGCTTATTTTATAAGCACCTAGAAAAAATACCTTTTCATATGCTTTTTACTATTTAGGTATTTATAAGCACCAAATAAGCAAAGTCAAACACCCTGTTAGACCTATTTGGCTCTACTTATTTTGGGACTTTTAAGTCCCAACAGTAAAAAGTTACTCTCACATAGCTTTTTATTGTTGGGGCTTATATACTCCAAATAAGCAGAGTCAAATAGGCTCTTAAGTTGATTATTCTCGCGAATAGTATGGTTGTTCTTTTGTGGCTAATGGAAAATGAAGTTTAGAATAATTTTGAAATTTTAGAGAACACTGTGTGCTATTTTCTGAATCATAGGAGTCTTATGTGATGAATATTACTTTATTAAAATAAAATTGAAAAACATGCCCATCAACAGCTCAAATTTCCCAATCTATATAAACGGTAGGATACATAAAACCATGGCGTTAACTAGACATTAACGCATAATCCACTAGCCTAATTGACAACGTAAAAAAAAAGTTCGGTTTACAAGTATAAATTATTCTGTTGAAGTGAAACATGGGGGGGGGGGGGGGGAATTCAAGTTGACATAAGAAAACATCAACCTGTACAATGTGAATAACGTTGTTTTGTGAACCTTATGGTCTAACACCTTTTAAGGACACTAACTTGTAATTTCTGTTATCAATCCTGCCCGTCTACTTCGTGGAAAGGAAGTGGTACTGTCTTCACAGCTCTGAATTTGCCAGCATTGTTTAGATGCTCGTTTTCCAACCTGTACAATAAATAGCAGCTTTTTTCAATAAAATGTCCCGTTTGCATAAAGAAGGTGAAGTTCAGGTGATATAAACTAATAGTGATTATAGCTGTAAACGGTTGTATAAAAGCAATGGAATATAGAAAGCTAGTCATACCTGTAAAAATTCCACTGTCCTCTTCTAACAATTTCAAGGGCTGCTAAAATTAGCCCTGTTACTCTTCCATCCACTCCGCTAAATTGATAGTGCAAAACTGTTTGTAACCAAGCTAACCGAAGAATAAGATTTAAACCCTGCAATAAGAACCAAAATTTTGTTCAAGGACCAACTGTAGAGTTGAAATCTCAATTTCCTAAATATATCCTAAAGTGAAATCGACTCTTCCACGAACCCCCTGCACATTGTGAGAGTTTCGTGTGCCAGACTGTATATCGTGTCAAGACCTCATATCTTGTTGATCAGTATTTGTGTGTTTAGCATGTTCAACAACTTCTTAGGATGGTTTTCACTTGAATTTTGCTCAAGAAGTGACTTTGTGGTCAATGGTGACCTTTTAATAGCTAGAAAGGAGACGCAGCATGTACCATGGAGACATAGTAAATGAACTTTCGACGAAGCATTAACTCATCCCTTAACCAAGGATTCTTGGAATTAAACTGGAGCAAGCCCCAGTCCTTTACAAAGTCCCAGTACAATTGATAGAGCGTGGCAGTGCTTGACACCACCACAAATAGGCAGAGCCATGCCATTGTCCTATCTTTCTCATATGCCACTTTGGCTCCTGCAGCCAACATTGCAGAGACATATTTCCCCAGATTGATCAGGTGGCTTTTGTGCCCTTCATCAAACCATCTTCGAGCACACTGCAAAGCACACGCATCAAGGTTTTGGTGAGGCGTGATCCACCTAGCCTAAAATGCTTAATCTCATGATGATAGTAAATAAAACCAATATGGGACGAGATGTCACAATAATGGCAAACGCTATTTTGAGTTGGGAGACAAAAATGTTAGACCTGCATAGCCCTCCAGTAATATGGAAGGAAGGAGACTGCATAGGCAAGGTCCCTATAATTTTTGTTCCTATTGCAATATCCATAGTCCTGAGTTTTGTAACTCCCAGTTATATAGTAGCACGCGAGAATCTCTAGGTGTCTGAGCAGTGGCACCTGTTAGACAAAAATTTTGCCTTGTCAATCTATGTGAAAATCTATTGCTTAATCATCTTACAATAAATTGCAACTACTAATTTGGCTGCAAGAAGTGACTTTTACCTGGCTGCAAAGTTGATCAGCCATGAAAAAATCCAGCATGACAACTTTGTAAAGAGGTGATAGGATGATATTCCTTAGTACGGAAAGGAAACGGTAACGGCTGGATTTGTAAATGGTGTTGAAGGGACAAACCAGAAGTATCAGAAAGCCCTGAAAAACACATCAATTCTTTCCTCAGATATGCAAGAAAAGAATATCTATACACATTAAATATTCATAGTACTAATCTTTCTATATGGTATAGATTAACAAGCAAATGATCGACAAATTACCAATAACACCAGGCCTGGAATTGCCTGAACTTGGGAATAAGTATACTCCTTTGCCACAAGCGATAGATGAACAAACAGAACGCCCACTACTGCCGTCATTGACGTGGCACAGATCAAGAAAACATCCCTATACTTGAGTTCCTTCTTCGGGCTTAGTTCAAAGATGAAGCTATGATTTATACGCGTCTTCCTCCAAGCGAAAATGTTGCACCCGTACAGAAACAAGTGTAGAAAGAACAGGCTGAACATGCTGCAACATTTTTAAATGTTGGTTACATTAGTGATCTTATTAGAAAAAACGCTAAATAGCCATGCATTGAGAAGGATCAATTATTAAAATGGACCACTTGCCTAAGAACAGGGTAGACAGTTCCCATATAAATTGCATTTGATCGAGGTCCATACATCCCTGTATAATGAGCCATCATTATGTAGCCAACAAGAAGCGCAAGGAAACAACCAGCAAAGAGCCCTGATTTATCAAAACACGCGAACAAGGTTAGTTCAAGCGTTTGGTGTTCCTGAATCCCAATTAATTTGATGCTATGTTAAATCCGTTAAGTACAATAAATAAATACAACGAATCCCTCTTGAATAACGAGTCATCAACAGCAGGAACAACGAAAACAATAACGACAAACAGTATTAGTACTAAAGTTTTCCCAGGGCTAAACAAGGTGCAAATCTTGCATTTATTTATTTACTCGTGCTTAAACATATCAGCAAGGAACATGAGTGTGAGAAATCAGGGAACAGGATACTAGGAAATGCAGATCAATAGTGTAGCCTCTTGCTTCAGATTGCTATTGCATTTAGCATTTCAATTGTTATATGGTCAAATAATCCATGATAATAATCAAAATCAGCTTAATGATATTATGTTATTAATTCTGTTTTGCATTACATTGTCTGTCAGTCGATATGTGATCAGACCAGTGTGTCCTAGACCATATGCTTTCGCGGGTTAAGATCAAGAGCATGTCTGAATTGGCCTTTTCCACAGAAAAACACTCTTTTTAAAAAAAATAATATTTTTTTTGCAATAATTATTTAGATTAGATTTCAAAAAGAGCTAAAACAATGGAAAAAAAAAACTCAATTTCAACTTTTTCTAGAGCCAAAATTTTAGTTTCTCAAAAAGCACTTTTTCAAAAGTTTAAGAAAAAAAAAAAGCTCTTTTGAGAAAAGCTAATCCAGACAAGCCCCAAAGTTCAATCTATTACATCGGTTCTCTGTCGTGTTTGTGTCTTAATTATAATGGCTTAGGTTCACTAGATTTAAATATTCCGGATCAGCAGATTAAACTCAATAAAAGCTAGTAATTAAGCCTGAATCATTATTATTTGGATATAAGTGTATTGTTATTTCACCTTACTGAAATAACATTGTAAGTGAATCCAAATCCAAATTTCTTACTGACACAATAGGGTTGTACAAATTGGAAAAACTAATAGCTTGTTTGGAATAGTCTTATATTAAATTTGAAATCTGATAAGTATCATATTTGATAAGTATCTTATAAGAAATAAGTCTCTATACAATAAGATTATTTGGTTTGTAAGCTGAAATGCTGTTATGAGTTACTTTGATAATAATGTTATTAATTTTGAGTCATGGTATTTTAATTTTATAATTAAATAATAAATTATAAATTATAAATATTAATTAAATTTTATTTTTTTTAAAAAATTTAAATTTTTGAAATTTTAATTTTAAACATTTTTTATTTTTTAATTTTTTTAGTTTTTAAATTTTTTATTTTAATATTTAATATTTTATTTTTTTTAATTTTAAATTTTTATTGTAATTTTAAATTTTAAATTTTCTTTAATTTTTTAATTATAAATTTTTATATTTTAAAATTTTTGTTTTTAATTATTTTCTAACTGATAAGATATAAGTAACCTAAACCTAATTTATTTTTTATAACTATAAATAAGACATCTTATGAAAAGTATCTTATAAGTGTCTTATAATAAGCTAATAACAAATAATCTTTTTCATATAAGTTATCAAATAACATAAGTGATTTGAAATAAAATCCAAACAAACACAGCATAAGAGGAGTGGCTTAGCCCTTTTAATATTTGAGAGTTTCTTTAGATGATCTACTGGCCTTTCTTTCATCCACGTCAGGAAATGGATCCTTCTCGGACCATTTATGCAAGGATTAGTGGGTGATTCAAGTCCTAGCTGGTTGCCTAGTGGGCTCTTTGTCTTTTGTAATCTTTATTTCTTCTTTTGTTTCCATATGGTCAACAAATGAACAATAGCGGTTAAAATAACTCAGCACTACAAAGGTGAAATAAAAAAGAAGCCAATAATGCACGTCATTTTAACTTAATCTTTTTGTACTTCCAATAATTGAAGTTGAAGTTGAAGTTGATTTTGAGGGAAAGAAAAACTCACCAATGAAAAAGGTCACAGCGTGTGAGTCTTTACGCTGGGTGGGTTTGAGGTATTTCATGGCCATTCTTTTATCATCTTCAGCAAAGTGTTTGATAAAAATCTCCTCAACCGCATCAGCCAACTTAACAACCTGTCAATACTGGAACCTATCAGAAGTTTAACCAGTACACAGTTGTTGCATTCTAGCATAGATGGAGCTGGTCTATGGTATAGGGACATGTTCAAATTGATTTTATTTCTTTAAAAAACATTTTTTTTCTAAAAAAAATACAATTTTTTCACGTATTTGGCTTGATTTTTCAAAAAAACTGAAACTCTATTAAAAGAAAATATTCAAATATGATTTTTTTTGAAGTAAAAAAATTTTAACTTCTCCAATTTTTTTTTTTCAAAAATTATTAAAAGAATGCTTCTAAAAAAAATCCAATCCAAACAAACCCTAAAGGGTCATTTGACTCCCTGGCATTTGACAAATGCGCTCTTACTGTGACTAGTATAGTCGTGTTGTTCTGCTTTGTCACTTAGAAGATGTGAAATAACCTTTGCCTTTATTAGCATGTTATTGAAATTAATTTATTTTCATGAGTACATGACTAGCCTTAGATTTACTGACGATTTCCCTTATCAACTGCGATTGACATTGTGGAAATGGTATTTTCTATTTTATAAAAAATTTAAAAATAACCCATATTAGTGGACTTTCTTAAATAAAAATTTTGGTTTCGTGACTGATTCTAATAGAGTGTGAGACAAGCATATCTTTGCTTCTTACACGCAAATCTGAGACCATTGCTTATGTGGAAAAGCACTTCTCTAACTTGATGTCCACTTGACAATATCCAAGAATAATCTAAGATGGGGAATCTAGTATGACACCCTATGGCCAATCGTCTTCCAATTCACTGGAGCATGGTCCATCATATATATAGTTTTTTTCATGGTCACTACATATTTAACCTATGGCCTAGACATAGATAGTGCAATATAAGGGTAGTTGAGATTACAGGTTTTTGAGTTTATTTGGTTTTATTTATTTTGTAACTTATAAGTTAAGTTTTTAAAAGAAAATATATTTTTATATATTTTTTACTATTTATAATTTATTAAGTCCGAACAAACATGCTGATAATAAAACTTGTTCAATTACACATGTATTTCGTATGTACTTTTAGTTTAAAAAATCAATTGACACCTATTAAGAAAAATCATTATTTATGTAACGTGAGATTATGTGTTATAATTTCTACCCAAAAAAGAAAAAAGAAATACTAACAAATGGTCTGTGAGCCTAGTGATTTACCTTGTCTGAGCTATTAAAGTAGGAGCTTTCCACCACTCTTAGATAAATTGGGAGAACTTGTTTGTTGGTAACCTGGCAAAATTTTTCATAAAGTGGTCAAGACTAAAGAAAAGGAACCCATCACTAAGGTGCTGCAATAACTAAAAGTTGCTTTCTAACTTACTTTGTCGAATTTCTTCAAGATCTTTACAAAAGCAAGCAAGTTCAAGTTCCTGAAAAATCAAACACAAAGATTGTTGTGATCTTTCCATTAACTTGAGAATGGAACATGTATGACTGACCCCTAATTTTCTTTTGAATAAATAGTTATGTTTAAGGTACTTTTAGTATGGAAAGTTAACTAGTCCCTATTAGAAACAACAAAAGTTATTAGTTTATGAGTGTTAAATTGTCTATTATAACTTCCACTAGATAACAATTTTGGAGCCGCCTCTGTTAAAGTTTATCAACTTATTTAAAAGTTTAAATTTGTAGAAAAATAGTGGTGCATTTATTAATTCTGTTAACATGCCCTTTTCGCATACAAACGTAATTTGTTTAGAACCCTGTATATGGACAGTTTTAATGTTTTTAAATAGGTGGTTGCAAGTTTTTCAACCTGTGAGGCCGTTTGATTTCTAACCTCTGGTACTATGTTAAACTTTTGCATAATCTAAAAGATTAAGCTTGTAGAAAAGATATTGGTGTATTTATTAATCGTATTAACGATCCCTGTACCTGCATATCTTACCTGTAAGTTTTGAGGTAACTTAATCCCTTGTAGAGCTCAATGAAAGCTCCCCTGATCATTTTTTCTGCATGGCGAAGCTTTGTTTTGTTGATATGCAGCTTACTTCCTTCTGGACCACATTTCCTGGAGGATTGACTGACCACATCATCCCAAAGTAAATAAGTGATAGCTGAGAATGTGCGGGTTGGATTTGTAATAGGAATGTGAATCTTTAAACTCTTCCCATTGTAGCTGACAACCCGACCCGAAAGGCTCCTTAATCTGCTGTCCTCCCTTTTCATCATTCTCACTGATTTTCCTGGTTCACCTGATGCTGGAGATTCTGTTGATTTTTCATCGTTTTTTTCGATATCGTCTGCTGCAATATCCTGCCCCTGCTCTTGCTCTGTCCTGCCCCTGACAGACTCTTCATCTGTGCCAAAATGAAGCAATAGATTCGTATTTAACAATAGCAGTCCTGGAAATTCATCACTTAACTTGTGTCAAAAGACATCAAACTAATTAAGCGACGTACAGTCTTTAACAGTTTAAACTTTTAGATCGAGTAATCACTTGGGTTTCGGTTTTGGTTTTTTTTCTAACTCTCCGGAGCTAGTAAAAGGAAACAAAAAACTATCTACGGAGAAAGAAAAATTGCATAGTCATAAAAATGAGAACTTCAGAAACAACTTGAGCACATATGTTCATACCGCATGAAATGGTGCCTAATATTGAGTCATCTTCCTTTGAGTCCTGAGAAGAAGCTCCTTTTCCGTGCTGATTCCTCAATGCAGTCTTGAGCTCAATGAGAATCTCCAATTGTTTCTTCAGGGAGTCTCCTCTCTCAAGAAACTCTTTCTCTTTTGTCCTGTAAAATTGGTTCACCTTGTTGAGTTGGAGGTCCAGACACGCGAAAAATTCGCGTGCTGCCTCAGTGTCCGCAAATTGCTCCAGCAATTCTGTCTGGTACAGGTCTGCGATGCTAGCAGATGGTGCCAGTTTCTTATGAACCTGACCGAAAAATCAGATGCAATATCAGATTCTGCGTATACAAGCGTAGATGTACATTAATGTCGATACATATACGCGAAACGAATACATATATAGGAGGGAGAAAGGAAGTACATGTATGACGCCTTGCTCGCGAGGCTGATGACAGAACAAGGAGAAGTTCTTGAGAGAACCAAAGAGAGTGTTGGATAAAGAATTTGCTTGTTGCTTTTTCCCAATGTTGTCATTGTTAAGGAGATTGATTTTCTTAACATCCTTCTTAAGTTTCCAATAATCCACAAAGGCTTCTTTCCACTCAGGGATGAGCTGCCCTTCAAACTGCTTAGAAAACTTCACCATTTCCTTCTTTGTTTTTTTCTTTCTAATTCTTGTTCTGGATTTTTCACACAAGAGTAATGAAATGATGCAAGTCTATATAGTTTAATTGATGTCTCTTGGCTTGTGACTTGCAAAGCTGAGTGGTTATGGAGGCCTAAGGGGACACTTTTATACCTAGAGGAGAAAAGGAATTTTATGATTGATGTGCTCTTTCTGTGCTCGACAGCACATTCTATAATATCCGATGCACCCTATGTTATCCAGTATATGCTCTTTCCACTTGGAGGTGAAATTGATTCTGTTCCCCGGAAAATTACCAAAGCCCCGCCGGACGTGAGTGGCTCTGATCAGCCAAGCACGGTGGTTTAGACGGGGTTCTACGGAAAAAGTTGGGAATCTCAAGTGGAGGGAGAGTGGGACATGGCCACCTATTTGAACTAATAGGAAAACATGGTTCCTTTGGAGAGGCATATGTTCCAGGAGTAATACACTGATGTTTTAGAATAATTTTAAAAAATTTACACGTGCATCATTCTATGTCACCTGATTGCTATTTTGCCGCTTTTTATATGGTAAGAATTTTGATTCTATAAAAGCCTTCAAGTATAACACATAAAACTGTTACTATAAAAAAAGAGGTAAAACGTTATTTTAAATAGTATCATAAAAAGTTTTTCAGATTATGTTTTGTAGACCGTCTTTCTACTTTTGCATGGGGCATGCATGGTGACAAGGGCAAAATAAGAATTTCAGAAGTGATTCCCTGTTGGCAATAAGTCAAAACTATTCATATGTAATTGAAGTTAATTGGCTAAATCATGATTTGCATTTACACTAAACTTGCCTCTAATTAGACCAGCCTGATTTCCACTATATTGAGGATAACCAAACATTTGGAAGTATATGTTATCTCCTTCCCACTTGCACTAAGAAATTATATAATTTTTGTTTTTTTGTACAAGTAGATAGAGATTAATATATGATGTAATTAGCTCTAAAATCCAACCAATGTGCCACACATATCATGCACGTCCACGAAATCAATCCTTCTGACTGTTTAATTGTGGAGTCAAATGTTAAGGTTACGTTGACCATCTGTTGACGCCAACATTCCAAAAGGGTTTATTATCATCACGCAAATTCTTTTCCCTCTCTGATCACTGCCTTTATGTATTGTGAATGTTGTAAAACTTTGAATCCAAAACTAAGAATACGGGTAAGGATTCTTTGATTTATTTCGGAACACATCAAAGGTAATCCTATTACAGAAATAGTTTCAAGTACACCCGTTACAATCTTCATTGTGCAATAATCAATTCGGTCCCGAGATAAATAATAACCAATTACACCAAAAGATGCTGCAGCAACTTATACTAATTAGAATGAAAAGAGATTGAGTCAAGTCACCTTAGACATGGTAGTGTCAAGTAAATTAAAGGCACCTTGATGTTCAAGTCACGGGTCAAAGAAAATATGATTGGCCACCCTTAATCCATATGGCACATATGTTTATTTATTCAAGATGAGCCTAGAATCTAATAATTCCAGGATGTTTATGGATGCTCTACTAGTATACTTGTAGGCGCGAGGGAGAAAGTTCTCAAGTTCTATTCCCTTTTGTACTACTCCCACCACGCGGCCAATTTGTGATCAGCATGATATCATCCACTTGAGCAGCAAAATTCCGAATCCATAACAATGTTTTTGTTCCCCTCTCTCTCTCTCTCTCTCTCTCTCTCTCTTTCTCTCTCTCTCTCTCTTATTGAGAAGGGTAGCAATTACATCAATGATGTTTACAAATGAGGAAATTTGAAAGCGCCACCTTCTTTGGCCGACTCAAAGATACGCTCTTGTCCTAATCTGCTCTCTCCCTCACATAAAACTTGTATTTGACACTTAAAGAAGAATAAGAACATATGCATTCAGAATCATTTTTTTTTTCTAATTTCGAGAGTGAATAGAGTTATAAGTTGATCTATTCAAGGGGATCGAATTGCTACGTGAAACATAATATGCTCCGTTGACATTGACTTGAGTCCTTTTGCCGAGGAGCAACTAGTGTGTTGACACATATGCATCACATATGAAGAATAAATTATCCTCCACGCAAATGAAAATTGGTTAGCATTTCAGTTAATGGGTATAGGGATAACCGCTAAGCTTTTTTAAGGAGCAAGAAGGTATAAACCAGCATATTTCTTGAAGTAGTTTATGGTCACATCTAGAAGGGTGGCTCAAATTTGAACACTGCAATAGTTTGGCATGTATTCTCGGTACCCTAAAGTCGGTCTAATCATTTCTGAATCTAACGGATTGTGAGAGTTTCATGCACTTGGCTACTTTTTATCTATTGTTAATGCATAGATCGAAAAAGAAATGGAATATGAGGTTGTTTACTTATAAAAAATTAAAATTTTTTTCTAGAAAGATTTTTTTTATTGAAAACAGAAAACAAAATATCATATTTGCGGAGAAAAGTTTTATGAAATGAAAACTGAAAACAGTTTTCCAAAGTTTCCAAATTACAGGAGAGTAGTAGAAAACTCTCGGTTGTTTTTCAAAGTTTTCTT
The DNA here is from genome assembly GCA_028554755.1 of Cordia subcordata. Taxonomy (NCBI): domain Eukaryota; kingdom Viridiplantae; phylum Streptophyta; class Magnoliopsida; order Boraginales; family Cordiaceae; genus Cordia; species Cordia subcordata. Next base: position 6,924,987 of record JAPTOF010000020.1, read on the forward strand.
CGATAAATTTGGAGTCTTTCTGAACAAATTTTCATTTCAAAAACACAATTAAAAATTCTCCTTATTGTTTTATTCTTTGTTTCTTTATTAATTTTTTTCTCTTTTAACTTCATCTAATTTTTAATTTTAACTCTTATCCATCTCAACACACAATAAGAGAAGAATGGTGATAAATTTAATAATAACAACACATAACCTAGAATATAAATATATACACACACAAATTCTTTTAAACTTGGAAATAATTCTAATTTTTTTCAGTGTCTAAATTTTTTCAATGTATTTTCTAGTCTTATAAAAGAGAAAATATTTGAAAGATATTAATAATTCATCAATTCATTATTCAGTTTTATAGTGGATAAGATTGTCTTTCATTTTCAGTTAGTAAATACATTTGCTACTATTTTCTTAATTATTTGTAGAAAACAAGAATTTCAATTTTCAGAAAATTAAAGTTAGAAAATAGAAAATGTTTTTTCTGGAAATAAACATAGCCAAGTTTTGAAAGAGTGAAATTTTCTGAATTTCCTCCAGATGAATTGATTCTGATCAAGTTTGGAGGTTAGAAGCCCACAGGAGCCACCTGGAATCAAAATATGAAGTGGTCACTTGGTAAACCAAACTATATCAATAGGAACAAAATCTGATACATTGTAAAAGAAAATTTAACATTTGGAATTTGAGAATCATTTGTTTGGTAATGTAAAATTACGAGGAGAACAAAAGATACCAATGAGGCCACGAGATCCAAGGCTTTTTGTCCATGGAACCAATGACAGGCCGTAGAAAATCATGGTCTGAGTAGGATGCATATTTGTAGGTGCGCACTCGTAAGCCACTCCACCTTTTCAACCTCACTTTTTTTCTTTTCTTTTTTACTTTATTTAAAAAAATACCGAAGGTCAATAATATAATACTAGTACCTGTGTAAATTAATCACAGAACCTCTAACACTCAAGACAAGGAATATTTGCTCTCTACAACCAAGATATCCCATGTACACAGCCTCTCGTCCCATATTTTTACACGTCGCAGACAAGATCTTGTCCTTAACTTGCCTATTATGTTCTTTCATTATAAATATTACTTGATCATTAATTAAATTGGAGCATTTGTTATAATGTACTACTATACCATGCAAGTTATAATCTTGGGGTGAACTAATGAATCTTACTTAGAATTCGTTCTTCTTTGTTAAAAGAGAGAAAAAGAAGAAAAAGAAAATGAGGATATATTTTTGACCTTTTGGCCAAAAGATAGTGATACATGGTAACGCTTTAAAGTGATAGGTTTCAATGATAAAAATAAGAGAGAACAGTTAAGTGATGTCTAATCACAAGAACCATATCTATGCATAATTTGCAGAATTTTAATTGGTGTCGGAACATTCCTTGTTATATAATATATATATATATATATATATATATATATATATATATTAGTTTGAAGTTATTATATATATTCTTGAGCTAATCCTCTTATTAATTAATTATTTTAAAGATTAAGCTCTATTTTTTTAACATGATATTAAAATAGGGTCATAGTCCATCTCCTTTTTCAATTCTAATCAGATCACATGTGGAAGGGATGTTGGACCATTCCTTGCGCATCAAAAAATCACTATTGTTATTTTCACTACATAAAGTTGTAAACTACTTCTCTAATTGATCAGTTAATTTTTTAGATGAAATCTTTAATATTCTTAACATGGTTTTTGCACTAGGTCTTGGTCTAGTTGTATTCTCATCTCGCATTATCCATGTGTGACCCACCTCATGTAGGTTTGGATTTGGGGGTGGGATTGGGGGAAGGGGGGAAGGAGATGGTCTAGTTGTATTTATTATATTGTTGTTTGATTAAAATATTTAGTGATTATTCTTATTTAAAATGAAAAAATGTCACATAAAGAAAAAGTTAACCATTAGTTAAGGGTGTACAATGTACAACACAAAGTCTTTGTTTATAAGTTTGAGTAATTTCATTCTCATCTATTCTCATCTCGCATTGTCCAAGCGTGACCCACTTCATGTGGGTTTGGATTTGTGGGGGGAGGGGCCGGCGGGAGGTAGGCTAGTTGTATTTATTATATTGTTGTCCGATTAAGATATTAAGTGATTATTTTTTATTTAATCTTTATTAAAAAAATGCCACATAGAAAACAGAATAGAAGAGTCATATGGGATTTGAAATGAAAAAATGCCACATAAACAAAAATTAACCATTAGATAATGGTGTACATGTACAATGCGACATCTCTTTTTATATGTTTGGATCGTTTCATTAAAAGTTTTGAGAAAGAGTCTTTAATTTCATATTGCTCTAATTTCAGGCCTTAAAAATCACCCTTTTATTTTTAAAAGTTTTGTATAATATTTTCATTTTCAACATTATCATATACATCTTTTCTCAAGGGAAATAACTAAAGAATCGTTGTAGTATGTGAGTTCATCTTACTTTTTTATGGTGTCAAAAAAACAAATATATATATATATATATATATATATATATATATATATATATATAACACTTTTGTTTTTTAACTTGACTGGTGCTAAGTGACACCACGAGACTCAATGTGCTGTAGCCTCTACATCTTGCACCATCCATGCCTGACTCAACTCATATGGGTTTGGGTTGGAATAGGGGTGGTCTAGTTGTATCTCGGTCTCATCTTGCAACGTCTCAATTCTTACCAGGTCACATATGGGGATGGGTTGGGGGAACATGTTACTCATCTCATTTCTCAATGTATCTCAATCCCATCTCTCATCATTTTAATTTTTACTTGGTCACACGTGGGGTTAGGTCGAGGTAGTGGGATGCGCGACTCATCAAGGTCGAGGTGGAGAGATGCGTGACTCATCTCATTTCTCAATTGGGCTGGGGGTCTAGTTGTAATCTTAGTTAAGGCTATACATGATCCGGTCCCAGTTTGAAAATTTAAAAATCTCTAGAATTGTACCAAATTTTAGTTTTGAATATTTTATAATCATAATCGTACTGTGAGGGAAAAAAATTATGCTTTTCATACCATCTCAAACTTCCAGAATAGTTCGGTGTGGATATTCGATTATTTCGATACTCATTAATTAAGGTATTATCGGACAGAGATTTGAGCTTTTAATACCTGTTCAGTAATTTTTTATGGAATTTTAGAAAGATTATTCACATGTTGACAAAATTTCAAATGATAAAATCAAAGAAGATATTGTTAGTAACATAATTAGAATTAATCAAGTATATAGTATAACTAGAATCAAGTATGACTATATTAATAATACATAGTACTTTTTTAATTATTTTTTTCTTTTTTAATAAGAATTAAAAAATTATGACCTAAATATAAAAATATTATTAATAAAATATTATGTGAAATCTTTAAAAATTGTAATATTAAATGTTAATTATTAATAAAAAAAAATCTCGGTTCCTTCACTCCAGTCTAGTCCTATATAATTTCGGTTCAATTTGATTCAATTTTTTATATGGTTTTTAGTACAACCATAACAGAAATAAATTTTAAGTCCGATTATGGTAAAGAAAAAGTTAACAAAATTTTCAATTCTAGTACAATTTTAGTATCGTTTTTGGATTCCATTTAAGATCTCTAAAATCCATATACAACCCTAATCTGAGTCTTATCTCATATCTTCTCAATTCTTACTTAGTCACTCATGGGCTTGGGTTGGATTGGGATGGGAGCGAAGTGTACTTAAATCAAAAAATAAAAAATATTTTTGAAAATAACATAGAAAATTAGTTTCACAAAAGTAATTTTCAAAAAAAATTTAAAATTATTTCATTAAAATTTAATTTTAATATGTATTTTGAAATAAGCAAACAAGTTCTAATTCTTGTTTATGAATTATACAATGCAATCAAACAAGTCTACAATTTTTGCTTTTAGTTACCATTTTTAGGTTTTTGCTTGTATTTCTCGTTACGTTTATAAAATTTTGATAGGTGATACCAAGTGAGCCATTAGTGTCTTCACTATACAAAGTTGGGAGTTTTTTTTGTTTTCATCTTTTTGTCCATTTCACTACTTTCTTTTATTTTAATTTCTTTTCCTTTCCAAAATTTTCTTTTATTTCAATTTTTTTGTCCTTTTAAAAAAAAATTATTTCAATTTCTTTTTTTTCTTGACAAATCAAAAAGAATTGAAACAAAAAAAGGAAAGGACAATAAGAATTGAAACTAAAGTTTTTCTTTAAGGACAGAAAAATTGAAATAAAAAATACTGGAAATAAAAAAATTTAAAATAATACTTTTTTCTTTAGTCTACAAAATGATCCCTTTTTTCTTTTTTCCCTATTTTTTGTTTTGATTATTCTACTCTTTACAATCGTTTTGGTTTCTTTTTTTTGGCCATTTCCATTAATCTTTTCCTTTTAATTTTGTTTTATTTGTAAATTTAGTCAAAAAAATTAATTTCAATTTTTATTGGCCTTTCACTTTTTCTATTTCAATTATTTTTGTCCTTTTCAAAAAAAATTGAAGTAATTCTTTTTAGAAAGGACAAAAAAAATGAAATAAAAGAAATTATTGGAAAGGAAAGAAATTAAAATAGAAGAAAATATTCGAAAAGACCAAAAAATAATTAAAAAATAAAGTCCATACAGTCAAGACCAACTTAGTGTCTTAAGGATACTAAAAGGGTTTTTGAATTGGCTTATCGACGAACAACTTAAATTACTTTTGGTTTTAAGTGTTTTTTTAGTTTAAATAATTACGTGTTTAAATAAAAGTTATAGTTAAAAAAAAATAAATATTTACATATTTGATTAAAGTGGGTTGAAAAGTAACTTTTATTGTTAAAATAACTATTAAGAACATAAAAGTAGAATTCAGTTAGAATACTATATTAGAATAGTTATTTATTTATTTTTTAAAAATATGTTATCAAAATATTATAATTTAATAATTTAGTTAATATTATATAATATAAGTATATAATAGTTATTAAATAAACTATAGTAACAATGATAAAAGGGTAAGTATAAAATCAAAGAGTAAAGATAAAAAGGTAAGGATAATATAGTAAATAATTTGGTCAAACTTGCTTCTTCTTTTTTTTAATGTAATTAAAGCTATAAAAAAACAGAAGTTGGGGTGGGTAGTTTTTTATTTTCTACTTAAAGTCACTTATAGAAAGCACTTTTTTTTATTAAAATAAACACGTTACTAGCTTAAGGGTCTGTTTGAATTGTTTTTTTTTTTAAGGAAAAAGAACCTCTTTCCCTCTCTTTTTCTTTTTTTTTTTAAAAAGTAGATTCTTGTTAATAGCTATTTGGATTGACTTCAAAAAAAAGTTAAAATTTTTTAAAAAAAGGTCAAATACAATTTTTCTCAAAAGCCAAAATTTTTAGCTTTTTAAATAAGTACTTTTTTTTCAAAAATTGTTAAAAAATTTTTTTAAAAAAACCAATTCAGATGAGCTCTAAATTGGACTTTAAGTAAGTTTGACCAAATTAAAATCCAAACCAAACATCCTCTAAGTCTATATACCATATCAACCAATGCCCCTGTTGACATTGTTGAATTCGACTTAGAGTCTTTAGGACCTTAAGTTGAGCAAGTAGTTATTTTTCAGATTAATTTTCAAAAATTATTATTTTGGTATATAAATTTAAAAAGTTGGTCATTTAACTCATTAACGCTACTTGGGGATGTGTGATTCAAATATAAATGAATAAAATATTTTTAACTCTTATATAATTTATATAAAGTGTGTTACATAATCTTTCTTAATTTTTGAAAGTAAACAAACATATGCCCCATTCTCAAATCTTGATTGTAGATTTTAGGCTTTACAATATATTAGCTATTAAAGGAATTAACACAAGTGGCTAAAGGATTTATGTCGCCTTAGTTTCTTATTTTTAAATTAACCCTAATAAATTACATGCATGCAACTTTTTTCTTTCTTTCTTTCTTTCTTTCTTCTTTTTTTTTTTTAATCATTTTCTCTCTAAACCACCAAAGCCATCCACCCCACCCCCCCCTCCGCACCCTTGTCACCTCCATTCACCCCTAACCCCAGCAAACCCCATCATGTCAGCCTCACCCACTTTTTACTACGATCCAGTTGAACTTGACTGTGACAACTATGCTAGGCATACCAAAAGAAGTTGGGTGAGTGTTTGTTGATGGTGATCCAGTTGAAAAGGCTAGATCCACTTTTCGAAGGGGAAAGATCTAAATTAACTCTTTTGTTCAATGAGTCTTGGCCCTTTTTGGTAGCCAAGGGCGTTAAGGTTCTCCTTCTGAAATGGAGAGAAAGGGAAAGCAAACGAATCGAAGCATTCACATTTCACAACATGCTACATGCTAGGGACCAGTAGTCCAAAACAAATTAATGAACAGTTCACAACATGCTAACATGCATGCCAGGGGATAGATATATATGAACATTATTAGGGTAGGTAAGTAAAATTTAAATTATTAGTTTTATCTATATTGTTTCATCTAATTTTGAAAACAATATTAATTAGAATGAGAAAATATTGAAAAAATTGATACTTGTATATGAGTAATGCATAAACGATTAGTGTCACACTGTGGAAAAACTCAAGTGCATAACTGATTGCTTACATGTTGCCTTGTGATTAAACCAAAATGTCCTTCTCGATCTTATTTATGAGAATAGGATTTGACAAATAACTGACTTCGATCATACTAATTAAATACTTAATTGCTTGTTGACAATGCAATAATATTTATTATAACAAAAGTGCAGAATAAAAATTAGATACACAAATAGAAAAAAGCTAAAAGTACTGAAATTATGTGGACAATGTACTATTTGAGCTTTCAAAATACTCCGAAGATGATTCGGAGCATACGATTCTGGATTATGATTCCGTGCTTATGTCCTTATTTTAAATTAATGGTAACTGATATATCACTGAAGAATATCCAGCTTTCTTAGGAATAATCTTCATTCTAAAATGGATTAGGCACACATCTATTCATTGCCTAAATCCTTGGATGGATGATTCAGTCTAGGCAGATGCTTTTCTACATACCCCTAAGGTTCTTCGACTCCTTTAGTTAAATTTATTTTGGGCTTGTTTGGATTGGCTTTTTTTCAGAAAAAAATCTTTTTTTAAAAAAAAAATTACATTAAATTTGTAATAATTATTTGATTTGGTTTCCAAAAAAGTTGAAACTCTGAAAAAAAAACAAAACTCAAATACAGTTTTTTTTAGAAGTCAGAATTTTCAACTTCTAAAAAAAAAGTTATTTTTCAAAAGCTGTTAAAAAAACACTTTTAAAAAAAACCTATCCAAACGAACCCTTCGTCGTTTCATCAAAAGGTCAAGTAAGGTGCACGAATAAGGACAACATATTGTGGATCACAGTCACCTCGGATTTTATTTGTACCCGATATATATATGCCTCTCTTTGCATCTAGATCTCCTGCATGATTGCCCCATAATTTGGACATGGTAGGTTTTGAATTAGATTCTTGCAGAGGTGCTAAGAGCCAGGATCTTCAAGAGGGTGGCAGGGAAGATAAGGTGCATGTAAATCGAATAAATTTAATTCCTTTGGCCAATGGATCGAAAATGAATTAATTCCATATGTCTTTGGACATTTTGACCTAATATATGTACGTGCATTCTTCTAAAGATGGTAATAGTTCTCCATTTCTTCTTTGGTTCTCGAGCTACATTGCTAAAACTGTACTACGATTCTTGCAATAATTAATTAAGAATCACAATTAATCTTCTGGAGTTTATATATTATTTTATATTATATGAAAAAAAATATGGCTTGCATGAACCTGCAGGTTTCTGTAATGCTTTACATAGCACCTCTTTTTATTTCATTTTTAATTTTTATGAGATGCCACATACCTATACCTAAGCTGTCTAGTGGCTATTCACTTATATATTTAAGCAACTTTCTGCACCATAGAGTAACGTATATTATATATAGGTATTTAAGAGAGCCGACTTGTAACGTCCCATCCCACATAAGGGGAAGAGTTTGTAATGGCCCATCCCACATGAGATTTGTGTGCACTTTATAATGATTTAGGTTCACTACTACTATCATCACCGGCTTAAGTATTTTAGGCCAGTTGGTTAGGCCCAAGTGTAGTGACAGGCCAGTAGTTGAACCTGGATCATTACATGTGGTATCAAAGCAGGCTCTGGGCAGATTCCACGCTATCTGGGGTTCTAGGCTGTGGTTATGTTATTGTGTTTGGGCCGCGACGACCGCGACGAGGACGTCGCGCCTGTAAGGGGGAGAGTTTGTAACGCCCCATCCCACATAAGGGGGAGAGTTTGTAACGTCCCATTCCACATAAGGGGGATAGTTTGTAACATCCCATCCCACATGAGATTTGTGTACACTTTATAATAATTTGGGTTCACTACTACTGTCATCACCAGCTTATCATCCATAGACTGACGGTCAAAGTGAGAGAACCATTCAAATTCTTGAAGATATGCTACGAGCTTGCGCATTGGATTTTGGAGGAAATTGGGACGAGTATGTCACTTTGGTGGAGTTTGCTTACAATAATAGTTATCAAACAAGCATCAAAATGGCTCCATTCGAGGCTCTATATGGTAGGAAGTGTCGCACACCCCTATACTGGGATTTAGGCGAGAGAAAAGTTTTGGGACCCCAACTGATTGAGGAAATGGAAGATAAGGTTAAACTAATCCGGTCTCACATTAAAGAAGCTCAAGATCGACAAAAAAGTTGGGCTGATCTAAAGAGAAAGCAATTAGAGTTTCAAGTAAGGGAGCATGCTTTTGTAAAGGTGATTCCAACAAAAGGGGTAATCCGATTTGGAAACCATGGAAAGCTAAATCCTCGATTCATGGGACCTTTTGAGGTTTTAGGGCGTGTTGGTGAGGTTGCCTATCAATTAGCTATGCCACCCTCCTTTGCTGGTGTGCATAACGTGTTCCATGTTTCACAAATGAGAAAGTATGTTCCAAATAAAAGTCATGTGATTCGTCATGATGATATAAAACTAAAAATGACTTGTCTTATGAAGAAGAACCAGTAGAAATTGTAAATCATAAGGAGCAAGTGCTTAGAAAAAAGACCATTCCGTATGTCAAAGTTCGGTACCGAGGCCAAACAGAAAGAGAGGCAATATGGCTAGTTGAGACTGAGGCTCGGGAGAAGTATCCCAATCTCTTTAAAGAGCAAGGTATGTAGTTTCGAGGACGAAACTTTTCTTTGGGGGTGGAAAGTGTAACGCCTCACTAATTTCGTTTACTTAAATTTTGGGATTTTGTTTCCCACTTAAGTTGGTTTTATCCCTATGAAAATTTAAAACGAGTTAAACTTTGTGTTTTATTCAAGAGAAAAAGGTATAGTCAGATAAAGGGGAGAGAAGTTATATGAGAATAGGATTCTTTTTTTTGAAAAAAAAAATTAGAACGTATAAGTTGGACTCTGAAAAAAATAAAATAAAAGACATACATGTTCGTTCTTGTAGTACCACCAAAGCATAAAGGAGCAAATACAGAAGATACAAGTTTTACACAGGAAGGTGGTGTTCGTATTTAGGATTGTAATTCTTGGAGTTTTGTCTGCATCATTGAATATTACCTTTTGCTTTGCTTGTGAGAAAGGTAAGTACGAAAACCTTATTTCGTTGTGATTATTTGATATCTTTATTGGCGTACGTATTAAGGGAAATTCTTTTAAAAATATTCTTTGAGAAAAAATCTAATTTTCGTTTTTGATTAAATCTTATATTTGTTTCTTGAAGTTGATGTGTAAACCTATGTGCATCTATAGTAGAGTAGTAATTAATCCTTAAAAAAAATATTAGACTTTTTTTTTTTTAAAAGAAATATTCTGCCTCTGCCGCTCGACGTTCACTGAACGTATGATTTAAAAAAAAAAAAATTTTGCAGCTGATTAAAGAAGGAAAAAGAAAACGTCACATGCAGTGACTTAGCCCAAGTTTGCATCTGATTGAATGGTCAAAGTTTATGACCTACATTGAAATTTTTTTTAAATAAAATAAAATATTTTTCTTGTTTATTTTGGTTCTTTTTCTTTTTTTTTTTATATTCATATTGTTTATTATTTAACTTATTATTTTATTTCTTTACTGTATCATGAGAAATTATATGTATTGTATCTAAAAGTTTATTCTTAGATGATGGTGGTCATTGAAAAAAAAAAAAAAGAATCGTCACTACCTTTCAGTGACGAAACGCCACTGTTCTGGACAAAGCAGCAAAGTAGAACCATGCTTCATTTCATATCCCGTATGCCATACTAATATGAAGTTTGCAAAGTTGACTTGGAGGTTTTTTTTTTCCTTTCTTTTATTTCTTATTCAATTATTTTATTATTATTTTCTCTTTAATGCTTATGGTGGACAATCAATAACTATATATATATTCTTTTCCTTTTACCTTATATCAATAAATTGTTCATATGTCATTTGTTTACAGAAGCTGATGGTTATGGTATAAAAGAAAAAGACTGATTATTTATTCCAAGTTATAATGGTTCTTTAAGAGAAAAATAATATCTATTAATATAATTATTTGATTGATGGCACTTAAGTGATAAATGTGTTTTTTGATAAACCTTTGCACTTTATGAGTAGCTCTTTTATGTCACCACTATTCAGGCCGTGTCTTCGTTAACCCTTGGTGGTGGGGCTCATACACCACTCTTTGTGTAGTGCACTACGTCTTCGTTGGGACTCCCACTTGCTTTTGGTGGTATGTGCGACAACAAACCACTCTTTGATTTGTGCTACCAGGACTGTAGCCTCGGCCCTAACATGATAAGAATCTTATATGTCTTTGATTTTGTTGGCATAATTGAGAAGTAAAGTTCAAAGGAATTAGTTCTTAGGAAGTTTATTTTCTTGTAATGAATGAGTATGTGTAAATTTATGAAGTTGCGTTTGTGGTTCTTCTTACTCTTGCGAGGTTGAGTACTTACTGAGATTCCTTATCTCACTATGATATTTTCCTTTGTGTCTTGAAACTATGTGGAGTAGTAGTTTACCTTGCCGGGACTAGAAGACCACCTCATTCATAAAGTTCTTAGGATTCTGGAATAAGGAGACAATTGCATCATCTAGGTCTATATGTTTTATTTCGTGTTTGGAACACTTTCTCCCTTTGATTTTGCTACGACTTGATGGTAAACTTTGGAGATTTCCTTATTTTGTAACATTTCAGAGATTTGAACTGTGGAGTAATTTTTGGGATTATAGACGTTCTGAATTTGTTAACTTAATAGGGTGGGTTTGGTTATTGTGCTTAGTGCCTTGCGGACTTGAAAAGGGTATTCCTTTTTAGGTGCGCGGCAGTCACGGCTCTAGAGACTTATTTTGATGTTTTTTTTTGGGGTCGTTTGGAGTTACAATCCTAAATACGAACACCACCTTCCTGTGTAAAACTTGTATCTTCTGTATTTGCTCCTTTATGCTTTGGTGCTACTACAAGAACGAACATGTATGTCTTTTAATTTTTTTTTTAGAGTCCAACTTATACGTTCTAATTTTTTTTTTTCAAAAAAAGAATCTTATTCTCATATAACTTCTCTCCCCCTTATCTGACTATACCTTTTTCTCTTGAATAAAACACAAAGTTTAACTCGTTTTAAATTTTCATAGGGATAAAACCAACTTAAGTGGGAAACAAAATCCCAAAATTTAAGTAAACGAAATTAGTGAGGCGTTACACTCAGTTCTTTGTGAGATTTGTGTGCACTTTATAATGACTTGGGTTCACTACTACTGTCATCACCGACTTAAGCATTTTAGGCCAGTTAGTTAGGCTCAAATGTGGTGGCAGGCCAGTAGTTGGGCCTAGGTCATTACAGGTGGTATCAGAGCAGGCTCTAGGTAGATTCCACGCTGCCTGGGGTTCTGGGCTGTTGTTTTCTTATTGTGTTTGGGCTATGGTTCTGTTATTGTGTTTGGGCCGCGACGAGGACGCCGCGTCTTTAAGGGAGAGAGTTTGTAACGCCCCATCCCACATCTGTTATTTGTGAGATTTGTGTGCACTTTATAATGATTTGGATTCACTACTACTGTCATCACCGGAAGTATCCTATAATGACCCAGGCCCAACTACTGGCCTGCCACCACACTTGAGCCTAACCAACTGGCCCAAAATGCTTAAGCCGGTGATGACAGTAGTAGTGAATCTAAATCATTACAAAGTGCACACAAATCTCATGTGGGATGGGCCGTTACAAACTCTCCCCCTTATGTGGGATGGGGCGTTACAAACTCTCCCCCTTAAAGACGCGACGTCCTCGTCGAGGCCCAAACACAATAACAGAACCACAGCCCAGAACCCCAGGCAGCGTGGAATCTGCCCAGAGCCTACTCTGATACCACATGTAATGATCCAGGTCCAACTACTGGCCTGTCACCACACTTGGGCCTAACCAACTGGCCTAAAATGCTTAAGCCGGTGATGACAATAGTAGTGAACCCAAATCATTATAAAGTGCACACAAATCTCATGTGGGATAGGCCGTTACAAACTCTCCCCCTTATGTGGGATGGGGCATTACAAAAAAAAGTAAATTAAAATCTGTGTGTAGTATGAGCACGAGTTTAGTCCAAGAGTCAAGTATCAGCTACAACTAGAGTTCACACCCGCATTATGTCGGCATTGTGATAAATTTTCATGTAATGATCCAGGTCTAACTACTGGCCTGTCACCACACTTAAGCCTAACCAACTGGCCTAAAATGCTTAAGCCGGTGATGACAGTAGTAGTGAACCCAAATCATTATAAAGTGCACACAAATCTCATGTGGGATGGGCCGTTACAAACTCTCCCCCTTATGTGGGATGAGGCGTTACAAACTCTCCCCGTAAAGACACAACGTCCTCGTCGCGACCCAAACATAATAACAGAACCACAGCCCAGAACCCCAGGCAGCGTAGAATCTACCCAGAGCCTGCTCTGATACCACCTGTAATGACCCAGACCCAACTACTGGCCTACCACCACACTTGAGCCTAACAAACTGGTCCAAAATGCTTAAGCCGGTGATGACAGTAGTAGTGAAGCCAAGTCATTATAAAGTGCACACAAATCTCACAAAGAACCGATGTGGGATGGGGCGTTACAAACTCCCCCCTTAAAGACCCAACGTACTCGTCGCTGCCTAAACACAATAACAGAGCTACAACTCAGAACCCCAGGCAGCGTGGAATCTGCCTAGAACCTGCTCTGATACCACATGTAATGATCCAGGTCCAACTACTGGCCTGTCACCACACTTGGGTCTAACCAACTGGCCTAAAATGCTTAAGCCAGTGATGACAGTAGTAGTGAATCCAAATCATTATAAAGTGCACACAAATCTCATGTGAGATGGGTCGTTACAAACTCTCCCCCTTATATGGGATGGGGGCGTTGCACGACTTATAGGATGTAGAAATGAATAACCATATACCATATCTTTCTAGCATTTTAACTATTTATAAAGCCCCAAGTACGTTTTATTACAATGACAAAAGAGGTTTTCAAGTGGAGCATTTCCATTAGGCATTTCATTGTTTATAAAGCACCATAATCTCATAAGTATTTGGAGAATCTAGATTACACCAAAACTTGCATTATATTACCTGCTACATTGGAAAATATTTTACAAATATGGATCGAGAAGTTGAAAAAAATAATAAAGGGTTTCTTTTCCGATGTTAATTGCATGTTTCTAGTCTAATAGTTGAAGGTAAGTTTCTAAAACCATGGATTCGCATCCTGTCCTAGTGAAATTCTCTCTAAGTGACTATTAGATGAATTCTAATATCTTAGATTGAAATAGACAAATCTTGATCATCCAATTAAAAATATAGTAATTATACTAATTACTTCGTAACCGTACGGAATATTTAAATTGTACTAATTATACATTAATCATTTATTATTATCATGTACATTTTTGTGATTGTTATTTCATATTTGCATTATATATGAAATTAATCCTTAGAATTTTTAAAAGAGATGTCTTACTCTCAAAAGTTTAAGAATACGAGTGATGGCAGTTCTTGGATTAAAAAGAATTTTAGAATTGAGCTCCTGATTATGGGTCACCATGGTAATATTATCATTTTGGTTTCAAGCTTTGTAAGATGGAATCCACCATGGTAAATATTATCACAACTTTGCTTTCTTACATCAAGTATTTCTATCTAATCTGTTTTTGCATTACAAGGTTAAGGTTCTGTTTGTTCTACTTATGAGATTTCAACTGTTAAGTTATAGAGCTTTTAGTGATAAAACTTTAGGTAAAAGTATTGTTAAATAAAAGCCGTTGATTATTTAGCATTATATTTTAGGTGTCGAGCATTCAATTGTTTTGAGGACAATATTGGACTTTACAAAATATAGAATAGTATTTACGAGAAAAATGAATAAAAATAAAAAAAAACAAACTCCAATTTGGAACTTTGGGTCTTTTTAACTTTTTTCAATTTTAATTTTTATATAAATACTCTTTTAAAAATTACAAAAAGTCTTTCTGAAATTTCAAAAGTTGGGCCAAACAGACTCTAAAATGAGTCTGACAAACGACTTAACGAGAGTTCGAAACATTTTCTCTAGGCAATTCAAGGCCTTCCAATAAGGTTAGCACTTATAAGAATGGAGCCTAATTGAGTTATACCTGAGCGAATTAACTAGTGCATGCACCGATTCCTCTATTCTTTTCCGGCCCGCAAATATATTGTTTTGCTTTGCTCATTCCAAATGTGGACTGCAAAAGAAGCCCAAAATACTTTAAATCCAATCACTTGAAATAAAGCCTGCCTAGAATTCTTAATGCGCTCATCTCTTGATGTTTTCCCAAGTAATGGAGCAATTGCTAAAGGGGTAGATTCTATCCAAACAAAACAGCCAAGTGCAAAAGGTGTGGTTAGTGATTTTGATTTTTAACCGTATAAATGTTATGTGTTTGGATAAATATGCAGTGCTACTAGAGTAAAAATAAAATAAACATTCCTAAAAATAGAGAATTATAAGTAAAGTTGACATAAGAGTTTTCTGAAAATGAAGGCTTATGCTGTACACTTTAAGCAAGGTACACCACCGTGCACCACCCAAGCGGTGGTTGCTAGTTTTTTTTTAAAAAAAATTATGTTGGCAACATTTGTACAACATATTGATAAGTTTTAATTCCTTATACCTCTTATGTATTCTTTTTATTCACAATTTTTATATTTTATATTCATAACTTTTTATATTAAGAATTTCTATACGATATATTCAAAGTTTTATACTATATGTTAAAAGACTCATACTGTATGTTCAAAACTCTTATTTTGTATATTCACAATTAGTACATTTTGTGTTCATAAAAATCAACCAATAGAATTCACAAAACCTTAACCTAACAAACATCAATTTTTAAATCAGTTTTTTTCTCATCGTCATCTTCTTTTTTCATATTTATCCATTTTTTTGTTGAATCTTCCACTCACATATATAACACCATCCATGTATGTGTATACATATACATGTGAGTGTGTGTGTGTTTGTATAGGAAATGGATCTACAACTTATTCTCCTCCAAAAATATTGTAGTTTTCCAAGGAACAAAAGAGAGAGAATAGGATTTGTAATTCGATTAGTGAAGAGTGCGAAATTTATAACTAGAGAGAGAGGGAGAGATGAGAGAGCAAGGACGAGCTTCCAATGTACTCTATTTCTTTTTTTCTTTCTTTTCTTTACCAAGGCGTTTGTTTTTCATAAGAGGAGGTGTGCACAGTGCGACAACTATGCACAATGCATAGTGCATAGTAAAATTTGCCCCCTAAAACTAGGTAGCTGCCTACTTACTCCTTAGTTTTAGAAAGCCTTGTAAATGGCTTGAATTTTTTGTGATTTTATTAAGATATAGAGAAATTCTTGAAGTCATATAAAAACCAATACCTAGATTTGAGTTAACGAGTAAAGGCATGTTAAAAGTTACCCATTTTCATTTATAAATAAAGATATTTATACTTGAATCTCAAATTAGAAAGCTTTCTACAAATATTGTCTTTTTTGTTAACTTACTATGCCACAATAGATCATGATCCTCTTATATCAACACTTCTCTCACATTGATATGAGAAGATTATTTCAAAAATTCAGAAATTCTCCAATTCCCAACAGTTTTTCCGTATTTCCCATTTCCCCAAATTGCATTCCCTATTGGTGAATTATGACAAAAAAGGGAACAAAATTCCTTCTCCAAAAATTATTTTAGGAAATTTTTTTTTTATTGATTGGGGCAAGGATCCCCAATAAACACCCTTACCCCACACCCTTTTGCTCAATGATTATTATCATTCAAATATTTTCAATATGAAAATTATAATAGTAGGAACCACAAGTTACCTCATTTGTCTTGAAAAATTTACGCAAATTAGAAATGAACATCAACTTATAATTAAAATTTTCAGAATTAGATCAACTTTCAAATCATGACATCCACACTTTAGTGTATATGAAAAAGCAGGGTCCACCAAAGAGAGCCAGCCTTCTACAACTCTCTCCCAAACCCTAAAGCAAAATTTTGAAATCAAACTCAAAAAAAGCAGACAAAAACTCAAGAAGACAGCATTAGAGGACAAAAATGCAGACTGTACAATCTCAATAAATTGAAAACCATTCCAAGCTTATCAAAACATCACACATGTCACCAACCTTGTCCTTGACCACCACTCCCCCCCAACTCACCATGTTTCCCCCAAAATTTGTCCAACCCAACCTCCTCCTAATTATCTCCCATCTTCACACATACTATTCGAATTGAAATTACGAGAAAAATTCAATAATAATAAATTTTTAAAATAATTTACTCGTTCAGTTATCATTAATTTATTAATATTAAATTTCTAGCACTACATTATGATGAGATAATCTAAATTTTAAAATTGTTTACGCCAACCAACGCCAAGGCTCATACATTTTTAGTGCTACATGTACATTATGACGAGGCGATCTAAATTTTCAAGCGTTCACGCCAATGCTCATGCCCGCGCCCTCAATTTCACCCTCACCCCTGATCCATCCAACCACACAAACCAACGAAAACCGTAAAACGTTAGACTTCAGCTGTACGAACACAAAAGTGTTTTTTTAAGTATTTCCATGAAGAAATCTTGATTCCTTCTGTCTGTCTCATCTGACACAAAAATAGAGATCTCTGCAAATCTTTCATCAATCCCAACAAAGGGTCAGCTCAGACAAGGTCTCCAATGGTCACCCAAAAGAAAATCCAACTCACCCCCATCACGCAAAAGGCGAAAAATCACATAAATATTTAAAGATTTCGATATATTTATTGTAATATATTTCCATTATTTTGAAAATATGCCGTTATCTCAACAGGCCCTTCCTATAACTAACCCAAAGTCACCACCATCACCGCCACTATCGCCACCATCTTCAACCACAATGCTGATGCAGAGATCAGAAGATGATGGGGTAGTGATGTTGCTCATGCCCACATCAACAAGCCTTGGCATGCCTCATCTTTCGTCATCATTTTCTTCATTTGAGGGTCTTGGTAACAAGAAAACTGAGACTACGCCATTGCTGACAAGCGCTTTGAGTTATACTCAGACAACATCGGATGCAATTGCGACTACAACTTCTTCTTCAGCTTCTTCTTCTTCTTCTAGTACTTCTTATCAGCAGAAGCAAAGGCGGCGTCGTATTGCTAGTGATAGTTCCCTTTCGTCGTCTGGTTCTGGCAAACCACGCCACTCGTTTCGACAAGATGTGCGGAGGGCTGCTTCTGATACTTATTTGATTACAAGGCTTACCTTCAAGCTTTTGAGATATCTTGGGTAAGTTTTTCTCCCTATTTAAAATTTTTGTCATTATTCTTGGTGAACTGCGAAAGATTTGTTTTGCTTTTGTGTATAAATTGCTATTTAGACTATTTTGTGAAATTTTTGCAACTTCGATGAAACATTTGGTTTTTCGTAATTTACCCTTAATTTTGTGTGATTCTTGCATCTCATTTTGGTATATGCTTGCTTAATATCCAATGTCTTATATGTGGTAGCTATGCTATTACGATTGTTCTGTCAAATGCATTTTTGGGTTATGTTGGGTATGTTGAGATTAGTGATTTATCTTTTCAGTTTCTACTTTTATTTATTTATTTTTCTGGGTTTTGTGGGGGTTGGGTTCCCGGGGGGGGGGGGGTAGGAATAGGTTTGGTCCTGTGCGGGGATGTGAACAGAAATAGGGGAAATTTTTTATCCAAGTCATAATTGTCGTAAATCAACTAAAACTATGTAAAAGTTTGAGTTGCTGGAGAGTTCATTTTATTTTCAACATTCTTTTAGAAGGGAATGCGGAGACCTTAAATTCAGTACTCTTTTGGAAGGTGAATTCTGATACCATGTAAACTAATTGTCTCATCTAAAGAAACCTGTTAGAAGGGGATTTATTTACTAGTTTATTGTCTGTATTGGTGGTAGATGTATCTAAGTCTCATATAGTAATGGCAAATTAAAAGTTCGGATTCTTGATTATATAGACTATCACACTCAACTGCAGTGAGATAATTTATAAATTATGATAAGAAAGTAATTGCATTTTAGGACATACTACATTGCCGGATAACAAAGTGGTGGATGGCCAGTTATCTTGCAAAATGCTTTTGGGCATCTACCACGCTTTCATCCAAGAACAGGTCTCCATTGTGTAGGTTCTACTGATAGAGGTGGAAGAGCTTATAAATCTGAGACAGAATGCTGAGGTTTTACTAGTGTTCATCTCAGGCTTTCCTCTTCTGTCATCACATTACAAGGGATAGAATGAGGAATACTCAGATTCTAAATGGATAAGTAGGGAATGAAGTGACATTCTCTTCATTTGACTCTTGCATCTGTGCCTAATTTTATCCACAGAAGATTCAAATATGCAACATTTGGAGACTTGAGGCATAAAATTGAGCATTGACTACTGTTGGATGGAGAAAATCTTCAAGTGGTCATTATTATCAAGAATTTGGGATTCCTCTCCTTGCATGGCTTCAAGTTAATTGTAGCAGCAATGTCAGAGCTGTAGAATTGCAAAATGTGGTGGATTAAGACCTTTTTAGGTAGTTTTCCTCCTTTTCACTATAATGACAAAGTCTATTGTTTTCCTGTAGTGAGATAAGCCATTTCAAGTGTTAAGATAATCTCTAGTACCTTTGATCAACACCTGAATATGGTGGATGATTATTTTGCTCATGAACCTCAGCATGGGGGAGGCATTTAAAAGAGTCTGACATAAGGTTCATGCTCTTTTTTTGTTTATGAGAGCCACCTCATCTTAGCTAATCCTCATTGGACCAGACAAGATATTCAGAGAGGCTCACAATCCTGTAACTCTTGGCAATGGCATGTATTGAATAGAGTTGGTGAAGTTGCTTCACTGCACAAGTCAACAGATCTAGGTATGAAGAATGTTTTTCACGTGGCTATCTTTGAAGAGTTCTGAAGAATTCAGCCTTATTCCTATCTCAAATCACTTGATAATGTCAAAGTTACGTTTCTTGGATGGATCAGCATCTTGGTGGTGCTTAATGAGTTTTCCTTAACCTTCTTATAGATTTACCATAAGAAAGATTTCACAAGTGTTTTTGTTCTGTAACTAATGGATCCTCTGTCACATATAAGCTACAATTTGTCTTAATGCACAATCCCTAACAATCCTGATAATGGGTAATTGAATAAGTTGAACTTTTTTATTTCCTGATCATGATAGGTGTGATATGCTAACCATCCTTTTTCTCCTCCCTTCTGTTCATTGAGGTGGCTTTATTGCCCTCCTTGTAGTTCTTCTCCAATCTCGTCTACATCTTGACTTCTCCTCACTTTGACTGCCGGCATAGTAGATCCCCCAAACCATATATAGTGTCACAATGATCCTTTAATGGCTTTTAGGTTTCCTCGTTTTATGGAATTCAAGACCCAAGTTTGGATGGATCAATCAAACTAGTTTTTTCATCTTGGACTTCTCTTCTCCTGTGAATATCCAGAGCCATACTCATTACTTCTTCCGGACATCCATTAGACCTCTTTAAGTTTTATTAGCTCTATTAGTGGTATGTCTACAATTCTTGTGAGCCACTTAAGCAGCTCCTCCTGGCATTAACTTAGCCCATTACTTTTGGTCTTTCTTATGTAAACATGGTTTTTAGCCATGCTCCTGAGTCTATCCTCGTAATCTGGCTAGTGATTCCAATGCCATGGTAGGATGATGCAAGATTCTTTGCCAGTTGTTTGGTGTGCCATAGTGTGGTTACATATGATGCCTTGCACCCCGTTCATTTACTAAGCAAACATCTTGTGATTGGATTGAGAGGCATGCTTTCATCTACGCCGACCCAGGAACGAGTATGAGGTCAGCAGTGATAGGAATTGCAGAACATGTAAACTAAGAGATAAAGGCCATTCTTGAACTTGGTAGATTCTGCACCACAAACTTAGTTTTCAACCCTTGAAAGAAATAAAAACTGCTTAAATTTATTAAAAAGATGCATTAGTGAGGCTCAATCTGCAGAAGAGTAAATTACATGTTTGTCATGTATGTGTCCTTCATGAATGTAAATCATTTTCTTTCTTCTTCTTATTTTTTACTCCAATGCTAAACAATTTTTTGTTCTAGATGTATTCTGATCACTTATATTAATTCAGGGTAGGCTACAGATGGATCACCAAGTTTCTTGCCCTTGGCTGTTATGCAGTCCTACTGATTCCTGGCTTTCTGCAAGGTTTGTCAAACCTTAAAAGCAAACGTGAATTTACTATAAAGCACTTTCAAATTTTACTTCATCTCTCTCTCTCTCTATATCTATCTACCTCTCTCTCTCTCTCTCTCTCTCTCTCTCATGCCTTTGAGATTATATATGTTCAACTGTAGTTATATTTTTCTACTGAAGTTTTTAAAAAAACATTCTTGTGACGCCAGTTGGGTATTACTATTTTTTCTCAAGTCAAATCCGTAGAGGTGTTGTTTATGGTGATCAACCCAGAAACAGGTATGTTATACATCAATGCTTTCAATTTCTTCAAACTACAAATGAACTTATCCTTTTGATTAATTCATTCACCTATACTTATTTAAAATCCATCTTTCTTGAATTTATTTCATAAATTTGTTAAAAGACTTTTATATGCAGGCTTGATCTATATTTTCCCAAAAATTGTGATGGGCCAAAACCAGTTGTCGCATTTGTAACTGGTGGAGCATGGATAATTGGGTACTTATAAAGCTATTACTCAGAATCTTGTACATTTTCTGGATGGTTCCATAGAAAAATTGGATAACTTTGCAAAATATGTATACCATGAATGCAATAAATGATTCGGCACAAGCTATTCTGTTACTCATGTAACTAAGGATAATTGAAGTAGCTTATTTGTTTGAGATAAGATTGTTGATGGACCAAAAACTCGATATTCATAGTAGGTACATAATCTTTGTTTCTTAATTGCAGTCCAAATATGTATCTGGGACACCATTAACGATCTTGTAGTTTCAACTGTGTTGCTGCTTGAATTCTCCAATGCCTTCTTTACTGATTTTGCTGAACCACTTTGCTGATGCAGTTATAAAGCGTGGGGTTCACTATTAGGGCAACAATTATCAGAAAGAGATATTATAGTGGCATGTATTGATTACAGGTAGCTTGAATTTAATTAAGCATCATGCACTGATATGCTGGTTTGCTAAATTCTTCTATTTGCATGAAGTTCTCCAGTGACTTTGTAACTCTGCTACAACAATCTTCCATCTCCAGTCCATATGGAAGATTATGGAAGATTAGGCTTCATGTTGAAAAACGTAGGACAGGAGATTAAGGGGGGCAGCATATCCGTACGAAAAGCCTAGTTCCTGAAAAAGAACTTAAGAAGCCATTAGCAGATTTTGTTAGTAGTCAAAGAGATATTTTGAGAACCTACTATCAGTAATATCCTGTTTAAGAACAAGAAAACATCGCTACCATGAAACCTAGCTAAAATCTACTAGAAATTACCAAGATTTACTGAACCAGGATCAGTCCTAAGCCCATAAATGCCGCTAGACCTTATTCTATCTAATTGAGAGGAAATTCATATTCAGAGAAAGCATAAAGTGTTGCCTCACCTGGTTTGATTATGTTTGGAGTCCAATAACTAATATCTGCACCTTGGTAGCTCTACATGGTTGCCAATATGAAAGTGCATGATACACTTGAAAAGGCACAATCCAGAGATAGATTGTAAATGTCTTCTGATAACTATTGATGCCTGCAGAAATTTCCCTCAAGGAACTATCAGTGACATGGTTAACGATGCTTCTCAAGGTATCTCTTTTGTGTGCAATAATATTGCTGAATATGGAGGTGATCCTAATAGGTAATGAGATTCTCTTTGAATAAATAATTTCTGTCCAGTTATGTCTCCATCTTTAAGTTGTGCCTGAATCTGTTCTACTTGTAGAATATACTTGATGGGACAGTCAGCTGGTGCACATATTGCTGCTTGTACTCTCTTGAAGCAGGCAATCAAAGAAGCTGGTGAAGGCGAAAATATATCTTGGAGTGTCTCTCAGATAAAGGCTTATTTTGGTCTATCTGGAGGGTAAGTTTTGTCCCAAGATCTTCCACACAATACGTGTCCTTCTCCCTTGTGGTTCCCTGGTGTAGTTTGAATTAGTACTACAAGTAAAGACTAGCGCATTTTCCTTATTCCAGTATTGCATGAGACAGACAAGATGACATTAGAGGCAAGAATTGGAGTTCTTGGTTAGGAAAGTCAACTTTCTCCATTTTGGTTGGAGTTCTGTTTCAATGATGTATGACTTGATCTTCTTTTAGTGATGTTTGGATAACTTGTATTGGACTGATACACCTTGTTGAATCAAGAAGAATAAATTACTGAGATGCTGTTACTGTGATTTCCCTCTTATTCCTTAGTAACTTAAATTCTCTTGTAATGCCACAAGTCTAGAATCCAGGACCTGCTAATTAGATCCATGTTCTGACTTGAGAATAAAAGTGTTGGGCGAAAGATCAAGTATGCTCAAATAGATAACCCAAATTCTTATGTATGCCCAACGCTTTTAGCTTTTAAACCACACTCGTATTTTATCTCTTACTAATGTGAGCATTGCATTTTGGTACAAATATATCTTTGTGCAAGTGTTTGTTTATAAAGACTCCTATGTCTTTATAATCTGTTACGAAGTTAAAACAGATGGTAAGCTTCATTAAGTACATTAATAAAATAGGTGTAAACTTCTTCAAATGGAAAGAAACTTCTACATTCACCACCGTAGTAAGCAACAAAGATATCACAATTGATACTGTGTTAAAGAGATTTACTTATCCATTTTGCTTTTTGCAAGTGGTTTGCTGGAACTTCAGATTTTTTCCCTTTGAACATTGGCAGGTACAACTTGCTCAACCTAGTTGATTACTTCCACAATCGAGGTCTTTATCGTTCAATATTTTTAAGGTCACCCCTTTTCTACTTTCCTTCTACATTTACTGTACATACATTCCCATGGAAGCCATAATGCTGCAATAAGATATCACATTAAAGTCATAATTTATGGCACGTTTGTAGCATAATGGAAGGAGAAGAATCATTGAGACGATATTCTCCTGAAGAAATGGTACAGGACCCAAATATCAGGAATGCAGTTTCTCTGCTGCCTCGTATATACCTTTTTCATGGCACTGGAGATTATTCCATTCCTTCGGATGCCAGGTTAGTATCTCCATTGAGATCTCATTCTCAAATAATTTCTCTTTCTGATATCTTAAGCTTTTGGCCTTATTGAACATGTTAGTTCTATAGATATAGATACCAGTGGCATATATGAAAAAACAATTTCCCTTTGAGAGTGACGGCACCAAAAATCTCTACAGAAGTGGAAAACTTGTACCGGTGTTGAGATTAAGATAATTAATGAATACGACTGGGAAAAAGATAAAGGAAAGAGATACTGATCAATCAGACTGTTAGTTGTTAGATTTGAACCAATGTGATCAGAAATCTGCAAATATACTTTAAAGAGTGAATGGAACAAAAACAGGTTTGAAATGGCGTCAGTTTTCTGAACTATTTAGATGCAGTTATGTTGCTTGTATGGTAGTTATCCTTTACATGAAACCAATGTTAATCTTCCTCAAGTATGTTGTCATTTTGCATTTCTGATGTCTCCCTTTATATTGAACATAAGATATGGCTAATATGTGCAGAACTTTGTTTCAGTTCACTTCAATTTGGATTGAAAAGAGAAATTAATTCATACTAAAGAACAAAGAAAAATTAATTCATACTAAAGAACAAAGAAAAATTAATTCATACTAAAGAACAAAGAAAAAAGTTTAACTCATAGTGGAAGAATAATCATGTGAAAAATGAAAGTACTCAAAGCTTTTGATTGATTAGTCACATCAAATAAATGATTATCTTTTATCTTTTATGAGTTTTGCAGTTGAAATAATTCCATTATGTAATGGCTGTGCTTCAAGTTGTAGTTTTTGATAAGGAATAGATTAGGAGTTCTAGAAGATTCTTTATGTATTGCTATTAACTGTCAGCTAGATAGAATGAAAGCTAAGTAAGTATAACATATGTAAACACAGTGGTGAGGTATACAGCTAAGAGCAGTTAGGAGTTAGTTATGGAACTACCTATATATACTTGTCTCATGTACTCAATTCAGTTAAGAATGAATAAGATACAGAAATTTCTCTCTCTCTCTCTAATTCTCATTATGGTATTCAGAGCAAGGGATCAATCGTGGTTCTGTTTTTTTTAAGTTCATCTTCTTTCTCTCACCTAGGGTTTCTCCATTGGAGAACTCCATTAAAACTCCACTTAGAAGCTTCAATTCTTTTCAAAATCAAGTCGAAGGCTCTATTCATCTAGGAGATCCTTTCAATCGGTTTAGTTTTTCAAATTTCTTTTTCATACCAAAAGCCCAGCTCATCAACTTATCTTAGTTCCGACAAAGCTTTTTCATCTCCTTCCATGGCTGCTCAGCTGCGTGTTGATGCCACTGAAGAAATTTCTCTAGGATTGTAGAGGCTAATCCAGAATATAGGAAATCTAGCTCATATCAAACTAGATAACACCAATTTTGTGATATGGAAATCACAAGTTTAAGGAGTTCTTCAAGCTTCAAAGCTTCTTAATCATGTACTTGGCAAGCTTCCTTGTCCTCCAATGGAGATAACAACTGCAGATGGTAATCTCATTCGTAATCCAGGATATGACAAGTGGATGGTTCAGGATGACTGTCTTAGGTCTTGTCTTTTTACTACTATGACACCTGCTGTTCATTCTCAAGTATTTCATCTTCCTACAGTAGCTGAAGTGTGGAATGCTCTTCATCAAAGATTCAGCTCCTTGAGTAGGTTACATGCCTATCAATTGAAGGTTCAATTACTAAATTTGTCTAAAAGAACCATGACTATGCAAGCTTATCTTGGCCATGTTAAAACTATATCTATATTATATGGATTGACTAGTGTAAATGAGATTGTTTCTCAAGAGAACTGTGCAATGTACATCTTGAGAGGTTTACCACCTGAGTATAACTCATTTAGGGCATCTATCAGAGTCAGGCCTACACAAATCACTGTCTTAGAATTGGCTTCTCTGTTAATAACAGAGGAACTTCATATGAAGATGGAGAACTCTCTTTCCATTACTGACAGTTCTGGACAAAACTTTCATGCTGCCTTGTACTCTAACTCTCAGCCTAGGGATGGTCAAGCTAGAGGTAGAGGTCCTCCCGCCAATAGAGGAGGAAGAATTGGTAGAGGCTACACTACAGGTGGTTTTGTTAGACCTCCAGGTCAAACTCCTGGACTTGTTTCCTCTTCAGGCTCCCACCCCACTGCTTCTCAATCACAATCAACTGCTTCTAACACAAACAAGATCTACTGTCAGATTTGTGGAAAGCCAAATCATATGGCTCTTAATTGTTGGCATAGATTTGATGGAGTTAACTATGCTCCACAGTCTACAGGAGGCAAGCAAGCTTACACTGAACAAACTTCTAACACTACCAATAGTGATCAGCAATGGGTTTTGGACTCAGGAGCAAACACTCATGTTACACATGATCCTAGACAATTGCAAAAATATCAATCTTACATTGGAGCTGAGTCAGTAGCTGTTGGTAATGGTTAGACTTTGCCTATTCATAGCATTGATGATGGTGCACTATCCACTGCTTCAAATTCTTTAATTCTGTCTGTTATTCTATATGTTCCTCATATATCAACTAATTTTCTTTCTATTTCTAAATTGACACATGATAACAATTGCACAATCTCTTTCAATTCTAAGAAAGTGGCAATCCTGGACAATGTCAACCATTCCATACTGTACAAGGCCCTCTATAAAAGAGGTCTATACTATCTTCCCATCTCTTCATCTTTCAACTCTAGATCACTCAAGGCTCACACATGTGCTCAAGTTCTTACTGCCAACAAAGTTTCCAAAAGGCCATCTTCAACAGAGGCTTTGTGGCACAAGAGACTTGGACATCCCTCCTCCTCTGCTGCAACCATGTTGTCTCAAATGTTGGATATTAGGTTACCTAACAATACTATACATTGTCAGTCATGTTCAGTAGCAAAATTACACAAACTTTCATTTCCTTTATCTGAATCTATTTCTGGTGTACCTTTTCATTTGATTCATGTTGATGTTTGGGGTCCTGCTTCTGTACCCTCTAACAAAGGGTACAAGTACTATGTAGGCTTTTTAGATGATTGTACTAGGTTTGTGTGGCTTTATCCTATGAAAAATAAAACTGAAATTTTTTCCATATTTCTTGCCATTCATTCCATGCTTATCACTTAGTTTCAAGCCACATTAAAAATATTAAGGATTGATAATGGGACTGAGTTCATTAATCGCAATTTTTAGTCATACTTACAGTCTATAGGAGTTTTACATCAAACAACTTGTCCTTATACACCTGAACAAAATGCAGGGTGGAAAGAAAACAAAGACATCTTATTGAAACTACTCTTACACTGTTGCATCAAAGTAATTTACCATCTAATTTCTGGCTTGAAGCTCTGTCAATGGCAAATTTTTTGATTAATAGACTTCTTACACCTGTGCTCAACAACAGGTCACCCTATGAGCTTCTATTTTCCATGCAGCCAAACTATCAAGATCTTAGAGCTTTTGGATGCCTGTGCTATCCATGGCTCAAACCTTATATCAAAAACAAGCTAGAGTTCAAGTCCAAGCCCTGTATTTTTCTAGGATTTTGCCCTCAAACAAAAGGCTACAAGTGCTTAAACTGTGAGACTCGCAGAATTTACATCTCCAGACATGTTAGATTCAATGAGGAAGTGTTTCCTTATACCAAATTTGCAGATCTTTCTGACACCATTAAATAGTTTTGCATTCCCGGTTCTACTACTGTTCACACTGCCACTTCCTATACACCTCAGTTTTCACCTTTTTATTCATATTCCAATTCAGTCTATTCAAGTTCTTCTACACAGTCTTCAAGTTCTTCCACAAATTTCTCTGCACAGTTTTCACCCTCTCACTCTCCATATCCAATTCCATCAAAATCACCTTCACCTTCCCAACTGCATCATTCCTTAACTCCTATGTCCCAATCTACTTTAGCATCTCATCAGGTAGAAATTTCACCTCAACAGGCAAAAATTTCACTTTAATCATCTGCCTCCTCATCTTCATCATTTCTTGTCACTTCTGCACCTTTCCAACACCTAGCTCCTGTATCTAATCATCCAATGCTAACAAGGTCAAAGACAGGCTGCTTATCACCACCACTGTATCAACTTTCTAGTTTGATTACTGTACCTACTACTACTGAACCTAACACTTACAAGGAGGCTTCCAAATATCAATGTTGGGTTCAAGCAATGGCAGAAGAGTACAAAGCTTTATAGGAACAGAAAACTTCTGAGCTAGTTCCACTTCCCTCGGGGAGACAAGCTATTGGTTCTAAATAGGTTTTTAAAATCAAAACCCATGCAGATGGGTCTATTGCTAGGTACAAGGCTAGGTTGGTAGCCAAAGGCTATCTCCAAGAATAGGGCATTGACTACCAAGAGACTTGCAGTCCAGTGGTTAAAAGCCCTACTATAAGAACATTCATCTATCTTGTTTTGCATTATAATTGGCCTTTGAAGCAAATGGATGTGTCTAATGCCTTTTTGCCTGGCACATTAGAAGAAAAGGTCTACATGACTCAACCTCAAGGTTTTGAAGATCTTACAAAACCTCAACATATGTGCAGGCTCAAAAAGTCATTATATGGCCTTAAACAAGCTCCCAGGGCTTGGTATTACAAGTTTTCTACCTTCTTGCTCAACCATGGTTTTCATTCTAGTTCTGCAGACAGTTCATTGTTCATTTACAAGTCATCTACTAATTTTACTTTACTTCTTGTATATGTGGATGATATTATCATCATAGGTAGTAATTCAGGCCACATTTCACAATTGCTTAACATCATGAGTACTCAGTTTGCTATGAAAGATCTTGGAGTTTTGTCCTATTTCTCAGGCATAGAGGTTCAATATGCTCCTACAGGGCTCATTCTTCATCAAACCAAGTATGCCAAGCAAATTCTACAACAAGCAGGAATGACTAACTGCTCTTCTGTTCATACTCCTGGCTAAAGCTACTTTGAAGGATGCAGACAACCACACACCTTATGCTAATGGTAGTCAGTTTAAAAGTCTAGTTGGTGCTCTCCAATATATCACAATGACAAGACGTAATCTCCAGTTTGCTATAAACTAGTTGGTGCTCTCCAATATATCACAATGACAAGACGTAATCTCCAGTTTGCAATAAATTCACTTTGTCAGAAATGCATAATCCCACTCTTGCAAATTTTGGGGCATTAAAAAGGGTTCTGAGACTTATCAAGGGAACTCTGGTTCAAGGATTGGTATATAGACCAGGAGAACTTCAGCTGAAAGCTTTTAGTGACTCTGATTGGGCCTTTGATGCTGCAGATAGAAAGTCTACAATTGGTTATGTCATCTATTTAGGTCCTAATATCATTTCTTGGTCATCCAAGAAACAACATACAGTTGCAACATCCTCCATAGAAGCAGAGTATAGAGCTATGGCTCATTCACCCTCTGAAATTAGATGGCTGATCTATCTCTTGAAGGATTTGTCTAGTTCTTCTTCTACACCAGTCTTACATTGTCATAACATCTCAGCTATGGCTCTTGCATCTAATCCTGTCTTCCGTGCAAGAACTAAACATATTGAAATTGTTTATCATTTTGTTAGGGAGCAAGTGGTCTCCAAGGTACTGTAGCTGTCCTACATCTTTTCACAACAACAAGTGGCAGACCTATTTACTAAAGCTCTTCCTCAGCATCAGTTTGATTATCTTAAACACAAGCTTCCCATGGTCAAAGCCCAAGCTCAGCTTGAGGGGGGCTAATAAGGAATAGATTAGGAGTTCTAGAAGATTCTCTATGTATTGCTATTAACTGTCAGCTAGATAGAATGATAGCTAAGTATAACATATGTAAACAGAGTGGTGAGGTGTACAACTAAGAGCAGTTAGGAGTTGGTTATGGAACTACCTATATATACTTGTCTCATGTACTCAATTCAGTTAAGAATGAATAAGATACAGAAATTTCTCTCTCTAATTCTCATTTGTTTTACAAATTAGAGAGGACATATATGAAGATCAAACATTCTCATGAATTGCATTTCTTCCTCTTGTGCTTTCTGTCTCCATTTTCACTGATAAAGTATGATATATACGGATATTTTGAATAAAAGATGAAACATACTCTAGAACTAGTATTTTGGACCCTGCGTCTCCCATGGTTGAATCCTTTTTCTATCAAGTGAAAAGTATACTGTATTTTAAGATTTTGCATTGGCATCAAAATATAAAATGAGAATTTTTTCTGTTGATTTATAAATATGGCTTCTCTCTAAAAAGAAACATATAGGTTCTAGAGAACATTTAAAATGAGATTACTTTTTAACTTCTTTAAATATCTCTGAGGCCTTTCCAAATAATTCTAGAGCTTGGTTGAGCTATAAGTTATTTCTTAATACTTCTCCAGAGAAGTAGAAAGTTGATATATTGTGTTTTAGTTGCAAAAAGAGAGGAGAGAATAAGAATTTAGTTGGGAAAAATTGAATTACATAGAAAATGTTTTCAAAGTTATCGTACTTTTCAAATTAGTCTTGTTTGTTTTAAATTGTTTAAATTAATCCTCAATATTTCACAAAAATCATCGAGCGAGTCCTCATCTTTAAAAGTGAGCAAAAGTTTTTGAGTATTAATTTGAATAAAGTTGTAAAACATTAAGAACTAATATAAATCATTCTAAAGTAACAAGGACTAATTTGATTAAATTTATGAAACATTAAGGACTAATGTAACTTTTTAAAAAAATGTGGATTAAATTGAAATTGATTGAAAATAATGAAACTTATGGTTTTAACCATATATTGAATAACCTAATTTAATTTCTTACTTTGCTATTTGGAACTTTGCCCAGAATTTGCACAAGATCAAGCTCTTAGATCTTTAATAATTTAACGCAGAAATACAGGAAAACGATTTCACTTCAAAAATATTGCACGAGATTTTGAAATATGCCTTGCAGCAGCGTTTAGCTTTATCTTTTTATGTACAATTGAAGAACTGTAGGGGGAGGCTATTTTGTGTTAAGAGTTATTTCTAAAAAACCCTTGATGATAGTTACTGTATTTTTTCTTGTAAAAGGATGGCCTTCCATAAGGCCTAGCCCTTAATGCCTACTAAGCCCGATCTGTTATATTAGGGTTATGGGGTATTCAAGTTTATAATTGAGCCTAACTTAAATCTATATTTAATTTATAGACAATAGTCCATCAGTTAATTTGATCCACATGTCTAATGTTAGATAGACATAGTCAAAATTAATTTTGTGTATTCTCTCACATTAGAGGGTGTTTGGCTTGGCTTATTTTGGTGCTTATAAGCACCTAGAAAAAAGCACCTTTTCACATATTTTTTACTATTCGGTATTTATAAGCCACAAATAAGCAAAGCCAAATGGCCTCTTAGTCTATAAGGGGGAAAAAAAGGTGAGCAAAAGAGTACTTAAAGTAGGATTCTCCTAAAAGGAAGGGGAGAAGCAATAATATAAACATTAAAAATGAGTCAATAGACAATATTGATAAGATATACGACTCATTTACTAGGAATAGTATCAATAATAGCTTGCACTTAATGAATAATAGCATAGGACATGTTTCATAGTATTGTTTTCTTTGTAATAGTATTGGCACCTAAAAGAATAGCACGTGCCATAGATAAACTCAACTTGTATATAGAACATCCATGGCTTCTATCAATAAGCCTTGGTCTTGCACTGTAAAGCATAAGCCAAGCAATCTTTTTGCAAGTTATTCTCTCAATAGTAAGTGTTGTTTCCTATATTCCCCGTTATTTTTCCTGGCCAACCTTTCTTGTATATATTCTTTCCTTCTTCAATAACCAAACCATCTAACTATATCTAGTCCCTAGTAAACCTTCTTAATGATTGCATCTACTATGTGTCTGTAAGCTTGGTGTCAGAGCCATGTTAAGAGTAAGCACTTGCTATACTGCAAATCAAGAGGTTGTGTACCTTGAGGCTTTATTGAATTGACATTGCCTCGGTTTGATTCCCATTACAAGCAAATACTTCTCTTTTGGTGTTTCTTCGTTCATATTGATACAAAGGGATAACCTTGGCCCCTGCATTCCCTAAAGGTGAACCTGTAGTAAGAAATCCTCGAGCATGGTTCTGAACACATATATGAATATGCTTTGCAACATTAATTCCTTCGACAATAGTTACTTTAGAAAATCCACTTCTACATCTTTTGTAAAAGTACTAGCCATCGAACAACTTTCTCTTTTAAACCCTTATCGAGCCTTCACCAAACCTAACTCTTCTGTAACTAAAGTTATCAGACATGTCCAAGGGAACTAGTTTTTCCATCCCATCGTGACCAGTTATGTATCCTAGCTCTCGAAGCAGAACGAATGATACCATTTCAAATCCAAGAAAACTATGTTTGTTAATGGAAAATGCAGCGGTACACTCATCTTCATTTTGGAGCTATCAGGTTAGCGCTCATCCTGCATGGGAGAAAGTGTCTTCTTGTAGTAGCTAGGATTGCCTACTAGACACCAACTATACCAAAATGTGCATGCATTGCCACAACACAAATCACCTTGAATGCTGGTACTATCTTCATGAAATTATTTCCAAATTTCAACACGCCACTTGAAGATCTATATATCACACACAACCTGAAAATCCAAGCTCAAATTATAGGCGTGCCCAAGGTAGGCAACACCTATTTTGCAACTTTGCAACAATAAATGGCCTATAGCATCCAAAATCATGCAATAGAACTTAGACTGCCAAGAGACGCAGATGAAGTCCTTATAGTGTCCAAAATCATGCAATAGAACTTACACTGCCAAGAGACGCAAATGAAGTCCTCATCATTGAAATGAACACACCTAATAGCCCAAGTTGCATTCACATTTCAATGCAAATCCCCAAGGCTGAACTCATCAAATTGCTCCTGGAGTCATGGATCACAAATTATGAAAAACTTTATCAGAGCACTAATCCAATTCAGAGTACTGAATCTTCTATAACCAGGAGAAAGCTTGGCGAGGAAAAATAATAGGAAATATAGAGAAACAACACTTAGTATTAAGAGAATAGGTTAAGAGATAGTTTTCCTTGGCTTAAATTTTACAATGGAAGACCAAGGCCTATTTATAGAAGCCTTAGATGTTCTAGATACAAGTCGACTTTATTTTGGCACTTACTATTCATTTAGGTTCCAATGCTATTACAAAGTGAATAATACCATTAAACATGCCAATACTATTATTTATTAAGTGCAAGATACTATTGATACTATTCCTTATTCTCTAACCAATACTCAATTTATCAATAAAGGTAGATTTTACCAAGTGACCAATATGTCATTTTAGTTAGATTTGCAAATGTAGCTACGTAACACTTATTTACTTTACGACAATGAATTGCCTAATAGTCATTAATCGATATCAGACGTTTATGTCGTCACTTTATGGTAGAAAGTGGTTTACAATTCAATTTCAACAGTAAATACCATTATAACTTATTTTTTTTCATAGTCATAGTGTTGAAAAATGAGGGCGAAATAGTAATATCTTCCATTCATTAGAGTAGAAAATAGTATAATAGAAGAGTTGATTGTTGGAGCACCATCTCTCCAACATTAATTTTGAGTCAAGGCTCTATGTGTAATGGCCCATGACTCTCGATATAGTGAAGCTTATAAGCTCCTTGGAGCTTAGTATTTTGCTCCTTGAGTGCTTATGTTTTGCTCTGTTGCTTGTGAGCTTTTCTAATGGCTTGATTTACAATGGTGCAACAGTACATATTTATACAAGTCTTATGAAGCTTCAAGAAGCAAGTTGCATTTGGCGGTGAAGAGTTCTTAACTACATAAAATTGCTATAGTAGTTTGCTTTGCTTAGCTTAGTAGGCATGCTACAGTTAACACATGGCTGATTTCTTTAGCTTCCAGAGCATGCTAATGTCTTCTAGAATGGTGCTGAAAAATCTAGAAGCTTTGATTCTTTTTGTTTAATTGAGCAGCAATTTCAACACTTAGAATGGTGTTGTGAATTTTAATGATATACGGTTTTCCAAAAGTCTTGTAGGAGGTGGCTTGAAAAAGGACAATTGAGAATACAAAAGAATGACTTGCTAAAAATAAGAAATAGTAATATTAGGAAAAATGGATCACATTATGAAATGAGGAAGAAGAGAATTAAATCCTTCAAGATGTATTAGGAATGAAACAAGAGGAAACCAAGAAAAGAGTAAAGAAGAAGAAAAAAGATGAAAGGAGAGAGAGCAAAACTGAATAAGAGCGAAATGGAGAACAATGTCAATGAAACAAAAACTTTAGCAAATTGCTAAGGTGGCTTAAGTCAACAAGGAAAGAGTACAAGAAATTGTAAAACCTTTTGTTGCATTTGCAAATTATACTACCCATGATGTGTATATAACGGAAGTCATCTACGAAGAAGATGCTGCTGCAACCGATTGTTTTTCCTTGGCTTGCATTTGCGTACTATATAATATATGTTATTATACTAAGAATGTAATAAAAGCCGAACTAAAAATTCATTACACCATGAATGTAGTCTAAATCAACTAAAAATGCAAGATTGCTGTAGCAGATTATAAACCTTTGTCTGCATTTGCATGTCATATAATCACATAATTATATACAAGTAAACTAGAAAAAGGTTTTCTGCAGAATATATGTTTTTGTTTACTATAGCTATATAATATATGTCTATGTAATACAAGTCAACTAAGCACATTTTTTGCCATCTCATTGTTGCTTGCAAGTGCATTCATTATACTAAGAATTTGATGAGGAGGGCAAAGAAAAATAGGTAAAGGCAACGACAATGATGAGGTGCCAAAGCAATTATTAAGAAGGAATTTAGAAAAGTCAAGCAATTAGGTCATGTTAACAAACTGGTATGCATCCTTGTAAACAAATATATAATCAGAGGACAGACAGAGATAGCAATATCCTATAATAGAATTGTATAATGTGATATTCAGCGTTTTCCTCTTTTATTGTGGTGTTTTTTCCTCGCGCCTCGGGAAGATAGTCTCAACCATTTGAGCTGTCCTTCGATCCCTCTTCTTTATTATGGTTAATGTCTTAAATGGTGGATATTGTTAACACGTAAATTATTGTAATATTGTTCATTAGTTGGTTGAGATTTTTGCAGTAAGTCATCCTGTGTTTTGTTCCCAACCTAAAATTGTATGATATAGGTGTAAGTGATAGACAATATGCTGAACATATGATGTCTTGTCTAACAGTAAAAGCTTTGCGGAGACTCTCCGGGAAGCCGGAGCAAAAGCTGAATCAATTTTATATGAAGGGAAGACTCACACCGATTTGTTTCTTCAGGTAATTGATCTGCTAGATGTTCTCCATACGAATTTGTTCTGTTTGCAAGTGACACTGGCACCCCTTTTGGCAACATCGTTTGATATAACTATATCTTATGAGAATAGAATTGCATAATGTGATATTCAGGCATTGCTTTTCCTTTTGAAGAGTTTTCCTTTTCTTATTCTTTGATTTTGTGTCTCAAATAGGACCCAATGAGAGGTGGTACAGATGAAATGTTAGAAGATTTGATTTCTATAATCCATGCTGATGGCTCTGAAGCTCTTGCCAGTGATGGAGCTGCCCCGCCAAGAAAACGCTTAGTCCCTGAATTCATGTTGCAATTGGCTCGCAGGGTGAGTCCATTTTAGTTACCAATGCTGGTTCTAGCTTCTCGAAGGAGAACACGAAAACAGAAAAGAAGCTTAAAACGGAAAGAATACATTGTGATTTGATTGCCAATCTTTGTACATATGAACATGAATACAGTTTCGAGAAAATTACTAGTAACGAGATCATTCTTTTCTTGTTTCTTCCATCTATGTATGAAACGAGTGACATCTTTAGGTCTATATAGTCAGCTTCACCCAATGCGTTAAGATCTGGTTTATTTTGATTTAATCTACTGTTTTCCTTTCCCTTATGGTTGGGTCCACATTTGATTGATTAGGCGTGGAGGTTGCAGGTATAAGTAAAGGAAAAATTCATCTATCGAGTACTTATCTTATTATCTTTTCTTACCCCTTGCCTTGAGAAGTAATTTCAACCATTCAAACCCAAACTAAGACTTAACTAACTCGAGCATTAGATCCCAATACGGAGATCGAAACCTGGCTTTCGTTTTTGTTTGGTAGGTCACCATTAAACTCGGAGGTTTGGTTCCACCAAAGTTTGAATCCGAGCTTAGGTTCATTCTGGTTCTCGTAGTCTCTTAACAAACAATTCCGAACCTATTTGTTTAGTGCTTCTTACAAAAGAAAAGCAAAAGAATTGTTCAATACTTCATTTCATGGCACGAAATTTTCTTCAGGATTTTATGTATCACTTTTTTTTTTGTCTGCAAGTTCTAAAGCAAGAAGTAAAACATTATCACTGGTAACTAAACCATATGATTATTTCATTAGACCAAGGTTAACTAAGACAAGTTACAAATATTTGAAGTACAAGCCACAGCTGAATAGCATATCATACAACACAGCCATGGTCATGAGCCACTTAAGAGAGTCTGCCATTTTTCATCCAAGTAATGGTCATCCTTGGAGACTGAAGCATATTATTATTCCTTGGTCTTCTTTGCAGCTGACTTGCCACCAGCCTAGAGCATTATAAACAAATTATCAATTGCATGAGTCGAATAATGGTAAGAAAAACTTTTGCATGTTATATCATATCTTCCGGTACCCTCATAACATTATAATTTTAAGCAAAGTACCTTCTTCTTAGGCTCGCGAGGTTTCTGCTCAGCCTTCTTAGGTGCTTTGGAGGATGGGGCTTTACCAGGCTCTTTCTTAGCCTGCCCAGCGGATTGAGACGCAGTAGGTTTCTCAGCCTTGAGCGATGCCATTTTTAGTTCCTAAAAGAGCTTTAGGAGATTTTTTCTTCGGTGAAGCTGGACACAAAAACCAGCTCTTAGAGTCCTGGTATTTATAGTGTAACATACTTGTGTGACATGGAACAAGAATATTAACAATGTGATATTTTAAAGAAATGGGAACAAATTGAGCTGGAGATTTCATATTGGAGAATGCTGCATCTGATGCTTTAGAATTTAGATAGGCATAATCACAAGCATTATTCACTCAGAAAACACATTACTATTGTCAGGAAGCAACACGAGTGTACAATACTAGTTGCCCAATTACTTGATCGTATTAAGAATCGATGGCTCCAAATTGGACTTCACAGGTTACTATCGAATCTCTGCCACACCTACTTGCCCTTTCTTTTTCCCCTAAATAATTAAACAAGTATTTTTATTAATTTTTAAAAAGTAATTTACAGAGGACAATCCCAAACATGGTTTCCCCACTCAAAAATATCTAAATTTATTAGAGGTGTTCTTCCCAAAATTTTTTAGCTACTTACAAGTGCTTTTTTCTTTTAAGACTTGGAAATTTGGGATTTAGGGCCCGTTCAGTGCCTATTAGGATAGCTGATAGTTGTTTGAATAATTGATAGCTCTTTAGGCAACTGATAGTTGCTTATTTTGTCTGTTAATTGTTTAACTAGTTAATTGAACAAAATGTATTTGATAAAATTAGTTGTTGAATTAGCTGATTAATACAAAATGGTATAAAAAGACATGGCCATCATGTTATTGTTATTATCGTTATTATTTTGTTCTTGTTGTTGTTGTCATTGTTATTATATATTATTATTACTATTATTATTATTATTGTTGAAATAAAATAATTTATTTTATAGTTAGAAATTTATTTTTGATAAATATATATTTTAACATTAATTTTTTGATAAAGCATTTGTATCTACATTATAATAATTAATTTTGATATATTCAAAATTTATTTTATGAATAAATAATAATAAATGGACCAATAAAACTTATACTTTTTTTAGTATATGTTGATAGATAGAATCCGAAATTAATTTTTATATTTTTTAATTTTATTTGTGAAAGAAAAGATAAAAATATAGATAGAGATTGGGAAAAGAGTAGAATTGCACAAAATTAAAAAAAAATAAAAATATGGTAGAATTTCCAAAAATAATAAAAGCTAAAAGCTAGTTGAACTCAAGACCTCATTCCTAGGGAAGAAAGTCTCAACTACTTAAGATACGCCTTAATTCCACATTAAAAGTCACTTGAAAAACTATTTTTCTTTTTTCCTTTTTCTTTTTTCCTTGTGTTGTTGAAGGGGAACTTAGTAAATAAATTGTAGGCGTTATCTAATATCCCAAGTTGGTTTAAGAAATGATATTTGAATAATTTATAAATATGAGTTAACTAATAACTTAGATTAATCATTTCAGATTACTTGATTTGAGGTCCATTTATTTATCGTTTTTGCAACTATAACATTAGTTTCACCGCAAGTTTTGAGTTCTGGATTTGAAGCATGGTAAATTGGGCTTGAAGCATGAACACTTTCTGGCGGCCTTCTGTCAGTGTATGAGGCGTGTGAGATATTCATTTTTTTTTTCGGAGTGTGATAAAAAGCTAAAACTACGTCAGAGCAGATTACTAGTTCGATGGGAGAGTTAAATACTATGTGGAAAAAATTCTCTCCCTCTCTCTCTCTCTCTCTCTCTCTCTCTCTCTCTCTCTCTCTCTATATATATATATATATATATATATATATATATATATATATTATTGCCTGATGAGAGCACTCTTACGCCTATATAAGCCACTTCTAGAAGCAAAATGGAGCCGCAGTATCATGTCTTCAATGAGAGGTAATTATAATGTTCTATATCAATTTAAGAAGTGATATTTGAATATTTTATGAGTATAACGTAACTAATAACTAGCTTTAACCTCTTTTGATTAATTAATTGAGTAAAATGTATTTTACCTCTTGTGTTTTGTGAAAGTCGCATAAAATCTCTTGTATTTTCAAAACTCGTTGATAAACCCTTGTAATTTAAAAAATGTTGGACATTAACCCTTGTGATAAGTGATTTCGTTAGATTTAACAGAAAGTTGTTAAATTGATGCAAATTTTCCCTTCTAATTTTGAAAATGATGCAAATTGTTCCCTTTAGTTTTTCCCCCCCTTGAACAACCTCTCTTGTTTGAAATAAGGTATAAAATAATAACTGTAGGGCTAAAAATAAAAAAATTATATCTTTTAAATCCTATGAGTATTCCTATCTACTTATTCTATTTCAAAGCTAATTCTAAACCTTTCTTCTAATTTGGTTAATAATTCCTAATAATTAATTGAGTGGCCAATTCAATTAAAAGTATTAACCACGAAATGGAATAATCTCTCAAATAAATAAAATAATTGGTATCAAGTTAACCAAGATAATTAAAAATTCAAAGTAGGATCCATTGTAACCATGAATACTAATTTTAGTTCATAATTAAAAACATGGGATGTAAACAAATAATTGAAGCATATTAAAATAATTAAAAACTAAAATACTAATTTAGAATATAAAATTAAATTTTAATTCTAAAATAGAAATTTAAATTAAAAACTAACATTAAATTGCAAAATAACAATTTAAATCTAAAATAAATTTTAATATTAAAATAAAATAATTTAGGATATATATTTTTATTTTCACCCTATATTTGGTGAAAACTAGAGAGGGCAATTTGCATCACCTTTAAAGTCAGATGGGGGAATTTGCACCAATTTAATAACATTTTGTTAACTTAAATGGAATTACTAAAAGCAGGGGTTAATGTCTAATGTTTTTTAAATTATAGGGATTTATCAGCGAGTTTTGAGAGCATAGAAAATTTTATGCGATTTTTACACAACATAGGGATAAAATACATTTTGCTCTAATTAAATTAAGGCCAATAGTTGTTCTTTATACTTGAATTTGTACTCAGGATGTGAAACATATTGAAGAAATCCAAGAAATGCATCACATACCAGAGGATCAGCATATATTTTCTAGCATGTGTCCTAAGATATGATACTATGGATTAGAAAATATCTATTCCTGAATACGTGTTTGTGGTCCTTCGACAAGAAGACTTACTAAATTACGTCACAACAGTATGTATTGAAGCATATGCGTTGAAATAAATGTTTAGCCCACTCAAACTAGAATTTGTGCTAAACCCAAAAGAACCACATTTTTCAAAGGTTAGGAATCCCAACTTTTGCAAAACGTACATTTTCTCACTGTAATTGTCAAAACACGCACTTATCCTCGGTATTTACCAATTGCAAAGGAAAAATTTAAGCGTATTCCTGTATGGTACGCGACGTATATGAATTTTCACATCAAAGAATTTACTTTTTGACCCTACAATAATACTCTTATACTAGAAATATATCCTATTACTTATTATATATCAATTTTAATTCATGCATCATCAGTAGAATATTAAAAAAAATATGAATATATGTTTTATAATACTTGTTATAGTTCAATTTTAATTAATAATACATTATTAAAAATATTTAAAAAAATCTTCTCATCAAGAATAATATACATGCGTAGAACCATTCCCTAAATCCCTAGGATTGATTTGATTAGGTTTTCATGTGTGGCAACTGATCTTTTTTTTTTTTTTGGGATAAGAGAAATCGAGTTGACGGAGCCCCAATCACTAATATACCTGGTAGAGCTCGACCACCAACTGGCAAACTTCAGGTGCACAATGTTAGCAAACTAAGAGAGAAAGAGAAATGAAGAAGAGAATCATTTTTGTTATTGAAGTATTAGCTGATACATGTATTTATAGTAGAGCTCAAGAATGTTCCTGAAATAGAAACTTAACTATTGAGCCCCTTTAACTAACTAGCTTGACAGCTCAACGTTAGCTCCCAATATGCTATATCACTAGCTCAGACATGCTATGCCACTAGTACATTTATATTACGCTAACATCCCTCCTCAGGCAGAGCATTAGAGAGGGCCAATGAAAGCTTGTTCCTGAGATAATGAAACTCTATAGATGATAAGGCTTTGGTAAACAGGTCTGAGACTTGTTCTGCTGAGGGAATGTATGTGATTTCGAGCTTCTTGGAGACCACTTGCTCATGGATATAGTGGTAATCGATTTCAATATGCTTGGTACGCCCATGGTATACTGGATTTGTAGAAAGGCAAGTGCAGAGATATTGTCACAAGTTGATAGTGGAATAGGGACTTGAATGGAGAGAGCTTTAAGCAAATAAGTTGACCAAGCTATTTCAGCTGCAATTTGGGCCATTTCCCTATACTCAGCCTCTGTAGAGTTGCGGGATATAGTAGCTTATTTCTTGGAACTCCAAGATATAAGATTTGATCCAAGGAATAGACAAATTCCAATGGTAGATCTTCTATCAACAATACTGCTAGCCCAACCACTCTATCTTCTATCAACAACACTGCTCGTGCAATCACTGTCAGAGTATGCATGGAGTTGCAATGGTCCTGGAGTGAAGAGCAGGAATTGAGAAAGAGTTCCTTTGATGAACCTTAGGACTCTTTTCAGGATTGCAAAGTCTGCATTTATGGGGCAATACATTTTCTGGCATAATGCACTTACAACATATTGAAGCTCTGGTCTTATTATAGTGACATATTAAGGAGAACCTGCCAAACTTGTGCACTGAGTGAGATTGGAGTATGATTCAGAGTTTGTAGATGAAGAAATCTTAGGGAGAATGGGTGTAGGTGCTGCTTTACACTCTGTCATACCAGCTTTGTGCAATAACTCCTTTGCATACTTAGTTTGATGAAGTACAAGGCCTTGAGATCCTTCAGTAACCTTAGTGCCTAGGAAGTAAGACAGTTTTCCTAGATATTTCATAGCAAAATGATGTTGCATAGCTTGAATGAAGGACTGAATGGCTGCAGGGTCACTTCCTGTGAGTACAATGTCATCCATATATACTAAGAGCACTAAAACATAAGTAGATGTTCTTTTAACAAACAAAGAGGAGTTTGCAGAATTAGTTTGGAATTATTGTCGGATGAGAAAAGTAGATAGCTTAGAGAACTAGGCTCGTGGACACCGTTTAAGGCCATATAAGCTTTTGTTTAGTTTGCACATATACTCTGACTTAGTGGGATCAACAAATCCCTGTGGCTGCTCTGTATACATGATAAGTCCTAAATATGCTTTTAATTCATAGTTAATTGGGCTTACTTCTCGAATTGAATGTTCTTTAATTCGTGTTTTTGATACGTTTTTACATGTTTATGCTTGGGAAAAAGAGTTCGATACATTATATATGGATTCAAAGGCTTTTTGGATATGTTTGTAGATGATAAAATTGATTCCGTCACCTTAAAAAATACCATGCAATTTCTACGCGAGATTGACCAAGCTTTGACCAGAACTCGAAGATATTTTTGTGGCAGTTATGGAAAAGAATTGCATTGAAGACTTGCCATATTTTGGAAAGAAAGGAAATTAATTGTAGAAGACTTTTATTAAGGATTTTTACCTTTTTATTTTCCTTAGCTTTAAAGAGTTTCCTTATTCGATAAGGACTCCAGTTAGGAATTTCTCCTATATATTTTCTTACGTAAGATTCATAGGGGGATTGATACTTTATTAATAATTTTCTAGCAAGATATTTTCACCTCTTAGGCGCCGTCTTGTGGACATGAAGTTCTAATTTTCTTTTCTAGTCAAGGATTAATCAAGATTTCGGTTCTTCAATTCCGTGAGATCTAGTTGTTTTATTCCTTTCATGCTATTTTGATAGTTGCGTATTTACTATTTCAACAATTAATAATGTTCTGTGATTGATGACAATGGGTAGCCAATTAGATTAATTTAATTAATCTAAAAATAGTGGTAATTAGGTTTCTTGTGTAATTACGCAATCTAAATGAGCGATTATTGTGAGAGTGTCGTCTTTTAGAATTAGGTTTTTCTAGAGTTTTATTGTTGCCGTTATATAGACTCTGCGGGTATCTCCAGGGGTTAAAACGTCTAATAGGTAAGGGATAGTGGAGAGAAATCGTAGGGGATTTAAACCCTTATCAACACTATAAGAAAAGATGAGATTGTTAGGCCGAGCAAACAATTATAACTGATTTATCAAAGTAGTTGGAAGTATCTTTGCATCTAGGATTGGATTTTTTGACCAAAATTGCGATTATACCTTAGGCTAGATTTAGTTCTCGTTGATTTCCTATTTATCTAGTTTTGCGTAAACTTAGGATTGCGTGCTTTAGTTGTTTTTATTTTTATTTACATTTTTTCTAATTTCTACCCCGCTGCGCGCCCATGCTCAGTGGACTAGTATATTGGACAGTTTTGTTTATTTTACTTTTTGGCATTAAAATCCCTTTTCTTTAATTGTAACTTATTTGATTAATTTACTTGGCGTAATTAGCATATCATAATCTCTCAATCTTTGTGGATTCAACCATTTTCTCACCACGTACACAAATTAAATTTGCAAGGTAAGAATTGGTATTTTATTTTTGGTGGTTTTGACGCCCATTAATACACAATCTCCTCTAAATCTCCATGTAAGAAGACATTAGAAATATATCCATAGTGTAAAGCTATTAAGAGAATAGTCTTTATTATTTGTTGTTTCACTATAGGACTGAAAGTTTAAGAGAAATCTAAACCTTGTTCTTGATGGAAGCCTTTGGCCACTAATGTTGCTTTGTACTTGGCTATTGTACCATCTACTTTCCTTTTGATCCTATATACCACTTGCAACCAATAGGAAGTCTATCTGCATGTCTAGGCACTAAAGTCTTGGTGTTCTGATGGATTTAATGCTACATATTCTTTATTCATGGCCTGTCTCCAGTATGCAAACTAAGATGCCTCCTTAAATGTGCTAGGTTTAGTCTAAGTATAGGTAATAATGACATTGTGTGATTGATATCTAGCTAGAGGTGGATGTAAAAGACTTGATTTTGATTTGTAGCCATAGGATGATTGTTAACAATTTGTGTAGATGAAGACTCCTGTGGAGAAGGATGAAAGTGTGTTAAGGAAGAAGAAGTGGAACTCTGAGATGCAGATGGACTGCCATGATTAGGAATTCAAAGTATAGGAGTCTGGGATATGGATGATATGTTAGATGATGGCTGTGAGATAGTAGAATGAGAGATTGAGGGATTATAGCTTTGGAATATAGGTGGAAACTAATGGACTGAAACGGGTGAATAAGTGGCATTATGATAAGGGAATACATCTTTTGCAAGTGTTACATGTCTGGAGATGTAGACTTTTTTAGTTTCTAGGTTGA
Source organism: Cordia subcordata (assembly GCA_028554755.1). Taxonomy (NCBI): domain Eukaryota; kingdom Viridiplantae; phylum Streptophyta; class Magnoliopsida; order Boraginales; family Cordiaceae; genus Cordia; species Cordia subcordata. Next base: position 6,968,841 of record JAPTOF010000020.1, read on the forward strand.
AACACCTGCATCCCTTGGTGAAAAACGCATAGCCAAGGAAAATACAAGGCCTAAATCTGTTTTCTAGCTTGTTAGCAGTGTAAGTTTGAGCCAAGAAAAACATAGGCTACCAAAAACTCTGAATTCTTTGTGATTTGGTTGTTCATTATATAGGAGTTGATAGGTGACTAGTTTGCTAACAAAGGAGTAGGCATTTTGTTGATGAGAAAATTTGCAGTAGCCAATGCCTCAAGCCAAAACTTAGCTGGTAGTTTGCTTTGATTTAGAAAGGCTAAGGTGGTTTCTATCAAATGCAAATGTTTTCTTTCCACCCTGCCATTTTGTTCAGGGCCGCGAAGGTATGTTGTTTGGTGTATGGTGCCAAGATTTTGCAGAAACAAGGCAAATTGTTTGCTCATGTATTCACCATCATTATCAGTCCTAAATGCTTTTATTGTGGCATTGAATTGAGTTTTGATCATGGCAGTAAAACTTTAGAAAGCAGAAAAAGCATCAACCTTACATTTGAGAGGATAAATCTAGGAGAATCTGGAATAGTCATCAAAACAGATTATATAATATCTATACCATGTTAACAAACTAAGAGAGAAAGAAAAATGAAGAAGAGAATCATTTTCTCCTATTGAAGTTGTTGGGAAAATTAGGACGCATAACAGACTCACGCAGCGGAATTAAATCACGAGTCACGAGAAAACAAATACGCACTATTAAACGTGGTTCGGCCCTCTGCCTACGTCCACGATCCCCTCTGGGATAAATTCCACTATTCAACAATAATGGGATTACAACTCAGGTGGTGACTTTTTGCACGGACAAAAAAGTCTAAACCCTCTCCTACAGAGTTCTTATAATGGTTCTATCCTCAATAGGACTAGAACGAATATAAAATACTCTTGATGCTCTCAGGCTCTCTCTCACACCACCCCCATGGGGTGTGGCCCTAAGGCACTCTCCTAAGGCACACCTTGTACAACTAATGCAAGAGTCCTATTTATAGAGGAGATTTCCTTGCCCTCCAAGACAAAGGATTTCCTAATCTATCAATCCTACTATAATTAAGACTCTTACCATAACTAGAATTTTAATTCTCATTAAAATTCTTTCCTAATTTGTACGGGCTTGGACTTTGAGCCATAACCCAACAGAAGTATTAGCTGATACATGTATTTATGGTAGAGCTCAAGAATGTTCGAGAAATAGAAACTTAACTAACTATTGAGCTCCTATATGGAAAAGTTCGCCATTGACAAACCTTAAAAAAAATTCTCCCTTAGAAGGAACTTGTTCTGATACCATGTTAACAAACTGAGAGAGGAAGAGAAATGAAGAAGAGAATCATTTTCTGTTATTAAAGTATTAGCTGATGCATGTATTTATAATAAAGCTTAAGAATGTTCCAGAAATAGAAACTTAACTAACTTTTGAGCTCCTGTAACTAACTAGCTTGACAGCTCAGCATTAGCTCACAATATGCTATATCACTAGCTCAGATATGCTACACCACTAGTACATATATATTACGCTAACACACCGCGTGTCTCCCTATATTGTGCACCAGTCATATGAAAGACACTTAACCTAGGGTAAAAGACTGAATTCGAACCTGGGTCATGAGCTGTGTCTATATCCAGCTCTTATCACTGAAGCATTCTTGGGAGACAACTGATCTTAGCTTATTTGAAATAGAATTAGTACTCTGTTCATACCTAGAAGCTATATATATATAACTTTTGCAGGTTGCTTGTTTCGAATTTCGTTTCCTGTCATCATGAATCACATTACATTTCCCGTTTACATCCACTAAAGATATAAAATTTGAAAACAAACTTAATCAATCATTTAATATAGTCTTTCATCTATCAAGAATTGAATTACACTTCTCAAGGTAATTAATCCAGTAGATTTATCACATAACTTGTGTCATAAAGCTAACTAATGATGCTCAACTAATCTTGGTCAGCCTTTTCGGCGTATGACACACTTGTGTATTAGTGGGTCGAACGAGTCGTAGTGTTGGACAATAAACTTTTCTTTCAAGGGAGACTAAGCCCAATAATGCAATGACTCATTTCGGATGGATCACCCAATCTCCTATCGTCCTCAGATAAAACTTTACCGTCATCCTAAGTAGATTGTCAGTGAGGTTGGCCCAACCTCAAAGCCACATATGCTAAAAGTCTATACCCCACTAGCATTACAAGCAAAGCAGCCACATCGCAGCCTAGATTATTAATACCCAGATATTCTATAGCAGGAAAATCTAGCACCCTGCATTTTTCCACCAACCCACACTCATACACCTCATTCTCTGAGTATTGCACCCCAATGAGAAGCTTGTAACAATAGTGACAAAATGACACATATTTCAACCATGACATGAACTGTGGCATGTGCTGAATGTAGTACCCACTGGCTAGTAAGAACACTAGTATGATCACTGAAGAAAGTGTTGTGGCTTGCTTCACATCCATTAGAATGGCACCAAGGGCTAGCCCAAGGCCTTGTGCCACTAGCACATTGAAGAGGATGATTGAAAGGGTTAGAGTGAATGTGATGAGGGAAGGCTTCAGGCCACCCATCCAATATGTGACTGCCACAAACATGGTTGGGAGTACAAGCTCCATTGGCAAGTCACCAACTGTTCTGGCGAAGTAGTACGAAGACAGGCGGTACATGCCCGAGGATCGTTCTCTGATTAGCATCGGCCTTTCTAGTGGAAATGCGAAGATGGCGGCGAAGAGAGGGAAGAATCCCCAGAAGATTGAGAAGAAAAACAGCAGCCCCACCTGTTCGGCAAAATTAGTTGTTCAAAAGTTAGTTTAGCGCCTGATAATTTTTTGTACAATCTAAATTATAAAAAGAAACAATTGGACAAATTTTATTTGATTTTGCTTAGAGAGTGGTATATGGACACAGTTCAAACGAATCTAAACTAAGGAGATATACGGAGAAATTAAAAATATATAAGCAGTAAATTAAGAACCTTTTAGCCTACTAAACCAGGCCCGTATAAGTAGTTTATTTCTGTTAGTGTTTAGCAAGGAACTCACACTAGAACCATATCAGATCTACCCAAAACTAAAAATCTTGTGGCTTAACATCATATTCCAATGTGTGCTTCAAATGAATCTAGTGTCAATTAAACTCAAGATCATTGGCTAGAAAAAATCGCTACTCGACCACCCTATCAATATTCGGTTGCTAATATATTTCGTCTCATTATTTTACAATGTCTTTTAGTAGTCTGGTAATTTTGGTTGTAGTAAATAAAAGAATTTGATTAACAGTAAAAGTTTACTATCATGTACCTGATCTTGGATGTGGCTAGTATCAGAATGCCACCACAGGAGTCCTGAAAGAATTGAAACAGACATGACCTGGAAGATTCTCAGACCTGAATATGATTCATGTTTTCTTTCTTTAAGCCCTCTGCTCAGCAACACCTTGAACTGTAGCCACCAACTGGTGGTCCATTGATTTTCGCTACCTGCAAAGCACATATATATTTATATGTACACCACAAATCAGTATCAATTGCAATTACCATGTATGCTGCTCATTTAATGCAGACGGATGACACAATGGATATCTTGTGAATTTTCCTAACTTGGCTAGTTTGCAATAAATCCATCCTATATGCTACTTTTTTCTTTTTCTTTCTTTCGAGATCATCCGTTTATCATTTTTTATGTGTACGCCGATTTGGTAATGTATACAAGATTTGTTAATGAATAATATGAAAGAATGATATTTGACATTTCATTCGTGGTAACGATTTTCACGTACTTCTTGATGCAAATAATTTTCCAGGACCGACGCGATCCTGGAAAATTGGAAGGATCTCATCCTTCAAGGTGGGATATAGGTTCTTTTTGTAGGATAATATGAAGGTTTGTTTGATTGAATTTCGTTCGTCAGGGTTGTCTGGCCTCCCATGAAGTTCCTGTTGCTCATCTGGTCTTGTATCAGGAGCCACGCCTGCAAATTTGAAATAGAACAGATAGAGCAATTTAAGAAAAACGTGTAGATTTCGACTTGCTTTAGCAATTGTTAATCTAACTTATTGCTTACTAAACTATTTACAGAGCAAATCATTTCCTTAGCTTTTTTTTTTTTAAATAAATGAATTGAAATATTATACTGAAAAAAAATCAGATAAAGTTGATGTCTCTCAGTCATCTAGAACAAAATATATAAAATTGAAGAAAATAAAAATATGGTATTAAAGAAAGTAAAGTTATACATAAATGGGGCCCTTTTACAGCATTAATTGCCAAAAAAAAAAAAAAAGCCCAACTCAAACGTCATTGATTAAAGCATGATCGACTCACTTTTGACTAAGATTTTCTTAGGATTTGGATAATCTCCTAGTAAAGCTTAACTAATTGCTTTATTTCCTTTTTTGACGGAAAGCTCGATCATATCGGCCCCTTTTTTTCTTTTTCCTTTTTTTTTTTTTTTGGCATAATTGCAAACATAAGGATGAACTTACTGCGACAAATATACCAATATTCAGGGAACATAAATATAAAATTTCAAAGCTACATGGCCAGCAAATAAGGAGTATATAGGCCCCATTAAACAATAGGTATTTTCTCAGGTCTATCATCAAGCAGACAGAATTTTGAGAAGCTAACCTTTTCTTATTAATTAACTCTAATTTTTTCCTTTATTTGCCAGCCTTCTGGTTGCAAAAATCTAAGATTTGTAGGTGAACACGTGTCCGAATATAAAAAGTTGCATTTCTATACATGATGATGTGTTGGTTCTAGAATTTAATTTTACCAAAAACGTAGTGGCATAAAGCACTACTCATTTATCGAGCAAGATATGACACATTCAACGTTACGTGATTCTACACACAGCAAAATACACTTTCTTTATGGTACTATGCAGTTGCGTAAAGGGAGATCCTCATGTTTTAACTTGCTTTACAAAAAGAGACATTGTTAAAAGAAACTAAAGCTCCGATGCTTTTTCATATTTTACTTTCTTACAGCTTAATCATAGAACCATTGATTCGACTGTAGAAAGGAAATGAGATCATACCAAAAAAAGAAACTGTGTCGACGCTTATAATCTTGTAACTTTTTTACCAGTTAAAATGGTGCTGGCTGGTGATTTACGCAACTACTTCTGATAATGCCGAATCTAGGAAAAACTTCTATATATACTATTCAGGAATAAGATTCTATCATGTGAATGAAGTTAGTACAAGTCTTGTGAAATTGGTGCCACCAAGCAAAAGATTTTTAAGATAATTAAGATTATCAGGACTAGTTTCCAATTCAACAAGTACTAGAGTAAATTTTCTCTTTGTTGGGCAAGCAAATAATCCACTAAGGCGAACTAGAATCATTTATACTTCACATTCCGAAATATTATTGCTGTGTACTTCATTCTAGATCGCAATAGCTCAGACAATAATAAAGAGAAATGCTATATATCGCTCTTCCTTTCATTATTCGTTTATAACTTTTTATATGTATAAATAATTGGCACATGCACCAACTTAACAAACTTTTTTGCATTCCTTTATCTCCTTTTAACATGTAATCGATAACTAGACTTACACAAGAAGTGATAAATATGTAATAGATAAAAGGGGTGATATATAATAATACCCGATACTAGAATTTAGCTAGAAAATCTTACTATTGTTGGGTGCATTATAAAAGTGGAGCGTGTTAGGAGTTGGTGTCCTAAAGCCAATTGTGATGTGCATGTTGAATGTCAATTTTAAAATACCACATTTTGCAACAGGGTAGAAAAAGAACAAGAAGCAAAGGGAGACAGAAAGGATAAGGGTGTCCATACCATTTGCGAGATCAAGAAGAAAGTCAGCAGGGTTCACAAAATTGAATCCAGGCACAAAACCAATCGAAGCAAAATACTCCATCACGCGACTGGCACTGCCACTATAAATGGGGTACCCATCTGATAACACAATCACTTTATCAAACATCCTGTAAAGCCTACTTGAAGGCTGATGTATTGTTGTCACCACAGTTCGACCCCCTTTTGCAAGCCAACGCAATGTCACAATGATTCTCTGAGCAGTGGTTGAATCGAGCCCTGATGTGGGCTCATCAAGCAACAACAAGCTTGGGTTCACCAGCATTTCCTGCCCAATACTCACCCTTTTCCTCTCCCCACCTGACACACCCCTGATGAGACCACCCCCGACTATGCTGTTTCTGCACCTTGTTAATCCAAGCTCCATGATTATCAGCTCAGCTTGCTCGATCTTTTCTTCTCTGGTGAGCTTTTTTGGTAGCCTTAGTAGGGCAGTGTATGTTAACGTCTCGAGAACGGTTAGATGAGGGTAGAGCACGTCGTCTTGTGAGACGAAGCCTGTTTTGCGTTTCATGGAGCTGGAAAATGGCTGGCCGTTGTATGTGATTGAGCCTGATATTTTTCCGGGTAGCCGACCGGCGATCGCTGTTAACAGGGTGGTTTTTCCGCTCCCGGATGGGCCAAGCATTGCTAGTAGCTCCCCAGGTCGGACGATGCCACTGACACCGTTGAGCACGCTTCGGCTTCCTTTTGGTTGAGAGGATGTGAAGCAACTTTCATGAGAGTTTCTTAAATGAATTGTGTATGCCACATCCTCAAACTGGAAAAAAGAAAAAGAAAAGAAATAACATGATAAGCATTGGATATATATTTAGAGTCTGTTTGGCTTTCTCTGAGTTAAAAAACTGAAAAACGATCTCTGACATTTGCAACTATAAGTAATACAAAGATATCGATGGGTAAAGAACGAGAACGCATTCAACGTCTTAAATATGTTGCATGTATTCGGGGTTTTGTGCGTATGCGTGTGCCCTCATCCTCAACCAAATAAATGGCGCAATATAACAATGAGGTCCGCATTAAAAGATGTTAATATAATAAACAAATACACCAATATCTTTGGTACAAATTTAAATTTTTAGACGAGGTAATACCGCTAATAAAACGTACCCTTAGTGTCACAGGGCGAAGCGAGACGCGTAAAACTGAAAACTGAACAGGGGTGGCAGCCTGGTGCGGATCTTGCATTTGATCGTCAGCGCACGGGCTGACATTACCGGTTAAGTTGGGAGGATCAACACGAACTGATGAAGAATTATTCTCCATGTTGTTACACACCAGAAAACTTGCTGGGCTGCTAGTAGTTATGCTAGAGTCTTGATCAGGGGGTATCATTTCAACAGAGATCGAGAAAGCAAACAAACCAACAAATTTTTTAGGTTTTTACCAATTAAAACTCGACAGAAGATGAAGAGAAGAAGAAAAAATGATGTTGATGAGGAAGCAAAGACTTAATATGGGTTGGGGGATTGAGAAGGGGGTCACATGCAGGAAAATGATGTGTGAGCTTTAAAGTGAAGGATTGCACGAGAAGCAGATTGTGTTGAGGTGATGATATAGGCGTTAGCACTACGGGTAGTGACCCACCTATAGGGGATAGTTGGGAGTCTAGGGTTGATGAATTCATGTTGTACATAATTAAGAAACGTCCTTTTTTTGTTTTCTCGCTAACAGTAAAAGACATATCATCTTATTATTAAATTTTTGGTTAAAAATTGTTTTTTTCCTTTCTATTTTGTCTACACAAGAAAGGTTAAAAGTTGATTACAATTAATGTTTAGCGGGAATTGACCCTTAGACCACAACATGCATTTAGTGAAAATTAATTTTTAAACTATTCAAACTAATAATGAGGAACATATCACTTGACCATTAAGTTTTTAGTTAAGACACGTAATTTTCCTTTCTCTTTTGTCTACTCTCCACTAATTTCTCTATGCATACATATGATGAATAATTCTGCCCACAATATATTATGCGTTAAAAAAGGGAAATATTGCGCAAAATTGAAGCTATAATTGTTTAATAAGTAATATTTTCTCAAGAAAGTGGATTTGGTATTCTTCTGGTGACTTCTTAGTGATTGATGGAAAACATTTATTCTTTCATCTGTATTTTCTGTTGGTGGTTATTGGAGAAAGAGCCTTTTTTTTTTTACATTACTTTCTTTTCCCAAAGCATTATTATATATTTTTTCTTTTTCTATTGCTTCTTATTATATATGCAGCCATACAAATACACACACGTGTATAACTTCAAGCTCCATACTGAGTCCCTCTGGAAAGTCATTTCACCATATTATATCACATGGCATCATCATTTATTTTTATTTTTATTTTTATTTTTCAATAACATTAATTACAAATGTGTAATATTAAATTTAGTTTTGCTTTGACCAACAAATTTAACTTATATGGCATGCTCTTTCTATTATACCAACAAAATTAATTTATTACCATTTTCTACGATGACTTAAAGTTGTTAATCACTTACAATTTTGGAATTTTTTCTTTCTAACTTTTAAACATAAAATCTGAAGCACATAATTATTCAATATGTATAAAAGTTTACAATATAAAATTAATATTGAAACGCATGCATTCACAGGTAGAATGCTAGTATTATATATGTCCTTTTTATTAATGCGACATATCTGTCACCATTCCATGGCTTTTCTCCCTCAAAAGAAATATTGGATCCCTCTCTCTTTTATCCATTTACAACTATTACTAAGCTAAAATCAGATTCTTTTCTGTTTCCACTAATTCAATTTATATACTTATTCGCCCACTCTAGACAACCCCTTCTAGAAAACATTTTATTATTGAAAACTTACCAAAAAATTTTAAAAATTATTTATATTTTATATATCCCACCAAAAAATACACATTTTTCTCATACAATGCATGAGCCACACTAGTTATGGCAGATAAAGGGGATTATAATATATAAATACTTATATATACACCCATCAAATAAAACTGTTGATTTTCCAAGGTTTATTTAAGTAAAAGAACTTGAGGTGCTCAATGTTCTTGGTAATTATTGAATAAAAACTGTAGAATGAGACTTGTCCATAATATTTTAATCTTGTTCATATTATCAAGGCAACTTGCAGGTATCAGAATACTGAATTCCTCTTTACATGGAATATTCATTGATTGAGATGATTTTAATCAACAACTGGCTTAATTCCCTGAGAGAAAAGCACATGGTAGAGAAAGTGCAGCACATTTCTAAATTCATCCAATATATTACAAGTTTTATGTCAATTTTGGCAAATTTTCGCTTCAAGCTTTCCACTGTATATTCCACCAACTAGATACGACATTGGGCCCACACCATTCCAAGACGATGAGCTTAGCCGTAAACAAATAAATAAATAAAACACCATGGCAAGAAATTTTTTGGTTTAATTTTGATAACATCAAGTTGTTTCACATTCTTTACAACTTGGAAAAATCTACACTGAAACCATGGAAGCATGGGATATGATTGGGTCTTAGCTCAAAAAGTCCAAATATCTTCTAAAATATCAACAGAGATTCGATTAGTAATTATGTGAAAATAGATTGTCTTTTGTTTCTTTTCAAGAAAAAAATGGGTCATGGAAAAAGTTTTAAACTTAAAAAAAAAAAAAAAAACAGTTGTAACCAATACCAAAGAATAATGAATCATTCTAGAGGTGGAATGAAATCCAAATGTCTTAATTTAGTTCATCTACATGCTGCAAATAAATAGAGAAGTTCCATCAGTTCTACATTTGTGAAGAGAGTTTTTCGTACTTCTCTTTTTTAAGAAAAAATCTTCGGTTGAAGGAAGGTTTAAAATTTTTTGTGAATTTAATTATATCATTATTAAAATGTAGAATATTCGAAAAATAAAATGTAAATAGTGGTTAGAGGTGACCAAACCACCGTTAAACTTACGTGTTCTCTTGACTAGTTTGTGTGTGACTGTATCTTCATTTCCGAGAATATGACGTTACACTGACATAAATATTAATAAGATCCGAGAAGATTGACAATATATTATTATTATTATTATTATTTGCAACAAAAGAAATTTAGTTGGCAGAACTCGACTACCGAAATACCCAGCGGAGCCTGATCATCAACTGGCAAAGCTCAGATATATACCACGTCCCTTATATTAATTTAGTTGGTGACATTCAATTTAGAACAAGAGACTGAATTAGAAGTCAGATCATAAATTGTGTCTATTTTTAACTTTTCTCGTGAGACATCCCTTGAATACATATACATTAAAACTTGGACAGACTGGATTTATCATTCACTTTCTTGGTAGACTGAAATCAAATTTGAACCAAAGCTTTTCTTTCTTTTCTTTATTGTTCTTTTTCCTCTTTGTAAAATAATGATAAAGAGGTATGGTATCTCTCCTTTTTTGGTGTCAAATCGAAAAAGTGAAATGCTTGGTTCTCCAAAATAAAGACTTGTATGTGTCAAGTGCCCAATCCACAGGAAAGATAGTGGATTAGATTATGTCGGGGTCGAATTGAAGGTGGTGTCACCATCAATGAAAGCTCTTACATGCTTTTCAATTCTATGAGCTCATCAGTTAGCTGTCGCGGATGCTGTAAAAATTTTAACTGGTGGTTTCTATACTTTGCAAAAACTTGTACGCAATATAATTAGGTGAAAGTTTGTTGAGAGCATATAAAGATTAATAGTTAAGATATATACGCTTGTATATATTCGGGGAAATTCCATCCAATGTATGTAATTTGTCTCTAATATTTACATAAAATGCCATATTTATTCTTATTATTTTAAAAGTAACTTACTTTGTTGATCCTATCAATTTAATTTTTACTATTAAACTTAAATTATTTTATAATTAAAATAGAAACAGTTAGTTTAATCTACTTTAGAAAAATAGACACTGAGAAATTGGGGTGCTATCAACTTTACAAAATATAAATGTTAGTTTCTACACCTATGATTGAAAAATAAAAACTTGATTCGTTTCTTCATATTGTTAATTGGGAAACGAACTTGAGGTATTTATTTTTATTCTCAATGGTTAGTAAATATAGCACACTGGCCCTGCCATTAATTCTTCCATTAGAATTAATAGAGAGTGTAAAAGTACGTCTATGACTTTGACTTTATCAATTATGAAAATATTCAAGTAAATTTGGGCAAATTTCCGATCATGACTTTAAAATGATGCAGATTTTTGTCTCTAATTTAAAATAAGATACAAATACACTCTACACGAGTGAATTAAGATATCCAAAACATATCATCTCAATTTTACAAAATTTTAGTTAAGTGACTACTCAGTACGTAATACATGTATATATCCAATATAATTGCACCAAATTAAATTTCTAAATATTTATTTGTTACTTTATTTTGTGTTTTTCTCATTTTACTCTTAACCTCTTTTTTCAAGAAATAGATCATGTAAAAAAAAATCAAAACTACAAATAGAAAAAGCCCATTTGATTTTGGTAAAAATTTTGAATATAAAGAAGACTAGTTTGATTTTGATTTTGTTATAAATCTTAGGTTTCAGAGGCAGAACTAAGGGGGAGCCCGCGTCAAAAATATATATTTGTGCATATAAAATTTTCGAAAATTCTTCTTATGGCCCCCTCCACCCCTTAATTTTTCTCTTCTTTTCTTTTGTTTAAAATTATTCTCGTAATAATCTTTTTGTATACATTTTCTACACAGATTATATTTTAATGATTAATTTTTTTTAATATATAAGCAATTTTAGTGAATTTAGCGGATAAATATTAATAATCCTTAATTTATTTGTTTTGTTAGTTAGGTACTTAGAATAATTTTTTTCTTGCAAGATAGACTTAAGAAATTCATAAATTTTAGATAACTTTTTCATAGAGAATTTATTTGTTTAGAGAGTTTTTTGTATATTATTTATTATTTGTTTTGGCTAGAAAAATTCATAAAGGAGAGAAGAGCTTAATTTGATCGATTAAATTAGTAAACTTTTTCTTATACAATTTTATATTATTTTGTTAAATAGTATTTTTTAATATTTATTTATGTTTAAAAAAATCTAATAGTATTTATATAATATGTCTTCTCTCACATTAGACAAGAGGAAGACTTATTTTTCACTTAATCTTGATGATGATTTTCATTCAAATACGTATATAAGTCTCGAACCCCTCGAAGAAAATATCCTAGTTCTGCCCTTGTTAGGTCTTAAAGAAATTGATGTTTACAAAGATATTGTTTACATCAAAACAACGAAGAGAATGGTGAAAAAATGAGAGGAAATATTATTTCTAGGTAGAAGTAAGATCTTATTCAATGCTAAGATTTGTTTATGTTTTAGAAATAGAATGAATGGTTGAGATTTTAGTTTAGAAAGCTAGAACCAAAATTAAGTTAGGAGAGGAATATTATCCTTATTTTAACCTTTTCATTAAAGTCCACTCCAATATTAATTAAATATAAAATATAATAAAAAAGTTTCACCCTCCGCATCGTTTGCTGACTATGACCCCAACATCAATTAGATCATCAACTAATATAATACACTGAAACAATTTCACTTTAACGCATTTCTTGATGAATGTCATTTCAACTGTCAACCGTCATAAAATATAATAACACATTTCCACTTAAAATATTTGTTGCCAATTATCGCTCCAACATCAATTAAATTACTAAGTATAGAGTATATTTAAATAGTTTCACTTTTAACTTTTCTTGCTAAATGTCACTTCAACATCAATGAGAAATAGTAGTTAAAAAATAAGTATACTTCAGTTTCAACACAATTGAAATGAATTGCAGATAATTCACAATTAATAGATATTTGATGTACTAAAACAATTTCACTTTGAATATCTTTTGCTAATTGTAACTCCAACATCAATTAAATTAGCAATACACACACATATGTATATAGAAAAAAATTAGTAGAATATATTTAAGAAAACAATTCCACTTTGAGTATTTTTTTGCCAACTCTGTCTCCAACATCAATTAAATTACCAATTAATAAAATATACTACAATAGTTCCATTTTTAGATTTTGTTGCTGCATGCCATTCTAACATTCATTAAAAGAAATAGTAGTATACATCAGTTTTAACACATCATTAGATTAAATTGTAGATAATTCAACAATTTTACTACAAGCATTTTTTTTGTTAAGCATCACTTCAACATCAATTAAATTAACAACAAATCTATATCTATCTACCTATATACCAAAATAGTTTCACATTGAACTCTTTTTTTTTTTTTGGTTGCCTAATGTTACTCTAATGTTAATTAAATTAGCAATTAATGGACTATACTAAACTAATTCCACTTTGAGTATTTTTGGCTAAGTGTCAATCTAATATCAATTAAATTGTTAATTAACAAAATAAGTTTGTCAATGGTTTCAAATCACTTGTTAATGATGAAGATTGGAGCTGCAGTAATTTATCCGAGAATAATGATAAGTCAATCGAGTTGTGCAACGGAGCAAGATTAATAATAACGCAATTAGAGAACCACATTTTTGTGGCAAATGATCTTATGGAACAATATAAGACATACAGTATATATTTTTGAGCATATTATAATTCCTTCTGATTCTATAATTGATCCCTTTGAAGCTACAATAGAGCCAATTTCATTCGCTTCAAGCTTTGCCTTGACTTTAGACAAAAACCAACGGTAAACCCTTTCTTATGTTACTTTGTATTCGCCAACACTTGTGTTTCGAAACATTTGATGTTACAATATTTGGTGAAAAGCCAGAAAGGTCTAAAAATTTTAATACGTGGCAAAAATATGGAGTTCTCCATCACTAAAAACAATGTAATTTTCAAGAATATTTTGTAGAATGTTATAGTATTCTTATTTTATTTTATTTTATTTTTTGTGTCCTAAGAAATTAGACTTTCATTCAACAATCAAATAGTGCATTCTGAGAAACACAACAATAAATGCAATTATGATAACAAGAACATGGAGCATCCCTCAACTTAACCCTAATGAGGAAGACCTACATAATCTCTTCATATAGCATGGCACACGCCCATTGCAAAACTTTCAGGAAATCAACAAAAATTGGCAAACCAAAGCCACACTAACAACAGGTGAGATGACGACTCACCATCCCAAGCAGAAAAAGCTTGGGCACAAAACCGGCTGAATTGGCCCCCAAAGTAGACAACAAAATTGTTTTTCTAAGGACAAAACCACTACACATGGTGGACCCAAACGAAGAGGACGAAATGAGCAGCCAAACCTTTAGTAATGAATGCGAGTATCCACGTAGGGAAAAGATAGATTTGCACCAGAAAAGTAGGTGACAATTAAGACACTAGAACAGACAGTCCTTATTTCAAATCTGGTGAGACAATTCCCACAAACAAGATCTAGGGCGAACATAAAGCGAAATAACATAACAACACAAAAAAAAAAAAAAGATAAGAAGATAAGAATAATAGACAAGAAGAACAAAAACTAGAGCCACCGACAGAAGACCAGGGCTCTAGATAATGGAAGAAAAAGTTCGTCGGTGTTGATGTTTGGGAGGAAGTTTCTAGAGAGAAAAGTTAATTGGAAATTTAATGAATAATTTTTAAATTTATAGTAATTAGACAGATTTTTATAGTGTGTGTATATATATATATATATATATATTATCATTCTCCTGGTCAACCTTTTGACCCAAAAAATTTTTAGGCATAGAAAGAAAAAGATATTTCCCTTCTTTTGCCGTAAATTAGAGTAAGAATCTTTCTGTAATATAATCTCATAATATCAAAACTGAATTAATATTATCTATCGTAATTGTATTAATAATTTATAATTATTAAATAATTATTATAATATCATAATATTATGACATGAACAATTGCTATAAAGCAAAATACAAAAGTTACCTACTTTGAAACTATCTTGACAAGTTACTCCAAAAAGGAAATAGAATAAACCACAAAAACCAAGCAATATTGCATCGGATTAGGAATGACCAAAAGAGGATGTCACCATGCTTGGCCCATTGCCTAGTATGAGCCAAGTGTCACCATGCTTTTTGCCCTAAGCTTTGTGCATGGCGGTGCCACAACTAATGAGTCGGTGGATAATGAAACTTCAAGTTATGTTTTTATATTATTTGTATAATATCTTCTTTTCCATATTGTTGATTTTTTTTTGTCCATTATTCACATGCCAATAAAACAATAGAAAGAGCTTTATCAGCAATAATTTTATAATTAATGTATTCGAATATGATTCTTACTTGTTTAAGTGAAACAAGAATATTTAATGCTTAAACTTTGCAACTTAAGCAATAAAAAATTTGAAGTACTTAAAGTTATAAAAAACAGTTGGGAGTGAAGAAATTTCTTTTTTGTCTTTAAAATTACTTAAAAAATATTTTTAATTAAAATAAACATATTTACTAATTTGAATTAGATTTTAAGCGTATTTGATGAGCTTAGAAACCAAACCAAATACCCTCTTAAGCAACAAATTCGAGGAACATTCATTTGGTATCTCCAACCAATTAATGCGAAAGTCCAAGTTGTTACACGGAGCAATTGTGTGGAGCATGTTGGCTGGTGGCGGGAAAGCTTGATATTCATTTTTTTCTCTAAACACCGAATTAGAAGCATTTCTGAAATGGCATAAATATCATGAGATGCTTATTGTTACTATAAAGTGAGAATTAAAGTAATTGGTGCATAAAAGATGTTGTAATTGTTGAAGGTGGGAGAAGGAAGAGCGGCAGAAAAGCATACAATTGCCTGGTTTCACGTGTTATCTTATGAACAGAGAGAATCAGATGTGGTGTATTTAAAAGTTAATCGTGCCATTATGCAAAAATATTTACTAATTGACTTGACACGTTTCAGGCCTGGGCGGCTCACCCACCATCGTGTACCCACACGCCCCCTCCCTTGCCCCCAAAAAAAAAAAAAAAAAATGTTTCCGACGTCGCAGTCCATGACACGTGGTGAAATTAAAGAATTTTCTCTTCCAAGTGTTACACACACTCCAATGCACGCGCAAGCACGCGCAAACACACGCATATAATGATGTTCCTAACTGCCAGTACTATTTCAATCATTGAAAACCTTAAAAAAAAGTAAATGACGGGGCTTTATCTTCCGGAACAACCTTTGGCGTTCAAGTTAATGAGAATGTTTTAGAGATAACTTAAGGAACAAATTGTACGGAGTTGCTTGTCTCTTGTGATTGTGCGATTAGGCGTATTTATAGAACAACTTAAGTATTTTACTAATGATTATGGATGGCTTGTTATTAGTTAACTTGCTCCTATTATTTTGATAAAAGAGGAAAGCGGCACCATGTCAGCAAGCAGCCCCTATAGGGTTATTCCCTAGGCTGAGCTATCTGTGTCAAGCTACCTGCTAACCCACAATGACTTTCTCTTGGGATCCATAATCTCCCCATGATGTCGTCCCTCTAGGTGTCTTGGTAGACACGGATGTGCAATGGTCTAAGTTCGATGTATATGTGGTTAGCGCATATATTAAGACGCTTTTGGAATTACACGCCAAAAAGACTTATTGAACGCTATATATATATATATATATATATATATATATATATATATATGTACACATATTATAGAAAATACAGAAATTAGAAAAGTGAAATCTAAACTAAGAAAACTAATAATAAATCAAAGCAAATTGAATAAACGAGGCTCGAGTGATCTCAACCTTTTTAAGGATTTTTAAACCTCTGCTATGATGCTAACCGTTTGTGACGCAATCCTCCTAGAATACAACATTTGTACCTTTTGTAATGGTACTGTTCCAAACACAAAAGCCTAAGGGCCTGTTTGGATTGGTTTTTTTTTCAGGAAAAAAACACTTTTTTTTCTTGAAAAAGTTACATTAAATTTGCAATAACTATTTGATTTGGCTTTAAAAAAAGTTGAAACTCTGAAAAAAAACTCAAATACAGCATTTTTTAAAAGCCAGAATTTTTAACTTTTAAAAAAAGCTATTTTTCAAAAACTGTTTAAAAAAAACACTTTTAAAAAAAGCCAATTCAAATTAACCCTAAGACTTGGTCAATGATGAACTCTTTATCAGACACATGGCAGACACTAATACACATGAGTAGTATTGAACATGGAGAGCTCTTACATTCTATATGATGCTAATGCTCTAGAATATTGTAGTAGAATAGATTTTGAATTATGTTGTATGTCATAAAGCCCAAAAGAACTATTATATATAAGTGTAAGAGGAGACCAATATATCGTTTCTATATTCGTAAAGGACACTTTAAAGGTCTTAAAACCCCTTAAATTAAACATGTTCCCAAGATAGTAAAGAATTCAAAAGTTGACACATTCATATAGGAAATCATAATCTAAAGAATTCATAACTCTTATGAATTAAATAAGTTAGTTGGAAAATCAAAAGGTCTCTAGAGATAATTTCTCATTCAACTCATAATTTCTAACATTCCCCTAAGCTGGTCATGATGCATGCAGATACGAGAGACTTCATAGAAAGAGACTACGTCAGGATAGGTAGCTATTAGGTTTAAACTTTCCCTAATATTATCGGGTTTACCCATTAATTAGTAAATGCAATGTCTAATTAAATTGTTCATCTTCCATGAAAATCAAGACAATATCTTACAGAACAATTCTCTAACACTGTTCAGTTCTCATGATTGTGCTTATTTTGGCCACAAATGACTCCCGTGTTCATGAGTACTTTTAGATATTAATCCAACCTTCGGTTGTCTTATAAACGACCTCACTCCATATACTCACAAAGGTGATTTAATGTGAATAGTATTCAGTTATACCTCACTTGGTCTTCCGAAATCACATTAATCATCAATAGTAAAGCTTAACTTAAAACTAACAGTCTGCATGTCTACTTTCCATATGAATGGATTGGAGAATTGATCCCTACAATGCTTCAATAGAATCATACTGACAAGAAATATGAAAATAGAGAAATTTGTGATTCTTATTATTTGAACTCTTCTCAACTGTTTACAGTGTTAAGATATATATATATACAAGTGCTCAGTGCTGACTCAACATAACTAACTATTACTTCCACTAACTAATATCAAGCTTAACCACATGTCTTGTAAATGTTTTCTTTACCCACGTGCTTATTTGATTTCTACCTTTGTCAGCCTCTTCAAGCTGAGCTTCGAGATCAAAGAGGAAGCTTGGTAGTTAAGTAGGAGAACTGAGAAAAAGGAAGAGCTTTGGTAAAAAGCTCAGCTAATTGCTCATGTCCAGAAATATGATGAAGCTGCAGTAATTTAGCATGCACTAATTCTCGAACAAAATGATAATCCAAATCAATATGTTTAGTGCGACTATGATTAACATGATTGGTAGTAAGAGCTATAGCAGATGCATTATCACACCATAACTGTGGAGTGAGAATTGGAATATCAAGATCCTGTAGCATAAAAGTTAGCCATTTAAGTTCAGCAGCAGTGAAAGCTAGGCTCCTGTATTCAGCTTCAGTAGAGCTTCGAGCAACTGTTGGTTGCCTCTTAAAACACCAAGATATCAAGTTGCCTCCTAGAAAGATGCAAAAACTAGTAATGGACCTTCTGTCCTGAGTATTTGTTGCCCAATCAGCATCAAAAAATGCCAAAAGATTAAGAGTAGAAGGCTGAAAACGTAATCCATAATGTAGAGTTCCCTGAAGAAACCTAAAGAGTGTTTTCAAAGCAGCATAATGTTCTTGTGTTGGAGCATGCATATGTTGACACAAAGTATTAATGGCATATTGCAGATCAAGTCTAGTAAAAGTTAGATACTGCAAGCCCTAACATAACTCCTAAATTCTGTAGGTGAAGCATAAGGAATTTCAGATGACTGATTAGTTAGATGATGCACAGCAGGAGTAGTACAAGGCTTGCAATCTTTCATCCCAACTTTGTTAAGTAGATCACTGGCATATTTAGATTGATGAAGAAATAAACCATTGATAGTATGTTCAACTTCAATCCCTAGGAAATAATGCAGCCTGTCAAGATCCTTGAAAGCAAATTTTTGGCTCATAAGTGTAATCAGTGAGTCTATATGTTACATGGAAGAACCTGTGATGATAATATCATCTACATAGACTAGAATCACTGTAAATGTACTAATAGTTTTCTGAATAAACAAGGAAGTGTCTGCTCTACTACATTTGAAGCCAGTTGTAAGCAGAAATTGACTTAACATTTGATACCATGCCCTTGGAGCTTGTTTGAGTCCATATAAGGACTTTTTTAGTTTGTAGACAAAATGTGGATTAGTTTGATCTTCAAAACCTTGTGGCTGCTACATTAGAACTTCTTCATGTAGTGCACCATGAAGAAAAGCATTTGACGCATCCAACTGTTTCATATGCCAGTTAAAATGCAGAGCAATGGAAAGTACAAGCCTAATTGTTTGTGCTTTAACCACTAGACTAAATGTTTCTGAGTAGTTTAGACCATATGACTGGTGAAAACCCTTTGCTACTAGTTTTGCCTTGTACCTAGAGACTGTACCATTAGCTTTTCTTTCAATCTTAAACACCCATTTACAACCAATAGGTTTTCTATTGTCAGGCAGAGGTACAAAAGTCTAGGCATTCTGAGACTGCAGAGCAGTAAATTTTTCTTCCATAGCTTTTTGTCAATAATAATTATTAGATGCTTCTTATATGAACTTGGTTCAGTTTCTGGATGTACTATTGATAGACTGTTAACTAAGAACCTTGAAGGCTTTAAAGAGCATTTCTTAGATCTTGTCACCATAGGATGAACATTCTGTGCAGGAGCATTAGACACAAGAGCAGGTAATGATGTATAAATAGATTGAGACTGATGTGATGAACTGCTTGAAGTAATATTTTGAGACTGTGTAGATGAAGAAGAACTGTGAGACTGAGAAGACAATTGAGGGATAATAGAATCTTGTGAAGCAAAAGATGGAGTGGACTTGGAAGATGCAATAATAGGGTCAATAGGAAACCAAACATTTGATGTAGTGGATGAAGACAATGAGACAGAATTAGTGAAAGGATAAACATGTTCATAGAACTTAACATGTCTAGATGTATAAATGATATTAGTATGAAGATTTATGCACTTGTAACCTTTTGATTGAGAAGAATAACCCAAGAAAACACAAGGTATGGATCTAGGTTCTAATATATTGTGAGTGTAAGAATTAAGCCATGGAAAACATAGACATCCAAATATTCTCAAGGAAGAATAATCTAGTTTCTTGTTGTAGAGACATTCAAAAGGAGGACACCCATTCAGAACAGGTTTAAGAAGTCTATTTATCAAATAATTTGCTGTAGAGAATGCCTCAAGCCAATAAGTCTTAGGTAAATGAGACCGATGAAGCAAGGCAATAACAATTTCAATTAAATGAGCATGTTTCCTCTTTACTCTCCTATTCTACTGAGGAGTATGAGGACAAGTTCTCTGATGTATTGTACTATGTTGTTGCAAAAAGGCACCAAAAGCATGAGTAACAAATTCTGTGCCATTATCTGTTCTTAATACCTTGATTTTGGTATCAAACTGAGTATTAACCATGGCATTAAATGATTGAAAAACAGAAAAAAAAAATCTAATTTTGACTTGAGAGGATAAAGCCAGGTATACCTAGTGTAATCATCAACAAATAGTATATAGTATTTGTATTGCATAAAAGATGATTATGGAGCAGGACCCTATACATCTGAATGCACAAGTTCAAAAGGATGTCTAGTTACAGACTCAGACAAATTGAAGGGAAGCCTATGAGCTTTAGACATAGAACAAGATTCACATACTATATTTGCAGCACTAGAACACTATAATACTGAACTAATAGACTGCATTATTCCAAGATGAGGATGTCCTAGCCTCTTATGCCAAATGTTAGAAGAAGGAAGAATAGCAGCAAAAACAGTTGGAGAGAAACAAGAAGATGATGAAGATGAAGAAGCTTGTGATGGCAAATAGTAGAGTCCATCTTTACAGGGGCCCTTGAACTGGATTTGTTATGTCTAATTGTACAGTATAAGGACCTCCTTAGAGGTAAAAACAAAAGACATATCATTATCTTTAAATAATTGAGAAACTGAAAGCAAGTTGGCGGCTAGTTTAAGAACATAAAGTAAGCTGGTTAGAGAAAAAGAATGGCTAAGAGCGTTCAAAATTCCTATCCCTGTATGTGCAATTGATAGAGAATGTCCACTTCCTACTGAGACAGAATCAGCTCCTTAATAAGGCTGATATGTAATGAAGTTTTGTAAGATCTCCAGTCACACGAGTATTAGCACCAGTATCCAAAATCCAAGCCTGGTCAGAATGATGAGTAGATGTCTGCTGAGTGGAATAGGCCTGTTTCTTATGCTTAGTGCTAGCATAGTTCACAGCATCAAAACTATGCCAATAATCAATAGCTTCATGGTTAGGCTTTTTGCATATCTAACAATAGATAGGCTCAGAAGAGACATTAGATTGGCCAATGCTAGTCATCTGTTATGATGAACTATTTTGTCCAAAAGGATTATTCCTGCTAAATGACCTTCCTCTGCCTCTACCTCGACCTATATAACCGATGGAATTAGAGCTCTGTCTCTGAGTATTTAGAGCTGTGTGAAGATCAAGAGAAGATAAAGAGGACTGTGATAATGTCAAGGTGTTATCAAGCTGCATTTGAACCTCTTCTATCATGAGTAAATTGAACAATTTTGAAGTTGTAATAGGCTCAGCTCTAACATGAATTGAACCTTTAAAATTAGTGTACTAAGCAGGAAGACCTTTGAGTGTGCATATAACAACATCGGCATCTCAAATTGGTTCATCAACAATTGCTAAAGTAGAAAGAAGCCCCTTGATACGATCTAGGTACTGTTGCATAGTCTGAGCACCTTTATTGAGATTATGCAACTGTTGTCTAAGTTGATAAACATGTGTACTGGACACAGAAGCATAGCATTTTTCCAAAGCCAGCCAAATTTCAGGAGCAGTTGGAAGTAACATCACCTAAAACATAATTGCCGGAGTTAGAGAACCAATAAGACATGGCTGCAGATGCTTGTTAACAGATTTCCACTCAACATAGTCTCGATTAACAATCAAATCTCCATTATTGTTTGAGATCAGCTTCGGAGGACATGGTTGAGCTCCAGTGATGTGATCTAAAAGCTCAGCTCATTAAGCATACTCGCAACATGCGATTTCCACATGAGATAATTGGAGTTATCAAGCTTGAATTATGTGAAAATGTTGATATGTTGCAAGATATAAAGAGACCAGTAATCGGTTCAATTGCTGTCGAAGGCACCATTATTAAGAGCTTGAATCTGCAATCAGAGTAATCGAAAAACCTAGGGTTTAACAACTAAAAAAAAAAACAAAAAAATTAGTTGGAGAAGAATTGATTGGAGTTGATTTTGCTGTTAAGCACAGTAAAACAATGGAAGATAAAGCTTAAAGCTTCGAGCTAAGGTGATAACCGCCATGGGAAAAGCTTAGAAAAAACAAGAGAGGATCTTGGCTTTGGACACCATGACAAGAAATATGAAAATAGAGAAATTTGTGATTCTCATTATCTGAACTCTTCTTAACTATTTATAGTGTATATATATATATATATATATATATATATATATATATATATATATATATATATATATATATATATATATTTACAAGAGCTCAGTGCTGACTCAGCATAACTAATTATTACTTCCACTAACTAGCACTGAGCTCTTGTAAATATATATATATATATATTTACAAGAGCTCAGTGCTGACTCAGCATAACTAATTATTACTTCCACTAACTAATATCAAGCTTAAGCACATGTCTTGTAACTGTTTTCTTTACCCACGTGCTTATTTGATTTCTACCTTTGTCACATACATAATCCAATTTCTCTTTTGAACTAAGATTCAGGGATCTCCTCTCAACATGATAGGGTTGTCAATTATAATGACTATTTAATAATAGGCAACCCATTCCATTCGATGACTTCAACAGTTGCTCTCCATTTACACCTTTAGTAAGCGGTTTTGCGATGTTATCCTTTGACTTTATATGGTCTTGAGAGATAACCCCACTAGAGAGCAATTATTTAACAGTGTTCTGCCTATGACAAATATGTTTAGATTTTACTTTGTGTCCTGCTTATAGTTGATTGTCTGTCGCAATAAATGTTGACAATTGGCATAGGTTTCGACTAATAAGGAACATCCTCTAAGAGCTGTTTAAGCCATGGTGTCTTCTCTGCAATTTTATCCAAAATTATGAACTCATAGTCCTTTGTAAATAATTTTTATTTGGTGGTAAAACATATAATTGTTATAAGTATTTTCGCAATTTTACCCTTGACCACTCATTTATTTTAATGAAAAATGGACAGAAAAGTAAAAAATGAATCTCATTTAATGAATTAATAGCCCTTTTAGGATAAAAGCTAGTTAGATAATTAAAGCAGAACTCATGAAATAATTTGGTGGCCTCCAAATCTTTCTATCCTTTTTTCCGAAAAAGAAATTGTTATTTACACGACCAGATTTCCCTTAGAAGTCATGACATTTCACTTGAAAAAGACAACTAAAAATTTGCTGTTATTTGTTGGTCATTAAAGAATATGGCAATGTTGCTTTACGAAAATGGAAACATTTAAACTAAATCACTTTGTCCAAAAGTTACCACATGCCAGTTGATGAGACAAGGTTTTTGAGATGGAAAATTTCTATCCCAAATTCATTTTAAAATGGAATCTTTTAAATTTGAAACGGAAAATTTCCATCTCAAATTTAAAAATTTTTTGTAGTGACAATGCAAGAAGAGAGGAAATAAGATGGATGAAAGATATTTTATTAGTTTCCTTTTTCCTTTTCCCTTGACTTGAGCTCTCTTCCCAAATCTCATGTTATTTCAATCTTACGTCCTAGTTATTCCACAACACTTAAAAATATGTTTTTAAGATAATTATTAGTGTTTTGATTAGGTCAAAATATTATAGCCAGTGTAGCATTGTTGTTACAATCTGCTGCTATTATTTTAAAATTGTTGAATTCAAACATATTATTGAGAAAAGTTATTTTATTGTTTGGTAAAAGAATAAAAACTTGTTATTGGATAAAAAACAGGTTGGGTTTATTTGGTTAAAGTTGTTGATTAAAGTGCAAATTATGATTTTATTTATTTGATTTAAATATTTTAGATTTTTTTAGTTTTTAACTTTCATAATTTTTTTGTAATATCTAATATTAATCTTTATTTTTAATTCTTAATTTTTTATTGGCGTAATTAATAAATGGTATACATATAAACATGCTATTTGTAAAACACCGGTTTGAAAGAAAAACAGCGTCATTCATGCATTTATAAAATCCATTTTGAACTATTCAAAATCAATATTAAAGTAACACAAAATAAATTTCAAGTTCTATCAATGTGAAAATATACTAAAAAGGCATAAGTTTTATTAGTCTATTTTTTTTTAATTTTTCTTTGTCAAAATAAATTCTCAATTTATTAAAATAATTTTTTAAGATAATATTGATAAACCATTTTATAAAAAAATTAAGTTAGAAATACTATTATAAGAAAATATATTTAATTCTAAAGTAAATTAACCTTTTCCAATAATAGTAATAATAATTATAATTATCATAACAATAATAATATGATACCAATAACATGATACCGAAGTTTTGGTATGTTATTTTGCATTTATTAACTAATCCAATAACTAATTTTATAAAACACATCTTGTTCAATCAGTTAACCAATAACTATTTACTAACAACTAAAATACAATAATTATTTACTACCCAAATTAACTATCAATTATGTTAACACAACTTGTTATACCGAACACACCCTTAGTCTGGACTTCACATACTCCAATTTAATTTTATCTGACAAGCCACTACACATCTTTAAGAAAAATCGGTTAGTCTCTGCTCTTTAATCCCTCGTCTTTAACTCTTTTAGTTATAACGTATCTTATCATTAAAACACAATAAATTAATTCCTTGTTCTTATAATTTATAATGCTATTAGTCCTCAAATTAAAAATATAAAAAATGAATAATTTGGACACATATAAAAAAAGTCAACAATACATTTTATTTTCATTTTAAACCTACTTGATCCAACGTATGTACCATATATTGATCCACGTGCATGTCATTTATCCAAAATTATTAATTTTTTATAATATTTGGCCTAATCTATACCTAAAGATATTACAAATTACAAATATAAGGAGCTCATTTATGGTATAAGGAAAGAGATTGGGTGCGTCTAATTTGCCTATTTTCTATTTTTATTTTCATGAAAAATAAAAATTAAGATAAAAAATTTATTTGATTAAATTTTCTTGTCTTCATTTTCAGAAAACAAAAAATAGTTTTTTAGGAAATCAAAAAATATAAAAAAAATGTTTTATCTGAATATAAGGTGGTAATTTTGTAAATAACTCTTAAAGATTTAAAAAATAAGGTATTAATTTTGTAAATAACTCTAAAAGATTTAAAAAATAAGTTGGCAATTTTGTAAATATATCTAAAAAATTTAGAAAATAAAATGACAATTTTGTAAATATAACTACAAAAATTTTAAAAACAAGGTGGTAATTTTGTGAATAAACATTAAAAAGAAAAATATTTTGTTAACCAAATACATTCTCTAAATTTTGAAAAATAGAAAATGAAAACTGTTCTTAAAAAATGAAAATAGACAATGAAAATTGAAAAATGAAAATAAAAAACAGGAAAACCAAACGCAACTTCTCAAAAGAACCAAAAAAAAAAAATGCTTCTGGATAATTAAGCCAAAAAACAAAAAAGTCTACCCAATAAAACGTGCACGGAACTGTATAAAGAAAAATCCGAGGAAACAAGTGGGTGAAAGTTTGGTACATGATGTGAACAATGTTTTTGAAGCACTTGAGATATGCATATCTGCACACGAGCGTCGACACAAAATTTTGAGTTGTGGCTGCGGGAAGGTTTTCACATCACTGCTTGTTACTGAAATTCTCTGTTGCTTCGTATCTTTGTCCACTCTTTTACGTACGCAAACGGAATCCAATAAAGAGAATATTATACAAAAAGTCCCCACTATTATCGTATTTTTTTAAATTAGTACCTATTATTTAAAAAAGTACAAATTAATCCCATTGTTTAAAAAATTCAAATTAGTCCTCAGTATTTCAAAAAGTCATTTAAACTAGCCCCCAAAATAGTAAAACCAAAGGGACTAATTTGAATAAAATTGTGAAACATTGAGGACTATTATGAATTTTTTCAAACATCAGGGACCAATTTAACTATATTTTAAAACATTGAGGATTAATTTGAACTTTATAAAACAATGGAGAGTAATTTAAAATTAAACGACAACTTTAGTGACTTCTTTGAATTTAACCCTCCAATAAACATGTGTACAGTGTAGGCGTGTATAGTGGCCATTAGAAATTTTACAAAATCCACAAAGAAATATAATTTAGCTCTGTTCGCTTATGGTTCGATTGTGGAGTCCAAGTCCATATTAAAATTAAGAAAGAGTTTTAATTAGAATCAAAATTTTTATTATAGTAAGAGTCTTAGTTATGGTATAATTAATGAGAAATGAAACCTTTGTCTTACAGGATAGGGAAGTTTGCTATATAAATAAGACTCTTGCATTAGTTGTTTGAAAGATGTATGTCTTGGAGAACTTATATCGTGAACCACATGTATGTACTGAATAAACAACTTATTAGTTCACATGTATGTACTGAATAAACAACTTATTAGTACTGATTAAAGATGGTCTCTATGAATTTTGTTGGATAAATAGCTTATGAATGCTGAACAAATAGTCTTTGTATTCTGAACAAATATCTGTGGTTGTTTTCATGTATAGATATTTGTTAATTTTACATTTGTCAATAGATATTGTAATGATCTATGGATTTTACTAGACAAACAACTTATGAATAATGAACAAATAGTATTTTTATTCTAAAAAATATCTAGACTGAGTCAATTTTGCACTTGTCAATAGATATTGTGATGATCTATGACTTTTACTGGACAAATAACTTATGAATACTAAATAGGTAGTCTTCTATTCTAAATAAATATCTGTGACTATTTTCGTGTATAGATATTTATGTGAATTTTATTGGATAAACAACTTATGCATACTAAGCAAATAGTCTGGTACATCATACTCTGTGCTTTTGTAGGTGCATGATATAATTTGCGGTATGTCTTGCAATAGGTCTAATTTGCGGTATGTCTTGCAATAGGTCTAGATTGAGAGAGAGAGCTATTGTAAGAACACCGCGAAGGACGATTTAGAGTCTGTTTGGCCCAGCTTTTGGAGACTCAAAAGTACTGTCTATGAGTTTGAAAGCTAAAATTGTTTGATTTGGCTTATTTTTAAAAGAGCTTTTAAATAAAAGCTAAAGCTGAAAA
This sequence comes from Cordia subcordata, assembly GCA_028554755.1. Taxonomy (NCBI): domain Eukaryota; kingdom Viridiplantae; phylum Streptophyta; class Magnoliopsida; order Boraginales; family Cordiaceae; genus Cordia; species Cordia subcordata. The sequence goes on from JAPTOF010000020.1 coordinate 6,996,134, forward strand.
ATCAAAAACTCCAAATTGGAGCTTTTCGAAAAAGGCTTTTGACCTTTTTTGAAAAGCTATTTTTATATCATGTCAAAAATTATTTTTCTTTTTTTTTTCTAAAAAATATTATTTTATATTTTTTAAAGTCCAATATTACCCTCAAAACAGCTAGAAGCTTAACTTCTAAAATACCGGGCCAAACAATCAACTGTTTTTATTCAACAGCACTTCTACCCAAAGCTCTACTGCTAAAAACTCTATAGCTTAACAGCTGAAATCACACAGTTAGGCCAAACAAAGCCTTGGACTTTTTAGGCGATACAAAAAGTTACTTGGGTTGTAATACTCTTTTATATGTAGTGTTTTATGAACGTAGGCAAAGGCTAAATCACATTTATTTATGTAACTTTTTCTCGTTATTCATGCATTAATTCTGCTATGTGTGTGTAATGCTTCCTAATTTCCTAACAACTCTCTAATTTGAGACTTTCATAACTGATTGTGACTGATATATGAAAAAAAAATGGACATTTAATTTGATTATTTTCAGGAGAAATTGCTACCATGAAAACCTGCTAGATACTCACTCACGGCACAATCAAGAAAATGTGTCTTAATAAGGTCTTCCCGATTATTAAAGGCCTGTTTAAATTAGCATTTTCTTAAGAAAAAAAATTACTTTTTTCTTTTAATTATTTGACTTGATTTTACTAAAGAAATTGGAACTCTATTTGAGTTTTTTCTAAAGTTTTTTTAGTCAAAATTTTTAAGCTTTTTGAGAAGTACTTTTAGTTTTTCCAAAATTGTTGAAACAAAAAAAAAAAAAAAAGTGCTTTTAGAAAAAGCTAATGCTTACATGCTCGAAGACATCTAGAGAAACAAGGAGGAAATAAGAAACATAAATAATCTTTGTTAGTTAAACTTTTTGTTCAACTTGTATAGCAAAGAGATTGCACTTGGTTTAGTTTCTTGCGTGGTCTTATTACTAAATTTAGAATACGAATGCAGAAGATTAAAGTGGTGAACAACATAACATATAATTGATATAGTTTAAAAGATATATTTAAAATGATTGGGGTGGATACCCGATACTAAACTGGTAAACATACACCAATAGTAAATTGGTGAATAATTACTTACATAGTGGTGAAATTAGAAAAACAAAAACTTATAAAATTAATGATGGTGGTCAATGACGAAACATATATAGAAGATATTATTGCTCAAGTATCGATGACTAAAGATTTGTAGTGATGAGTACTATAATGGTATGTAGTAGTGAGAACCACTATATATAAACCAGATACTATAATGAAAATATATTATTAATGTGGTGAATGCCATTATAAATTAGAACATATGGTAAACACCTATGATCAATATAATAAACAATTCTCATTTTTTAAATTATAATTGACTATTGTGAACACCTAAAATCAATATAGTGAATGACGGTGAAGTTTTAGTGCAATTATTTAGTTAAGCATTAAATTCATCGTATACCTAGATTGGCAATTTTGACCACATATTTCTTTTCATTTTCTCTTGTTGTCACATAGAAAAATAACAAAATCTAAGATTACCATTTAAGGTTTTGAGTTACTACTCATATTGATCAATTAGTTTTTATGATGAAACTTTAATAATTTTTCACATGATATCAGACTTGGGTTGATCTTAGCTCAGATTTTCATGTCGTACACATATAAACCATCACTATTTTTGAGCTCCTGTCCTTGGATTCTTGGTGTTTCTGACTATTGGTTTGTGGGATTCCTACTTTATCTCATTAAGCTTAATCTATTTTTGACATTATTGGTTCTCGTTCCGAATCACATGTGAGGGAAGTGTTCAAATATAATATTCCTTCTACATGAAAAAATAATAAAATTTAAGACTATCATATAAGGTGTTGCAGCACTCTTCATATATATTAATTAATTTTTATAATAGAATCTCAGTAATTCTTGATATTTGTTTTGTCATTTTTTTTTTCTTTGTCTTGACATGAAATGCAACTAGATTACGAGAGGGCAAAAAGAGAGATCAATTTTCCTTTCTCGGGAATATAGCGTGCCACACAAAAAAAATGAATATATCTTTTCTGCTACTTTGAAAAGAATGAAAAGAAAAGAGAAAAAAGGATTCAAATCTGACAGTAATGTCTCGATCATCCTTCGCCTGCTTAGGTTGTGGCCAAAGACCAACCGCAACTATTTCATAATATCCATCACATTATTACTTGCTATATATTTATGAGATAAAGATAGATAATACAAAAACATCTTTGTCGTGAAAATGAAATTGGTTACATTATTTTATCCAAACTCACATGTTAATGGTAATAATCGAAACTTTAGTAGATGATCTCTCAGTTTGAATAATCAAAAAACAAAAGGATTGATGTAAATATACGATACTAAGTGTTAAATTTAGAGACACTACGACGCGTGTCACGTTTGGGGTTGCTAATATAAGCTTGAACATCCAAGGGTTCGTGTTATTTCATTTCAAAGGCGCCATAGACGTATTAAACACCTGACACGTTTAAGACTTTTCTGTTGTTTTAATTAACTAGACACATAGCCGAGGTTGGCTTTTGGTCCAACAGACAAAAGGTTCGAGAAATTTCTTTTTTTTTTTCCTGTTTTTGATTGAAGCATAGTTAAACCTTATCAATTTATCCTGTTGGCACATGCAAATTTGTCCAAATGTCTAGTGAATGGTACCGATGAAAGTTTTCAAACGAACATGATTGATATGACTATCACAATTCCAATTCTATACATATACTTTTATTGACTATAAAAGGTCAAGCCTTAAAGAAGTTTGGGAGTAAAATCATCGGAGCACGATTACGTGATTATAGACTAGCTGGCAGTTTATGTGTGGCAAGTTTTTTTTACGTACTAAATCCAAAAAAGGCAACGTTGATACCGTGGCTGTCACTTTATGTTCTCACACAAAAATATGACAAATAGCAATGGAATCAGAAGATAATTCGAATAATTGAGATTATTTCTTTAAAAAAATAAAATTTTGGGTTCGAATTTCATGGGAGTGGAGAGTCTCCCAAAAAAAAAAAAAAAGTAGCAACCCTGATTGAGTTTTTGGCTGTTAAATAAATAGAAACAACATATATATATGTACGTATATGTTTGTAAAATTAACCTTTGTAGTAAAAATATAAAGAAAACATAGAATAAATACACTTCTTTAAGGATAAATAGTATTGTACCCTCTGTAGTTAATTATAAATGTACAATTAGTCCCTATTATTTAAAAATAAGCATCAAATCCCCTGTTGTTTTAAAAAATAAAGCACAATACTCCCCTCTATCAAAAAATCCTTTAGTTTTAATGGAGAGTGTAACAATCTCGCCCAAATTGCAACTAAATTTTCTTTTGTGTGTGATAAATTTAATTTTGGTCAAAAATGCCCAAAAATGCCCTTATCTTTTAACAAAAGTTTGTAGGTACAAAGATTTGAAGGTAAATAGTATCGTACCCTCTGTAGTTAATTATAAATATATAGTTAGCTCCTATTATTTAAAAATAAGCACCAAATCCCTTGTCGTTTTAAAAAATAAAGCACAATACTCCCTTCTGTCAAAGAATCCTTTAGTTTTAATGGAGAGTGTAACACACTTGCCCAAATTGCAATTGAATTTTATTTTGTGTGTGATAAATTTAATTTTGGTCAAAAATGCCCAAAAATGCCCTTATCTTTTAACAAAAGTTTGTAGGTACAAAGATTTGACCCCTTGATCATGAACTAAAATTACATACAGCTAACCAGCTAGACTACAAACAATGTTGACATTAATTTTGTCACGAAAATTAGATATCACCATTGTGTTGGAACAAAGGAAAAATAAAAAAAAACCTTCATCATCACAGCCACCTCAACCACCGTCTCCCCTTAACACCATAACACCATAAGCAATGTCACTTGGAATTAAACCAAAAATATATATTCTTTTTTAAAAAAATTAAAATAGAAAAATCAAAACCCTAAAAGTGAACAAGATTAATATAATATAGTAATACCAAGGATTCTAAGTAACACTGCCTCTATTTCATCGTTTCTTCTCTCGCCTGCATCGCTAAGGTGCTTCAATGGCATATTGCGTTCAGGAGGACCAAACCGTGCGCGTAAAGTACTGTTAGAGCCGCACCTACGTGAAGCATAAGTCAGGTGTTTAGTGGCCAAGATTAGTATCGGAGAAGCTTTAAAAGCTACAACAATGGTGGTTTAGGCTCGATGGTGGATTTGGCTAGAGATGATGATCGAAATACGATGACATGGCTGGCGCACGATGCGAAGCATGATGGTGGCTTGAGATCTGAAATCCTATGGCGGCAGGAGATGATGACGGGGCTATGGTAAAGAGAAGAAGGTCGAGACAAGGGATTTTGACAAAGAAAAAATATAACTCTAATGCTTGAGATCTAAAAATGGATTTTGACCCAAAAAAATAAAAAAGAAAAGGGATTGACCAATATATATATATATATATATATATATATATTTGAAAAGAGAAATACATCATATGTAATTAGCTAATGCTTGAAGGGCATATAAATCTTTTATATATTCTATTACCAAAAATAAATGGAGTTAAAAAATGAGACGTGTGTGTTTTATTTTTTAACACGATAAGAAAGTTTGGTGCCTATTTTTTTTATTACAAGAACTAATTGTATATTTATGACAAACCCCATGGATACAGTAGTATTTAGCTCGTCTTTACAGTACATTTGAGGCCCCTGGTTCCATATATATATATATATATCGACCATTTGCATAATAGTAATGAAGTTTCATCAAAGAAACGGAAGTATATCTGCGTAAGCGTTGCAATATTGTCATCATGTATTGCCAATCTATGTCATCAATTTGTACTGATTCAACTTGTATAGGCTAATGCATCTAAAGGTTGGTTTCGTGCTGTTCGGTCATAGTTCACTAATATTGTCGTAGCTACGCGAGAAATTGTTTGTCTTAATTGTGAAATTTTAATTATTGAGATAACTTAGAGTTATTAATCATAGAACTTTAGTTAGATTACGTACAAAAGTTGCTGACAATAATTGTCTTGTTTCGTATTTTAGGATGAGCTTTTAAGGTTTTTAAGATCAATAACGATTTTCAAAAATATGGTATCGTATCTGCTTTTTTGAAAGAAAAAGAAACCAAATTTTAACATGATTCGGAAATAATTTCTCTAAACTTTTCTTGAAAAGCTTCAATTAAGGGCTTTTGATTTTGTAACTTTTCAACTTTGATTTTTACTTAAAAACCCTTTAAAGAATAGGTCAAACATGTTCATTCCAGCTTTAGACTAGCTATGGAGAACATTTTTAAATATCTAAAAGTGGAGCCATTTATAGCCAATTTGGCGTTCAGTTGAGAAATTCAATTTTATGAAAAGGCCTTTTCAAAACAAACGTTTAGCCAAACGGACTTTAGCGAAAACAAAAATGTATTTAGTTATTTTTATGTGAAATAAACTTTTATCAAATGAAATAGTGTTTGGTTTTATATTTAAAAATAAATTTTGGTTGCCTAAATTACTGAAAAAGGACATTTTAAAACTAATATTATTTGCTTTCTATAACATATTATTTTATTTATATTTTTACTTGTTTGAAGAAATTCTCTAAAAAATTATAGTTATAATCCAAAATATTAATAGCAAAAATAATGAGAAGTTAAGAACATTGAACGAAACAAAATAAAGATAGGAAAAAGAGAGATAGTCATTGACATAATGAAAAATTAAAGAGGATATTTTTGTCCAAAAAATATCTTAAAACTCCGTTGCCAAAATGGCAAACGGTTTAGCTCCAAAACTCAATTGACTTTTAATCGAAACCAACTTTTAGAATATAAAACCAAATGGCTATTTTTTCTTTAAACAAACTTTTAAAGTCTAAAAGTCAATTTGACTATTCAAAATGAAAAACCAGACTGGCTTTAAAGCCTTGAGTTTCCACGCGAAGGATAATTTGATTAATCATATAAATTCTTTTGCTAACTAATCGATGCATGGACTGACTTCCAAATCAAAGGGTGGACCAGCCTTTTTTTGGAAGACATTCTATCAGGCTCGCATCTCCTCCACTATTACTTCTGCTCTTTGAGAAAGATAGAGGGAGAATAAAATATTTACAAAAATGATTAGTTTGTGATCAATTAAGACTAGGTTTTCTTGTGTTAACATAACAAATAAATAAACTAATATATTCTCTATAAATTTAAATTTTTAGATAATATGATAACTCAATATAGTATCAAATCTAAAACTCTTCACCCCCAAAAATATTAAAACTTTCTATAAGCCTAAGCTTTTAGAAGGGATGGTAACTCAATATAACATCAAGTTCAAAACTTGCCGCCACCCAAAATATTAAAATTGTTTACATGTAAGTTTCTAAACAAATCATGCTTGCATGTGAGAGGACATATTAACACAATAAATATATAAACTAATATTCTCACTATAAGTTTAAATTTTTAAATAAAGTAATAATTCAATATTTTAAACAAAAGAAATAATCCTCTAGCTAATAATCCATGCTACTATAAGGTCATGCGCAACTCCACCTAATATCAATTAATTTTAAATTATTAAAATCTCAAAAAATAATTTTCATGGTCTTAAAATTGAACCAAGCCTTTTGTCCAATTATACTTAGTCTCCCCCACGTGCGTTTTACTCCTTAATTTTATTTTGGAACCTCACACTTTAACATTTCATCCCTATATCTCAACAGTACGACTAGAAACGACAAGCTTATCACAAAAGGCTTTTTCACAACCTTGGCTGAAGCGAGCGAGTTTGGATTAGCTTTTTTTAAGAAAAATATTTTTTTTTTGAAAAAATTATATTAATTTTGCAATAACTATTTAATTTGGCTTCTAAAAAAGCTGAAATTAAAAAAAAAAAGCTGAAATACAGCTTTTTTTTAGAAGCTAGAATTTTCAGCTTCTCAAAAAAAGTTGTTTTTCAAAAATTGTTAAAAAAAACGTTTTTGAAAAAAACCAATCCAAACAGGCCCTATATATTAGTATAGTTGGTGATTAAATTACTGCAGCTAAAGGGGCACTTTTCACTGCAATCAAAAGAAGTTGTTAACTATTTTGTTCTTCGGGATGTCCGGACAGTAAGAGATAGAGATGGACACGGCTCATAACTCGAGCTTGAATCTCGCTCCCTCTTTCAGGTTGAGTGACCTCGACTTAACTGGTGTACAGTATAAGAGACACGCTGTGTATCTAGACTTAAACACTTAATGGTCAGGCTAGTCGTGATTATTAGAGTTTATTAATTACAAATTTTAACTATATTTATCATATATCTTATTGAATTCATAAACGAAAAAATTGGTATGATACAATGGAGCCATACTTTTTCAAAAAAATTAAGTGCATCGATTTGCCGCTTGATATACAAGTAAAATGCTAACTGTAGAGGCAAAAGTAAGGTTGGCATTCAACTAGTTGGGGAAATATCGGTTTGCAATAACTTTTTATCTTCTTTATTTTTTATCTTCCGACTTTATTTGTACGACATGAACGCTTTAGAAACTATTCAAGAATTTTGACATGGTGAAAGTGGATTTTCAACTTTACCTTTCACTTTTTATCCTCAACTCGCATTGTACAAGCCATTAACCTCGCGGGACGGGTCAACGAAATCTCCTTTTGACTCACATCAACTCTTCTCAAACTTTGTGTTAAATTTAAGGTTACGACTCAAACGAAACGATGAGGCCAAGTATTGTAGTTAATTAGCATGTAATATATTTATATAAACAACAGATATTTTTGTTTAGCGAGGACTACAAACACATAATATTTTAACAATTATATAGAATAATTTTTTTTTGTATGGTGGTTAAATGACTGTTTCAGCTAGAGAGTATATTAAAAAGAATGTATTTTTTTTTAAGGAAAAAGAAAATGAGTTCAGTGACGACTGTGGGCCCGTACTCTTGAAGATGGCTCCATCCTTAGCCATCGTGCCTGCATAAATATCTGGTACTTTTCGTGAAAAGCAAAGAATTAAGCATAAAAAGGAAAGGAAAAGAGTCGAAAAGAATCACTTAAGGAAGAATATGTCTTTAGTTTCTGTTAAGATCATCAGTGAGATTCTATCATAAAATTAATTAATATAGGTAGTGGTTTATGACTTTAATGAGTCTATAGATTTTTTTATATATGTGAGATAACTATATATTGTAATATCTCATCACGTAAATTAAATTTTGAGATTTTTCATGAAAGAATAATATTTTAACACTCTTGCTGCAGAGCAATGTCTGCACCACTTGGATGGAATTGGTTGGACATGTGACCCGGAACAATGAATACATAGGTCACCATGACCTTCGCTATTTAGTTTCTCTTGCTCTATAATTAACTTATTCCTATATTTTTGTTTATGTTATTATTATAATTTATGTATAATTATAGGCCTTTGGACCATAATATATTTCATTTGCTCATTAAAATGTTAATAAATTTCTATATAATTTATACAAATCAGTAGCAATAATTAATATAATATGCCGTGCAAGGCACGAATTCAAGACTTGTTTATTTATATACATATATTGTGTAAGGGCGATTACATCAGATTAATTGATGATTATTTTCGAAGATAAAACTCCTATAGCATAATCTTTCAACAAACACTACAAAAATTAAAAATAAGCGGCAGTTTCACTACAAAATAACGAGTAATAGCAGCAGTTTCACAATGTAAGTTGGGGTAAGTTGGGGTTTCAATAATACGTTGATATATTGTTATCCAAGATAATTATTAAATGGATTCTTAGCTTCATTGATAGATGATATGATTACAGAGTGCACTATAAAGAAGGTTCAAGATCCGAATCGCGGATGAAACATGATGTGTGTTTTTTTCTTTTAAAATTATATATAGGTGGTGTTTTAAAATAATTGACGCCCATAAAATACTCGTAACTGACGCCCATAGGCGGCGTTTTAAAATAATCGATGCCCATAAAATGCCCATAATCGACGCCCATACAAGTGATAATTTTAAAATAATCGATGCTCACATAGGTGGCAATTTTACCGCGCCTATTGCCAACTTTTTCTCATGGTGAGATCAAAAACAAAATATCCAAGAAATTTGTTCTCGAAGTTCTCTTAAATCTAATGTTTTACAATTTCAACGAGATAATAAGGCCTTTTGTTGTAGTTGTTTAGCATGCATATGTTAACACGGGTGAAATCAGGATTTTTCCTCGATAAAGGCATAAAGCGCTAAAATATTTTATCACTCACAAGCACATTGAACCTCCAAAGGATTCAACTGTTCTACAAATCAATCTCCCTATCTGATATATGTAATTGTTAACACACTAAATAAATAAACCAGTATTCTCTCTACAAGATTAAGCTTTTAGATGTGGTGATAAATCTAAGATGGTATCAGAGCTTGAAAGCCAAACGGCACATGTTCAAAACTCACCGCCACCCATTTTAAAAAATATTAAAACTATTCACATGCAAGATCTAAACAAATTACGCTGCACGTGAGGGGCATGTTAACACAAACATTAAAACTGTTCACGTGCAAGCTCTAAACAAATTACGCATTTTAAAAAACATTAAAACTGTTCACGTGCAAACTCTAAACAAATTACGCTGCACGTGAGGGGCGTGTTAACACAAACATTAAAATTGTTCACGTGCAAGCTCTAAACAAATTACGCTGCACGTGAGGGACGTATTAACACAATAAATAAATAAACCAGTATCCTCTCTATAAATTTAAGCTTTTAAATGACGTAGAGTAATACTCTACCATTTGAGACAAAACAAACTAGCTAAGCAGCTGCAGAGATGAAATATCTTCACCTGAATATAGAGAGATTTGAAAAATCGGATAAGCACTGGAACGTCAAGTTGAGAAAAGAAATGAAATGACTTCCACTAATAAAAATAACCTAAAGCCTAGAGTGTATCATGAAACTCAATGAATCATTTTACTTGAATCAAGACCGTGTTGGCAGCTGGACAGCACATAGCGTAAGTAGAGAAATATGCTTTAAATTACATGCACATCTATCATTAGTACGCACCCATTGATTGAACCTCACTTCTAGTTTTTTGCAGGGATGGTGTCTTCTTTGATCAACCTGAAGGTGGCATGAGAGACGTAAAGCTGTCTGTTGCAATGTGCATGTCTGTCGTCAATGCTTGACGCATTTGTCTTCACATAAGATAAGCCGAAGGACTTCTGCGCCCTAATCATTCTATTTTCGTTTGTGGTATTCCTACTAGCCCTTGAAAGTTTCTTTCGTTGAATCTAAGGATCGATACTGGAATGCATGATGGAAATGGTCAGATATATACATCCAAATGGTTATATGTCTCACGCAAAAATGAATTAACAATTAATCCGATCAAGGGTGATGGTTATGTGAATCCATTAAAAAAGTGGGCTTCCAGTGGGATTTGCATTAGGGCCAAAGCTATGCATTCCTTTCAAAACCTTCCAATGGGAGCTGCTGGGCCCTAATATATCTTGTCCTCTTTTTTTTTTTTGGGTCAAATGGGGCCCAATGGATTCAAGCATCTCAAAGGTACTGTCAGGATCCTCATTACGGATAGCCATTATAGTTGTGTTTGTTGTGTCCACTTGGTCAGAGGAAAAAAAAAAAAAAAAAAGAGTGTCAAGGTTTACACTTGTTCATATCATCTCGTTCTTATCCCTCCTATTGTTTGAAGATGGAGTTACAACCACTCTGAAATAAAGACATATTTAAAGTATAGGTCACATCGTCCAATTCATCCAAATGAATCTCGAAAAAACCCTATTGTGATTGTGCATCTTACGGAAGTACACCTTCAATTCCCCAAATATGCACGGTATTACACTATAAGAAGTAAAGTCAATAGCTATATATATGAAAACTTCTAGTGATTACATTTAAATTTGTAATAAAATTAACTACTTACCAGGCGTAAAGATTATCAATATAACTAAAAATTTATGCTACATTTGAAAACGTATCTAATGTTCGTTACTCTTTAAAAGGATAGTTAATAGTTTTTTATATTTGAAGTGCAGCTAATGTAGGTGATAAGTGCGTATTATTGCTACTAATTCATGAGTTTTTTCCTTAATTTTGGGATGAATGCTTCCTAATTGATGGAAATTCATTTGTTTTTGTGTTCATAGGCATAAAATAGAGGAAAACAAAAGGAATCAAATTGGGGGACTTTGGACCTAAAAAAAAGCTTCAACTACAGGCTGGAGCTACGACATGCCCACCACTTATGCACGGCACTAAATCAGGATTATAGATTAAAGTATGAACAATATTTTGGCATATTTTTGAACGAGAATTAATGATCCATGCCATGTTTGACTCCTAGAAGTCAGGAACAATTTTACTGTTGGCTTATTTGCCAAGAATTATCTTTTTAGACTATTTTCCTTTTCTAAATTAGTATTAAAAGAGTTTCCTTCTTAGAAGGAATTCTTAGGTTTTATATTTGCTTTCATTAGCCTCAAAGTAAATCATCAACTATTCATAATTATTTTACTGCTTTCTTTTCATTGTTTTGGGCTCCTTTATTAAGTAGTAGTGATTGAACTTTTCTTTTCTAACTAGGGATAATCAAAGTTTATGATTTTTCAAAGTTTGTGAGATCTAACTTATTTTTGTACTCTTGTTATATTTTTGGTATTTGCATGTTTTTTGTATGAATAACATTATTATTTTGAGATTATGTAATCAGGGCAGATTGTTTAATTGCTGGGTAATATATAGCTAATCAGGGAGACTAGTTTCATAATTGTCTAATTAATTTGATATAAGTGGTAATCAGTTTAACTGTGAAAATCTGCAACCTAGCTTCAATGAACCACACGTGAATTTGTTGGTTAGAATTGGGTCATTTTAGTTCTCTTAATGCTACCGTTAGATTAAATCCTAAGAGCTTCTCTAAGATTGTTTAGTGGGCAAGGGAAATAATTAACAAGCTCTCTTAATTATCAATAAACTAATGAAAGATTAGGTTGTTAGGCCATGCCAACAACTATAGACGGTTTATTGAAAGAAAATAGTCAATTTTGCATCTATGATCAATCTTGCGGACCAAAACTGATATTTACACCTAATTTAGGTCTTTAATCTATTGATGTGTCCCTTTTATTTTCTTTGCTTTATTTTGATCTACAAAATAGCTATCTGTTTGTTAATTTGTTGTTGACCTAAGCTTAGCTGTGGCCAAGGCTTAAGGTCATGTTTGTTAATTAGTTCATAGTCTGTTCTTTTTTCTACTTACTCTCCCCCTTCTTTTGTAATTCGCTTATTCGTTTTTGGTCTAGAAAGTAATCAAAGGTTGTTCAGTTCCTACAGATACAACCTTATTTATCACTTGTACAATCTATTAGGTAACAGTAGACAATTTTATTTTTGATGAATTTGACGCCCATCAGTAGGTATGCACTAAATGAAATTAAAATTTTGTTACACTTTGATATGTAACAAATCTAATTTATATTACTTACACTATCAAGCATAACAAAGTTTTTTCAATCTTACAAAAATTAAATATAAAAATCTAAATATCATTATTACGGTTAGAAATCTATAAATATTTTGTTGCACTTAAAAATGTAACTAGAATAAGAGTTGTTTACTCTTCTAGACTTACTAGCTGGTCTAAGTGTAATAGAAAATACGTAACTATTAGTCTAAAATCTTATATTGTTTTACTTTTCTACACTTATTAATCTAATGGCCTTTTAGTATGATGGAATTATTTGGAAAGGAATGGTCATTCAAGGCAGAAAAGAATTCAAGGTAGAATAGTTATGGAATATTTTTTTTTCTTGTGTTTGGTTAAAACTATATATATATATATATATATATATATAACTAAAATGAAATGACTATCTTATTTGATATATTTGGTAAAATTATTTTAAAACAAAATTAGAATAGAATAAAAATCAATTCAATTAACCAAAATACACTTGTTATTTAATTTGGCATAAATTTAGACTATACATAACAATTATTTTATATAATATTAACATAAACTAAAATACTCTTTGTCTTTTGATCAAAGATAAAACATAGCATCATTTGTTCAATCATTTTTTATTTTTATCACCATATTTCAATTTATTTACTTTTGTAACATAATTGAGATAAAAGTTAATCATACAATAAACTACACCTATTTTCTGGGTGAAAAAGAGTTAAAAAAATGAAAAAAAATGTGTATTATTTATTTTTTTTACTTTTTGCTTTTTAATTTTTAATTTTTTTATTTTATTTGTTTAATAATGATTGAAGATTTGTGAGTGTAAATAGGAATAATAAATTATTTTTTTGGTTTGGTTTTATTTTTTATGATTCCAATTTAAGTTGGAATATTTATTCCTTGGGTTTAGTTAAGGAATGGATTTTTCTACTTTTTTCTAAAAAGGCCATTTCATGGGAATGGGCTTTCCGACTTCAATTAGTTCCACCAAACAAAAGAAAGGAAATGAGAAGCTGGAATGACAATTTCATTCTAGGTCATTTTTACATACCAAACGTAACGTAAGTGTAATAGAAATTACATAGTTACTAGCCTAAAATCTTATAGTGGTTACATTTTCGAGATTCCCAATAGCAAATATTGTGGCGTATGTGACATATAGAGGGTGTTAATTTGGAGGAGCTTATTTGGGTACCAATAACATAAGGCTCCTCTGCTAGCTACATCTTTTTCCCCTTTTGGTGCTTGTAAGTAAAGTACCAAATAAGCATTGCCTAACACCCTCTTAAGCTCTTAAACTCTTCAATATAATTATCACTAAAAAAAAAAAAAAACCAAAGATAAGCAACAGTTTCACTACAAAAACGAGGAATAGCCGACGATTTTACAATATACGTAGGGGTTCAGCTAATACAAAGATATATTGTTATGTAAGATAATTAATTAATGTATTCTTAGTTCGATTAGTAAATGGTACGAGTATAGAGTTCTACAATAGAGAGGGTTTAAGGTTCGAACCGTAAATGAAGCATGGTATGATTTTCTTTTCCTGAAATTTTATGTAGGCAGCGCTTTAAATAGCTGACGTTCATACTGGCGATAATTTTAAAATAACTAATGCCCATAACACCGAGAGTAAAACTCGCCTATTACCTACTTTTTTGCAGTATATTTCTTCCCAATCCCTGGAAAGGAGCCGATGTAATTGTATGCCAAGTGCCTAAAGCTATGTGTTTAGTCATGAAATTAATCCACCCGAATAACGAGATATACTTGAAAATTCTGACAAGCATTAGAATGAAAAGTTCCGACAAGAAGTGAAATGACTTCCACTTAAGAGATAACCTAAAGCCTAGAGTAACAAGAGTTCATTATAGAATTTTGAGCCACAATGCATGATTATGGATATGTATGGACATGAACAAGACAAGTTATACTGGATGGCACATCTCACAAATGGTTGGCTCTTGGTACCTAGAAAATACCTCAATTATAACATCAATTTAGGACATTCTGATTGAACCTCACTTTCATTTTTGCAGGGTTTGGCATCTTCTTTCAAGAACATAAAATCTTGCATATATACTTGGTGAGAAGTAAAGTCAGTTTGTAGTGAGACTTGACTCTTGAGACACTTGATTCCATTTTCAGAATTGCCATAAAAATTGTTCCCCATAAATGGTACGATGCTTTTTTCTTTAAGCTTACATCTTTTCATATTATTGGTGCTGTATTATGAATGTGTCAATATTTCACAAATTTGTCGTCTTCGTCATCTCGTTCCCACTGGTTTTGCATTAGGGCGGACCTATACGCATTACTTGACAAGAAGGTGTAGTTTAATAGTTGTATCCCTCACTTATGACTTCTAGTCTCTGAGTTTGAGTCATTAGTTGAGGTAAGTGTGGAAAACTACTCTGAATCTTTAAAAAAGAAAAAAAAAAGAAAAAAGAACCATTGCATTCCTTTGAAAACCTTCAACTGAGAGTTGGGGATTATATATTCAAACGTACGTCTCAAATATAATATTTGGATTTTTTTTTCTTTCCTTTTTATATGACAAGTAGTACCATATTAAATTTATTGTAAGAGTGACAAATCTCGTGGTATAACAGCTCGCTCCAATTTATCATCTAAGTCAATCAAGCACTATAGGCCCTATTTTGTGGATTATATGGAATAGAATGACTCTCATTCAGATTCCATTAAGATGTTGTGAAATTCAAAAAAGCATTCTTATTCCATGAAACCTCCAGTGTTAACATGACAGACAAGGAGATTAACATCTCTCCATTATGCAACAAAGCCAACCCTATATATATATATATATATATATGTATATATATATATATATATATATATATATATATGTATAGATGCTCATGTTCAAGTGCATCACTTTCTCTTTCCTCAATGTGTTTATGACATGCATGCATACTTTATAATTAGGCACGTCAGTTTTGGTATTCTAGAAGGGAAAGGTTGAAAGAGATTCAAAGTTCTTTAGAGGAATGCGGTCTTACACGGTTCCCATTTGTAGTGGAAATTAGGAACCAAACAGGCTTTCACCCTTTATCTCATATGTGACTTTTGTTATCCTTAAGCTCATCTTAGGGGAAGCTAGGTGGAAATGTCTTTCATATATAGTATTGTGAGAGTTCTATATTAGTATTGTGAGAGTTCTATATTAGTACTCATGTAAAAATCTTAATCTTTTATCGGTTAGCTATGTATTAACTTATTATCTATTATTTATTATTTGTTATCAATATATACATTATTATTTTTTACTTGGTGATTTAATTGCCAATCAATTGAATTTTAGAATGATATTCATTTGTGAGTCATTATAATTAGATTTCATCATTTACTACTAACAATAAATAAACTCAACTAAATTTGCTATCTATTATAAAAAAATAAGTCACTAGTACTATGGCAAGTGATTTGGAAGTCTTGAAATTTACATCTCCACATAGAAAAATATCATGTTTTAGGTGTACCATAAAAAGTTTTGTTCTTCTCATTGACCAATTGGTTTTGAAATAGAACCTCAGGGATTATTAATATTTAGAGTTGGGATTTGGCCCAGTTTCTCACGTCGGTCACTTATGACCCATCTCTTGTTGTTTTGCTCTTAGTTTCTAGCTAGTGGGTGTTCTTGGTTCCCAAAACTCAGTATCTCGTGTCATTTATGTGTAATGCATCTTTTGCTATTTTACTTATGTGAGTTCTTGATTCTTGGCTCTCAAAACCTAGTTTCTAGCCTCGTTCACATATAATCCATCTCTGATTGTTTTGCTCTTAGTTTCTAGCTTGTGTGGTTCTTGGTTTCCAAAACCAAGTTTCTCGAATCATTCACGTACATGCATATGGCCATCTTTGGCTGCTATGTACGTGTGAGCTTTTGGTTCATGGTTCTCCATTGTCATCCCTTGCTAGTCTTGAACCAAATCCTAAAGCATAGTATAAATTGTTTGCATTGGATTTATTTATTTTTAATAACAAACACTGAATTAGTTATAAAAAATAGTTGTTCCCATATAAAAGATGTGTGTGATTTGAACGGGTGAAATTATTATTTAAAGTTCTATCTTATTTATTTATTTATTCGTTTACTTTTTATCTTTATTTTTCAAAATATTTTTAATTTTTAATTTCTGACTTCTAATTTCAATATTTTCATATTTGAATTCCTTAATTTTTCAATTCCTAATTTCTGATTCCTTTTTTTATTTTTAAGTCATCAAAAATTTCTAATTTCTTATTCATTTTAGTTTTTGCTTTTTAACTTTTTTTGTTAATTTTTAATTTTTTAGTTTTAATTTTCTTTTTTATTTTTTAAAGTTTCATGTTTCTTATTTTTATTTTTTTTAAAATTTTTATTTTTTTAATTTTTAGATCTTTAGGTCCTTATTTTTTAAAATATTTTAATTTTTTAATTTTAATTTTTTAACTTTTCAATATTTTAGTTTTTCAGTTTTCATTTTTTATTTTTTATCTTTTATCTTTTGATCTTTAATTTTTATTTTTGGCTCATATATGTCACGTAAACACTTATGTGGCACATCAAAATGCAAATGCTTGTGTGGCACTCTAGAGTTGCAAAAAACTTATGTGGCACTTTAAGGTTGCTCTACGATGGTCCAGTCTTTTTATTTTAATTAATTGAAAATTATATAATATTTTCAATTTATATTGATCAAAATATAAAATTAAAATCTTTTGAGGTCATTTTGTAGATATGGATTTTTTAAAAGAATTTTTCCATTTTTTATTTGATATTTTTAGTTTTTTGTAATTCATTTCGCTTTGTATTCATTTAACAAGATATCCATTAAATTCTGTTTAATATTTTAGATATAGTTGTAAGATAATGAACAAAAAATATTTTTATTTGTTCTATAGTACTTTTAAACCATTGTTTTGTCTTTTTATTAGTTGTCTTATTTGAAATTGGTAGTTTGGTGTTTCTCTAATTTTTTTTCTTTTTTCTCTTTTTCTTCCTCGCATTGCATTAACCAATTAATTTGTCAATATTAGTTCATGATTCAATTAATCTTGTGATTTTTTATTTTCTTTTACTTGAAAATTTGATTTTTTTTAAAATTTTGAACATCACTAATTTGGAGACTTAGTTCAATTTAACTTATACTTTATCTTATAGTAGCAACAAAAAGTACAATTCAAAAAATTTGCAACCATGCTTTTGATGTTTATATAGGGCTTCAAAAAAATGAAGAATTATGTACAGAAAATTGCAAACAACAATGTTGGATAGTAATCGAATTAAAAATTGAACAGAACATAGCCAATTAAACTTAGCTTATTAAATGTGTAACCGGTTGATATTTCTAATTGACAGTCCTTTGAAGTTAGATCACCCAAAAGACACAACAACAATCATGCATGGACTCATTTGTGAATTAAGTTTTGTATATTGGATGGATAAAATGCACGAATGTGTCATTAATGTATTTAAGGTATCGAATAATAATGAGCAAGAAGATATGAAGTCGGCCAGGAAAAAAGCAGCACAAGAAAGAAGAGAAAGGGTTTGTAGAACTTGGGCTAGCTTCCAATGTAGAAATTGGTCCAAGTACTTAGGCTTTATATGTGTAGAAAGGGACCAACTAAATGCTCTACATTGACATTAAACAATGGGCCATAAAACACACAAAATCAAAAGCCCAGCATAGCAAAGATGACATATCACAAAAATAAAACATTTAATTGTTGACATGACAATTAAAGAGCTCACATAATATCTTTGAGATAAAACTTTATATATATTATTATATATAGATAAATATAAGTTAATAACAATTGGCATGCGAGCATAACGATTCAGCTTCCCATGGCATAATTGCGTTTGATGTGGGTGTGAATAGTTCTCTCCTTAACCATCTTTTTGATTAAGCATGACATATAAAGTGGATTCCCTAAACATCTGACGGCTAAATATTCAATTGATTGTTTTTGTTGCTAAAGCAAACACAATTGAGTTGCGTCCTAGTGGTAGTTGTTTCTCAAGAGGGGGGGGGGGGGAGTCAAACTTAAAGAAATTTTAAATTGTAGTGTTGAACATAAAGATATGTGTTATGATAGGGGGAGGAGAAATCAGGCAAGCATTGATAGAAAATATTTGATATCGAAAACAATAAGAGTTATCACTAATGGTAGCTCTACAAAAGAGAGACAAATAATAACTATATTGTGAATTTTGGATGTGACAGCATAACATAATCAAGCAGGGATAATAAATGATAAAAAGGAGTGACAGCATAGTTACGCAAGGTATGACAATAATACACGACAAAAGGGTGTGACAACATAGCCACAATAGAATGCATGTTTCTTATTTGCAATTTGTGTAAGTAGCTAATTACTCCCTTGTGGTTTAAAACATAGCATATTATCAACTGTACTTTCTAAAAAGTGGCACAATCACCCAATTTCCATTAATATGTTAACAGTGTTAAATAAGGTTTTAAAAGAACCAAATTACCCTTACTAACTTTTACTGCTTTTACTCCTTTTCCATTAAATTTTGACCCAAAAAAAAAAAAAAGAAATTTGAATATTCAGTGGCAATGTATAAAAAAATTAAAAATTCAGAAAATTGAAAACCTAAAATAATTGATTTTTTTTAATTTTAATTTTTTATGTTTCATATTTTATTTTATTTTAAATTTTATTTTTTACATTTTTAATTAAAATCTAACTTTTTACTTTTAAAATTTTTATTTTATCTTTGAAATTTTTTATTTTGAAATTTTTTAATTTTTATTTTTGTAATTTTTTGCTACTTTTTAATTTTATAAAGTGAAGGTAAACAAATTATGTCATAAGTCTAAATAAGGGTATTATGGTAAAAAAAAGTAAATTCTAATATTTTTTATATATACATGCAAGAAAAAAGAGTGTAATGTACTCTTTGTTAATTTAGATGGGAAAAGTTAAGGATTGGGATTATGTGCCACTTTCAGAAAACACAGGGGGTTAATTTGGTATGTTTTAAATTATAGGAGAGTAATCAACTACTTATACAAATTATTGGCCAGAGAGGGGGTGATAATGTACATTTTACCCAACATATCATGTAGGATCTCAGTAGTAGGGACAGTAAAAAGATGACAGGGGAGCAATTAATTACTTATACTGATAAGTTCCTTATTTTTATATAAAACCTATGTTATTATAGTGCATTATATTGTCAAATCATGCTAAATTGAGCAATTTAATGCAATTTTCGATAAAATGCAGATTAGGAGAAAGAACAAGCAAATTTGGAACTAAAACGAAAAAATTAGAACAAGAAAAAGAAAGTTAAAAGTTGGATAATTCACGGATTAAGGACACGGTTTCATGAAAAAATTCATAACTTAAGTTCCAGGACTCCGTTTGAGGCGATTCAAGATTCTACGAAATCTCTTGCCAAGGGCAACAACTTTCCAGTTTGGAGTTTTTGTAATTTTCACGTCCAAATTGCGTTCAAACTTTTAATCACAAAACGAGAAAAGAATGCCAAATTGGTGAGACCCAGCAGTTGACTTGATCTTGTAATTTTGGCTACAAAGAGTAGCTCGTGCGACTTATGAGAAAAGGAAATGTGCATTATAAATGCAATGGGCTCCACTCAAAATGAAAAAATGGCTTATTTTCCTTTTCTTGAAGAACCAAGTTAGTGGAAGCAACATTGATATACTTACTTTTCATCACAAAACGAGAAAAGAATGCCAAATTGGTGAGACCCAGCAGTTGACTTGATCTTGTAATTTTGGCTACAAAGAGTGGCTCGTGCGACTTATGAGAAAAGGAAATGTGCATTATAAATGCAATGGGCTCCACTCAAAATGAAAAAATGGCTTATTTTCCTTTTCTTGAAGAACCAAGTTAGTGGAAGCAACATTGATATATATAATCATCACACGTAGAGAAGGCAGAGGAGAGCAACGGTGCCACTGCAGACAAGTTCTTCGTAATTTTTCTTTTGTTCTCTGTTTTTGGAGGAGATATTGGAAAGAATTTTGGAATATTATTTTATCAAGAATAATGCGATGAGTTTTCTTTTCCTTAATTCTTTCTCATTTTGTGTTTTAAAGTTCATCATGAACTAAATCTCATTGATTCGAGGTGAGAGTGAGTGATTATTTTTATTTATATTTAGAATTCTTTTGGGATTTATTTGATTATTCATATTTGTGCTTTATTGCTATTAGATTCTTGGTTAATCATTATTATACTTGTAGCTAATTTTTGTTAGTAAAAAATTTATACCTTTTGCCATATAGGAATCTTGTAGGTTTTTATGGGTACGAGTATAGATCAATTTTAATAAGACTAGAAATAATTAATTGTTTCAGGACTATAATAGATTATTCCATTAAGATAGTCTATCCTTGTAGTCTTGATTAATTGTCTAGGACCTATTAGATTAGCCAATTGAAGAACTTGAGTGATAATTTATGCCAATAAGATAAGTTATGCCTCAAGAACTTTAGTTAATTAATCTAGGTGAATTAAAGCTTGTAGCCTAATCGCTTGCGCTTAATTGGAAAATCCTGAAGTTGATGAACATGAACAGGATAATTTCCTAGCTATCACCTTGAATCGCGTTTCCCCTGGACTTAAGTCTCGCAATTTTCTTGGTTGATTTTTGGAATTATTTTCTTTCAGTTAATTTAATTTCTTTTCTTGTTCAATTTCGTTTAATCTAAAAATCGTTTTACTCAAAGTATTTAGCTCAATTATTTTAAATTCTTAGTTTCAGTTTTTAGTTATTTTTATTTTTATTCCAATTCTTGACAACAATTCCAATTCCCTGTGGTTCAACCCTCTATTCGCCATTAATGTGATAAAGAGGAAATTTTTCATATTTTGTCATTGACTGTTTTACTTGATTTTATTTAGCCATACAACGACGTGGTCATATACAAGTGGGTAATATTCCTTTTTCCCAACATATCATGTGATATCCCACATCGGTTTGTGGGGTGACTTGTGACTTGTTTATAAGTAATTAACAACTTGGGTTAACCATTTTGGGCCAGTTGATTAGAGGCCCAAGTAGTTATTAGTTATGCCCACAACATCAGTTTCGCTCGCAGGCCAAGGCTCGGGGGTGTGATAGAATGGTATTCAGAGCCAGTTACCAGTTGGCTGCGGGATCTAAGTGCTACGCAGGGCAAAGTGCTCCACTAAATGTGCGGTGGGAGCCAACTCTTGAGCTTGTAGGAGCCACTTCTAGAATCCTGCATTGCCTGGTCTTGTGTGTGATTGTGTGCTCTCGATGAGGACGTTAGGTCCTTAACAAGGAGGTGAAAGTGTTATGTGGGGCAAAGTGCTACACCAAATGTGCGGTGAGAGCCACCTCTTGAACCTGTAGGAGCCATCTCTAGAATCCTGCACTTCCTGGTCTTGTATGTGATTGTGTGCCCTCGATGAAGACGTTAGGTCCTTAACAGGGAGGTGAATGTGATATCCCACCTGATCTTGTGTGTGATTGTGTGCCCCTCCTGAGGGCGTCAGGTCCTCAACGAATGTGATATCCCATATCGGTTTGTGGAGAAACTTGTGACTTGTTTATAAGTAGGTGGAGTTGGTATAATTAATAACTTGAGTTAACCATTTTGGGCTAGTTGATTAGAGGCCCAAGTAGTTATTAATTATGCTTACAATACCAGTCTCGCTCGCGGGCTTGGGCTCAAAAGCGTGGTAGAATGGTATCAAAGCCAATTACTAGCTGGTTGTAAGAGTTAAGTGCTATGTGGGACAAAGTGCTACACCATTGTGCAGTGGGAGCCACCTCTTGAACCCGTAGAAGTCACCTCTATACTCCTGTACTACCTAGTCTTGTGTGTGATTGTGTGTTCCTGACAAGGACGTCAAGTTCTCAACGGGAGGTGAATGTCATATCTCACATCGGTTTGTAGAGTGACTTGTGACTTGTGACTTGTTTATAAGTGGGTGGTGTACGTATAACTAACAACTTAGGTTAATCATTTTGAGCTAGTTGATTAGAGGCCCAAGTAGTTATTAGTTATGCGCACAACATCAGTCTCGCTTGTGGGTCTAGGCTTGGGGGCATGACATATCATGTAGGAGCTCAATAATAGGAACAGTAACATACAATCATACAAGGCATGACAACAGGATGGTTCAACAAGGATAGATGCGCGATGGACAAAATTAAACCAAGAATTAGCCTACATGATAATAATTATAGAGATTCCATCATAAAAATCAATAGGTCAATATGAAGATTGGCTCATGACCTTATAAGATGGTCTTAAATTTTTTGATTTCTCCGAATGGGAGGAATGTATTAATCCAGCAACATGCAATTTTTTTTAATCAAGTATTTATTCTATTTTTTCGCTAATTCTTGAATTGTACTTCTTATTGAGATATTGAATTTTATTCTCTATTGTTAGATATTTTTAACAAAACTTTAGTTTTACGCATTTACTCAGCTAAAACAATTGTTACAATCAATGTAACA
The DNA here is from genome assembly GCA_028554755.1 of Cordia subcordata. Taxonomy (NCBI): domain Eukaryota; kingdom Viridiplantae; phylum Streptophyta; class Magnoliopsida; order Boraginales; family Cordiaceae; genus Cordia; species Cordia subcordata. The sequence goes on from JAPTOF010000020.1 coordinate 7,019,164, forward strand.
AATTTAAATGGCAACATTAGTGTCACAATGGCACAACATGTGTGGCAAAATATTCATGAAAATTACAATGAAAATTAATTAAATTATGACAATATTGATGCCACAATAGCATAAACGGGACTTCATTATTAAAATTACAATTTTATTATGTGACACAAAAGATGCAACTCTTTGGTATTCACCACTTTATGAATTATATTTATGGCGTTCACCACCTTAATATTCGATAAAGCATTCTCCACTCTTAGTTCTCAAGAAGAGGGTTGAAACCATCCTTCAGGGCATCCACAAGTTGAGGCAGAAGTGGCTGAGGAAGATTATCCCAGTCATACCATTCCCAACCATCACATTTGCTAGGCTCCATGTTTTTTGGAACTTGATTTGCATCAACCAAGACTGCGCGCACCATGATAACAACAAAGTGTGTTGGTTTTGCTTCCTTCAAGAACAAGCTGTTAATCACTTTTAATGTCTCTATATTCTTAATGTCTAATCCTGCTTCCTCTTTCACTTCTCTAACTGCTCATTCCTCAAAACTTTCCCGTACAAATAATATTAAAGTAGATATCATAAGTCAATTGAACAAAATGACTTCTAACAAGTAATACTAGCATTAATTAATGCCCCATTACGAAAAGCATTGTCTCTTTTATAACTTCCGAAAAGTACTGACTTTGAGAAATTATTCTTTTTTTATTTCTGGAAAATTTTGACTTTGAACTTAGAGCTTTAATTTTTTTAAAAAAAAATTAATCCAAATACTTAATTATTATAAAAAGGACATATATACCTCTTAAAATATATATCTTTTATGAAAAGAAACTAATTTCAACAAGCCCGAAACGAAGTTGTGATTACACCCGAAAACATGTAGTATTATGTTACAACTTGTTTGGTTGTGCTTATTTAAGTGTTTTTAAGCACCAAAACTAAAAAGTAAACCTCACTAACTGTTTATAAAAAAAGTGCATATAAACAGCCAAAATCAAAACAAATCCCACAAACTTTTTACAAAAAATGCTTATAAGCAACCGAAATAAGCACTTAAAATACTCGCTCAGTTGAGAAAATCAGCAAATGGCCGAAAGGTTCAAGTTACCAAATTCGAGATGGCCACTTGGAACGGACAAATATGAATCGCCAATGCAATTCCCACGCCTTCCCAACAGCACTTTCCTCTCCTTCAATATGAAAACTGCCAACGCTACTTTTGGAGCCGCTACGACGACGTTTTCCATTTCGTGTGTCTTTGCACTCAAAAAAATCTTTGGAGGTCAGTTTTGAGTTTTTGTGGTGTATCCCCTTCTAGTCTGAAAGCTTTAATAGCGACAAAAAGATATGCATGGAGTCATATCAATGTCGTACATGTTTGGAGGAATCGGAAATTTTTTATTTTTATCCTTAGTTTAAATTTTTATGTCAAAAATACTCTACATTGTTTTAAAAAATATCCTTTTCGATAAGTCACATATCGAAATTTGAAAAAACGGTAGGTGACTTATTGTTCATGGATTTCAAAATTTGAAAAAATTAACGATTATGTTTTTAACGAAAACGATAAGTCACCTACCGTCCGAAAATGGGGCCATGCATTGAAGCCAAAAAAAAATTCTGCATTGAAGCCAACATTCTGCATTGAAACAAAAAAAAAGCAAAGGCACATGTATTAAATGCATCTAAAAAAGGCCAAGGCACATGCATTAAATGCATACAAGCCTTTCAGCCAACAAATTGTACAAACGCATTTAATGCATTACACGCGCCCACGCCCCCACCCCCCACCCTCAACCATTCACCAACCATTTTCGATAGGTCACCTACCGTTTCGTTTTCGTTAAAAATACATCATTTTTTTAAATTACCCGTTTTATTTTTTTTTGAATTTTGGGATCCATGAACGGTAAGTCCCCTACCGAAACGGTAGGTGATTTACCAGAAAGGGTATGTTTAAAAATAATTTAAAAAATAGGGTATTTTTGCTATAAAAGTTTAAAATGAGGGTAAAAATAAAAAATTTCCGAAGGAATCACGCTTTATTGGAGGAATAATGATAATATTCACGCATACTCTACATAGTTTTTGTTATATATATACATTCATTCTAGTAAAGGTAGAGGATAAAAGTTCTAATAGCATGAGCATTTTCATTTTCATATAGTGCATTTTTATGGGGAAAGTTCATTACTTATCAGTTCGCAAGTCCTTGCCGTAGGAATGTTACCAACGTCAAGAGGTATATAGCCATTATATCTGGGAGGGGTACGCCACGCACCTTTTTAGTACTGGTTGAGGGGGCGTAAATCCCTTAACGATATTGTTTACGAGTTTTGGCTATTTTCAATTGTTTCTTCATTTTGTATCTTTAATTTAGTTTCTTTATCTGTATTCTGTATTTCTAGGATTTACGTACTATTTTCCAACAACTTAAGGGATTTACCTTACTAACATGGTTGTTTCTTTGAGTGCAGAATTTTTATTTTCTTTGACTTTTTAAGACAAAATGTCTAGAAACTATAGAAATGAACAAATTGATAAACTTGAAAATAGCCTCCAAATGATGATTGTTCAACATGGAATTTTGAGAAATTCCCAAATTATTACCCCGACTGGAGTTACTAGAAATGTTGGCATTATGCCAATGATTTGTTCTACTAATGGAGTTAACGGAAATAATATAATTTCACAAGAATATGGGATTGTGGAGGAATATAGAGGCTATTGGATCAGTCTTGACCCATTTAATGAGCCTACTGAGCCTAGATCTTGGATACTCTCTGGCAACAGGTTTAGAAGTAGGTAAAATTGGATGTTACGCCATTTAACCTCTTTGGGACTTGTCCACTATTTGGATGACGAGATATGGAAGCCATAAAAGCATATCTCAAGTGGAATGATGGTGACTTTGTCACTGTTTGGATGGTAAGTTGTATAAAATCTACTCGGAACTCGGAGAGAATGTGAGGACCTTATGGCTAAAGTTAGATCTTTTAAAAGGATCAAAGCCTCTAGGTCTTGGCCTTTGAGCCGACTTTGTAAGCCTTTGGCTAGTGGATAATATTATAAAGAATGTTATCTTATTTTGGAAAGAGTAATATTATTGAGAATATTAACTCTACATAAAATAATATTATTAATATTATTTTGGTGAAATTATTATCTGAACAATATTATGAAGAATATTATTCATGTGTCTTTTCTAACTGATTGGTATGAGTTATATTCTCAAGAGCCAAAATTTATTTTTTGTGAAGCTATAGTGTGTGTAACAAAGAGACTCTAGAAAACTTAATATTGAGATTAAGTTTAGAAAGAATGTTTGATTTTTGTTAGCAATGAGTAGCTATCAAATTAAATATTGGTAAATGGACTTTGGGACCACTTGGAAAAAGTAAACTGTGGCACAAACTAATCAATTTTGGGTGAACTTCTAAATTGATATGAGATGTGAAATAAGTCATAATTGGATTTTTGTTACTCATTGTGCATGCAACTTAGATGTGAAAAATATTCTTTGTTACTTCTATTGGAGGTTGTATGAATATTTAAGTCTATATGATTCCTGTGGAAACAGATGAATTGGGAATGAGAAATTTGATGATAAAGGTGTATAAAATATATCTTTGGGTGACTATCTTTATCATTAATTTTTTTGGTGAAAGATGTTTGTAACACAAACGTAAAAGAGCATAGATATTACGAGCTTCATTCAATGCTATATAAAAGCAATTGATTACCATAATCTTGTCGCCCATGACGACCATAATTAATTAAGCAATGATGGCTTGGAGTTATGGCTTGTAATTATAATGCATTTGTAGCTTATAATTATGAAGGGATAATGACTTATGATTACGGCTTACAAGGGTAGAGACTTGAATAGAAGGAATGTAAGGCTTGCATTACGTATGCTCTTTTGGCAAGAAGGTTATAAACATTATCATTTCATACGTTCATCCCTTGGTGTAAAGGACTTTGGTCTCCTCTTTATGGTAAGAAAGATCGAGACTTGTGAATTTAGATTCCTTAAATAGACTTGTGAAAATAGGCTTAATCCATAGAGTGAATTTTTCAATCATAGTAATATGAAGTTCGGGTGGAAACAAAATTTAGTAAAACTACTTTCAAATCAATAAAGAGGATTCCAAATCCTTAAGTTAATCTACAGTAACTTAAAATTTGTGCAAACTATAGGCAGTAAAAAGTATTTTATACTTTTATCGATGATTGCACAAGGCATTGTTATGTGTACTAGTTTAGGACCAAAGATGAAGCTTTAGATGTCTTTAAACAATACCAAGCCAAGATTGAAAATCAACTAGGCAAGAAGATCGAAACTTTGAGAAGTGATAAGGGTGAAAAATATATACATCCCTTAGTATTGCTGTATATAGAAAACAGAACTCTCAAAGAAATGATGAATGCCTTGTTGATAAATTTGAGATTACCTCAGAACTTGTGGATGAAAGTGGTTTTAACCCCAAATCATGGTTTACGTAAAGTACCCCACAAGTAATTAGAAAACACTTTGTATGAGTCATGAGAAAGGCCAACCGCCTTCTTGCAAAGATCTAAGAGTATGGGATGTTTAGCTAAGGTAGGAGTTCCAACTCCTATAGTGGTAAAAGAGGACCAAAGACGTTTAACTGCATTTTTTCATTGGGTATGCACAGAACAAGGCTGCATATAGATTTTATGTACACAAGTCAGAACATCTAACATTCATGAGATACAGTCTTTGAGTCATGAAATGCTAAGTTCTTTGAGACAAACATTTTTGTATAGAGAGTCACAAGAGCCAAGTTCTTCTGAACCAGGAAAACTCTTGACCCTTCAGATATAAAGGCTACGACTGGTGAACCCAGATGTAGTAAAAGATCTAGAACTTCTATGCTATTTAGGCTTGACTTTATAACTTTCATGTTAAAAAGTGTGCCCAAGACTTTCAAGAAAGCTATGTTTATTATTGAGGCATCTCTTTGAATAGTGTTAGTGAATAGTGAAATTGTCTATCATACTTAACCATACACGGGAATTGGTAGATCTACCCCTTGAAAATAAACCTTTAAGGTATAAATGGATTTCCAGGAGAAAGATGCAGCTGATGGATCTTTAAGCCCTGGTTGGTTATAAAAGATTATAGCTAAAAAGAGAGTTTAGATTATTTTGACATCCATTCACTAGTTATGAGATTACATCTATTCGGACGTTGACAGCTATTGTAGCTATATTCAACTAGGAGATACGCAAAATGGATGTAAAGTCATCTTTCTTGAATAGGGATCTGAAGGAAGAGATCTATATAGAACTACCTGAAGGGTTTGTAGTTCCAGGTCAAGGGAAGAAAGTATATTGACTTATGAACTCTTTTTGCGAACTAAAGCAAACACCTAAATCGTGGCATAGGAATTCTGATCAAGTCATGCTCGTGAATGGGGTCAAAGCAAATGAGTATGACAAGTATGTCTATTGGAAGACAATGGATCAAAATTCTTATCGTTGTTTGTCTTTATAAAGACAACATGCTTATAACTGGAAGTGATAATGAAGCAAATACATGCTTTCTCAGGTATTATATAATGAAAGACATAGGTGTCATAAGGGTTATTTTAGGTGCCAAAATCACAAAGACATCTAATGGTCTGGTCTTGTTCCAATTCTATTATTTGGTGGAAATATTGGAGAAGTTCAATAAAAACAGACAATGGTGGGATTGCAAGAATTCCTTTAGATGAAATTGTACATTTAAGCAACATATGGATGGAAGGATACCTCATTTCAAGTACTCCTGAATTATAGGGAGCTTAATATACATAATGGATAGTACAATATACATATAGCCTGTAGCATGAACAGGCTAATTAAATACACTCCAAGCCTTGTAAGTTGGGTTACTGTTCTAAAGGTCCTAAGATACTAGAGGCAGTATTACACAAGATATCCATCCATACTAAGAGGTTAATAGTGACATCAACTAGATACTTAAAGACCTGAGATCCACAAGTGGATATGTCTTTAAGTTAGCAAGTGCAGTTGTGTCATGGAAGGGACGAAAATTGAATGGATTCAATATATCTAGAGGATGTTCTATGAAGTTTATGGCCATTGTCAGTTTTTATTGCGATAGCCAGTCTATGATTGATAAGACACAGAGTATAACGTATGATGGTATATATGTTGTAGATATTATACCATTAGGCAGTTGCTCTCTATTAGGTTATCACTCTAAACTATGGAAAGTCAAAAGATAACAATGTGGATCTACTCACCAAAAGGGGTGAACAGAGAGCAAGTACTCAAGTTATCAAGGGGAATGGGTCTTAAGCCTATAAACAAATTAAAGGGTCATCGTAATTGACAACCCTACCTTGTTGACAAGAAATCCCTGAATCTTGGTTCAAAGGGGAAACTGGATTATGCATGACTCTACTCGAGCACTGTAGGGGTTTAGATCTCCCTTACCTATTCCTATGTCAAGCAAATAGTGCAGCCTGCGCGATTTAGGATAAGCTTTCGTTTTAATGATTCTTGTAGGTCGAGAAGACTGAATGGAGTATAACAGGGTATTCTTCATGAAGAATCACCTATATGAGTAAGGAGGGACCACTCTTAAAAGAATTAAAGGCTAAATTTTCTAAGTACTCAAGAATACTGAAAGTTGTTTAGGGCCAAAATGAACACAATAATGAGAACTGGTAGTAAATTGAGAGATATTGTGTGTATGTTGTTATCTTGGTTTACACTAAAGTTGAATAGTTCAAGATCTTGAGTCCACTGGTCAGCAAGTAAACCCGATGTCATTCACTAAAGAGGGTTCAAAGCCAAAAGCTACCTATCCTGAAGTAGTATCTTTCTCTGAACTCTCTTCTGCATCTGCATTTGCATGCTTTGTGGTTAGCTAATTTTTATTCCTGTGGAGGAATGTTAGAATTATGACTTTTGACACGGAGGTCAAAGCTACATTGACTTGGAATTTAGGTCAGGTTCTGCTCATCTAACAAGCTCGATTTTGTTCAAGTAGATGAACGTGGTATATTTACATGTCAAAGTTTGTGGTGAATGAGAAATTAGCAATCAAAGTTGGGTTATTACCAATTTGGTTGCATGATTTGACTCACCTTATAAGGGTATACATGGACAAAAACCCAAAATGGTTTGTAACCACAAGTTATTCAAATTTGGATTAAAACCCAGGAGTTATGACAGTGGTGGTCACAAAATTCTCCACTATTGCTGACATTAATGCCTAGGAGTTATGACATATTATGGGGAACGGTTTTGACCGTTACATTTTGTAGCATTAATCCCTGAATTGAATGCAGTTGATCACTCTACCACTATATATATATATATATATATATATATATCCATCCATTCTAATAAAACTAGAGGAGAAAAGTTCTAGTAGCATGAGCATTTTCATTTTTATATAGTGCATTTCTAGGATTTACATACTATTTTCCAACAGTTTTAGGCATAGATATGTAAACTATACAAGTACAACATTCTTTTGTAATACAAATCAAGTTTTTCACCATTATTAACTTCTATTTTGAAACTATATGGGTGTACGGTGCTATTTATCCATTTTCAAAATTAGTCGTTCTTATTTTTTAAAAAATATTCAAATTAATCCTGTATGTTTTTTCCAAGTATAATTAAATTGGTTCAAATTATTTCAAAGCACTCATATTATTGTTTAACTAGTATAATATCCGTACAATATATAGAAGAAACGAATATTTTGTTGATGATAAATTTTTATAATTTATGTGAAGATATGGTATAAATATATTTTGTAAAACTTAAATTTTAGACAATTTTTCAATAGTAATTATAATCTTATAAAATAAAATAACGTTAGAAAGAAAAATTAGGGTAAAATTAGATGGTTGCATTTTCATCATTTTGTGAACATATTTAGAGTAGATCAAGAAATGATTTTACGTTGGTAGAAGAAATGAACTCAAAATCTTTTAGGAAGGACAAAAAGTGATGACATGACGACATATGCCATTAATAAAAAAAGCATAAATACATACATATATATATATATATATATATATATATACACATATATGCATACACACACACACATATATATATTAATTTCTATTATTTTACTCATTTTGGAAACTAATTGAAGAAATTTATATAACACTAAAAACTAATATAAATGTTTTGAAATAATTGAGACCAATTTAATTATATTTATAGAATATTAAGAACTAGTTAATTTGAACATTTTTAAATAATAGACACTAATTTAAAGAAAAAATAACAATGTTGTAGACCAAGGACCAAACAGCAGCGCCCCCTCCCCTCTTCCCTCCCCAACACAAAAAAAAAAAAAAACCTTGAACTTCAAAAACGTATATATTCGTCTATGTTAAAATTTAACCAAAAAAAATTTCATGGCCCCTGTTGATTTTTTCTCTCCTTTTTTTTTTTTTTTTGGAAGGTTTGAAGTTCTTCTTGTAGTAATTTTTAATATACATTTTTCTATTTAAATAATATCTTAGTGCTTAAATTTCAGCCTACAAATTTTAGTAACACTTAATTTATTTTTTTTGTTAGTTTGGTAATTAGAGTTTTTCTTGCAAGATGTATAAACTCAAAAAAAAAAATTTATAAACTTTGGAGGGCTTTTCATTGAGAATTTATCTAGGGAGTTTTTTCAAATGTAATTTATTCATCATTTTGACTAAATAGTTTCATACAAGAGAGAAGAACTTAATTTTATGGATTGAATCAGTAAACTTTTTTCACATCATCTTATATTATTTTTGTTGAGGAAAAACATGCAAACACGAAGAATATGAGAAGAAAACGCCACAAAAGAATTACGTGGTTCGGCATTAAAGCTTACATCCACGGGTAGCTGAGAACAATTTCACTATTGATCGCGAATATTACAAGGCTCACACTCTGATTCCTTTCTTACACAGAATACAATGAGTATTCCATATATTTATAATGCATAGGTTTCCTAACACCTACTGAGTAGAAAAGGTAGCCTATTAATTATGTGCTAATAAGGTAACAAGCTAATATAGTAATTTGCTATTCTTGTTGCCTAAAAATACTGGCCACAATTAACAAATATCCACCTTGACATGTATTCACTCCGATCAACACATCATCATCCCCACTACCAAATGCTCCTAACGACTCAATGCTTCACACTGCAAATAGCAACCAAGTCCAAGCAATGCTTGAACTTGCTGATTGGAACCATCTTGGTCACGATATATGCTAGATTCTCATGGGTAGAAATCTTCTGCACCGATATGATTCCTTGTGACACAACATCTCTAATAAAGTGATATCTAACATCAATGTGTTTAGTCATCTCATGATACATTTGATTGTCGTCAGATGAATTGCACTCTAGCTATCACAAAAGTCTATACTCCGATCTTGCTATAGTCCAGATCACGAACCAGGCCTCATAACCACATGGCTTCCTTCACAGCTTCTGTAATCGCCATTTACTCTACCTCAGTAGTTGACAATACTGCAGTAGATTATAATGTCACTTTTCAACTGATAGCAATAAACAGGTAAACCGTTAGAGATCTCCTCTTATCTAGATCACCTGTAAAGTTTTAGTCACAATAACCCATCAATATTGTGCAATCTCTTTCATCTTGCTAAATAGCAAACCTATACTCGTAGTGCCACGCAAATATCTCATAATCTATTTCACCACTTCTCAGTGTACTTTCTCATGTGATGCCATATACATCTTTACAACACTAACTGCATGTGAAATGACAGGACAAGTGCACACCATAGCATACATCAAGCTACCGACAGCATTCGAGTATGGAACACAAGATACATGCTCTACCTCTTTCTCAATTTTAGGTGACAAATCTGTAGACAACTTGAAATGAGCAATAAGCGGCATAATCACAGGCTTTACTTTATGCATCTCGAAACGCTCTAGCACCTTCTCAATATAACTCTGCTGAGACATGAACAACTTTCCAGTTTCTATCCCTATGAATTTTCATGCCAAGAATCTTCTTCGATGCTCCAAGATTCTTCATCTCAAACTCATCACCTAGTTACTTCTTTAATTCATCGATGGCAGATATGCTTTTAGCAGCAATAAGCATATAATCGATATACAACAACAAGTACACATATGAACCATCTATAAGTTTCTTGAGATATACACAACTGTTATAGGTACTCTTTGTGCATCTAGCACCTACCATGAATATGTAAAATCTCTTGTACCACTGACAATTATTTCAACCCATAAAAAGACTTCTTCAGTTTGTAAACATGGTTCTCCTTACTAAGAACAACATACCCTTCTGGTTGATTCATATAAATCTGCTCCTCAAGATCACCATGCAAAAACGCAATTTTCACATCTAGCTGCTCAAGCTCTAAATCATGAATAGCAACCAAGGCAAGTAAAACCCTGATAGAACTATGCTTCATAACCAGAGAGAACACTTCATTGAAGTTAATACTTTCCTTTTATGTATAGCCTTTTGCCACTAACCGTGCTTTGTATCTAGGACATTCAACCTCTGGAGTACCTTTCTTTTTCTTATAAACACATTTGCAACCGACAATTCGCTGTCCCTCAAGCAATTCAACAAGCTCTCATGGCTGATTCTTTTGAAAAGACTCAATCTCCCCACTCATGACATCTATCCACTGAGCAGAATCTTTTCTAGATATAGCCTCTTTGTACGAATTTGGCTCATGTCTTTCAATTGTTTCAGCAACAGTCAAAGCATAAGCAACAAGATCAGCGTATCCATACCTTTGAGACTCTCTAATCTATCTCATTTCCCATCCAGTAGCAATGCTGTACTTCTGTCATTCAGGCACATTTTGATCATGCACCTCAGTCGACTGAGTGGACTGAATTAGACTGCTAGTACTGCTAGATGGAATATTTGAAATGTCAGTAAATACATCCACATGTTCTTTGACACCATAGTCTAAACCAGTTACCACTTTCTCCTTTTCCTAGTCTAATGAAGTAGATTCATTGAACTTGACATTCCTGCTGACGAGCAAACCTAGAGACTTTGGATCTGGTCACCACAACCTATAACCTTTCCTCTCGAACGCATAATTTAGGAATATGCATTTAATTGCCTTTGGCTTTAACTTGTTATCCTTCACGTGAGCGTATGCAGGACAACGGGACACCCTCAGTTGAGAGTAATTAGTAGGCTTACCAGACCATAACTCAAAAGGAGTCTTTAATCTAATAGCTGTGGGTGGAGACCGATTCCCCAAGTAGCACGCTGTGTTAATAGCTTTATTTCAAAAGTCTTGACTCAAGCTAAAATAGGAAACCATACAACGAGATCTCTCCACCAGAGTTCTATTCATGCGTTCTACAACATTCTGTTATAGTGTCCCTACACATGTGCGATGTCTCATAATACCATGTTTCTTATAGAACTCATCAAACTCTTTATTGCAGTATTCCAACCTATTGTCAGTCTTAAGACGCTTCATCTGTTTACTAGTCTACTTCTCAATCAATGTCTTCTACTCGACAAGTATTGGAAACACCTCGTCTTTAGTTTTCAAGAAATACACACATACCATCCGAGAGTATGCATCAATAAAAGTAATGTAATACCTAGCACCCTTTTTGGAAGGAACTTTATTAGGATCTCAAAGATCAAAATAAATGTAATCAAGTGTATCTTTGGTATTCTTCTGCCCCTTGCTGAACTTCATCCTAATTTACTTGTCAAAGACATAATGCTCGAAAAATTCAAGCTTTCCTGTTCTTTGTTCGCAAAGTAAATCCCTCTTGCTTAGTTCGGTCATTCCCCTTTCGCTTATATGGCCCAATCTTTTGTGTCATAACTACATGGTATCATTATCACTCTCTTCGGATGCAACAATTACAACGCCTGTAACCTTACTACCTTGAAGAATATATAGGTTGCCAGTCAAGTTCTCTCTCAAGAGCACAATAGCACCTTTAGTCACTTTTAAGACACCATTCTCACTTTGAAATTTATACCTATGAGAATCCAAACACCCAAGAGAAATCGAGCTTTTCTTTAGCTCTAGTACATGCCAACACTCGAGAGATGTTGTAATACCATCAAATATCCTGATATTTATGATGCCAATTCCCTCCACCTTTAATGTAAGGTCATTGCCTGGAAAGACTTTCCGTTTCTTTCCAGAATAAGAAGAGAACCATTCACGCCTAGGACACATATGGAATGTTGCACTAGTATCAAGAATCCATTGATTATGCCACTGTGACGCATTCACAGACAAAACATCCCCTGTACTACTCAAGCTCTCTTTATCACTGTCAGCACTCTCTACCACATTAGCTGAATTCTCAACCTTTTTTCTGTCCCTTTTTCAATTTTGAACATTCTTTCTTAATGTGACCTTCTTACCACACTCGAAACAGCGTAGCTTTCTCGCTTTTGATTTTGACCTCGACTTGCTTTTCTTTCTACCAGGAGATCTTCCTTTATTCTCCGATCTCCCTCTACTCACTAAACCCTCCCCATGAACTTCCTTACTATGTCTCAAGATACGTGTTTGAAGATCCTTTAATTTCAATGAAGCAATCACATCCTCAAAGCTAATTTTGTCCCTCCAGTACAACATAGTGTCCACAAAGTTTATATACAAAGTCGATAAGGAGCAAAACAGGATAATAGCTTGGTCTTCGTCATTAATTTTAACTGTCACATCCTTCAAAGCAATAACACAAGAGGTAAACTCATCAAGGGTGTTGTTTTAGTGGTGTACCTTCTTTCATTCTAAGGTGATACAATTGCTTCTTCAAATAGAGACATTCGTGAGACATTTTGATACATACAATCCCACCAAAGTATTACAAGCCTCAATTGCTGTTGTCTTTTCAGCAATCTCTAGTAATACTTCATTCGTCACAGACGTGAATTATAGTCAAGTTTTTCGCTTCAAGTTCTTGTTTTGCTGGAGGTTTCGTCTCCTCCGGGATCACTTCTTCAATGACTTGCCAAAGCCCTTGCATTATCATAAATGCCTTGAATCTAATCCTCCATAGACTAAAACTCACCTTCCCAAACTTCTCGATTTCAAACTTTCCACTTGTGAAAGACATTTTCGTTTACTCAAAACTCATACTTCAAAATAGAATTTGGCACAACAGACTGCAAAAATGGATTCAGCACGTCAAAAAACCTTAGGAATACCCCCGATCAACTCTAGTCAACATCGGCCAAAGTCAAATCTATTGATCAAAGTCAACGCCGTCCATAACATGTATTTCGGAGCAAAATCTGACAAAACAGAGTCCAAAATGGAGCTCAGCATGTCGAAAAACATGGGGAAAGGCTCTGGTTAAACTTAGTCAACCCTTAGTCAATAGTCAACGATCAAAGTCAAACCCCAATCAACCCCTAGTTAGCACTAGTCAATTGGTCAAACACGGTCAAAGGTCAAACCACCCTTTTTTGCCTTTTTTCTGGACTTGAGCCCAAAAAGGAAAAACAAAGCCCCTTTTCTTTTTATTTTTTTGGACTAATTTAAAGTCCAAACCCAAAAAGAAAAAATATCCCTTTTTTTTTGTTTCTTTCTGAACTCCTACAAGACCAAACAAAATTTTTTTTAGAAAAACCCTAAGACCCAAAACCCAAAAGACCTAACCAAATCTGGACAAGGCCTCTACCCAGGCTCGATCTGAATAACCCGGGCTCGATTCGAATAACCCAAGCCCAAAGCCCAAACCCAGACCCTAGAACTATTCCATAAACCGAAACCAATATCCAAATACCAAACATGACCTGCAAAGAAGTATCCATGACCCACGGATCTTACCTTTTTCACTCATCTCCTTATCCAAACAAGCACACGACCTGACCAGTCAAAACTCATGCTCAATGCAGACAACATTGAAGTACTCCTCGTCGAGTAGAAACCTTTGTTAGACACCATTTTGTTTGAGCAATTTTGGTTTTACAGTGAATTTTTTATTTTTCCTTTTCCCTCAAGCAATAGAAAAAACCTAAGCTCTAGATACCAGTTTGTTGGGGAAAAGTATGCAAACACAAAGAACAAGAGAAGAAAACGACACAAGAGAATTACGTGGTTCGGCCCCAAAGCCTATGTCCACAGGCAGCAAAGAACAATTTCACTATTGATCGCAAATATTACAAGGCTTACACTCTAGTTCTTCTTCCACACATAGTCTAATGAGTTTTGCCACATATTTATAGTGCATATGTTTCCTAAAACCTATTGAGCAAAAAAGACAACTATTAATTATATGCAATAAGGTAACAAGCTAATAAAGTAAATTTGCTATTCTTGTTGCCCAAAAATACGAGCCACAATCAACAATTTTACTAAATAGTATTTTTATGTTTGTTTAGTTAACACTATCTCAAATTTTTTAACGATAATTTACATTGAAATATGTAAATAAACTTCAATTCGTCAATGATAAATTTCTGGTTCAATCATGTTAAGACCTATAACATAACACGTATGACTTTACGGTTACAGAAGAATTCAGTCAATGACCATATCAATGTGATTAACGTGATTAATGTCCATATCAATGTGATTAACGTGGTTAATGTCCATATCAATGTGATTAACATGATTAATGTCCATATCAATGTGATTAACGTGATTTGGATAAGAAGCGTGCTCAACGTGCCATCCGCTGAAGATCGGGTTATTTTTATTTTTAACCTTATTGTTTAATTTGCTTCCAAAAATAGTCCAGTTTTAAGGAGAATTGTATATTTAGACCTTTCGAAGTTTAGAAGGTTGAGGTCGAATGATGAAAGCTTGATTTTCGAACTTTGGAAGTTCGAAAATATTTCAAACAAGCTTTCGAATGATGGAAGTTCGACATCGAACTTCAAAAGTTCGAAAGTGTGAAGAGTGAAAATTTCGAACTTCTAAAGTTCAAAACCAGGGTGCTAAACTTCGATTAGGGTTTGCAAGATTCCTTCTGTGACGATGTGATGGAGGGTAGAGAATAATATTAGAAGGCAGACAATAATAGAAAAAAATATCGTGTTTCGAACTTTTGAAGTTCGAGTTTGCAACATTCCGACGTGATGGAGGGCAAAGCAGAGCAGAGAATAATATTTTTGCAGGGATCTCCTTTTTCGAACTTTAGAAGTTCGAATTTTTAAAATTTTTGAACTTTAAAAGTTTGAGTTTTTTTAACTTTTGAACTTCAGAAGTTCGAGTTTAATGTTTCGAGTTTTTAAAATTCGAGTTAGGTTACAAGTCGAACTTCAGAAGTTCGAGATGGATATTTTGAACTTTTAACATTCGAATTAGGGTTCCGCCTTTATTTCACCCAGGCCAACGATTTGACGGCGTGGCAGGGAATCTGACATTTGAAATTCAAAATCCGATTTTCTAAGTTCGAATTTGTTACTATATAATGCACACCCCACTTCTCTCTTCATCATCTTGTTCCAAAATCACTAACCCTGCAAACGTTCACACGATAAGTCATGTTATGTAGCATTTTCAAAATTTGGATTTACTGCTATACCACTAACCACTCCACTTCCCTCCCTTCTGCAACTCATTCACATCTAAGTCACGTTATACATTTTTCACCCAAAAAGATGAATGCAAATGTTGATGTAGTTACCGTATATTTATATTATGGTGGCA
The DNA here is from genome assembly GCA_028554755.1 of Cordia subcordata. Lineage (NCBI taxonomy): Eukaryota > Viridiplantae > Streptophyta > Magnoliopsida > Boraginales > Cordiaceae > Cordia > Cordia subcordata. The sequence continues at coordinate 7,034,815 of JAPTOF010000020.1, forward strand.
ACAAAATTGAAACCAATCATGGGTTCGACTATGTAGGTCCAAACTTACCACGTAAAATAACTATTCTTCCCGGAACGACATACAATCAATTTGTATCTTGTATTCACGAAGCTCTAATTGCGGCCTACTATCGATAGAGTTGAGTTGTGTTATCGTGATCCCAAATGGGACACAAACTTACAACAAATATATTATTTCCTGAGTGGCATTAAGGATGACGAAGATGTACAGGACATGTATGAAACATCTTGCATGGATATGAATAGGCAATGTGCGCACGTTGTCGTAGACGTGCAAAGTGATGTCATGTACAATCCACAGCCTTCAAATGAAGAAGCAACATTACAAGAAGTTGTTGGTGATTTGCTAGATTTGAACGTGAAACCACCTTATTATGTCAACGCGAAAGTCAACATTCCAGCCACAACGGCAGAGTTTGCCATATTTTCCCTTTCTCCACCGCTATGCCCCACATTTGAAGTTGGAGGACCCTTTCAAGCTAGTGACATTCCGGAAATGTTCGAGGTGGGATTAGATTCTATTTTATCTGAACCGAAAGAAGTAGATGAGGACGTCCAGTTAAACGAGGAGGAAGATGTTGTGTCAGCAGAAAGTTTAAACTACCAAAACGAAGATGTTGATGTGGGGCTAGGCAATGGTGATGAGCTGGAGCTGGAGCTAGAGGAGGAAGAACTAGTAGCTTTCCACACAGCTAGGACAGAGTATTACATCACTTCAAATGAGCCTCCAATAGAGAGACCAATGTGGGACGAGAGACGGATGGAGTTGGCCAAACGCACGGTGTTCCTGAAAAAGGTTGATCTTATACGGGCTGTCCAACAAAACGCGATCAAATATAAACTAGAATACAGGGTGGTGAAGTCGAATAAGTCCTTGTGGGACATAAGTTGCTACGAATCAAGCAATCATAGGACACCATGCAAGTGGAAAGTTCATGAAGTAAACAAATCCACACACAAGATGTTTGAGATCACAAGGTACCAAAGCATGCATATTTGCATGGGAGATAAATGTGGGCCAAACCATAGAAATCTAACATCTAGTCTGGCCAATTACATGGTGAGGCATTTTGTTGCAGAGAAGCCTGATTTCGAGGTACGTCTTGTCCAAGCCCACATAAAGAAGACTTTAAATGTTGATATAACATACGGGAAAGCTTAGCGTGATAGGAATAAGGCAATCCAACTAGTTTTTGGTGACTGGGACATGTCATACAAGATGCTACCGTGCTTTTTTGGCGCCGTAATTACGAAGAATCCGGGAACCGTTGTCCACTACAAGTCCGCCCAGGGTTCAACTGAAACAGAAAAAATTTTCCACTATGTTTTTTAGGCTTTTGGTCTATGCATCATAGCATGGAGGCACTGTCGACCTGTACTCTCGTTGGACGAAACACATCTGCATGGGAAGTACAAGGGCCACCTGCTCGTCGCCTTAGCGACAGATGCCAACGACCATATATTACCGTTGGCATTTGCCATAGTCGATGGCGAGAGTACAAATAGTTGGAGGTGGTTCTTGGAGAAGGTACGTCAGTGTTTTTTAAAAGACATGTCAACAGTGTGCATTCCGTCTGATCGGCACACAGGAATCGTGACAGCTATCAATACAATAACATCCAACAGCCAACTTCAAGTGAAGCATCGCATTTGCTTGAGACATCTAAAAAGCAATGTGATGAAAAGATGGCACAATCAATTCGCAAAAGACATGTGTTAGATAGCTGGAAAAGAAAGCCAGAAAGGGAAGCACATCGCCGCCATGGACATTATTCGTAATATTGACCCACGACCCACAGGTGTTGGTACACGGATGCACCAGATGTTAGCCGACCTCGGTCCAGATTCATGGACCTTAAGCCACGATGGGGGTTATAGATGGGGAATGCTGACGACAAATAATGTTGAATGCTTCAATAGTGTTATTATCGGAGCCAGGGGATCGCCCATTACAGCACTAGTAAATAACACTTTTTTAAAGCTAAAGGGATATTTCCATGATAGGTTGATGATGAGTTGTGATTTGGTGTGTGTTTGCATTGCCATTTACTTATATTTTAGAGGTGTTGAATGCTTATAATGATGCATTAGTGTAGTACTTTTGATAGGAATAGGCTTAAGCGTGAACAAATGTGCATATTGAGTTTAAGAGGTAAATTGCTACACTAATTGCTTGTTTTCAATGATTTAGGTGAACTCTGGGTTAAGATAAAGACTGGACGATGAAAGGTGATGAAGATCGGACATGTATGGGGCCAAGAGAGAAGACCAAAGGCCGAAGAGATCAAAATTTGATGAAGGAAGTCAGCCGGACGACCAAGGAAAAAGAGCCGGTCGACCGGCCACTCCAGAAATCTTCATCAAAAAGCCGGACGACCCTCCTTCAAGAGCCGGTCGACCGGCCAGGTCGACCGGCCAGGTCGACCGGCCACTCCAGAGAGCTCCACTAGAAAGCCGGTCGAGTATTCCAGAGACCGGTCGACCGGATGCGCGAACCTATAAATAAAGCCCGATGCAGAAGAATTTAGGGAGGAGCAAAAACACGTACTTCACACCTAACCTTTCACACATTTAACCCTAATCTCTAGCCGCCTCCCACACCCTTTTCACACACTTTTCACCAAGAACCAAGCTTAGTTGGGAGGATTCAAACGCTTTGGAATCAAGATTGTGCACAAGTGTGTTCTAAATTCGCTAGGATGAAAGGGGAGTTTCGTTATATCTCTTTCATTCTATTTTCCATTATGTCTGAGTAGGCTTGTATAGGGTGATTAAACTTATGTAATGGGTTGATTTTATACTCTTATGATATGGGATATGATGGCTGAAAATATATATATATATATATATATATATATATATATGTTTTGATTTGTCTTGTTTAATTGGGTGTTCTTTCATTCATGTCTATGTGTTTGATAAAATGCCTAGATGAGTAACATGTATACAAATTGAAGTTTGTTTGTTACTAAACACATCTAATCCATGTTATACTCATGTCTATGTATTTATATGTGGATGCTTTGAAGTGGGTAATGCTTTTATTCATGTCTATATGCGTATTTGCATGCCTAGTAACGAGCATAACTTTAATATTGCATTTTATGCACGCGCTAGCAAGTGAAATCTTGCTGTAGTGACTTTAGAATGACGAAGCATAATTTAGGGCTAGTCTAGATCGAGTCTCCTTTGGCTTTAAATCCAGCCAATAGGTTTCAGGATAGATTTAATCGACCTTAGCAACACTAGGTCTTGGCTTTAAACCCAGCCAACGGTTTAGGTACTAAGGTAGGTTCATTCTAAGCCACCTAGGAAGTTAGTTAGCCAATTTTGAGGCCCTAGGTCATAAGGACCACGCCGTAGCTCTAGGAGGCGCCGCCTCGGGACGGATCCGCATCGAGTCCTAGGGGGAAATTAGGACATTAACTAGCAACCTAGTTAAGAGCACTTATGATAGTTAGCCATCATCCCTTAGTCCCGTAGCATTTGAGTATAGAATTACCCATTCATAAGTCGAAGTCACCCTATCCCTTTTCAATTGTTAGTTTCCTCTTAATCAACTTGCGTTTCCATTTGTTTTTATTCATAGTTTAGTTTTATTTCGTTTACATAGAGCTCCCAATAATCCAAAATCTCACAAGAAGAAATTCACCTAGTTAGATCTGTCTTTTTAGCTCCTTTTAGAACATCAAGCATAGGATTCATTCACATTATTCACGCCTCCCTGTGGTTCGACACCTGCACTCGTACCCACTATATTGCACGATCCGTACGCTTGCGGGTCTTTTAGAGCTTGCTCTCGTAACACGACATCAAGTTTTTGGCGCCGTTGCCGGGGAGGCGCAGTGATTTGCATTCTGTGCTTGTGTGTTTTGATAATTGCTTTTCTTGCTTTTTCTTTATAGTTTGTTTAGTTTTTACTTATTTTGTTTACTGCTTACATTATCTTGTTTTAGTTTTTTTTTTTTTTGTTGGTTTATTTCAGCTTTTGACTATATTTTTTTTAGTAGACTTTTTAGGATTGTGGATTATTTGCTGTAGTGTAGGAATATTGAAGTTTTCGGGGGTTGAAGTGGCCGGAGTTAGGATAGTTTGTGCATGCGTGGTAGGAGATCCCTTAGGAATCCCCTAATTCCTCTTAATCCCGAACCCGAAAGAATCACTAGACGTTTCAGGAATTTAGGAGCTCTTCTTGAGGAGATGACCGATCCCAATCATCCTCATAATCCACCCAATCCCTCAATGAATCCCATTCCACCTCATTAGCACATTGGGCATCAAGCCCAAGCTCATTTTAGACAAGAGCCCGTAGACCGGATCCACCTATAGATGAGGAACCCACTTTTAGGCAATTCTTTCTCCCCGAAACCTTTGAGCCCAATTCGGCTATTCAAATTCCGGGTTTGGGGGGGACGAACTTCGAGATTAAGCCTAATATGTTGGCTATGCTTCCCTCCTTCTACGGGAGAAGCAATGAGAGTCCTCTTGATCATATTACTGATTTTGTTGAAATGAGTTCCACTCTACATGTCCCCAATGTCTCCCAAGAGGTCATACGTCTAAGATTGTTTCCTTTCTCTCTTAAGGATAAGGCTAGGACTTGGTTGCACTTCTTACCTAATGGGTGTATTACTACATGGGCTAAGCTTCAATCTAAGTTCTTCCAGAAATATTATCCCATGGCCAAGACAGCCTATCTTAGGACTGCCATTATGACTTTCTCCCAACATGACCTAGAATCTTTTCATGAAGCTTGGGAGAGGTTGAAAGATCTTCTTAGACAATGTCCACACCATGGATACGGCAATAATGACCTAATGCAATACTTCTTTCGAGGCCTAAATGAACAAAATAGGATGATGGTCAATGCCGCCTCCGGTGGTGGTTTCTATCTTTTAAGGCCGACTGAGGCATGGGAGAAAATAGAAATGATGGCTGAGAATTCATTTCAAAATTTTGCAATGGAAAGGTCTAGTCGAGGGGGTAATAAGAGAAGTGTTAGTGAGGTTAGAATTTCTTCAGACTTACCCTCTAAGGTCGAGGCTTTAACAAATAAACTAGATCAATTCATTTCCTTGTCCATTTCATCCCAAGGTCATAGGACTAGTTCTTTAGGTTCTCCCTCTGTCTCTTTAGTTGTTGAAGTTTGTGCATTGTGCTCCGAGTCATCTCATGAGACTATGGCTTGCCCTTTAGCATCCCAATTTCCTAAATTCATGAAAGAGCAAGTATGTGCCACACAAGGTTATTCTCGTGAGTATAATCCATACTCGAACACATAGAATCCGGGTTGGAGAGACAACCCGAAATTTTCTTGGAGACAAGGACAGCATGAGTCTAGTTCACATTCTCAAGTTCCACCTCAGTAGCGACCCCGTCCTCAATATCCCCCAGGTTTCTATCATCTGAATCAACCCCGTCTTACTAGTGCTCCTCAACCTCAGGCTTTACCTGCTCCCTCTAGTAGCCAACCTCCTAGCAATGACACGATGAAGACAATGCAGTTTATTCAGAATCAGCAACAGGAATTGGCAGAAAATAGGCAGTAAATGGCGAGGTTTGAGGCACAGTTAGGACAGATTGCTAGTCAATTAAGCGCTAGAAACCCCGGAAAATTGCCTTCCCAGCCGGAGGTAAACCCTAGAGTCCAATCCTGTTCCTCCACCGATACCACTTATCCCTCTCAGGCCCAAGCTAAGGCCGTCACTACTCTTAGAAGCGGTCGGGTAATGTATAATAGGGTAGGAGTTGACTCTGCAGTGCCTGCACCTAGTGGTCCTTCCGAGCCCAGAGCACAACATGGTAACCTTGTTGGGGAAAATTTTAGAGAGAGTCCTGTTAAGAGAAATGAGACCATTAGAGATCAGGGAGAGATTAGTACTTCCCGACCACATAGGGAGGGAAAGGAGCCCATGGATGACTTTCATGCATCTATAGATATAGAGCCTAGAGTTCCTTTTCCATCGGCTTTAGAGAGACCTACACCTAGTGAGGATTCTAGGTTCTTCAAGATTTTAGAGCATCTCAAAGATCTTAAGGTCAATCTTCCTTTGATAGATGCGATCACTTCCATCCCATCTTACTCTAAGTTCTTTAAGGATCTTTGTACAAGGAAACGTAAGTCATCGAAAATTCCTAAGAAGGTGAGGCTTACGGAGAATGTGAGTAGTATTTGTACCTCGGGTTTTCCGCCCAAGATGAGTGACCCCGGAGCCTTCACCATTCCTTGTAGGATCCGTGAGACACAAATTGATCACGCCTTATTAGATTTAGGATCTAGTGTGAATCTTATTCCCTACTCTGTCTATCATCGACTAGGTCTAGGTGAGTTGTCTCCCACGTATGTTACTCTTCAGCTAGCTGATAGGTCTGAGCGTAGACCTAAGGGTGTGATAGAGGACGTTATGGTTCAGGTAGGTGAGTTTGTGTACCCTGTTGACTTCATAGTGTTAGATATGGATTCGGGACACGACTCTAGACATTCTACACCCATTCTTCTAGGTCGCCTCTTCCTTGCCACCGCAGATGCTGTTATCCATTGTAGGTCGGGGGTATTGGGGATGAAATTTAGGAATTTGAAATCCACTATGAAGGTTGCAGAGGCGATAAATAGGGCGAGTATATGAGAGGAGGATGGAGAAGAGCGCTTTAGAGTGGATGTGATTGATTCTTGCATTGAGGATTTTATAGAAAAGACTATGACTGATGGAGATGATTTGAGGAAATTTGAGGAATTGATTTCTAGTTTTGATTTGGAGACCGTAGAGAAGAAATGTGTAGCTTCTACTTCCTTGATTGAGAGCTATTTGATTAATAAGTCACTTGAGGGTAATCCTTCTAGTCCCAGTTCTAGTGATGTACGCATTGATGATACTGAGGATAAGCCCCCCTTGGTTGAGCCTAGCCCTTCTTTAGAGCTCAAACCCCTTCCAGATCATTTGAAGTATGCATTCCTAGGCTCTAGTGAGACCCTTCCGGTCATCATAGCTTCCGATCTTTCTAGTGAGAATGAGAAGCGTCTCTTAGAGGTCCTTAGGAAACATAGGAAGGCTATAGGGTGGAAAATTGACAATTTGCGATGTATAGACCCTTCTGTTTGTATGCATCGTATTCACCTTGAGGATGAAGCCATTCCTTCTAGGGAAATGCAGAGAAGGTTAAACCCACACATGAGCAAAGTAGTTAAGAAGGAGATCATTAAGCTTTTAGATGCAGGCATTATTTATCAAATCTCTGACAGTGAGTGGGTTAGCCCGGTCCAAGTAGTCCCTAAGAAGTCCGGGATCACAGTTGTGGAGAATGAGAGAGAAGAGCTTATCCCTACACGTACTCCCACGGGATGGAGAGTTTGTATTGACTATAAGAAGCTCAACTCCAAAACTAGGAAGGATCATTTCCCATTGCCTTTTTTAGACCAGATCTTAGATAGAGTAGCTGGGCATAGCTACTATTGTTTTCTAGATGGCTATTCGGGCTATAATCAGATCCCTGTGTTTCCCGAGGACCAGGAAAAGGCCACATTTACTTGTCCCTATGGCACTTTTGCTTATAGGAGAATGCCCTTCGGTCTTTGTAATGCCCCAACGACTTTTCAGAGATGTATGATGGCCCTTTTTAGTGACATGATTGAGAGACATTTAGAGATTTTCATGGATGATTTCTCAGTCTTTGGAGATAGCTTTGATGAGTGCTTGAGTCATCTCTCCTTAGTCTTAGACCGATGTGTGGAGAAGAACCTAGTGTTAAGTTGGGAGAAATCCCACTTCATGGTGCAACGAGGGATAGTGTTGGGCCATGTTGTATCATCTAATGGAATTCAAGTCGACCCAGCTAAGGTTGAACTAATTGAAAAGTTGCTTGTCCCTAAGTGTGTCAAGGATGTTAGATCTTTTCTAGGACATGCAGGATTTTATCGTAGATTCATTAAGGATTTTAGTCACATTGCACGTCCCTTGTTTAGGCTCCTAGCACAAGATGTTTCTTTTGACTTTGATGATGAATGTGTTAGAACTTTCAATAGGCTTAAATCCTTATTGTCTACATCCCCAATTATCTAACCACCTAACTACAGCCTCCCATTTGAGGTTACGTGTGATGCATCCGATTATGCAATAGGAGCTGTTTTAGGTCAAAGGAAGGATAAGTTGCCCTATGTTGTATACTATGCTAGCAAGACTCTTGATGAAGCGCAAAAGAATTATACCACTACGGAAAAAGAGCTTCTAGCGATAGTCTTCTCTCTTGACAAGTTTAGGTCATACATCCTGGGATCCAAAGTGATTGTCTACACCGATCATGCAGCCTTGAAGTATTTGTTGTCCAAGAAAGAATCTAAGCCCCGCTTGATTAGGTGGTTGCTCCTCCTTCAAGAGTTTGACATAGAAATTAGGGATAAGAAGGGTAGAGAAAACTTAGTTGCGGATCATCTTTCCCGTCTTATTAACGAGCCTTCTAATGATTCAGCCCCTTTTCATGATTCATTCCCTGATGAGCAATTATTTGCTGTCTCCCATCACACACCTTGGTTCGCTTATATTGTCAATTATCTTGCTACAGGGCGTTTTCCTTCCCATTGGGAGAAAAGAGAAAAAGATTGGTTCCTAGCACAAGTTAGGCATTTCTTTTGGGAGGACCCCTATCTTTTCAAAGTGTGTGCGGATCAAATGATTCGCCGGTGTGTGCCTGAAGAGGAGTTTGAGAGTGTGTTGAGCATGTGTCATGATGAGGGGTGTGGGGGTCATTTTAGTGGGAAGAAGACTGGCGCGAAGGTCTTGCAAAGGGGACTATTTTGGCCTACTCTCTTTAGGGATGCCCAAGAATATTGCAAGAAGTGTTTTAGATGTCAACAATCCGGGTCCATCTCTAGGAGAGACATGATGCCTTTATCCCCTATTCTTCCTTGTGAGTTGTTCGATGTTTGGGGTATAGACTTCATGGGTCCATTTCCACCTTCCTTTGGGTGTCAGTACATTTTAGTGGCCGTTGATTATGTGTCCAAATGGGTTGAGGCTATTCCTACACGCACTAATGACCATAGGGTAGTGGTTAATTTATTAAAGAGAACATTTTCTCCAGATTTGGAGTCCCTAGGGTCTTAATTAGTGATGGGGGCTTGCATTTTAGCCATAGGACTTTAGAGGCCTTGTTGAGGAAATATTCAGTCACCCATAAAGTAGCCACTCCTTATCACCCGCAGACTAGTGGACAAGTTGAGGTGTCCAATTGAGAGATCAAACATATTTTAGAGAAAACGGTTATGCCCGATAGAAAAGATTGGTCTATTAGGTTAAATGATGCTTTGTGGGCCTACCGTACCCCCTTTAAGACTCCTATTGGTATGTCTCCATATAGATTGGTTTTCGGTAAAGCTTGTCACTTGCCAGTAAAACTTGAGCATAGAGCGTATTGGGCAGTCAAAGCTGTAAATTTTGGCATGGCGAGAGTGGGTGAGAAAAGGAGGCTAGACCTAGCGGAATTAGAAGAGCTTAGATTCGAGGCATATGAGAACGCTAAACTTTATAAGGATAGGATGAATAGGATTCATGATAAACACATTATTAAGAAATCATTCTCTCCCTCGGATAAAGTTTGGTTGTTTAACTCACGACTGAAGCTTTTTCCAGGTAAGCTTAAGACGAGATGGGATGGTCCATATGAGGTGATGATTGCCTATCCTTCTAGAGCAGTCAAGATTAAAGACTTGAAGGATGACCGAGAGTTGACGGTGAATGGGCAACGCCTGAAGCACGCATATGATCCGAGCATGGCTCGTGTGGAGGTTTTAAAGCTTCAGGATCCCGTCTATGGAAGTTGAAGATGAGATGGTATTTGCCTTGCTGACGGCTTGGTGGTAAGCGCTACTAGGAGGCAACCTAGGTTCAATTTTGTAGTTTTGCATTGGTTTTACTTTCGTTTCTTTTTATATTCTTTCTTTTATCTTTCTTGCACCCAACCCAAAGTGTGAATCCCAATCCTTTGTCCCATAAGATACACCACTGCTCATGCCAATGCAAGTATGCATAGGCAATGCTACTAATCTTGTTTTCTTTGTGAGTGTTTATGAATTGTGAGTTACAAGATTAGTGGTATGGTGATTTATCGTTGGCATGGAAAGCTTTGAAGAAAATGCAACGTTGTATCTATCCTTTCTCCACTTGTCCCCCCTGTTTGCACCCTATCCCCACCACCCTTACTTGTTTTGTAATGACGACTTGTTTGTTTTTGTTGTGCTTTGCTATTTTTGCTTGAGGACAAGCAAAGTTTAGGTTTGGGGGTGTGGGAGTTTGGTTTTCTTGTTATATTTTACTTAGGGTAAATTGCATCATTCATATAAATGGTGAAAATTTTTCAAAATTTTCAATTTTGATACATATAGAGTCATTTATTTCTTTGTTGATCATTGTGTTGGCTTTTGTGATTGACTCTATTGATTTATGAAGATGAGAGGCATTGTGGGGGAATGAATAGAGTGGTTTGAAAACTAAGTCTTGGAGGGGATGCCCTTAAAAGTTGTGGGTAGTGAGAACCTTAAAAGAATAACCCTTGTAGCCACCCCATAGCTTGGTAGGAAAGAGTGTTGAAAAAGAGTTATTGATGTGAGTGTCCCTTCCTTGATTGGTTCTTGTTGATATGCTTAAGCTTTTCTTTTTCTTCCTTTTTTAGAACACAATACAAAGCAATTGAAATTGTAAAAAAAAAAAAAAGAAAAAAAGAAGGGCAAAAAGGTGCAAAAATCTATGAAGTGAAAAAGAGAAAAAGCCAAAGGCACTTAAAAGTTAATGAATAAGTGCATAAGTGACACAATGTCAACTTAGCACAAGTTATCATCTTTGTAGACATGTGAATAAGGCTTATAAAAAGCCATTGTGTTGGTATACTCTCTCTTCTTATCTTTGAGGCTTGGTGTATGTTAAGGAGGCCATGTGAGTTGAGGGAGCACAAATATCAATAATCCGAGTGCGTGAGTTAGAATCCTAGGTTTGTGGTGGATTGGCTACTTGGGAAATTCCTATGAGGAACGAGACCCCTTATGAGTAGAGGGAAGATCCAAAGAGGCTTAGGGAACTCTTCACAATAGGAATGCCCCTTCATGTTTCTCAAATTAATACTAATAGCGAGTCAGTCCTTTAGGCAATCCATTGTATCAGCTTTAGAGATAAAATTTAAGATTGAGCTTGCTTGAGGACAAGCAAGGAGAAGGTTTGGGGGTGTTGATGAGTTGTGATTTGGCGTGTGTTTGCATTGCTATTTACTTATATTTTAGAGGTGTTGAATGCTTATAATGATGCATTAGTGTAGTACTTTTGATAGGAATAGGCTTAAGCATGAACAAATGTGCATATTGAGTTTAAGAGGTAAATTGCTACACTAATTGCTTGTTTTCAATGATTTAGGTGAACTCAGGTTAAGATAAAGACTGGACGATGAAAGGTGATGAAGATGGGACATGTATGGGGCCAAGAGAGAAGACCAAAGGCCGTAGAGATCAAAATTTGATGAAGGAAGTCAACCGGACGACCAAGGAAAAAGAGCCGGTCGACCAAGATGGTCGACCGGCCACTCCAGAAAGCTTCATCAAAAAGTCGGACGACCCTCCTTCAAGAGCCGGTCGACCGGCCACTCCAGAGAGCTCCACTAGAAAGCCGGTCGAGTATTCCAGAGGCCGGTCGACCGGATGCGCGAACCTATAAATAAAGCCCGATGCAGAAGAATTTAGGGAGAAGCAAAAACACGTACTTCACACCTAACCTTTCACACATTTAACCCTAATCTCTAGCCGCCTCCCACACCCTTTTCACACACTTTTCACCAAGAACCAAGCTTAGTTGGGAGGATTCAAACGCTTTGGAATCAAGATTGTTCACAAGCTGTGTTCTAAATTCGCTAGGATGAAAGGGGAGTTTCGTTATATCTCTTTCATTCTATTTTCCATTATGTCTGAGTAGGCTTATATAGGGTGATTAAACTTATGTAATGGGTTGATTTTATACTCTTATGATATGGGATATGATGGCTGAAAATATATATATATATATATATATATGTTTTGATTTGTCTTGTTTAATTGGGTGTTCTTTCATTCATGTCTATGTGTTTGATAAAATGCCTAGATGAGTAACATGTATACAAATTGAAGTTTGTTTGTTACTAAACACATCTAATCCATGTTATACTCATGTCTATGTGTTTATATGTGGATGCTATGAAGTGGGTATTGCTTTTATTCATGTCTATATGCGTATTTGCATGCCTAGTAACGAGCATAACTTTAATATTGCATTTTATGCACGCGCTAGCAAGTGAAATCCTGCTGTAGTGACTTTAGAATGACGAAGCATAATTTAGGGCTAGTCTAGATCGAGTCTCCTTTGGCTTTAAATCCAGCCAATAGGTTTCAGGATAGATTTAGTCGACCTTAGCAACACTAGGACTTGGCTTTAAACCCAGCCAACGGTTTAGGTACTAAGGTAGGTTCATTCTAAGCCACCTAGGAAGTTAGTTAGTCAATCTTGAGGCCCTAGGTCATAAGGACCACGCCGTAGCTCTAGGAGGCGCCACCTACGGACGGACCCGCACCGAGTCCTAGGGGGAAATCAGGACATTAACTAGCAACCTAGTTAAGAGCACTTATGATAGTTAGCCATCATCCCTTAGTCCCATAGCATTTGAGTATAGAATTACCCATTCATAAGTCGAAGTCACCCTATCCCTTTTCAATTGTTAGTTTCCTCTTAATCAACTTGCGTTTCCATTTGTTTTTATTCATATTTTAGTTTTATTTCGTTTACATAGAGCTCCCAATAATCCAAAATCTCACAAGATGAAATTCACATAGTTAGATCTGTCTTTTTAGCTCCTTTTAGAACATCAAGCATAGGATTCATTCATATTATTCACGCTTCCCTGTGGTTCGACACCTGCACTCGTGCCCACTATATTGCACGATCCGTACACTTGCGGGTCTTTTAGAGCTTGCTCTCGTAACACGACATCAAGTTTTTTGCGCCGTTGCCCGGGAGGCACAGTGATTTGCATTCTGTGCTTGTGTGTTTTGATAATTGCTTTTCTTGCTTTTTCTTTATAGTTTGTTTAGTTTTTACTTATTTTGTTTACTGCTTACATTATCTTGTTTTTGTTTTTTTTTTTGTTGGTTTATTTTAGCTTTTGACTTTATTTTTTTTAGTAGACTTTTTAGGATTGTGGATTATTTGCTGTAGTGTACGAATATTGAAGTTTTTGGGGGTTGAAGTGGCCGGAGTTAGGATAGTTTGTGCATGCGTGGTAGGAAATCCCTTAGAAATCCCCTAGTTCCTCTTAATCCCGAACCCGAAAGAATCACTAGACGTTTCAGGAATTTAGGAGCTCTTCCTGAGGAGATGACCGATCCCAATCATCCTCATAATCCACCCAATCCCCCAATGAATCCCATTCCACCTCATGAGCACATTGGGCATCAAGCCCAAGCTCATTTTAGACAAGAGCCCTGTAGACCGGATCCACCTATAGATGAGGAACCCACTCTTAGGCAATTCTTTCTCCCCGAAACCTTTGAGCCCAATTCGGCTATTCAAATTCCGGGTTTGGGGGGGACGAACTTCGAGATTAAGCCTAATATGTTGGCTATGCTTCCCTCCTTCTACGGGAGAAGCAATGAGAGTCCTCTTGATCATATTACTGATTTTGTTGAAATGAGTTCTGATGAGTTGTGATTTGGTGTGTGTTTGCATTGCCATTTACTTATATTTTAGAGGTGTTGAATGCTTATAATGATGCATTAGTGTAATACTTTTGATAGGAATAGGCTTAAGCGTAAACAAATGTGCATATTGAGTTTAAGAGATAAATTGCTACACTAATTGCTTGTTTTCAATGATTTAGGTGAACTCTGGGCTAAGACAAAGATTGAACGATGAAAGGTGATGAAGATAGGACATGCACGGGTCTAAGAGAGAAGACTAAAGGCCGAAAAGATGAAAAATTGGATGAAGGAAGTTAGCCGGACGACCAAGGAAGAAGAGTCGGTCGACCGTCTAGGTCGACCGTCCACTCCAGAAAGATCCATCGAAAAGCCGGACAACCCCCCTTCAAGAGCCGGTCGACCGGCCACTCCAGAGAGCCCTAGTAGAAAGCCGGTCGAGTATTCCAGAGGTCGGTCGACCGGCTACGCGAACCTATAAATAAAGCCCGATGCGGAGCAGAATTTTCAAGGAGCCACACACGCACTTCACACCTAAACCTCACACACACTTAACCCTATTCTCTAGCCGCCTCACACACCCTTTTCACACACTTTTCATCAAGAACCAGGCTTGAGTTAAAGGATTCAACAATCTTTTGGAGCAAATCTATTCAAAAGCTGCAGTTAAGATTAGCTAGGATGAAAGGGGAGTTTCGTTATATCTCTTTCGTTCTATTTTCCATTATGCTCGAGTAGATTTGTATAGGGTGATTAAACTTATGTAATGGGTTGATTTTATACTCTTATGATATGGGATATGGTGGCTGAATATATATATGTTTTGATTTGTCTTGTTTAATTGGGTGTTCTTTCATTCATGTCTATGTGTTTGATAAAATGCCTAGATGAATAACATGTATATAAATTGAAGTTTGTTTGTTACTAAACACATCTAATCCATGTTATACTCGTGTCTATATGTTTATATGTGGATGCTATGAAGTGGGTAGTGCTTTTATTCATGTCTATATGCGTATTAGCATGCCTAGTAACGAGCATAACTTCAATAGCGCATATTTCTGCACGCACTAACAAGTGAAATCCTGCTGTAGTGACCTTAGAATGACGAAGCATAATTTAGGGCTAATCTAGGTCGAGTCTCCTTTGGCTTTAAATCCAGCCAATAGGTTTCAGGATAGATTTAGTCGACCTTAGCAACACTAGGTCTTGGCTTTAAACCTAGCCAACGGTTTAGGTACTAAGGTAGGTTCATTCTAAGCCACCTAGGAAGTTAGTTAGTCACTCTTGAGGCCCTAGGTCATAAGGACCACGCCGTAGCTCTAGGAGACGTCGCCTAGGGACGGACCCGCACCGAGTCCTAGGGGGAAATCAGGACACTAATTAGCAACCTATTTAAGAGCAATTATGAGAGTTAGCCATCATTCCTTAATCCTATAGCATTTGAGTATAGAATTACCCATTCATAAGCCAAAGTCACCCTAATCCCTTTCCAATTGTTAGTTTCCTCTTAATCAACTTGCGTTTCCATTTGTTTTTATTCATAGTTTAGTTTTATTTCATTTACATAGAGCTCCCGACAATCCAAAATCCAAAAGGAAAAGAAATATATATAGTTTAGATCTTTTTCTTTGGCACTTTTAGGATACCAAGCATAGAATTCATTCACATCATTCACGCCTCCCTGTGGTTCGACACCGGCACTCGTATACACTATATTGCACATCTGTACGCTTTCGGGTCTTTTAAAGCTTGCACTCGAAAGAAGACATCAAGTTCCACTCTACATGTCCCCAATATCTCCCAAAAGGTCATACGTCTAAGATTGTTTCCTTTCTCTCTTAAGGATAAGGCTAGGACTTGGTTGCACTCCTTACCTAATAGGTGCATTACTACATGGGCTGAGCTTCAATCTAAGTTCTTCCAGAAATTTTATCCCATGGCCAAGACAGCCGATCTTAGGACTGCCATTATGACTTTCTCCCAACATGACCTAGAATCTTTTCATGAAGCTTGGGAGAGGTTCAAAGATCTTCTTAGACAATGTCCACACCATGGATACGGCAATCATGACCTAATGCAATACTTCTTTCGAGGCCTAAATGAACAAAATAGGATGATGGTCAATGCCGCCTCCGGTGGTGGTTTCTATCTTTTAAGACCGACTGAGGCATGGGAGAAAATAGAAATGATGGCTGAGAATTCATTTCAAAATTTTGCAATGGAAAGGTCTAGTCGAGGGGGTAATAAGAGAAGTGTTAGTGAGGTTGGAATTTCTTCAGACTTACCCTCTAAGGTTGAGGCTTCAACAAATAAACTAGATCAATTCATTTCCTTGTCCATTTCATCCCAAGGTCATAGGACTAGTTCTTTAGGTTCTCCCTCTGCCCCTTTAGTTGTTGAAGTTTGTGCATTGTGCTCCGAGTCATCTCATGAGACTATGGGTTGCCCTTTAGCATCCCAATTTCCTGAATTCATGAAAGAGTAAGTATGTGCCACACAAGGTTATTCTTGTGAGTATAATCCATACTCGAACACATACAATCCGGGTTGGAGGGACAACCCGAATTTTCTTGGAGACAAGGACAACATGAGTCTAGCTCACATTCTCAAGTTCCACCTCAGCAGCGACCCCGTCCTTAATATCCCCCAGGTTTCTATCATCTGAATCAACCCCGTCTTACTAGTGCTCCTCAACCTCAGGCTTTACCTGCTCCCTCTAGTAGCCAACCTCCTAGCAATGACACGATGAAGATAATGCAGTTTATTCAGAATCAAGAATAGCGTTAGCTAGCCAGAACAGAATTGGCGTAAAATAGGCAGAAATGGTGAGGTTTGAGGCACGCTTAGACAGATTGCTAGTCAATTAAGCGCTAGAGACCCCGGGAAATTGCCTTCCCAGCCGGAGGTAAACCCTAGAGTCCAATCCTGTTCCTCCACCGATACCACTTATCCCTCTCAGGCCCAAGCTAAGGCCGTCACTACTCTTAGAAGCGGTCGGGTAATGTATAATAGGGTAGGAGTTGACTCTGCAGTGCCTGCACCTAGTGGTCCTTCCGAGCCTAGAGCACAGCATGGTAACCTTGTTGGGGGAAATTTTAGAGAGAGTCCTGTTGAGAGAAATGAGACCATTAGAGATCAGGGAGAGATTAGTACTTCCCGACCACATAGGGAGGGAAAGGAGCCCATGGATGACTCTCATGCATCTATAGATATAGAGCCTAAAGTTCCTTTTCCATCGGCTTTAGAGAGACCTACACCTAGTGAGGATTCTAGGTTCTTCAAGATTTTAGAGCATTTCAAGAAAGAATCTAAGCCCCGCTTGATTAGGTGGTTGCTCCTCCTTCAAGAGTTTGACATAGAAATTAGGGATAAGAAGGGTAGAGAAAACTTAGTTGCGGATCATCTTTCCCGTCTTGTTAACGAGCCTTCTAATGATCCAGCCCCTTTTCATGATTCATTCCCTGATGAGCAATTATTTGCTATCTCCCATCACATACCTTGGTTCGCTCATATTGTCAATTATCTTGCCACAGGGCGTTTTCCTTCCCATTGGGAGAAAAGAGAAAAAGATAGGTTCCTAGCACAAGTTAGGCATTTCTTTTGGGAGGACCCCTATCTTTTCAAAGTGTGTGCGGACCAAATGATTCGCCGGTGTGTGGCTGAGGAGGAGTTTGAGAGTGTGTTGAGCATGTGTCATGATGAGGGGTATGGGGGCCATTTTAGTGGGAAGAAGACTACCGCGAAGGTCTTGCAAAGTGGAGTATTTTGGCCTACTCTCTTTAGGGATGCCCAGGAATATTGCAAGAAGTGTTTTAGATGTCAACAATCCGGGTCCATCTCTAGGAGAGACATGATGCCTTTATCCCCTATTCTTCCTTGTGAGTTGTTCGATGTTTGGGGTATAGACTTCATGGGTCCATTTTCACCTTCCTTTGGGTGTCAGTACATTTTAGTGGCCGCTGATTATGTGTCCAAATGGGTTGAGGCTATTCCTACACGCACTAATGACCATAGGGTAGTGGTTAAGTTTATTAAAGAGGACATTTTCTTTAGATTTGGAGTCCCTGGGGTCTTAATTAATGATGGGGGCTTGCATTTTAGCCATAGGACTTTAGAGGCCTTATTGAGGAAATATTCAGTCACCCATAAAGTAGCCACTCCTTATCACCCGCAGACTAGTGGACAAGTTGAGGTGTCCAATAGAGAGATCAAACACATTTTAGAAAAAACGGTTAGGCCCGATAGAAAAGATTGGTCTATTAGGTTAAATGATGCTTTGTGGGCCTACTGCATCGCCTTTAAGACTCCTATTGGTATGTCTCCATATAGATTGGTTTTTGGTAAAGCTTGTCACTTGCCAGTAGAACTTGAGCATAGAGCGTATTGGGCAATCAAAGCCCTAAATTTTGACATGGCGAGAGCGGGTGAGAAAAGGAGGCTAGACCTAGCGGAATTGGTAGAGCTTAGATTCGAGGCATATGAGAACGCTAAACTTTATAAGGATAGGATGAAGAGGATTCATGATAAACACATTATTAAGAAATCATTCTCTCCCTCGGATAAAGTTTGGTTGTTTAACTCACGACTGAAGCTTTTTCCAGGTAAGCTTAAGACGAGATAGGATGGTCCATATGAGGTGATGATTGCCTATCCTTCTGGAGCAGTCAAGATTAAAGACTTGAAGGATGACCGAGAGTTGACGGTGAATGGGCAACGCCTGAAGCACGCATATGATCCGAGCATGGCTCGTGTGGAGGTTTTAAAGCTTCAGATCCCGTCTATGGAAGTTGAAGATGAGATGGTATTTGCACTGGTGACTTGGTGGTTAGCGCTACTAGGAGGCAACCTAGGTTCAATTTTGTAGTTTTGCATTGGTTTTACTTTCGTTTCTTTTTATTTTCTTTCTTTTATCTTTCTTGCACCCAACCCAAAGTGTGAATCCCAATCCTTTGTCCCATAAGATACACCATCGCCATGCCAATGCAAGTATGCATAGGCAATGCTACTAATCTTGTTTTCTTTGTGAGTGTTTATGAATTGTGAGTTACAGGATTAGTAGTATGGTGATTTATCGTTGGCATGGAAAGCTTTGAAGAAAATGCAACGTTGTATCTATCCTTTCTCCACTTGTCCCCCCTGTTTGCACCCTATCCCCACCACCCTTACTTGTTTTGTAATGACGACTTGCTTGTTTTTGTTGTGCTTTGCTCTTTTTGCTTGAGGACAAGCAAAGTTTAGGTTTGGGGGTGTGGGAGTTTGGTTTTCTTGTTATATTTTACTTAGGGTAAATTGCATCATGCATATAAATGGTGAAAATTTTTCAAATTTGATGCATATAGAGTCATTTATTTCTTTGTTGATCATTGTGTTGGCTTTTGTGATTGACTCTATTGATTTATGAAGATGAGAGGCATTGTGGGGGAATGAATAGATTGGTTTGAAAACTAAGTCTTGGAAGGGATCCCCTTAAAAGTTGTGGAGAGTGAGAACCTTAAAAGAATAACCCTTGTAGCCACCCCATAGCTTGGTAGGAAAGAATGTTGAAAAAGAGTTATTGATGTGAGTGCCCCTTCCTTGATTGGTTCTTGTTGATATGTCTAAGCTTTTCTTTTTCTTCCTTTTTTAGAACACAATACAAAGCAATTGAAATTGTAAAAAAAAAAAAAAAAAGAAGGGCAAAAAAGTGCAAAAATCTATGAAGTGAAAAAGAGAAAAAGCCAAAGGCACCTAAAAGTTAGTGAATAAGTGCACAAGTGACACAATGTCAACTTAGCACAAGTTATCATCTTTGTAGACATGTGAATAAGGCTTATAAAAAGCCATTGTGTTGGTATACTCTCTCTTCTTATCTTTGAGGCTTGGTGTATGTTAAGGAGGACATGTGAGTTGAGGGAGCACGAAATATCAATAATCCAAGTGCGTGAGTCAGAATCTTAGGTTTGTGGTGGATTGGCTACTTGGGAAATTCCTATGAGGAACGAGACCCCTTATGAGTAGAGGGAAGATCCAAAGAGGCTTAGGGATCTCTTCACAATAGGAATGCCCCTTCATGTTTCTCAAATTAATACTGATAGCGAGTCAGTCCTTTAGGCAATCCATTGTATCAGCTTTAGAGATAAAATTTAAGACTGAGCTTGCTTGAGGACAAGCAAGGAGAAGGTTTGGGGGTGTTGATGAGTTGTGATTTGGTGTGTATTTGCATTGCCATTTACTTATATTTTAGAGGTTTTGAATGCTTATAATGATGCATTAGTGTAGTACTTTTGATAGGAATAGGCTTAAGCGTGAACAAATGCGCATATTGAGTTTAAGAGGTAAATTGCTACACTAATTGCTTGTTTTCAATGATTTAGGTGAACTCTGGGTTAAGATAAAGACTGGACGATGAAAGGTGATGAAGATGGGACATGTATGGGGCCAAGAGAGAAGACCAAAGGCCGAAGAGATCAAAATTTGATAAAGGAAGTCAGCCGGACGACCAAGGAAAAAGAGCCGGTCGACCGGCCACTCCAGAAAGCTTCATCAAAAAGCCGGACGACCCTCCTTCAAGAGCCGGTCGACCGGCTAGGTTGATCGGCCACTCCAGAGAGCTCCACTAGAAAGCCGGTCGAGTATTCCAGAGGCCGGTCGACCGGCTATGCGCGAACCTATAAATAAAGCCCGATGCGGAAGAATTTAGGGGAGAGCAAAAACACGTACTTCACACCTAACCTTTCACACACTTAACCCTAATCTCTAGCCGCCTCCCACACCCTTTTCACACACTTTTCACCAAGAACCAAGCTTAGTTGGGAGGATTCAAACGCTTTGGAATCAAGATTGTTCACAAGCTGTGTTCTAAATTCGCTAGGATGAAAGGGGAGTTTCGTTATATCTCTTTCATTCTATTTTCCATTATGTCTGAGTAGGCTTGTATAGGGTGATTAAACTTATGTAATTGGTTGATTTTATACTCTTATTATATGGGATATGATGGCTGAATATATATATGTTTTGATTTGTCTTATTTAATTGGGTGTTCTTTCATTCATGTCTATGTGTTTGATAAAATGCCTAGATGAGTAACATGTATACAAATTGAAGTTTGTTTATTACTAAACACATCTAATCCATGTTATACTCATGTCTATGTGTTTATATGTGGATGCTATGAAGTGGGTAATGCTTTTATTCATGTCTATATGCGTATTTGCATGCCTAGTAACGAGCATAACTTTATTATTGCATTTTATGCACGCGCTAGCAAGTGAAATCCTGCTGTAGTGACTTTAGAATGACGAAGCATAATTTAGGGCTAGTCTAGATCGAGTCTCCTTTGGCTTTAAATCCAGCTAATAGGTTTCAGGATAGATTTAGTCGACCTTAGCAACACTAGGACTTGGCTTTAAACCCAGCCAACGGTTTAGGTACTAAGTTAGGTTCATTCTAAGCCACCTAGGAAGTTAGTTAGTCAATCTTGAGGCCCTAGGTCATAAGGACCACGCCGTAGCTCTAGGAGGCGCCGCCTACGGACGGACCCGCACCGAGTCCTAGGGGGAAATCAGGACATTAACTAGCAACCTAGTTAAGAGCACTTATGATAGTTAGCCATCATCCCTTAGTCCCATAGCATTTGAGTATAGAATTACCCATTCATAAGTCGAACTCACCCTATCCTTTTTCGATTGTTAGTTTCCTCTTAATCAACTTGCGTTTCCATTTGTTTTTATTCATAGTTTAGTTTTATTTCGTTTACATAGAGCTCCCAATAATCCAAAATCTCACAAGAAGAAATTCACCTAGTTAGATCTGTCTTTTTAGCTCCTTTTAGAACATCAAGCATAGGATTCATTCACATTATTCACGCCTCCCTGTGGTTCGACACCTGCACTCGTACACACTATATTGCACGATCCGTACGCTTGCGGGTCTTTTAGAGCTTGCTCTCGTGATACGACATCAGTTGGCAAACGCGATGCACATGCATAGAGATGGTCGTATTCTCACGGATCAAGCGAGAAAAAAATATGAAAAGTGGGAGACGTCTTCACACCGAATGCGATTGCATGCATTCAGACTAGATGAGTGGTACCAGGTCGGTCGAATGCCAGAACGATGGGACGATGTTCCCAACGAACAAGAGGTAGATTGGGTGGGACGAGCATGTACATGTGGTAAGTGGACAGCCTATCATATGCCATGCTCTCATGCCCAACATGTTGCTTGTTATAGGGGTGGAAACCCTTCAACCATGGTTGATCTGCATTATACGGTGGAGTCATTTAAGGCAACATATAATATGACATTTCAACCCCTTAGACATGAATTTTACTGGCCTCTAGGACCTAGTTGGACGTTACTCCCGAATGTTTTACGATTGCGTGACAGAAGACGTGGGCGGGAAAGAGCTCGGCGTATACCAAACGAGATGGACCACTCCGACCAAGTAGGCAGAAGAAAGTGTGGTTATAACTAGTACCTACATTTTCTAATATTTATAAATTCACACTAATTATACGCACAATGATTCATACATCCCATCATCATAAAATGAT
The DNA here is from genome assembly GCA_028554755.1 of Cordia subcordata. NCBI lineage: Eukaryota > Viridiplantae > Streptophyta > Magnoliopsida > Boraginales > Cordiaceae > Cordia > Cordia subcordata. The sequence continues at coordinate 7,057,068 of JAPTOF010000020.1, forward strand.
TAATATTCCAAAAATGAATCAACATATAAAATAAGCCAACATGATTAATATTCCACTAAAATAAACAATAGTCTAATTTTGAAATTTAACGTATTCAGCAACATAAAATTAACATATAAAATAAACCAACATGATTAATATTCCACTAAAATAAACAATAATCTAATTTTCAAATTTAACGTATTAAGCAACATATAATTAACATATAATTTCAAAATTTAACATATTAAGCAACATATAAAATTAACATATAATTTCGAAATTTAACATATTAAGCAACATATAAATTAAACAAACAAACACATTAAAACATATAAATTCGATACAAAAAAAAATAAGTAAACTTACAAGATTTTGACAAAATCCTAGGATGTGGAAATTTGTATTAGATTTTCGGGTTAGGTGGGAGAAATATGAGAGAGGGATCAGAGAGAGTTGGAGAGAGCCAAGAGGTGAGGTTTCGAATGGGAGAGGAGGGATTGGGGCCGGGGGGTATAAATAGTAGAGATGTCGAACTTCAGAAGTTCGACATCGAGGAACAAAAGCTCGAACTCGAACTTCTGAAGTTCAACATAAATAGATTTCGAACGTCTGAAGTTCGACATCAAGATGTGCTAGTTAGCTTTCGAACTTCTAAAGTTCAATTTTACCAATTTCAAATTTCAGAAATTCGACATCGAGCTTCGAGATTTTGCTTTAATACCCTATCTGTTATGTGCAGCAACAGTTACTCCAAGACACGCACATTTGAACTTTCAAATTTCGAAAACGGCTAGCTTTCTTATCTGGATTCAAGATACTCACAGTCGAACTTCAGAAGTTCGTTTTTAAGCTTCTGAATTTCGAATAGTTTACTTGAACTTCCCAAGTTCGAAATCACATGTTAAAAGTTTGAATTTTGTGAAAATGAATATCCTCCACATACTCGAACTTTGCTATTTCAAGTTCGAACTTCATAAGTTCGAAAAGTCTAATTTTACAACTTCCCTCAAAACTGGGTTATTTTTGGAAACAAATTAAAAAATAGGGTTAAAAATAAAAATTTTCTGCTGAAGATCATCCCCTGATAGATGCATAAACGAATATTAACGAATAAGAAAGATAACCCAACAAGCAAGAAAATATCTTTCTTTCAGTGAGGAGGTGAAAAACATCTGATCTCCTTTCTGTTTTATGAAACACTAGTTTTTTTATCCCCTATATATAAATAAAAATAATTATATAAATAAAAAAATACATATATAAATATTTTAATTATCTTAAAAAGAAATTATTTGTTATTTATAAACAATGAACATTATTAAGAATTATAGATTGAAAAAGGAATTAGTGATACAGTAACTGAAAAAGGAAAGAAATTGTAATTGAGGCCAAAACAATGGAGACACAACAAGTAGGGAACCAAATTGGAGCCAAAATTCTAGTCTATTGACGACGATTAATCCAACATACGGTAACATTGAAACGTGACATAATTTATAAACAACAAATTAAATAGACGGTAAAGAAAATGGATACAGCGGTAATTGCAGTATAATAGATAGATTTGAAGTATAAATAAGTGTAAAAAAATACTATAAGATTATGTAAAGTAAAATTTATTGATTTGATAAAAAAAAATTAAGTTCTTCTCTTGTTTATGAATTTATATAACTAAAAAAATTGCATTTGAAGAAACTCTATAAATAAATAAAATTATTGTGAAAAAAACTCCGAAAAAATTATGAACTTTCTTAAATTTATATATCATACAACAAAAAACTCTAAATACCTAGTGAACAAAATAAATAAATGAAGTATTAACTAAATTTATTTGTCAAAATTATTTACTTATTACAAAATTTGATTAATAAAATATTTATCTAAATGCAAAGTTTATATTGAAAAATCACTATAAGAAAATTTTTAGACGAGAAAAAGAGAAAAAAAAAAATTAAAGAGGGTCACCGAAAAGATTTATGAAATAATTTATACAAACTAAAATATATACCTTCTTAAACTTGAGGGGACCTGGGCCCCGCTGGTCATCTAGTTCCGCCCCTATTTATGAACAATTTCTATATTATAAATTAAAATTAAAAAATATATTTAGTTGTTAATAGCTTTCATATATTTTCTCTTTTGTAAAACTAGAAAATATATTAATAAGTTTGAAATCATTTTCCAAGTTTAAAAGTGCACACGTATGTATATACCTGTACTTTGTGTTGTCATTCTTAAACCTATCATTATTTTTTTCTCATATCGTTGAATAAGGGTTGGACCTAAAGATTAAATGAAGCAAGGAGATAAAAATAAGATAATAAAGAGAATCATATTATGAAATTATTAATTATTGTAGATATTCATACTAGGGTTGGTTTATTATTATCTAAACTTCAGATAAGGTTTATGACTATTTGGATTCTTGCGAGATAATGTTGGATGAGCTTATATATTTTAACTCATGTAAATTCTATAACCTATGTAATTACTGTTGTATTATTCTTATAAATAGAAGTGTCTGTATTATAAAGTTGTACCAATTATCAAAAGAAATAATAAAATATTCTCTCCTCTTCTTTCTTTTATATGTTCTCTCTTTCTCTTATTATTTATATTTTCTTGTTCAACTCTTTATTTCTCTTGTTTAATTTTGTAACTATTTTATAGCAAATCAAACCAAGGATCAACTTAAAATTCTAGATGGTTAGACTTGCTATCTAAATGAAAACTTGTTAAGAAAAATCTAAATAATTTATTAAAAGAACTTTTAAAAAGCAGGTCTAGGTTCTTGTAAATAAAAACAGCTTTTATCATCTCTTCCCGTATTTTTTTTCCCCTTCTGCCTTATATATGATAATAACATTAAACGAGAAGAGTCAAGCCAGTAACACAAAATCACTTCTTGAAAAGAACATTGTCGAAAAGAACGCTGTTTTCCACTAAGGTCGGCTCATATCGCTGTCCAACGAATAGAATATAATACTACTACTTTTCTTTTTCTTTTACTTTCTTTCTTTTCTTTTTTTTTTTGGAGGAAAGAAAGAGTAGAATACTGCTATTTTCTTTTAGGGCAATTGGTAATTCCAATGTCCTTAATTACTAATCGCTTCTCCGTAATCTAAGTTTGGGTAAAGGGGCACTTTGGATTGTCTTATAATTTGTTTTCTGTGACAATAAAAAAATAAAAAAATTAAAAAATTAAAAAAAGGAGAGATCACTTTTTTTTGAGAAGTTTAATTTTTTATTTTTAAAATCAGCTTTTTAAAAAGGTTTTGACTTTATTTAAAAGTCAATCAAACATCTATTAGAAAAAAGAAATGTGTTTTTGTGGGAAAAAAAAACTTATTTTTGGAAAAAAATCTAAATGAGCCCAAAGCTTCTTCCTCTTATCTTATAAATAGTACCTTACCACTCTCTTGTATTTTTTGAAAAGTGGCAACTCACCCAATTTCTGTTTTTCTTTTTATTTTTGTTAACTCTATTAAAAAATTATGGCAAGATCACCATGCAAAGGGATAAGTTGCTAATTGGAAAAGCCGCGAGGATTAAGTAATTAATTGTTCATAAATATAGGGGGTATTTTTTCTAGTTTTGTAACTATTTTGTTCAAATTCATACTCATATTTGCACAAAACGCGCATGTCAAATCTACATACTTTGTTAAGTTAGAGAGAAGATATCAAGGAAGGAGATTATATACCACATGATGAAAATCACAAATAGGTTTATTAGATAAATTTTTGAAAATAGAATGAGTGGTAATTCATTGCAAGCCAAACATACAAATGATGCAGTCCAGACATACTTTAGTGTTTTGGCTCTTATTGGCGCTCATTGGGTGCCCTTAAACATATCAATAAATCTCTGAGTACATATGTCCAAAGCTTGCAAAGAAAAAGGATGGCAAAGCTCTCAAAGCTACATGGGACTCCTTTAATAGTGAAGGAGAAATTGAGGAAGAGCATGAAGTCGACAACTTTTGCCTCATGGCTAATGAAGATGAGGTATATCCTACCCTCTGCTATTTTAGTTGTTCATCTCCATGTGAGGAAGAGGAAGATATTACATTCGAGGAATTATAAGAAACCTTTTCAAAATTGCATGACGATGTTTTACTTGCTTAAGCGAAAACAAGAATTTGCAAAGAAAATTAATAGTATATCTTGAATGAAAAAGTTTGTTTGGAAAAGAAAAATGCATCTCTTGTTGAAAATGTTCAAATTTTAGAAAAAGAAGTGAAAATTTTGAAAAAGGAGAATGATGTTTTGAATGGAATTGTTGAGAAATTCACTAAGGGAAAAGAGAACTTTAAAAAACTAATCGGATCTCAAAAGATGGCATTTGATAAAAGTGGTCTTGGCTATGAACCAAAAAATAAAACAAATATATTTGAAAACTTACTTTGTCAAAGCATTTACTTCTAGCACTACTTCAAAATCAAACATCACTTACACCTATTGTGAAAAGCATGAGCATGTTTCTACTCATTATTATTATAAGAAACTACGAGATAGAGGATCGTTTGTTACTCAATGGCAAAGACCGAAATGAGTTGTAAAGGTCAAGAATTGATACTAACTTCAAGGACCCAAAGTGTTGGGGACCAAGAATAAAAGTCTTTATGTTTATTGAATGTGTGTAGGTATGTCAAGTAAGCAAGCATAACAAGAAAAAATGGATTTTGGATAGTAATTGCTCCAAACATATAACCCGTAACTCCTCTTTATTCTATAGTTTGAAGTAAATCAAAGGAGTAGATGTGTAGAAAAGTGTAAAAAGAGAAAGACTATTTTATAACTAATATCCGTAGTGATAATAACACGGAATATGTGAATACTCCTTTCATGAACTTTTGTGATGAACATGATATTGAATCTAACTTTTCGGCCCCTGGAACTCCTCAACAAAATGGGGTAGTAGAGTGAAAAAATTGAACATTACAAGAAACGACAAGGCCTATGCTTAAGAAACACACTTTGCCTATATATTTTTGGAGTGAAGCCATGAATACTGCTGTTATGTGCAAAATAGAGTTTTAATTCGACCAATTTTAAACAAAACTCCTTATGAAGTTTGGCATGGCAAAACTCTCAAAATTTCCTATTTCGAAGTTTTTGGTTGCAGATGTTTTATTCTAAATACCAAACACCGTGTGAGAAAATCTTATGCCAAATCAAATGAAGGGATTTTTCTTGATTCCACTAAAAGTGAAGTTTATTATATGTAAAATAAAAGAACTCTTGTTATGGAAGAATCTATACATGTTACATTTGGTGAAACTAACTCTTTTGCTTGGAGAAAGGATGATGATGATGATGTAGGTAACTTTTTGGAGAAAATGACACTTGAAGATGGAGGCACAAATGACAAGGGTCTCCAAATGATCAAAACAATTCAAATCAATATGGAAATTCTCAACTCAAGGAAGAAAGTAGAGAAGAACAAAATGCAAATCAAAGCACAAAGTTGAACCACGAAAGCTCACAAAATGACCTACCAAGATATTGAAGGTTCGTGAAAGATCACCATAAAGAGCAAATCATGGGTAATTCATCCAAGGGAGCAAGAACATAAATGCTTTTTGTGAACATTATGCATTTTTTTGGCCTATTGAACCCAAAAATGCTAAAGACACTTTATTGATGAGAATTGGTAATAACCATGCAAGAAGAGCTAAACCAATTTACTAGAAATAAAGTTTGAAAACTAGTTGAAAGACCTAGAGACCACCCGATAACTGGATCTAAATGGATATTTAGAAATAAACTAGGTAAAATCGATGTAATAACTAGGAATAAGGATAGACTTGTGCCTCAAGGATATAATCAAGAAGAAGAAATAGAATATGACGAGACTTATGTTTCTGTAGCTAGATTAAAATCTTTCATATGTTACTTGCATTTGCATGCTACATGGATTTCAAACTTTACCAACATTTTTAAATGGTTTCATTGAAGAAAACGTTTATGTTAAACAAGCACCCGGATTTGAAGATTCATGCTCTTTAAATCATGTTTACAAACTTGAAAAAGCTTTATCTTGTCTAAAACAAGCACCTCGAGCTTGGTATGAAAGACTTAGTAGTTTCCTTACTGAAAATGGATTTGAAAGAGGAAAATTAGATTTTACTTTGTTCGGTAAATGAAATTTTACTAGTTCAAATATACGTGGATGATATCATATATGGTGCCACTAATATTGTCTCGTGTGAAAGTTTTTCTAAGTGCATGCATGGGGAATTTGAGATGAGCACGATGGGTGAGCTAAATTTCTTCCTTAGGATTCAAATCAAACAAACAAAGGAAAGACTATTTATTAATCAAGCCAAATACACAAAGGAGCTGATAAAAAGTTTGGATTTGAAGAAGATAAAGAGATTGGAACCCCTATGTCCTTCAACCAAAGTGGACAAAGATGAGAAGGGCAAGCCCGTAGATAAAAAGAAATACCAAGGTATGATTAGAAGCTTACTCTATTTAACCACTTCAAGGCCAAATATAATGTTTGTCGTATGTTTAAGTGCTAGATTTCAATTTAATCTTAAGGAATCACATCTAGTTTCCGTTAAGCGAATCATTAGATAGATTAAGGGAACTAGTAACTTAGGACTTTGATATGCAAAACGAACTTCTTTTGATTTATATAGTTATTCCGATGCTAATTGTATAGGTTGTAAAGTAGACCATAAGAGTACTTGTGATACATGTCAATTTCTTAGTCAAATTATATTTACTACCGAGGTCGAATATATTGCTGCTGAAAGTTACGTGGCTCAAATTTTATGGATGATACAAAATTTGCTTCACAATGATTTAAAATATGATCATGTACCTATTTATTGTGATAATACTAGTGTTATTAATCTTACAAAGAATCCAATTCAACTTTTTGTACAAAAATATATTGAAATTAGGCATCATTTCATTAGATATCATGAGCGAAAATATGATATTGTACTTGAATTTGTTGATACATTGCATTAGTTTGTGGATATTTTTACTAAACCATTTCATGAAGACCAATTTTGTAAAATTAGGACAAATATTGGCATGCAAAATTGTGGCTAGTGCTTATTTTCTGATGAAAATTGATGGTTTTTGTGAAAAATGTGAAAAGGGAAGGAAGTGCCTATTGGGCTTGTATGCCCTAAAGACCACTCGTACACGAATATTGAACTAGATATTTGATCATTTATTATATTTATGAGCACTTATTACATATATTATCTCTAGTATATATGCATGATATATTGTGTAAAGGTCTAATGATATAGTCCAATGACTTGGATACATAGTGCGGCTAGACACAGTAGGTCCAACTTTAGTTTTGGATATATCATAAAGATTTCAATAGCCGGATGGTAGTCTTCAGGCACTCTATCGGGATAAGGCTATAGTGGCCAAGTCTCTCGATAGGGGTAATCTACCTAGGTCATCGGAGGGTCTTTCCGAACTTGACTCTTAGTTTATGTGTTACGTATTGGACACAACTATTGTGAGTATGCCTTCTGGAATCGTGCCGTCATTTATAGAAGACAAGATACTCACTGCTTCCAAGTAATTGATGCTCTTAATCTTGAGGATGTGTGGATGAACTGGTAAAGCTAGGGTGCAGCACGTTGATGTACAATGAAAAGAGGTCTTGAGTGAGAAGATTGTCTATCTTGTACGTTAGGTGTTCTGTTTTAATCAATCAAGACATGTATATGCAACAGTAGAGTCTATATGTCCTCTTGGTTTTGTCTTATTGATCATTATAAATCTATATCTAGTGATATTACCCTTCAGAGATGTATCGGTCATTTGGCTTGTGGGTCGCTGTTTGTGCGAAAACCGCAAGCGCACGGTATCTAGACAATAATAGAGTCATGTGTAGAGGATCGTTCCCATAAGGGTTGTGTTGCCAAGTATTGAAATTAACAAATCTGACTACTGTTTGAACAACTAAAAGAAAATAATAAAGAAAACTCTAATCAAAATAAATAACTAAATTCCTAACTAATTAATAAACTTGCAAGAAATAAATTAAAAACAATTAATAAAAGAAAAACAAATACAAATTAAAATCAATAAACTAACAAGAACCTGCAATAAAAATGACTCGGGCATGTGATATCACTTAAGACACCTACTAGATATTTTATTTAGTTGTACACTTTTCCTCTATTAATTTAATATAAGTAGCTAGATTCTCTTAATTAACCAATTATCTATCTCGAGTGTGATCAATCCTACACTCACAAGTTCGCAATCATATCTCTATGTGAAGACAACCTATGAGTGTGCCTAAAGTTCAAGAATCCTCAAATAGGGCTATGCTAACTTTGTCTATATCTCTGTACAACAAACAATTAACATCAACTCACATAGGTCCATTACACATCACTTCTCGGTCTCAACATGCAATTAAAATCAACTTAATTGGTGGCCAATCAAAAAAGAGCATTAAGAAAAATATGAATTGATGTAAATTAAATTAATAGCATAAAAATTAAGCCCAGTGCACAACCTAAACTACTGCATAGTAGTCAAAAAGATTTATCACAGTCTTAGTACAAGAAAATTAGCTCATATTCAAGAATAAAAATCCTAAAATAATAGATTGAAACATGTTAAAATAAAAATATAAACTAAAAAATTAAATACAAACTAAAAATATAAATTAAGATCTAAGATTAAATTCAAAGTTGACATAAAACGCTAAAACAATAATTAAAATCTAAAGTAGCCTAACATTAAATTTGAAATTGAATAGTAAATCTGGGAATATAAATATAAACTGAATGTGAAATTTAATTCTAGAATAAAAACTAACAGAGAATTAAAAGTATCGAGAACAAATCTGAAAAATAATTGGAGACGAGTCCGTGAGTTGTTCTTCATTCTCCAGCGCCGGACGAACTCTCTTTCAACCTTAGACCTGCTCATGGCCTCCCCCCCCCTCCCCGCCCTTTGGAACACCACATATATATAGTTTATTTGCTAACTAGTTCTACCGCCTCAAGAACTAAAATTGTGGTCAATTTCTTATTTCTTTTTGTTGCCATAAATGCTTGGTCCCACTTCAAACTTTCCTTTCTTTCTTGCTTTTTTGAGATTGAACGAGAATTACCAAGAAGAAATAATATTGAATTCTATTCCGTTCTTCATTTCATGATTTTAGGCCCATGTCGTAAATGCTTTGGACAACTTTTTCCAATTCTTACTGCAAAAGCTTTGACTTCAATTTTGACCGCCTTAACATTAAAATTGGCTTGAGCCCTGACCAGAAAAGTTGTAGATCTCGTCGCAAACTTTCCATAGATGTCTTGAATTGCACTGTTCTGCGATCTGAGCAAAAAGTTATAGAAAAAAAAAACTAAAAATAGCTCTATTTTCTCCCAATAATCACTTTTCTTCTACCTATAAAAATAATAGAAAAATGACACTAATTAGGTAAATTTTATTTCAAATAAAATTTAAGCAAATCAAAATTTGAGTTTAAGAGATATAAAAATATTGAAAAAATTAAGCTAATCAAACACCCCTAAACTTAAACTTTGCTTGTCCTTGAGTAAAAGAACTAAACTTGAAACTATGGATTGACATCACAAACTCACCTTAGATATTACACATAATATATAGTTCAAAGAAGATTCATGACCTTGTGAAAGTTCAAGTTCTGATTCAAATATTAGCAATACCTCAAATTGAGTCTTTGTGTGTGTGTGGATAACCAATTGCCTATCCATGCTAGCAACTCAAATTATTCCAATGCCATCAAGAGAATAGTGGAATTGATCTCGCTCAAAGAATTTCTCAATTTTTTCTTTTTTTACCTTTTCGAACCCCCCCTCTCAATTTTTTTAGATTTTTTTCTTTTTTTATGATTTCCTTTTTTTTCTCCCTTTTTTCTTCTTTCTTTTCGAATGAACTCCATAGGCCTGTTTTTCATACCAACTCTCCACTAATGTAGACAACATACTGCCAAAGATCAAAAGGATTTTTCAAAGGTTGTAACAATAGGCTTGGATGGGGGTTAATCAAAAGAAAGGACAGGATAGGATTCACAAAACAAAGAAACACAAGAATTTAAATGAACCCACAATGAAGTGCAACTACTCTCAATTGCAACACCAACACAAAAGAATGCACATTTTCAAACTCATCTCCTTCTTTCATACTTTCCTTCTTTCATGCTTTTTCATCGATCAATCTATTGATCACAATCAACAAATTTTTCTCAAACTCACTTTTTCCTAAAATTTATTTTTCTCTCTTTCTCTCTTTCAACTGGACAAATTTGAATAACAAACAACTTTCTTCTTTTTTTCTAATTTTTTTCTTATACTTCACACTTTGAGGAATCTCCAAACAAACTTTTCTTTTTCATCCATACTCTTTTTTCACTCTTTTTTTTTCTCAATTTTTTTTCACACTCTTTTTTTTTTGCAATTTGGAAGTACTCAAAACAAGCAACCTTTTCCTTACCATTGTCCTTCAAAATGGAGCAAATGAGTTCTCATGCGAGGGTAAGGATAAAACGTTTAACAGTTAAAGGGTTAACGATAATGAGGGTTAAACAAAGAAAAGGCTCAGACATATAAAGGCTCAAAGGGGTTACTAGGGATAAAGTGATCAAAGTCAAGCTTGAAAGGCTCAAATGATCCAAAAATGGCCTAAATTATCTCCCCAGTAGTGCATTGTTTAGGATTTCACCTCGAGAGGTACTCAAATAGGTTCTAGAGCTCAAATATAAGATGAACAACAAATCTCCTCAATACACCACAACTTTTCTTGACTGGCAACCAATTCAAGAAACTCAATCAAAGAGAATTCAACAATCTAGACAATCATATGCTTATGGTTATGTGCTCAAGAAAGTTCAAGAAACTCAATCAAGGTGAAACTGACGTCCAAATTAGAAAAGAACAAAAAAAAATAGTGTCTTAAAGCACCATATTTGATCTTAACCATGTTCTTATCATTGGCATATGAATATTAAACCACAATAAAACACACAAAACAAAATTTTTTTTTGCAATTTTTCAAATTTTCTCTTTTTTATTATTATGATTATTATTATTGCAAGAATCCGTCTTCTCTATCCCAAACTTAAAGTCAACATTATCCTCAATGTTAAGAAAATAAAACATTATCCTGGATTTTTTACGCTAAGCCCTCATGAAACTCGAGAAATCTATTGCCGTGACCCTCAAACTTATATGAAACTCAATTCTTAAACACACAAAAAAATGACAAATAAAAAAGTTAGAAATGAAAAATATAATAGAAAAATAAGAAAAAAAAAGAACACAAAAACAAATTCTCAAAAGACACTTGGTTTGCCTCCCAAGAAGCGCTTAGTTTATAGTCTTCAGCTAAACTTCTCCTTAGCTCGTTCTCATGGGTCAGCTAGTGGAAACGCAAAGCATAAATGCACTGGCTGAGGTTTGAACTCCAATTTCGGTGATCGCTTATACGTAAAAAGTGCTAGTGCCAATGATATGGTGATTGAAATTTGATTCTAGAGGAATTAGCATTGTTGCTTCAAAGAATTTCACATGCTCTTTGAATTTCGGCTTTCTTGCTGAATTTGACTGAATAAGGCAAGATTCAAAAGGATTTGGTGGACTATTCTTCTCCAAAGGATTTTGCTCATTAGCATCAACTCGCATGCAACAATCAGATTCTAATAGGTTGTTGACTGCTTTGAAAACATTGAAAACCCTCAAAACAAGCTCTTATTTCTCCATATCGATTAACGCCTTCCCAGTAGGCAAGAAAGTTTGACCCAAGATAATTGGAATTTCTCCATCTTTCTCCATGTCTAACACAATGAAATCTGCAAGGGAAATATGTTTGTCCACTTTCACCAAAACATCCTCAATAACTCCACGCAGGTACTTGATAGATTTGTCAGCTAATTGCAACAACACCATTGTTGGCTTAGCTTCCCTTCACTTGAGTTTCTTGTAGATTGGAAGTGGCATCAAATTAATTGTAGCACCAAGATCACATAAAGCCCTATTAAAAGTGAAATTCTCAATCGTGCATGGTATTGTAAAGCTTCTAGGATCTTTCAATTTCTATGGTAGCTTTTCCTGCAAGATTGTGCTATACTCTTCAGTAAAATTGAACCAACTCAGAATCACCCAGTTTTCTCTTCTTGGATAAGATTTCTTTCAAAAATTTCACATAACTAGGCATTTATTCCAAAGCATCAATAAATGGAATGTTGATGTGCAACTTTTTAAAAACTTCAAGAAATTTATAAAATTACTTATTTAATTGCTACTTCTTGAGTCTTTGAAGGAGTATAATTGGTAGAGTATAACTTTCTTTTTGAATTCCCTCTTCTTTCTGCTTTGTGATTTTCTCTACATCTTTTGTGTCTTCCTCATCATGACTTTCCTTTGTCGCACTCTTTGTCTTTAGTCCTTCAAGCTCTTGTCCATTCCTCAATGTAATTGCATATGCTTGCTCTTTGAGATTGACCTTTGTGTTGCTTGGCAATGTACCCCTTGTTCTTGCGTTTAATAAGTTGACAATTTGTCCTATTTATATCTTTAAGTTCCTAATAGAAGCTGCTTGGTTTTGCAATGTTGTGTTAGTCCTTGCCATGAATTGAGAAGTGTTCATGGTCAATTGAGTTAAGGCATGTTCCAACAAAACCTTCTTTTTCATTGGAGGAGTATTGTTTGGAACCTGTGATGGCATATGCTAAGACATAGGTAATGGCCTCACATTGTTGTTGTTGTTCCATGAAAAGTTTGGATGATTCCTCCATCTCGGATTGTAGGTGTTGGAATATGGACTATTTTGCTTTTGAAAGTTCAAGATAAAATTTGCTTGTTCACTCGGCATTTGTCTAAACGGACTATCAACTCGACATTCCACACTATTATGAACTTCTCTGCATAAATCACACCTTTGGATTGGGGTTTAGACGGCATTGAAAGCGAAAGAATCCATTTTTTTGGACAATACCTTGAGTTGAGCTTATAGAGCAGTAAGTACATCAACTTCATAAATTCTAGCAACTCGTTTCGTAGCCTTTTTTGATGGCCATTGATAATTTTTGGCCGCCATCTCCTCTAACAACTGATAAGCTTCATCATGAGTTTTGCTCATTAATGCACCTCCAACAGCAGCATCGATCAATGTGCGCGTACTATTACTCAAACCATTGTAAAAAAATCTGTACTTGCAACCATGTTGGGAACCCGTGGTGAGGACACTTTCTAATCAAGTCCTTGTAGCTATCCCATGCTTTGTGCAATGATTCTCCTTCAAATTAACAAAAAGTAGTGATATCATTCCACATCTTTGTTGTCTTTGCTGGTGGGACAAACTTAGCCAAAAATGTTTGAACTAATTCATCCCATGTAGTGATAGTTCCTGCTAGTAATGAGTTCAACCACTGCGTTGCCTTATCTCGTAAAGAGAATGGAAATAACCTGAATCTAATGGCATCATCAGTAACACCATTGTGTTTGAATGTATCACAGATCTCCAACAAATTTGCAATGTGAGCATTCAGATCATTCGGTAATCCTCTAAATTGCATAGAAGTCTGAATCATTTGTATGATAGTTGGCTTGATCTCAAAATTGTTGGCCTAAATTGCTGGCCTCCTTATGCTTGATGTAGTACCGTCAAAAGATGGTGTCACATATTCCCTTTGTGCACGTGCATTATTTGCTCCTTCAAGTTGTTCAACCATGTTTTTTCCTTCTTCCTTGATGTCTGTCATACACCAACACACAAACTGAAGCGTAGATTAATTTAAACAAAAAAATAGCGTTCAAATTAGTAATAAGATAAGCTTAGTATCAATATTGACAAAAGACACAATCCCCGGCAACGGCGCAAAAAACTTGTTTATGTAAAAATTGCAAGCGCACGGTATCGTGACAAGCAATAGAGTGATGTATAGAGTATCGTTCTCACAAGGATTGTGTTGTCAAGTACTAAAATTAACAAATCTTACTACTATTTGAACAACCAAAAGAAAATAATAAAGAAAACTCTAATCAAAATAAATAACTAAATTCCTTGCTAATTAATAAACTTGCAAGAAATAAATTAAAAACAATTAATAAAATAAAAAAATTAAAATTAAAATCAATAAACTAACAAGAACCTGCAAATAAAGATGACTCGGACATGTGATATCACCTAAGACATCTACTAGATATTTTATTTAGTTGTGCACTTTTCCTTTATTAATTTAATCTAAATAGTTAGATTCTTTTAATTAACCAATTATCTCTCTCGAGCATGATTAATCCGACACTTACAAGTTTCTTGGCTATATCTCTATGCAAATACAACCTATGAGTGTGCCTAAAGTACAAGAATCCTTAAATAGGGCTATGCTAACTTTGTCCATATCTCTATGCAACAAACAATTAACATCAACTCATATAGGTCTATTACACATATTACCTTTCGGTCTCAATATGCAATTAAAATCAACTCAATTGGTGGCCAAGCAAAAAAGAGCATTAAGAACAATATGAATTGACATAAGTTAAATTAATAGCATAAAAATTAAGCCCAATGCACAACCTAAACTATCACATAATAGTCAAAGATTCATCACAGTCCTAGTACGAGAAAATTAGCTCATACTTAAGAATAAAAATCCTAAACTAATAAATTAAAACATGTTAAATTAAAAATATAACTGAAAAATTAAATACAAACTAAAAATATAAATTAAGATCTAAGATTAAATTCAAAATTGATGTAAAACCTAGAACAAGAATTAAAATCTAAAGTAGCCTAACATTAAATTTGAAATTGAATAGTAAATCTGAGAATATAAATATAAACTGAATGTGAAATTTAATTCTAGAATAAACTCTAACAAAGAACTAAAAGTAATAAGAACAAATCTAAAAAATAATTGGAGACAAGTCCGCGAGTTGTTCTTCATTCTCCAGCGCCGGACGAACTCTCTTTCAACCTTAGACCTGCTCATGGCCTCAACCACCCCTTTGCCCTTTGCAACACCACATATATATAATTTATGTGCTGACTAGTTCCAAAGCCTCAAGAACTAAAATTGTGGTCAACTTCTTATTTCTTTTTGTTGTCATCAATGCTTGGTCCTACTTCAAACGTTCCTTTCTTTCTTGCTCTTTTGAGATTGAAAGAGAATTACTAAGAAGAAATAATATTGAATTCTCTTCCATTCTTCATTCCATGCTTATGGGCCCATGTCATAAATGCTTTGGTCAACTTTTCCCAATTCTTACTCCAAAAGCTTCGACATCAATTTTGACCGCCTTAACGTTAAAATTGGCTCGAGCCCTGAACAGAAAAGTTGTAGATCTCATCGCAAACTTTCCAAAGATATCTTGAATTGCACTATTTTGCTATTCGAGCAAAATGTTATAGCCAAAAAATTGAAAATAGCTCTATTTTCTCCCAAAAATTAGTTTTCTTCTACGTATAAAAATACTAGAAAAATGACACTAATTAGGTAAAATTTATTTCAAATAAAATTTAACCAAACCAAAATTCAAGTTCAAGAGGTATAAAAATATAGAAAAGGTTAAGCTTATCAATCACTCCCTAGATTAAGAGATCTATGACTAGGTGGTGATCACTCATTAAACTAGAAATTCCAAGGTTTCAGATCTAGTCTTGGAGGTGATGGTGCCTTTAGATCGACCTTGACTATGGGGATACCGTGGTCATTTTGGTCGGTTGGTCGAAGACAGAGATTACTTCATGTAACGAGCTCTTGCTTAGCTAGTAATTATTCTTGGAGTGTGGCTTTCGGTCTTTTGGTGGAGTCGACCGAAGTCAAAATGACCACGATATTGCCAAAGTGGTGGAAACGACATAATGCTTATTTTGGGAGCCAAGGATAATTATGTCTTTTGGTTCCTCCACTAGCAACTTCTTTATTGGATACATAATTGAGGAATTTATTATGTGGATTACTTAATTAAGATTTGAGTTTAAAAGATAAGAAGGGATTTAATTATCCGAATTTTCTTAATATAATTCATGGATATCTTAATTAGATAAGCGGGGACCACATAGGATATATTTAGTATGTGACATGGAACATTTGGGTGTCCTTTTATCCTAATGGAATATCCTTATCTAGAAAGTTTAATGAAAGATATTGAGGGAATTTTTACAATCCATAAATCTTATCCTTTTAGGCTAAGCTAGTACTATAAATGGTACAAGATAAGCATGACCCAAAATGAGCCTTATTAATATTTTTATTTCTCAGTATGTGTGCAGTATTTTTCACACACTAGCACCAAGAACATACAATAGTATCATCTTTTTCATTTTAGCCATTGTTTTAGTTTGCCCATTACATAGTTAAGTATCCTAGTTCTAGAAAAGTAGTCATAGTGGAGAAAACTACAAGGCGGCTACTTCGAGGAAGATTTGACGCAAAGAGGCCACCAATTTTCAAATCACGCATCAAGGATAACGAAATCTACACCCGTTCTTGTTTATATTTACGTATTTAGCGTTGATTCCTATGTGTATAATATGTGATTTTTCTATTTTCCGCTACCATGTATAGATTATGGATTAAAATTAAAATTCGGTACCTAATCTTGAATATGGTAATAGCATATGAGATCTAACAGTGCCATATTTGAATTTCAACCAAAATTGGGTTTGTTGGTCGAGCTGCTATTTGACCCATTGGGAAATTTTTTTCCTAGAAAATGTTTTCTTTGAAAAAAATTTTCTATCGTTTGGTTCTCATAATAAAGATTAATTGAAAAATATTTTTAATGACATCAAAAAATATATATTTAAGCCTGCTAGAGAGAGGCAGGCCTTGGGCGCCCTGTCATCCCAGCTCTGGCTCATCCTATGGGGGTAGGACCGGGCCGTCGGGTCGCGGGTCCCAGGGCATTAGGCCTGGGAGCGAAAGGTTGGGACGAGTGTAAGGGTAAGGTTGGGTGTTAGGGTGGGGGGTAGGGTTGGGTAAGTTGATAATTGTGGGAAAATGTTTTCTTGGTTTTGAGAAAAAGAAAACATTTTTCTGGAAAATCACCTTATTTTTCATTGACTGAGAATGTTTTCCGTTGACTTTTTCATTTTTGGGGACCAAACACAGGAAAATGCGAAAAATATTTTTTTGGAAAATGTTTTCTACGAAACAAATGAAGCCTAAATTATATTCTTTTATGGCATGAAATTCTTTCTATGAAGATATTATCTTGATCAAATTAAATTAAAAAAAACTAGTATCGTATAACAAAAGAGTACAAATTAAAGTTCAACAAATCCCTTTGGGTTCAAAGTCATTGTCAAGTAAATAATTAAGGTCTAATACAAATTAAAGTTCAACCAATTTCTGTATTAGGCAACCAAAATTTGGGGATAGAATAGGAATGAGCAATAAAAATAAAAAAAAAATCCGTAGTCATTCCATCGCCAATTTCTTGCCCATTGCCATTTTGTCCACAAAATAGTAATAAGTAATAAGAGGAATGAACTTCCATCTCCAATTTCATGTCCATCGCCATTCCGTGGCCTAAATAGCAACAGAATGGTGACAAGTAAAAAAAATGAATGAAATTTCGTCGCTAATCTATTGCCAATTTTTAGACCGTAGCCATTCCGTCACCAAATTAGCCACGGAATGGTCACGACATATCAATGAGTAATAAAGGGAATGAAGTTTTGTCGCCATTGCATCGCCCTTTTCTTGACCGTAGCCACTTCGTCACCAAAATGGCTGCGGAATGGCCACAAAATAATCTCAAACACTACAGTTTTCCATCACAATTCCATCGTCAATTTCTTTTCTGTAGCCATTTTGTTGCGATATGGCTACGGAATCGCGACAGAAAATTCACTTCAATTATGTATCAACTATAACATCTTATATTTTTTTATGAAATCAATTTTAAGGATATAGATGTTTAAGTTGTGTTATTAAAAAAAGTTATATCATGTAAAAACTAAATTTTATTAACACATTGAGTAGATAGAAAACCTTTTACTTTAGTAATAGTTAGAAGAGTAATATTCCATGTATTCAATCAATATATCTTTAAAAGGCAATTTTAAGCAAGTACAATGTGAAAAACTATTATTTCGTTCAAGATTTAGATTTGAAATTTAGTAGCCAACAAAAGTGAAGGATTAATGTTAATTTAGATACAAAATTCACTTTTATCATCTTATTCTGTCGCCATTATGTGCCTATTATGTCGTCATTTGGCTACGGAATAGCCACGGATAAAACTTTGGTGATGGAATAGTGACATAATTTGATTTACTCGTTCCTATTCCGTAGTAATTCGGTTGCCAATTTGGCAACGGATAGGCTACGAACAAGATATTGACGACGGAATGGCGACGGTCGAAAAAGAATTTTTTTATTTTTCATATTTATTACAAAAAGATATTATTTTTTTATAAAAATATTTATGTTAAGTTAAAATTTAAAAGTTTAAAATTCTAAAATAAAAAATTACAAAAATTTAAAATTTAAAATTTAAAATTTAGTTTATAATTTTAAAAGTTAGTGTAACGCCCCATCCCACATCGGTTCTTTGTGAGATTTGTGTGCACTTTAAAATGACTTGGGTTCACTACTACTGTTATCACCGGCTTAAGCATTTTGGGCCAGTTGGTTAGGCTCAAATGTGGTGGCAGGCCAGTAGCTGGGCCTGGGTCGTTACAGGCCTGTAACGACCCATCCCACATCAGTTTTTTGTGAAATTTGTGTGCACTTTATAATAACTTGGGTCCACTACTACTGTTATCACCGGCTTAAGCATTTTGGGCCAGTTGGTGAGGCTCAAGTGTGGTGGCAGGCCAGTAGTTGGGACTGGGTCATTACAGGTGGTATTAGAGCAGGCTCTGGACAGATTCCACGCTGCCTGGGGTTCTAGGCTGTGGTTCTGTTATTGTGTTTGGGCCGCGACGAGGACGTCGCGTCCTTAAGAGGGAGAGTTTGTAACGCCCCATCCCACATCGGTTCTTTGTGAGATTTGTGTGCACTTTATAATGACTTGGGTTCACTACTACTGTTATCACCGGCTTAAGCATTTTGGGCCAGTTAGTTAGGCTCAAATGTGGTGGCAGGCCAGTAGCTGGGTCTGGATCGTTACAGTTAGAAATTTTAGAGTTTTAACTTTTAAATTAAAACTTCAAGGTTTTAAAGTTTTAAAATTTTAAAATTAAAGTATATGTTAAGTTAAAAGTTAAAAGCGTTAGCGATAAAAAAGGCCAAATGTTGAGGTGCAATATTGTTTTGTATGCAAGAGTTCAGTGGAGTGAGAAAAAAAAATAAAATAATAACAATATGAAATAAATAAATATTTGAATTACGCTATTAAATGCATTTATGTGGTTAATGTGTTATTTCAAATATTGTTGGGCCTTGTTAATGAGCAAAATAAAATTTTTGGGGTTAAATGCCAAAAAAAAAAAAGAAAGAAAATGAAATGTGTCAACTCACACCCACCAGCCCCACTTTCCTCTTCTGCTTTTCCGGTTAGACCCAAACCAACCAAAAAACAAGACACATACACACGGCTAAGCAGAAAAAAGAAAGAAGAAATGAAGGGGAAAAATAAAAAAGGAAATCAAGAATAAAAAGGAAACCCACTGGCAGTGGAGCATCTCATTGTCGGACTCGGCGTCTTTACCCGTCATCACTCCATCTTCGGCAAGGGCGCATGGACCAAAGCTCGCAACTCCGGTAAGGCATTTTCATCACTTCACTTATGATATTTCTCAGATCTCTCACCTTTTTTTTTTTTTTTTTGCATATAGTTTTTCTTTCGTGAGTAACTTTTAAATCTCAATGAATTTTACTTGTTAAAAAAGTCCCTTCTTTTTCCTTTGGTTTGAATCAAAATCTACATGTTTATAAACCCTAGCTAGCCATCAATCTTTTGCTTTTTTTTTTTTACTCCCTTAACGAAGACAAAAGATGAAACTTTTGGCTTTGATTTTGAGTAATTATTTTAAAGTGAGTGGAATGGATAGATTTGGACAGCTTACCACCATTGGAGACGTAAAGAAAGGATTTAGACCAGAAGAACTAACTGTCTCTTACGGCTCTACTGAGAGCATAAGTGCAATATGGTATACATTTCGTCTTATCATTTATTAAGTGCAATATGGCATGCATGTATTTTAACTAGTTTGTTATGCATGCCATATATGCTTTGTTAGATGTTTCCAGTTAATTTTATTGCCATATACATAGCATTTGCTAATATGGAAACTTCAAGAATACTGCTGATCATTTAAATGTTAGTAGTTCGTGTTCCATTTCATATAGCCATATGTGTCAATAGATTACACACACATGTCTGTAGTGATTCAGTTGAAGTTTGAATTAGGGAATAGTGAAGAATAACGCAGTTCGGAGGTTTTCCGAGATGGCGTAACAGAGCGGACAGCGGTTTAGAGGTTTTTGTGCTCCTAAAGTGTTGATTGGTCATTTTTTATTAAGTTTTAGAAATCTGGCCGTTGCCTGATTAGGACAAGGGGAAAGCTGTAGAGTTTTTGCTTGATTTGCCTGGTAAGTGAATTTTTTATCTTCAAATATCAATCTTCAGCTCTCATAATTTCTTGTTATGCAGTTTCTTTGCTGTAACTAGGTAATAAAAATTGATGAAAATTCTAACAATGTAGGGCTGAGCAATTATGATGATGTTTGTTCAAGGAAATTAATTCCAAATTATACAACAAAAGCAACCAGCCTTCTGATGAAGACAGTAGTTAACAAGTTCAGTACTATGTAACAGGTTTTAAGAGAAACCAATCGAGGTTATGGTATCTTGGTATCTTCAATGGTGAAAGATAGCTATGCATTTTACTCTCTTAGGGATCTATCTGAGGTAATAAGCTTTTCTTTGTTCAATCATCTTTTATTAATTTGTTCTACATACAATTTGATTAACCAAATGACATTAACTATGGAAACAAAAGTTCATCTCAATCGGCTTTTCACGACTGATCTTTTTCTCTTCACCAAGAATAATTACAAAATTGGCGACAACCTTGTCCATTTGTGTAGCTTATGATCTTTTTCTTTGTTTTTCTTTCATCTGATGTCTTATCTTCTCATCTAAAGTTACTAAGTAGTTACGTGTTCGGCCTTTATGAGACGCTAGACAAGCCCAACAATAATACAGGAAGAATCTAAATCACTTCTTCTGTATATATAATATTATGAGAGAAATTAGCTAATGATAAATTATTTAAATCATTTTTTATGTGTGTATGAATAATTAATCATCATTAAATTTCTGTTATAATATTCTTTCATCATCCAGCCTTAACTGCACTTATTGATGCATTTTACTATTTCAGCTGAATTTTTCTTTAAGTGCAAAATTTTTACCTTTAACAAAAAAGGTTGTGATCCGAGATTAATTGTTCCCTTTTTAATCCTTAATCTTTCTCTCTAGCCTTTCAACATAGAGTCTGTTGCTTTTAGAAATTAAAATTATCTGATAGATTATCCAACTATAGTGATTGAGATGACCAGTGATGTTGTTCTTATTTGAGTAATTGGTCAGAGTGATGTAATTGGGTTGGATTATCTCAAATTCATCTCAATTGAATGAGATTTTACATTTAGTAATACAACACACACCTTAATACATGCATACATCATTGACGGATTGTGCACATTTTTATACTTTTAATTAGCTCACCAAAAGTTATTGTTGCCTTTACTCTCTGGAAAGGTCAAACAAATACTTGAACGAACATGGTGAAAAATAGATCACATAAAAATTATTTTTTTTTCTTGCTCTATTTTAAATTGTAGTTTGAGGGGTAATCATGCTTTAAAGACTCCATTTGAGATTATGCGAGAGTGAGTCATGCCTTAACTGCTTCATATATGATGATATGTATTATGTGTGTTCCTGTCATGGTTTATTATGGGAGTGAGAGTCAGGCTATAAAGACTCCAATTTTGATCTTAAATTTTCACATTTTTATTTGATACTGTCATGTTAATGATATTTTAGATTGGTGGAAATGGCAATGACATTGATAAGACTCATTATAAAGGTCCTGATGCCCTTCATTTTAAATTAGTACAATATATTCATTAAAAGGATTTAATGTCATTTTAGAAAGTAAATTAAAGTTTTTCTTTTGGTGCAGGAAATGTACAATAAATTCATTCAAGAGAAGGAGTCTGTGACACAAAGATTTCTCAGGGTATCACAAATTGATGACAATGCATTATTCCTGCAGGCGATTGGTGGGTCGAAAACAAGGCATATATTTAGATAATGTGGCCACGTCAACATAATCTGCTTAGGCCCTAGAGTGAACACTCTCAGATAATTTTTATTATATATTTGATGTCTTTTAAAATACCAAACGGTTTCAATTTGTATTATTATGTAATTATTGAATTTTTTATAATATAATATTTATTTTATTTTTGCTTCTTAATATTTGTTACTTTTAAGTTAAAATTTAAATGTAAAAAATATAAAATTTTATATATTTGTAAATAAAATGAAAATAAACGGCAATAAAATTAAATTGCTATGATAAACAACAGCGATAGAATACTGAAATAGGTGCTGGATGGCGGCAGGTTGGCGACGGAAAAAAATGGTGATGGATTGGCTATGGAAAGAAATGGCGATGAATTGGCCACAGAATGAAATGGCGATGACTTGGCAACGGAAAGAAGTGGTGACGGAGAAGTGGCGATGAATATCAATGTGACGGATATTTTCACTGTGATGGGTAATTTCGTCGCCACCTAGTGACTGAATGGCTATGGAACCCGAAATGACTACGGGACTTATAGCAACGCTCTATTTCCATCGCCAATCCGTCACGAACAGGGTTTTGACGCCGAAATTTGTTTCTCGCCTACGATAGTTTTCCTTGTAGTAATTGTCAAATAAATAATCAAGGTCTAATCGGATATTTGATACCCAGTCTACTACGAGCAGTATTCAAAATTAGCTTTAATTTGTCAACTTGATTAGATGGTGTTTTGGCAACCTGATCACAAGGTTTGCTAGGAGTTCTTCGATTGAACTAATTCATTTATGTGACATTTGTCAAGATGATGCATAGAGGGTAAGATTATTTTTTTAATAAATTCTTATCCCATAGGATTGAATTCAAAACCTTACATTTGAAGAAATAGTTTCAATTATTTGAGATATCTCTAATTCTTATAGAGAGTAAGATATTGTAATGCATTTACACGGAGAAGTTTTAGAGTCTGAAGTCTCGAAGAGAATAAAATGTGCAATTTATGCAGATTATTTTAGTGAAACGTTTTTTTAAACAAGATGCACAGAAGGTGAAGCGAAGTTACTCTTGTACATGATTAAGTTGTGGAGCACATTCTACCATCACGTTTTTCGTATTTGTACGAGTTTGTTTTTTTTTTTATAATAAATAAATTTTTTTAGACATGAATTTTATAAAAATTTACAAACAAATCTTGTTATGACAATTACATCCTCGTCAAATAAAAAAAAAAACAATGTCAACCTATCGTGGCATCTCTCACCATCCTTGAAATATGCAAAAAGTTATTTTTAATATATATTGATAGATAACTAGTCCAATACGTACAATTTTAACACTTTATTCACATGCATTTCATATAAACGCAATTTTAACACTTTATTCACATGATAACTAGTCCAATACATACAATTTTAACACTTTATTCACATGCATGAAATTCCATATAAACGCAACAGTTGTGCCGAAAGTCGTCGTTAACACGCTGACCAATAGGAATAGAGCACAGAGAAACTTAACTTTTTATTTGGTCAAAGAAAACAATTTAAAAAAGTACTCCACTAACTCCTTGTTTGCATGAGGTGTGTGTGTATATATATATATAAATATATATATACACTACTATAACCCATCATTCACCACAAGAAGTCACCCAAGGCTGAGCGCATTGTGCATAAAACTGCATACTGCAAACTGCTTTCTCTCAGCCTTTATTGTTCTCCTTCTCAACTTTAGCTTAATTTAACACATTATAAACATTTTTTTTTTCTTTTTTTCACTACGAAAGCAAGAATTTCGTTAAGCTCAAATAGAGTGACAAGAATTTCATAAACATGTTTGTAAGAAGTATGTATCAGATGTTGTATCATTTGTCCATGATATCAAAATACATAATGTTGATGGCTACCCAGTTGAAACTGGCTTGGGAACATCTGCTTCACCATTCGTTTCCTCACTCTTACAAGCTTTACAGCATGACGGAAGATCTTGATGCATCATTCGTGACGCAATACGAACGCGAAGAAGGATGTGAAGAAGATTCAGAAGAATATGCGGTTCATGACATAGGGACATCTCGCACTACTAAGTATAAAATGAGGACATGTAACATTACAATATAGATTGCAGTATTTGTGAAATTTGTTAGTATAATATATATTAAATGTGATATTACAATATAGATTGCAATATCTATGAAATTTTGTTAGTATAATATTTAAATATATATTATAAATTAATTTAAAGCTAATTTGCCTGCATATAACAAAATTTATAATAAAAAAATATTTATTGGATTTGTGTATTGGAAAAGGGTCCATGCATGCCATTTTAAACAACGTCACATGTCGTATATATGTAAAATTATGAAACTTGACTAGAATAATTATATGGTAATTCAATGAAAATATTTGATTTAGAAAATATTTTTTATTAACCAAAATAGTATATAATTCATTTTAAAAATTAATTTATTAATTGAGGAAATATTTTTTGAGAGAAGAAATAGTTTTAAATGAAAAAATAAAACGACATAACAATCCGTGGCAAAACGAAATTAAACTTGAATTGTGCTTTATATGTAAATTTCATGTAAATTGTCGGTACCGAAACAAAGGTGGATGGTGAATCGTCAAAACCCCACAAGCCACAATCTAAAGCAACTACTCTGTCCTGTAGTGAGTGGGTCTGATAAATAATAACATTAAACGAGAGGAGTCAAGACAGTAACACAAAAGTAGCCTCTTGAAAAGAACATTGTTTTATCACTGAGGTCGGTTTGTATCATTGTCCAACGAATAGAATACCACTATTTGTTCTTTTCTTTTTTATTTTAGGAAAAAAAAGTAAAATATTGCTATTTTTCTTTTATTCCAATTGGTAATTTCCAAGTAAAACTTTCATTTCAAAATTTAATCTTGGAAGGAGTTGACCAACTTGGCTGCATGGGGATTACATACGACCAATTTAGGGAGTTTAAAATTATACTGTTAAGCAATGAAACTTAAGCACGCAACAGGAAATCCAAATATCTTGATACTTTACTTGTCCATTATGACTTAAGTTGCTTCTCCATAATCTAAGTTTGGGTAAAGGGTTAGTTTGGATTGCCTTATCATTTGTTTTTTTTTTTTAAAACCTTTTTGAAAAAAAATCACTTTTTTAAGAAGTTTATTTTGTTTATGAAGTTCAGCTTATATATATATATATATATATATATATATATATAGCTCAAAGAACGGTGTCACATCAGCACCCATCTATTTGTCAAGTCATTATAATTTTTTTTAATATTATTACATTATTATAAATCTATATATTATAATATTTAGTTACATTTATAAATTACTTCCTAATCTCATCATTGCAATGGAGTTATAAGATATTTAATTATATTTATGCGCCACGTATATATTTATTTTCAATGAGTTTAAAGTAATAAAGTCCAAAAAAACTCATTAATTTAATTAATTTATGCATCATATCCTAATTAAAAAATAAAAATAAGAATAAAAAGCACTAGAATTAATTTTATAATAAAATTTAAACCCAAAGGAGCTCAAAGAAGGATGCCACATCAATGCCCATCTATTTGCCAAGTCATCATAAATTTTATCTTTAATATTATTATATTATTATAAATCTAAATGCTATAGTGTTTAATTATATTTATACACCACTTCCTAACTTCATCATTGCAATTGAGTTACAAGATATTTAATATAATGCACCACCTCTATATTTCTTTTAATGAGTTTAAAGTAATAAAGTTAAAAAAACTCATTAATTTAATTAATTTATATATCATATTCTAATTAAAAATAAAAATGAGAATAAAAAAGCATTAGAATTAATTTTTATATATATTTAGAATAATAAAAAATAAAAACCTAAAAATAATAAAAAATTACATCTATAAATATTTAAAAAACTAAAAAACACACAGAACCTAGATAATCCAGTGCAAAGCACAGGGTAGGAAAGCACTAGTATATATAAAAGTTAAACCGAAAAGAGCTCAAAGAAGAGTGCCATATTAGCACCCATCTATTTGCTAAGTCATCATAAATTCTATTTTTAATATTATTACATTATTATAAATCTATATATTATGGTATTTATTACATTTATACACCACTTCTTAATCTCATCATGTAATAGAGTTACAAGATATTTAATTATATTTATGCACTACCTATATATTTTTTTTAATGAGTTTAAGGTAATAAAGTCCAAAAAAACTCATTAATTTAATTAATTTATGTACCATATCCTAATTAAAAAAATAAAAATAAGAAAAAAAGCACTAGAATTAATTTTTATAGATATTTAGAAATAATAAAAAAATAAAAATCTAAAAATAATAAAAAATCACATCTATAAAAAAGTTAAACCCAAAGGAGCTTAAAGAAGGGTGTCACATCAGCACCCATCTATTACTACAAGAAATTATACCAGTAATTACATATATTTTGATCTCTAGTTACATTTAAAAATGTAATTAAAAAAATTTGTTGCACTTGCTACAAGTGTAACTAATATTGATGCAACACAAAGTATTACTGCACTTAAAAATGTAGCTAACGTTTGCTACATTTAAAAAAATAGCTAATGTTAGTTACATTTTGAAATGTAACTAAGATTTGTTTACACTTTGAAACGTAGCTAAAATTTACTAAACTTTCAAATATATATATTTTAATAATTTATGTGTGAATACAAAAGAATTAAAATTGAAATTAAAATAAGGCTTGAATTGTAATGATTCAATTTGTATAAAAGTTGGGTTAAGAAAACCAATAAAATAGAGTTTTGCTTCAATTGGTTTTATAGACAATATAGTATTACAATATTTTCAAATCCACTGATGTGGGACAAAGCACATGCTATAAGTTTCAACTTCATATTTTTGAAGTGTACTAAGCAAATGCGACTAGTACTTACCAATTGTTTAGTTACACTTGGAAGTGCAACTATTTCTCTACATTTGCTTCAAGTGTAACGAAAAAAATATAAATACTTGTATAAAATATTGTAGTGTATCTGTGTCATCATAAATTCTATTTTTAACATTATTACATTATTATAAATTTATATATTATAGTGTTTAATTACATTTATGCACCACTTCTTAACCTCATTATTATAATGGAGTTACAAGATATTTAATTATATTATGCACCACCTATATGTTTCTTTTTAATGAGTTTAAATTAATAAAGTCTAAAAAAATTCATTAATTTAATTAATTTATGCATCATATCCTAATTAAAAAAATAAAAATAAGAATAAAAAACACTAGAATTAATTTTTATAAATATTTAAAAATAATTAAAAAAACACACGAAAAACTAAAAATAATAAAAAATACATTTACAAATATTTAAAAAATTAAAAAACACACAGAACTTAAATAAGTCCGTGCAAAGCAAGGGATATGAAAGCATTAATTTATTTTAAAAGTCAATCAAACATGCATCCATTAGAAAAAAGAAATATGTTCTTTTTTCCTTGTGGACAAAACTCTTTTGTTGGAAAAAAAAAATATCTAAAGAGGCCCAAAGCTACTTACAGACCTATCTTATAAAACGCACTTTTTAACTCCCTTGTGCTTCTTGAGAAGTGATATACTCTCCCATTTTCCGTCATTTTCCTAACTTTGATAGAAAAAATTATGGCAAAAACATGGAAAGGGATAAATAGCTAATTGAAAAAGCTATGAGACTTAAGTAATTAATTATTCATAAATATATGGGTACTTTTGTCTAAATTTATAACTAATTTGTTCAAATTCATACTCATATTTGTGCACAATTTGTATTTTAATCATACACACTTTGTCAAGATAGATAGGAAATGTGACAGAAGGAGATTATGTATATGGGACTAAGAGTTTGTTTGGTTCAATTTTTGGAGACTCAAAAGTGCTTTTTATGAGTCTAAAAGTTAAAATTAATCTGTTTAACTTATTTTTAAAAAGAGTTTTTACATAAAACTGAAGCTGAAAAAAATTGAAAAACTATTGGAGCTTTTAAAAAAAGGTTTTCGGAAATCTATTTTTATGTCATGTTAGAAATTTTTTTCTTCATTTTTTTTTCCAAAAATACTATTCTATTTTTTTAAAGTCCAATATTAATTTCGAAACAACTGAAAGCTCAATTCCTAAAATACAAGACCAAATAATCAGCTTCTTTTATTCAACGGCATTTTTACCCAAAGCTCTACTAATAAAAGCTCTACAACTCATCAATAGTTGAAATCTCACAACTAAACCAAAGAGAGCGTAAGTATAATTGACGAACTATGTCAACTTTGTTAATTCTTGCAACATTATTTTCTTGTTTTGATTTTTCTCGTATATCTCTAATTTGCTATCGCATTCTGATAATTGAAAATTTGCCAACCCATCTACGCAACATTCGTCAAGAAAAGGGTTGAAACCATCCTTTAGTGCATCTACAAGTTGAGGCAGAAGTCCTTGAGGAAGATTATCCTAGTCATACCATTCCCAGCCATCACATTTGTTAGGCTCTATGTTTTCAGGAACTTGATTTGCATCAGCCAACAAGACTGCGAGCACCATGATAGCAACAAAGTGTGCTGGTTTTGCTTCCTTCAAGAACAACCTGTTAATCACTTTTAACATCTCTATATTCTTAATGTCTAATCCTGTGTCCTCCTGCACTTCTCTAATTGCGCATTCCTCAAAACTTTCCCCTACAAACAATATTAAAGTAGATATCATAAGTAAATTGAACAAAATGACTTATAACAATAAGTAACAGCATTAGTGAACCATTATCAAAAGTATTATTCTTTATTCTATAAGTCTCCTAGTTACAAACAAAATTAAAGTATATATCACAAGTAAATTGAACAAGATAACTCCTAACTATTAACTGTATTAGTGCGTCATTACAAAAGTATTTTTTTGTATAATTCTTTTTTGAGAAGTTAAATATTTTAATTTTTGAAAAAGAATTAAATTTGAGTTTAATAATCAGAGTTTTAGTTTTTTTTTTTTACAAAATTAAGCGAATAGTTATCATAAAAATGATATACTTTCTTAAAAATATTATATATTATTCTGTGAAAAGAGAATTATTTAAACCAGCTTGAAGTGAAGTTCTGGTTACACCTAAAACCATGTACTGCTATCTTATAGCTTGTCTGACCGTGCTTATTTGAGTGCTTAGCATCTGAAAAACCGAGGGATCACTCTAGTCTTTTATAGATATTGTTTGTCAGCAACTAAAAATAAGTACGATCACACTAATCTTTTTTCAATAGAAGTGCTTATGAGCACAAAAAATTAGCACCCCAAACACTCCATAAGTCGAGACAATTAGCAAATGACAGAAAGTTTAGAAAAGGACTGATTACCAAATTCTAGATGGCCACTTGGAACGGAAAAATATGCATCGCCTATATAATTCCGACGCCTCCCCAACAGCACTTTCTTCTCCTTCAATATGAAAACTGCCACCGCTAATTTTGGAGCTGCTACGGCACGTTTTCCATTTCGATTGTCTTTGCACTCAAACAAATCTTTAGTGGTCAATTATGAGTTTAAGTTTTTGTGGTTTATTCCCCTTGTAATTTGAATGCTTTTATAGCAAAAAAAAAAAAAAAAGAGAGATGTAGCCAACCTTCTCGATCACAGAATAAATGTCAGGAAAATAAGTACTTGCTGATCCGCACCTAGTGTAAATGCATTAATGCTTACAAAAATTTTCGGTTCAATATTAATGTACAATTAGAATTTGTTGGTATCTACTACTAAAGTAACTTTTTTTTAATCATTTGAAAATACAATAAGGTAGGATATGAGATCACATCAATGTAGTATATGTATAAAAACATTTACGTTTTTCTTCTTTTCTAGGAGATACTCGAAGTCTAACATTGACTCAGATACTAGACAAATAATTTTATCATCCCCAGTACTTAAAAATATGAAAGAATTGTTACATTTATAAAAGTTTAGATCGCTACTTCTTTTATCCCATTGGTAATAAGGACTTTTAATTAAAAATAATATTTTACTTCAAAACAACTTATTGTAATAATAATCGAGCTGCTGAACTGAAAACTTATAGTAGAGATCTGTGCATAATATGAATTTATATGTATGGATGTAGATGTATGTGTGTACAAGTGTGATGCGAAAAATATATAGAGAACATGGAAAAGTGTATTTTGATTCTTCTTTCTGATGATAGATGGTGTTAAGAAAGTAACGAAAAATTATAATTTGGTCCGGGATTGTACAAAAAGATATCTATATATGTAAAAAGATATCGCTTTAATATGTTATATATTAGATATCTTTCTACCATAATGAGTTTTATCAAGCTTGAATTCTGTGGAATTTACTAAAAGATAGGTATTCTGTGTGTTGTATTAATTCAACATGAGTACAACTATGGTATTATGTAGTGCAACAAATGACAAGGTGATAACTCAGAAAGTTGTAAAGCTAAATACAAGTGATTTAAATATTTAAGCTATATCTACTCCTTATCATGCCCCTCCAAGCGAAGCTTGTTGGTAATGGTGAGCTTGGTTCTTAGGCTATGAAACCTTGCTGTTGATAGTCCTTCGGTCAAAATATCAGCAATCTGATATTACGAGATATGAATTTTATTTTCATCCAATAGTTGGTCTATTTACACCTTTTTCCAAATCAAAGGGGAGAATTTGTATCATTTTTAAAATTAGAGGCAGAAATTTGCACCAATTTTAATATCTTTTGGTTAATTCTAATGGAATTACTAATAATACAGTGGCCAATGTATAACATTTTCTAAAACATACGGGGTATCGATGAGTTTTGAAGTTATAGGGGGATTTATGCAACTTTCACAAAACACGGGAGGGTAAAATGTATTTTATTTTAGTAAAAATGTGAAGGGTTAGTATATAGCAATGCTATCATAATCTACCTTAAATATTTCCAATCCAGGCTCCAGGTGGCTGCTTCTGTTTCCGCCCAAACATCACATGACAAGGGTTCGCGTCATCGTGATCAATATGTAATTCAGGCCATGTGTGAAGATTGAATGCCTCCGGAGATTGTGCAAACAACAGGTGACATGGATTCATGTCATGGTGATATATTTAGCGCATGTGGGCGGAGAATTAATGCATCCACATTGTGAGTTAAATTTTGATTCTTCTTTGACGTTGCACTGTATGTTGTCGTGGCAATAAGCTGTGGAATGGGTATGATTAAATGATGCTGCTGAGTCTTCGGATTGCTGCTTGATACAATGCACATGGTCAAGAAGACATTATCCTGAGAAAGAAAGTTTCCGAATACTGAAATCGACTAAGAATCCACTTCAAATTTGAACGAAGAAATAATAAAAAAAATATTGTTTGTTTCTAGATATCTCAATCTCAATTTTGTGGTGTGTATGTGGGGACAGGTCGTGGATGTTTTGTTTACTATAAAAAGACAAAAACCTCATGCTTCAGTTGCCACAGCACTCGAACTCGCCTGGCCTGCGTTTTAGGTCGGACATAGTTGGTAAGGGTTGGTAATGGGTCAATGCACAGTCAGTGTCGTTGTTTACGTTTGGAGTTTAAAGCAATGGTACCATGCATTAATGCAAAAGGTTCAACAAACCATTCTTAATTTTCCCAATTTCAGTGGGTTCGAGGGAAGGTACGTGCAACTCATATTTTTCTTTCTTCCCTTTGCTTATAAATTTGACATTGCATGGTTTCATTACTCAGATTGCTTCCACCTTCACGTACCTATGATTATCAATCACGCTTAATTAATTATACTCAGAATACAGATTAAATGCCATCGGTGTTATATGTAAGTTGTGCACTAATATAATCTGATATGCTTTTTTTTTTTTTTTTTGGTTCCATACTAGGACCAGCTTGCACTTTTTTTTTTTTATTAACGTCAGGCATAATATCAATTACTTCTATTCCAATGACTAATGCCATTTGATGGATTTGCTGTTGGCATTGCAAACGGCACTATTGGATGGAGCGTGTAGTGAAGATTCGATTTGCTGCCATTTATCTCAACGTTAAAATGCTTTTTACATTTTTGTTTTTCTTTTCTCCCTTTCTTGCAATATAAAGACAAAGATTTTGGGGAGCTTTATTTTAGAGCTTGAGAAGCAATTACATTAAGTAATATTTGCTGTTGGATTGTTAGGCTTTTGGCGTCTACTTTCTGTTCAGTTTTATTGAAGCGACCAAATCTTTTAGATATATGTATTTTTTCTTTAGGTTTGGGTAAGTGACATATTGTTAAGATTTAGCAGCATTTGGTAACGATCTTTGTTGTGTCTTCTTGAAGTAAATTTAGAAATTTTACAGAGTGAAAGCTTTATCAAAATATCAACAAGTTAGGTGAATCCTTTCTCGAATAAATATTTATATCTTTTTCCTTTTTGAGTTTTGGTACTTCTCATTAATTGAATAATACTTAGTTCTATATGCAAAGATTCTCCGTTTGGAATGAACATAAATAGTGTACTGATTTTGGTGAAAGATATTGCAAAAAGAATGAGCTTTTGTGGTTTCTGGAGCTGAAGAAGCTGACGTGGTTTAAAAAATTTCTTTTTTGCAAAGATGTTTCAACTATATATATATATATATATATATATATATATATATATATTTATTTATATATTCTCTATTGGTTTGTACAGTTACCGTATGCAACTTTTATGGATTTGCTGTTTTCCAGGACAAGATTCATAATTCAAAGGATTCAAGGGACAATCAACTAGAAAATTGACTCAAAATGCAAACGAAGCTGTTGACTTTGTTGCCAACCAAAGCCTCAAAGGCAAGCTTAACTAAGACGGGTACCAATCATCCCCTGGAGTTGAAGGAAAATTTGTCTCTAATGTAATGACTGTCGTTCTTTTCATATTCTGTGTTTTTAATGGGTCATTGATGTATGTTTTCTGATGGTCCGAATGAAAATCATTCTATTTCTGTGTTTTGGATACATTAGGTTGTTCTTCAGTATTAGTATAATACTATCTCCTTTAAGAGTAAACTCTTGGGTTCAAATCCATGGGATGGGGGTTTCAAAAAAGAAATATAATAATGTGGTGTTTAGAATATGAACTGAAATCACTCCAACAGGATTTTCTTTAAGAGAACATTTTTACTAACTAAATTCTTTGAAATAGAAATAATTATTGAAAAATTACTATTCATTCTATTTTCTGTTACAGATCACTAAATAGAATGAATATTATCAGAACTGATGTTACTATTGGATTGGTATATTTCTTTATGCTATTGGGATCGCGAATTCTCAAAGTCTCAACCCAAAAGTTCAATTAAGAATGTAGCTAAGATCACCTAGTACGCAACTTTGATTTCTTTTAATACGAAATTCGGTATTAAACGATGGGTTAATAAAACAAAAAAAAAAAAAAAAGAAAAAGTTCTCGATCAATGTTGTTATTTTTTCAGAAGTTAGTCTTATTACTTTAAAATGATAATAAGGTACTACTCTTTTCTACAAGAAGATATTTTCTCTTATGTAAATAACGACATTGATGCTTTCATTACAATTAAGAAAATAAACGAAATATTGAAAAAATTGAAGAAGTAACTGATATACTAACACTTCTCATTAAGGATTATAATTCATGGTAAGCAAACAAATATAATATATAAAAAATAAAAAATAATTAGGCATTTAAATCAATCTAAATACTTATTTAAAACAAAAATATTTTTTAACAAAATACTTTTTCTTTAAAAAAAAATCCAATTCAAATGGACCCTTATGATCCCTTGTGATAAATGACTGCTGCTAGCCTCCTACCACACACAGTTGCACACACTACAGAGGGCCTCCTTCAACTATTACAAAAAAAAAAAAAAACCTACTTAGTTATGCCTATATAGCTCTAGGTTATAATTTAATCAACCACTTACAGAAAATTGTGATGCCCGTATATCGCTCCAGGTTATAGTTTAACCAAAACATGGCCCACTTACCAAAAATAGTTATGCCTTTGGCTCCAGGTTATAATTTAATTATCCCTAATAAATAACTGTTGACATGTGGCACCAATTTGCATGAAATTATTAAAAATGTAATAGTTAAATCCAGATGCCTATCAACGGAACCATTGTCATCCACTTCTCAAAAGGATAATCAAGATCTTTTCATACTAGGATGTCTCTCATATTATATAAAACGATTATCTTAACCATTTATATATTGGTTAGAATTATCTTAGTTATTCATCTGAAATAAATTCCCAAAAAAGGATATGATCCTATGGCCACAAACTAAGAGCCTGTTTGGTTTTGCTTATTTTGCTGTTTATAAACATTTAGAGAAAAAAAAAAGAATTTTTTTACGTATTTTTTACTATTTACAACTTATAAGTCCCAAATAAATGAAACCAAACAAACTCTATATTTGGTGTATGCATTTAAATCTGGTCATTATATAATCAATTCTTGGAAAATGAAAGCAATTGCGGCAGGCTCCAGCACAACCTAAAATCAGGTTGTTTATCTGGAAAGCCTGCAAAAAATGCCTCCGATGCTTGGTCCCCGTCGTGTAACTGCATAAGTTATGCCTTCGAAGCTTTTCAGCGTGAACATACAACATAAAAGGGTCGTGAACATATGCTAAAATAGTTATAAATATATAGTTTTTAAGTTGTTAATATAGAATATAGGTCTAGTGAATTTACAATAAAAAATTGTGAATACAATATAAAACTTGAGAATATAAAGTTTAACGCGTTTAAATATTCGTTAATTTCCATACAATGTAAAATTTTATAAAATATAGTATAAGAATTATGAATAATTAAAACTTATAAATATATTATAAAAACTATGAATAATTACAACTCATAAATATATAAAATATAAAATTATGAATATATAATATAAGAATTGTAAATAATTAAAATTTATTAATACATTATATAAGAATTACGAATATAAAAACACATTGTTTAATTGTGACTGTAGTACTATTTACAAACTGTGGGAAACACAATGTTTCAGAGAAGCATAATGCTAAAGGTGACTACAAAAAATGTAGGTGATACGCAACACTAAAACGGTCAATTATATGGTCGTTAGCTATTTTAAAATTACACCTATTTGAATATAATTCCAAAAAAAATCACACCATATTTTATCTATGGTTCAAACTTTGAACATTCCTTATTGTACTTAATAATTATGCTATCCACCAATCAAGATAAAAATGCATTCATTAATTATTTTAAATAATAATATTTTTATATTACTTAAGCCCCTGCTTATATCATAAAATTGCTGTCTATTCCTGGCATTGCCTATTCTTTGTTTTTTTGTAGGTATGCACGAGATAAGCTCTCATCATAGGTAATGTGACTCACCATCTAGTCACTGGCTGGGACCTTCAGAGGAAACCTTTGTAAATCATTATTAATTAATCAAATAAAGATTCTCTGATGGTCAGGGACGGAACTACCCACAAGGATGGAGGGTGCCCCCACCCCCCCTGTAGTGGTTTTTTTTTTTCCTTTTGTACTTCTGAAGTAAAATTTTATTATAAATAAATAACTTGTATTGGTCCCCCAAATTTTGAGGGAAGAACAAGTAAATGGCAATTTTGTTTAGATAGGAAACTTATGTTAATTTAATTTAATTTAATACTCCACAGAAAAAGGAAATCTAATTTAATAAATGGTAATTTATTTTTTTTTAAATTGATATTTTTGCAAATTACAATTAAACTTTTGTACTCTATTTTTTCCATTTTCATTTATTGTGGTCTCAGAAGTTGTATGGAGATTTCATTTAAATTATCCGATCCCTTTGATGAGACAGTTCTTGAGATTTGAAAGGCTGAAATGATATTTGCAAAGTGCGAAAACATTTTGGCACAAGAGTATTTGCAGCGCCGCTTGGAAATGCTTTGGCACTTGGTAGGTTTATCTTTTTTAAGCGTTTCAGCACTTATATATAATTTTCTTGAGTTGAAAGAACGAACAATGTGTTCTATTGTAAAAGGTTATAGGTAATTTGAGACTATTTTAACAATGAATATATAATCTTTGCATTTCTTTAAATTTTATGACTATTTATGTCTGGCCTTCCCAACATTTTATCCTAGATCCATCACGCTAATGGTCATTGACCTATCTATCAAGCAATTGCCAACATGTAGGGAAAAAATAGGGAATATGTTGGAGTTAGCTTAAGTTATTTTGGATTTTGTTTGGAGACTTTCTTCCATGCTTAGAATCTTTTCTCCTCTTATCTTCAGTGCTTGCTATGCGGCCTACATGTTCTTAGTCGTGCCAATCTACTAATCACATAGTCCTTCTGTCTCACTTTGAAGGTCTAGTTTTCACTTTTTTTGTCCCAAAATAAGAGTCTCATTTGACTCTATTCAATTTTATTTTACACAAATTTACACATTGAGCTGCTAACCTTCAACATAATTAGACATTCGATTAAATGCTATGCATTGGCTTATTGTTGAACTATTCCCAAAACGTAACTCTTAATTTGGCAGCATCCAAGCAACAAGAAATCCTTAGTTAGACAAATAATATTTGTAGCATTGAAATTAATGACATTTTAAATGTTGATTGTCTTAATATGTGTGAAATATCACTACTCTGTCCTGTAGTGAGTGGGTCTGATAAATAATAACATTAAACGAGAGGAGTCAAGACAGTAACACAAAAGTATATATATAGCTCAAAGAACGGTGCCACATCAGCACCCATCTATTTGTCAAGTCATTATAATTTTTTTTAATATTATTACATTATTATAAATCTATATATTATAATATTTAGTTACATTTATAAATTACTTCCTAATCTCATCATTGCAATGGAGTTATAAGATATTTAATTATATTTATGCGCCACGTATATATTTATTTTCAATGAGTTTAAAGTAATAAAGTCCAAAAACTCATTAATTTAATTAATTTATGCATCATATCCTAATTAAAAAATAAAAATAAGAATAAAAAGCACTAGAATTAATTTTATAATAAAATTTAAACCCAAAGGAGCTCAAAGAAGGATGCCACATCAATGCCCATCTATTTGCCAAGTCATCATAAATTTTATCTTTAATATTATTATATTATTATAAATCTAAATGCTATAGTGTTTAATTATATTTATACACCACTTCCTAACTTCATCATTGCAATTGAGTTACAAGATATTTAATATAATGCACCACCTCTATATTTCTTTTTAATGAGTTTAAAGTAATAAAGTTAAAAAAACTCATTAATTTAATTAATTTATATATCATATTCTAATTAAAAATAAAAATGAGAATAAAAAAGCATTAGAATTAATTTTTATATATATTTAGAATAATAAAAAATAAAAACCTAAAAATAATAAAAAATTACATCTATAAATATTTAAAAAACTAAAAAACACACAGAACCTAGATAATCCAAAGGCAAAGCACAAGGTATGAAAGCACTAGTATATATAAAAGTTAAACCGAAAAGAGCTCAAAGAAGAGTGTCATATTAGCACCCATCTATTTGCTAAGTCATCATAAATTCTATTTTTAATATTATTACATTATTATAAATCTATATATTATGGTATTTATTACATTTATACACCACTTCTTAATCTCATCATGTAATAGAGTTACAAGATATTTAATTATATTTATGCACTACCTATATATATATTTTTAATGAGTTTAAGGTAATAAAGTCCAAAAAAACTCATTAATTTAATTAATTTATGTACCATATCCTAATTAAAAAAATAAAAATAAGAAAAAAAGTACTAGAATTAATTTTTATAGATATTTAGAAATAATAAAAATACATAAAAATCTAAAAATAATAAAAAATCACATCTATAAAAAAGTTAAACCCAAAGGAGCTTAAAGAAGGGTGTCACATCAGCACCCATCTATTACTACAAGAAATGATACCAGTAATTACATATATTTTGATCTCTAGTTACATTTAAAAATGTAATTAAAAAAATTTGTTGCACTTGCTACAAGTGTAACTAATATTGATGCAACACAAAATATTACTGCACTTAAAAATGTAGCTAACGTTTGCTACATTTAAAAAAATAATGTTAGTTACATTTTGAAATGTAACTAAGATTTGTTTACACTTTGAAACGTAGCTAAAATTTACTAAACTTTCAAATATATATATTTTAATAATTTATGTGTGAATACAAAAGAATTAAAATTGAAATTAAAATAAGGCTTGAATTGTAATGATTCAATTTGTATAAAAGTTGGGTTAAGAAAAACCAATAAAATAGAGTTTTGCTTCAATTGGTTTTATAGACAATATAGTATTACAATATTTTCAAATCCACTGATGTGGGACAAAGCACATGCTATAAGTTTCAACTTCATGTTTTTGAAGTGTACTAAGCAAATGCGACTAGTACTTACCAATTGTTTAGTTACACTTGGAAGTGCAACTATTTCTCTACACTTGCTTCAAGTGTAACTAAAAAAATATAAATACTTGTATAAAATATTGTAGTGTATCTGTGTCATCATAAATTCTATTTTTAACATTATTACATTATTATAAATTTATATATTATAGTGTTTAATTACATTTATGCACCACTTCTTAACCTCATTATTATAATGGAGTTACAAGATATTTAATTATATTATGCACCACCTATATGTTTCTTTTTAATGAGTTTAAATTAATAAAGTCTAAAAAAATTCATTAATTTAATTAATTTATGCATCATATCCTAATTAAAAAAATAAAAATAAGAATAAAAAACACTAGAATTAATTTTTATAAATATTTAAAAATAATTAAAAAAGCACACGAAAACCTAAAAATAATAAAAAATACATTTACCAATATTTAAAAAATTAAAAAACACACAGAACTTAAATAAGTCCGTGCAAAGCAAGGGATATGAAAGCATTAATTTATTTTAAAAGTCAATCAAACATGCATCCATTGGAAAAAAGAAATATGTTCTTTTTCCTTGTGGACAAAACTCTTTTGTTGGGAAAAAAAAATATCTAAAGAGGCCCAAAGCTACTTACAGACCTATCTTATAAAACGCACTTTTTAACTCCCTTGTGCTTCTTGAGAAGTGATAT
Organism: Cordia subcordata; assembly: GCA_028554755.1. NCBI lineage: Eukaryota > Viridiplantae > Streptophyta > Magnoliopsida > Boraginales > Cordiaceae > Cordia > Cordia subcordata. The sequence goes on from JAPTOF010000020.1 coordinate 7,096,415, forward strand.
ACTCTCCCATTTTCCGTTATTTTCCTAACTTTGATAGAAAAATTATGGCAAAAACATGGAAAGGGATAAATAGCTAATTGAAAAGCTATGAGACTTAAGTAATTAATTATTCATAAATATATGGGTACTTTTGTCTAAATTTATAACTAATTTGTTCAAATTCATACTCATATTTGTGCACAATTTGTATTTTAATCATACACACTTTGTCAAGATAGATAGGAAATGTGACAGAAGGAGATTATGTATATGGGACTAAGAGTTTGTTTGGTTCAATTTTTGGAGACTCAAAAGTGCTTTTTATGAGTCTAAAAGTTAAAATTAATCTGTTTAACTTATTTTTAAAAAGAGTTTTTACATAAAACTGAAGCTGAAAAAAGTTGAAAAACTATTGGAGCTTTTAAAAAAAGGTTTTCGGAAATCTATTTTTATGTCATGTTAGAAATTTTTTTCTTCATTTTTTTTCCCAAAAATACTATTCTATTTTTTTAAAGTCCAATATTAATTTCGAAACAACTGAAAGCTCAATTCCTAAAATACAAGACCAAATAATCAGCTTCTTTTATTCAACGGCATTTTTACCCAAAGCTCTACTAATAAAAGCTCTACAACTCATCAATAGTTGAAATCTCACAACTAAACCAAAGAGAGCGTAAGTATAATTGACGAACTATGTCAACTTTGTTAATTCTTGCAACATTATTTTCTTGTTTTGATTTTTCTCGTATATCTCTAATTTGCTATCGCATTCTGATAATTGAAAATTTGCCAACCCATCTACGCAACATTCGTCAAGAAAAGGGTTGAAACCATCCTTTAGTGCATCTACAAGTTGAGGCAGAAGTCCTTGAGGAAGATTATCCTAGTCATACCATTCCCAGCCATCACATTTGTTAGGCTCTATGTTTTCAGGAACTTGATTTGCATCAGCCAACAAGACTGCGAGCACCATGATAGCAACAAAGTGTGCTGGTTTTGCTTCCTTCAAGAACAACCTGTTAATCACTTTTAACATCTCTATATTCTTAATGTCTAATCCTGTGTCCTCCTGCACTTCTCTAATTGCGCATTCCTCAAAACTTTCCCCTACAAACAATATTAAAGTAGATATCATAAGTAAATTGAACAAAATGACTTATAACAATAAGTAACAGCATTAGTGAACCATTATCAAAAGTATTATTCTTTATTCTATAAGTCTCCTAGTTACAAACAAAATTAAAGTATATATCACAAGTAAATTGAACAAGATAACTCCTAACTATTAACTGTATTAGTGCGTCATTACAAAAAGTATTTTTTTTGTATAATTCTTTTTTTTTGAGAAGTTAAATATTTTAATTTTTGAAAAAGAATTAAATTTGAGTTTAATAATCAGAGTTTTAGTTTTTTTTTTTTACAAAATTAAGCGAATAGTTATCATAAAAATGATATACTTTCTTAAAAATATTATATATTATTCTGTGAAAAGAGAATTATTTAAACCAGCTTGAAGTGAAGTTCTGGTTACACCTAAAACCATGTACTGCTATCTTATAGCTTGTCTGACCGTGCTTATTTGAGTGCTTAGCATCTGAAAAACCGAGGGATCCCTCTAGTCTTTTATAGAAAGTGTTTGTCAGCACCTAAAACAAAGAACGATCCCACTAATCTTTTTTCAAAAGAAGTGCTTATGAGCACAAAAAATAAGCACCCCAAACACTCCCTAAGTCGAGACAATTAGCAAATGACAGAAAGTTTAGAAAAGGACTGATTACCAAATTCTAGATGGCCACTTGGAACGGAAAAATATGCATCGCCTATATAATTCCGACGCCTCCCCAACAGCACTTTCTTCTCCTTCAATATGAAAACTGCCACCGCTAATTTTGGAGCTGCTACGGCACGTTTTCCATTTCGATTGTCTTTGCACTCAAACAAATCTTTAGTGGTCAATTATGAGTTTAAGTTTTTGTGGTTTATTCCCCTTGTAATTTGAATGCTTTTATAGCAAAAAAAAAAAAAAAAGAGAGATGTAGCCAACCTTCTCGATCACAGAATAAATGTCAGGAAAATAAGTACTTGCTGATCCGCACCTAGTGTAAATGCATTAATGCTTACAAAAATTTTCGGTTCAATATTAATGTACAATTAGAATTTGTTGGTATCTACTACTAAAGTAACTTTTTTTTAATCATTTGAAAATACAATAAGGTAGGATATGAGATCACATCAATGTAGTATATGTATAAAAACATTTACGTTTTTCTTCTTTTCTAGGAGATACTCGAAGTCTAACATTGACTCAGATACTAGACAAATAATTTTATCATCCCCAGTACTTAAAAATATGAAAGAATTGTTACATTTATAAAAGTTTAGATCGCTACTTCTTTTATCCCATTGGTAATAAGGACTTTTAATTAAAAATAATATTTTACTTCAAAACAACTTATTGTAATAATAATCGAGCTGCTGAACTGAAAACTTATAGTAGAGATCTGTGCATAATATGAATTTATATGTATGGATGTAGATGTATGTGTGTACAAGTGTGATGCGAAAAATATATAGAGAACATGGAAAAGTGTATTTTGATTCTTCTTTCTGATGATAGATGGTGTTAAGAAAGTAACGAAAAATTATAATTTGGTCCGGGATTGTACAAAAAGATATCTATATATGTAAAAAGATATCGCTTTAATATGTTATATATTAGATATCTTTCTACCATAATGAGTTTTATCAAGCTTGAATTCTGTGGAATTTACTAAAAGATAGGTATTCTGTGTGTTGTATTAATTCAACATGAGTACAACTATGGTATTATGTAGTGCAACAAATGACAAGGTGATAACTCAGAAAGTTGTAAAGCTAAATACAAGTGATTTAAATATTTAAGCTATATCTACTCCTTATCATGCCCCTCCAAGCGAAGCTTGTTGGTAATGGTGAGCTTGGTTCTTAGGCTATGAAACCTTGCTGTTGATAGTCCTTCGGTCAAAATATCAGCAATCTGATATTACGAGATATGAATTTTATTTTCATCCAATAGTTGGTCTATTTACACCTTTTTCCAAATCAAAGGGGAGAATTTGTATCATTTTTAAAATTAGAGGCAGAAATTTGCACCAATTTTAATATCTTTTGGTTAATTCTAATGGAATTACTAATAATACAGTGGCCAATGTATAACATTTTCTAAAACATACGGGGTATCGATGAGTTTTGAAGTTATAGGGGGATTTATGCAACTTTCACAAAACACGGGAGGGTAAAATGTATTTTATTTTAGTAAAAATGTGAAGGGTTAGTATATAGCAATGCTATCATAATCTACCTTAAATATTTCCAATCCAGGCTCCAGGTGGCTGCTTCTGTTTCCGCCCAAACATCACATGACAAGGGTTCGCGTCATCGTGATCAATATGTAATTCAGGCCATGTGTGAAGATTGAATGCCTCCGGAGATTGTGCAAACAACAGGTGACATGGATTCATGTCATGGTGATATATTTAGCGCATGTGGGCGGAGAATTAATGCATCCACATTGTGAGTTAAATTTTGATTCTTCTTTGACGTTGCACTGTATGTTGTCGTGGCAATAAGCTGTGGAATGGGTATGATTAAATGATGCTGCTGAGTCTTCGGATTGCTGCTTGATACAATGCACATGGTCAAGAAGACATTATCCTGAGAAAGAAAGTTTCGAATACTGAAATCGACTAAGAATCCACTTCAAATTTGAACGAAGAAATAATAAAAAAAATATTGTTTGTTTCTAGATATCTCAATCTCAATTTTGTGGTGTGTATGTGGGGACAGGTCGTGGATGTTTTGTTTACTATAAAAAGACAAAAACCTCATGCTTCAGTTGCCACAGCACTCGAACTCGCCTGGCCTGCGTTTTAGGTCGGACATAGTTGGTAAGGGTTGGTAATGGGTCAATGCACAGTCAGTGTCGTTGTTTACGTTTGGAGTTTAAAGCAATGGTACCATGCATTAATGCAAAAAGGTTCAACAAACCATTCTTAATTTTCCCAATTTCAGTGGGTTCGAGGGAAGGTACGTGCAACTCATATTTTTCTTTCTTCCCTTTGCTTATAAATTTGACATTGCATGGTTTCATTACTCAGATTGCTTCCACCTTCACGTACCTATGATTATCAATCACGCTTAATTAATTATACTCAGAATACAGATTAAATGCCATCGGTGTTATATGTAAGTTGTGCACTAATATAATCTGATATGCTTTTTTTTTTTTTTTTTGGTTCCATACTAGGACCAGCTTGCACTTTTTTTTTTTTATTAACGTCAGGCATAATATCAATTACTTCTATTCCAATGACTAATGCCATTTGATGGATTTGCTGTTGGCATTGCAAACGGCACTATTGGATGGAGCGTGTAGTGAAGATTCGATTTGCTGCCATTTATCTCAACGTTAAAATGCTTTTTACATTTTTGTTTTTCTTTTCTCCTTTCTTGCAATATAAAGACAAAGATTTTGGGGAGCTTTATTTTAGAGCTTGAGAAGCAATTACATTAAGTAATATTTGCTGTTGGATTGTTAGGCTTTTGGCGTCTACTTTCTGTTCAGTTTTATTGAAGCGACCAAATCTTTTAGATATATGTATTTTTTCTTTAGGTTTGGGTAAGTGACATATTGTTAAGATTTAGCAGCATTTGGTAACGATCTTTGTTGTGTCTTCTTGAAGTAAATTTAGAAATTTTACAGAGTGAAAGCTTTATCAAAATATCAACAAGTTAGGTGAATCCCTTTCTCGAATAAATATTTATATCTTTTTCCTTTTTGAGTTTTGGTACTTCTCATTAATTGAATAATACTTAGTTCTATATGCAAAGATTCTCCGTTTGGAATGAACATAAATAGTGTACTGATTTTGGTGAAAGATATTGCAAAAAGAATGAGCTTTTGTGGTTTCTGGAGCTGAAGAAGCTGACGTGGTTTAAAAAATTTCTTTTTTGCAAAGATGTTTCAACTATATATATATATATATATATATATATATATATATATTTATTTATATATTCTCTATTGGTTTGTACAGTTACCGTATGCAACTTTTATGGATTTGCTGTTTTCCAGGACAAGATTCATAATTCAAAGGATTCAAGGGGACAATCAACTAGAAAATTGACTCAAAATGCAAACGAAGCTGTTGACTTTGTTGCCAACCAAAGCCTCAAAGGCAAGCTTAACTAAGACGGGTACCAATCATCCCCTGGAGTTGAAGGAAAATTTGTCTCTAATGTAATGACTGTCGTTCTTTTTCATATTCTGTGTTTTTAATGGGTCATTGATGTATGTTTTCTGATGGTCCGAATGAAAATCATTCTATTTCTGTGTTTTGGATACATTAGGTTGTTCTTCAGTATTAGTATAATACTATCTCCTTTAAGAGTAAACTCTTGGGTTCAAATCCATGGGATGGGGGTTTCAAAAAAGAAATATAATAATGTGGTGTTTAGAATATGAACTGAAATCACTCCAACAGGATTTTCTTTAAGAGAACATTTTTACTAACTAAATTCTTTGAAATAGAAATAATTATTGAAAAAATTACTATTCATTCTATTTTCTGTTACAGATCACTAAATAGAATGAATATTATCAGAACTGATGTTACTATTGGATTGGTATATTTCTTTATGCTATTGGGATCGCGAATTCTCAAAGTCTCAACCCAAAAGTTCAATTAAGAATGTAGCTAAGATCACCTAGTACGCAACTTTGATTTCTTTTAATACGAAATTCGGTATTAAACGATGGGTTAATAAAACAAAAAAAAAAAAAAAAGAAAAAGTTCTCGATCAATGTTGTTATTTTTTCAGAAGTTAGTCTTATTACTTTAAAATGATAATAAGGTACTACTCTTTTCTACAAGAAGATATTTTCTCTTATGTAAATAACGACATTGATGCTTTCATTACAATTAAGAAAATAAACGAAATATTGAAAAAATTGAAGAAGTAACTGATATACTAACACTTCTCATTAAGGATTATAATTCATGGTAAGCAAACAAATATAATATATAAAAAATAAAAATAATTAGGCATTTAAATCAATCTAAATACTTATTTAAAACAAAAATATTTTTAACAAAATACTTTTTCTTTAAAAAAATCCAATTCAAATGGACCCTTATGATCCCTTGTGATAAATGACTGCTGCTAGCCTCCTACCACACACAGTTGCACACACTACAGAGGGCCTCCCTTCAACTATTACAAAAAAAAAAAAAAAAAAAAACCTACTTAGTTATGCCTATATAGCTCTAGGTTATAATTTAATCAACCACTTACAGAAAATTGTGATGCCCGTATATCGCTCCAGGTTATAGTTTAACCAAAACATGGCCCACTTACCAAAAATAGTTATGCCTTTGGCTCCAGGTTATAATTTAATTATCCTAATAAATAACTGTTGACATGTGGCACCAATTTGCATGAAATTATTAAAAATGTAATAGTTAAATCCAGATGCCTATCAACGGAACCATTGTCATCCACTTCTCAAAAGGATAATCAAGATCTTTTCATACTAGGATGTCTCTCATATTATATAAAACGATTATCTTAACCATTTATATATTGGTTAGAATTATCTTAGTTATTCATCTGAAATAAATTCCCAAAAAAGGATATGATCCTATGGCCACAAACTAAGAGCCTGTTTGGTTTTGCTTATTTTGCTGTTTATAAACATTTAGAGAAAAAAAAAAGAATAATTTTTTTACGTATTTTTACTATTTACAACTTATAAGTCCCAAATAAATGAAACCAAACAAACTCTATATTTGGTGTATGCATTTAAATCTGGTCATTATATAATCAATTCTTGGAAAATGAAAGCAATTGCGGCAGGCTCCAGCACAACCTAAAATCAGGTTGTTTATCTGGAAAGCCTGCAAAAAATGCCTCCGATGCTTGGTCCCCGTCGTGTAACTGCATAAGTTATGCCTTCGAAGCTTTTCAGCGTGAACATACAACATAAAAGGGTCGTGAACATATGCTAAAATAGTTATAAATATATAGTTTTTAAGTTGTTAATATAGAATATAGGTCTAGTGAATTTACAATAAAAAATTGTGAATACAATATAAAACTTGAGAATATAAAGTTTAACGCGTTTAAATATTCGTTAATTTCCATACAATGTAAAATTTTTTAACATATAGTATAAGAATTATGAATAATTAAAACTTATAAATATATTATAAAAACTATGAATAATTACAACTCATAAATATATAAAATATAAAATTATGAATATATAATATAAGAATTGTAAATAATTAAAATTTATTAATACATTATATAAGAATTACGAATATAAAAACACATTGTTTAATTGTGACTGTAGTACTATTTACAAACTGTGGGAAACACAATGTTTCAGAGAAGCATAATGCTAAAGGTGACTACAAAAAATGTAGGTGATACGCAACACTAAAACGGTCAATTATATGGTCGTTAGCTATTTTAAAATTACACCTATTTGAATATAATTCCAAAAAAAATCACACCATATTTTATCCATGGTTCAAACTTTGAACATTCCTTATTGTACTTAATAATTATGCTATCCACCAATCAAGATAAAAATGCATTCATTAATTATTTTAAATAATAATATTTTTATATTACTTAAGCCCCTGCTTATATCATAAAATTGCTGTCTATTCCTGGCATTGCCTATTCTTTATTTTTTTGTAGGTATGCACGAGATAAGCTCTCATCATAGGTAATGTGACTCACCATCTAGTCACTGGCTGGGACCTTCAGAGGAAACCTTTGTAAATCATTATTAATTAATCAAATAAAGATTCTCTGATGGTCAGGGACGGAACTACCCACAAGGATGGAGGGTGCACCAACCAACCCTTTTGTGTTTTTTTTTTTTTTTTTTCCTTTTGTACTTCTGAAGTAAAATTTTATTATAAATAAATAACTTGTATTGGTCCCCCAAATTTTGAGGGAAGAACAAGTAAATGGCAATTTTGTTTAGATAGGAAACTTATGTTAATTTAATTTAATTTAATACTCCACAGAAAAGGAAATCTAATTTAATAAATGGTAATTTATTTTTTTTTAAATTGATATTTTTGCAAATTACAATTAAACTTTTGTACTCTATTTTTTCCATTTTCATTTATTGTGGTCTCAGAAGTTGTATGGAGATTTCATTTAAATTATCCGATCCCTTTGATGAGACAGTTCTTGAGATTTGAAAGGCTGAAATGATATTTGCAGTGCCGCCGCGAAAACATTTTGGCACAAGGGTATTTGCAGCGCGCCAAGGAAATGCTTTGGCACTTGGTAGGTTTATCTTTTTTAAGCGTTTCAGCACTTATATATAATTTTCTTGAGTTGAAAGAACGAACAATGTGTTCTATTGTAAAAGGTTATAGGTAATTTGAGACTATTTTAACAATGAATATATAATCTTTGCATTTCTTTAAATTTTATGACTATTTATGTCTGGCCTTCCCAACATTTTATCCTAGATCCATCACTGCTAATGGTCATTGACCTATCTATCAAGCAATTGCCAACATGTAGGGAAAAAAATAGGGAATATGTTGGAGTTAGCTTAAGTTATTTTGGATTTTGTTTGGAGACTTTCTTCCATGCTTAGAATCTTTTCTCCCTCTTATCTTCAGTGCTTGCTATGCGGCCTACATGTTCTTAGTCGTGCCAATCTACTAATCACATAGTCCTTCTGTCTCACTTTGAAGGTCTAGTTTTCACTTTTTTTTTTTGTCCCAAAATAAGAGTCTCATTTGACTCTATTCAATTTTATTTTACACAAATTTACACATTGAGCTGCTAACCTTCAACATAATTAGACATTCGATTAAATGCTATGCATTGGCTTATTGTTGAACTATTCCCAAAACGTAACTCTTAATTTGGCAGCATCCAAGCAACAAGAAATCCTTAGTTAGACAAATAATATTTGTAGCATTGAAATTAATGACATTTTAAATGTTGATTGTCTTAATATGTGTGAAATATCACTACTCTGTCCTGTAGTGAGTGGGTCTGATAAATAATAACATTAAACGAGAGGAGTCAAGACAGTAACACAAAAGTATATATATAGCTCAAAGAACGGTGCCACATCAGCACCCATCTATTTGTCAAGTCATTATAATTTTTTTTAATATTATTACATTATTATAAATCTATATATTATAATATTTAGTTACATTTATAAATTACTTCCTAATCTCATCATTGCAATGGAGTTATAAGATATTTAATTATATTTATGCGCCACGTATATATTTATTTTCAATGAGTTTAAAGTAATAAAGTCCAAAAAAACTCATTAATTTAATTAATTTATGCATCATATCCTAATTAAAAAATAAAAATAAGAATAAAAAGCACTAGAATTAATTTTATAATAAAATTTAAACCCAAAGGAGCTCAAAGAAGGATGCCACATCAATGCCCATCTATTTGCCAAGTCATCATAAATTTTATCTTTAATATTATTATATTATTATAAATCTAAATGCTATAGTGTTTAATTATATTTATACACCACTTCCTAACTTCATCATTGCAATTGAGTTACAAGATATTTAATATAATGCACCACCTCTATATTTCTTTTTAATGAGTTTAAAGTAATAAAGTTAAAAAAACTCATTAATTTAATTAATTTATATATCATATTCTAATTAAAAATAAAAATGAGAATAAAAAAGCATTAGAATTAATTTTTATATATATTTAGAATAATAAAAAATAAAAACCTAAAAATAATAAAAAATTACATCTATAAATATTTAAAAAACTAAAAAACACACAGAACCTAGATAATCCAGTGCAAAGCACAAGGTATGAAAGCACTAGTATATATAAAAGTTAAACCGAAAAGAGCTCAAAGAAGAGTGTCATATTAGCACCCATCTATTTGCTAAGTCATCATAAATTCTATTTTTAATATTATTACATTATTATAAATCTATATATTATGGTATTTATTACATTTATACACCACTTCTTAATCTCATCATGTAATAGAGTTACAAGATATTTAATTATATTTATGCACTACCTATATATATATTTTTAATGAGTTTAAGGTAATAAAGTCCAAAAAAACTCATTAATTTAATTAATTTATGTACCATATCCTAATTAAAAAAATAAAAATAAGAAAAAAAGTACTAGAATTAATTTTTATAGATATTTAGAAATAATAAAAAAATACATAAAAATCTAAAAATAATAAAAAATCACATCTATAAAAAAGTTAAACCCAAAGGAGCTTAAAGAAGGGTGTCACATCAGCACCCATCTATTACTACAAGAAATGATACCAGTAATTACATATATTTTGATCTCTAGTTACATTTAAAAATGTAATTAAAAAAATTTGTTGCACTTGCTACAAGTGTAACTAATATTGATGCAACACAAAATATTACTGCACTTAAAAATGTAGCTAACGTTTGCTACATTTAAAAAAATAGCTAATGTTAGTTACATTTTGAAATGTAACTAAGATTTGTTTACACTTTGAAACGTAGCTAAAATTTACTAAACTTTCAAATATATATATTTTAATAATTTATGTGTGAATACAAAAGAATTAAAATTGAAATTAAAATAAGGCTTGAATTGTAATGATTCAATTTGTATAAAAGTTGGGTTAAGAAAAACCAATAAAATAGAGTTTTGCTTCAATTGGTTTTATAGACAATATAGTATTACAATATTTTCAAATCCATGATGTGGGACAAAGCACATGCTATAAGTTTCAACTTCATGTTTTTGAAGTGTACTAAGCAAATGCGACTAGTACTTACCAATTGTTTAGTTACACTTGGAAGTGCAACTATTTCTCTACACTTGCTTCAAGTGTAACGAAAAAAATATAAATACTTGTATAAAATATTGTAGTGTATCTGTGTCATCATAAATTCTATTTTTAACATTATTACATTATTATAAATTTATATATTATAGTGTTTAATTACATTTATGCACCACTTCTTAACCTCATTATTATAATGGAGTTACAAGATATTTAATTATATTATGCACCACCTATATGTTTCTTTTTAATGAGTTTAAATTAATAAAGTCTAAAAAAATTCATTAATTTAATTAATTTATGCATCATATCCTAATTAAAAAAATAAAAATAAGAATAAAAAACACTAGAATTAATTTTTATAAATATTTAAAAATAATTAAAAAAGCACACGAAAACCTAAAAATAATAAAAAATACATTTACCAATATTTAAAAAATTAAAAAACACACAGAACTTAAATAAGTCCGTGCAAAGCAAGGGATATGAAAGCATTAATTTATTTTAAAAGTCAATCAAACATGCATCCATTGGAAAAAAGAAATATGTTCTTTTTTCCTTGTGGACAAAACTCTTTTGTTGGGAAAAAAAAATATCTAAAGAGGCCCAAAGCTACTTACAGACCTATCTTATAAAACGCACTTTTTAACTCCCTTGTGCTTCTTGAGAAGTGATATACTCTCCCATTTTCCGTTATTTTCCTAACTTTGATAGAAAAAATTATGGCAAAAACATGGAAAGGGATAAATAGCTAATTGAAAAAGCTATGAGACTTAAGTAATTAATTATTCATAAATATATGGGTACTTTTGTCTAAATTTATAACTAATTTGTTCAAATTCATACTCATATTTGTGCACAATTTGTATTTTAATCATACACACTTTGTCAAGATAGATAGGAAATGTGACAGAAGGAGATTATGTATATGGGACTAAGAGTTTGTTTGGTTCAATTTTTGGAGACTCAAAAGTGCTTTTTATGAGTCTAAAAGTTAAAATTAATCTGTTTAACTTATTTTTAAAAAGAGTTTTTACATAAAACTGAAGCTGAAAAAAGTTGAAAAACTATTGGAGCTTTTAAAAAAAGGTTTTCGGAAATCTATTTTTATGTCATGTTAGAAATTTTTTTCTTCATTTTTTTTCCCAAAAATACTATTCTATTTTTTAAAGTCCAATATTAATTTCGAAACAACTGAAAGCTCAATTCCTAAAATACAAGACCAAATAATCAGCTTCTTTTATTCAACGGCATTTTTACCCAAAGCTCTACTAATAAAAGCTCTACAACTCATCAATAGTTGAAATCTCACAACTAAACCAAAGAGAGCGTAAGTATAATTGACGAACTATGTCAACTTTGTTAATTCTTGCAACATTATTTTCTTGTTTTGATTTTTTCTCGTATATCTCTAATTTGCTATCGCATTCTGATAATTGAAAATTTGCCAACCCATCTACGCAACATTCGTCAAGAAAAGGGTTGAAACCATCCTTTAGTGCATCTACAAGTTGAGGCAGAAGTCCTTGAGGAAGATTATCCTAGTCATACCATTCCCAGCCATCACATTTGTTAGGCTCTATGTTTTCAGGAACTTGATTTGCATCAGCCAACAAGACTGCGAGCACCATGATAGCAACAAAGTGTGCTGGTTTTGCTTCCTTCAAGAACAACCTGTTAATCACTTTTAACATCTCTATATTCTTAATGTCTAATCCTGTGTCCTCCTGCACTTCTCTAATTGCGCATTCCTCAAAACTTTCCCCTACAAACAATATTAAAGTAGATATCATAAGTAAATTGAACAAAATGACTTATAACAATAAGTAACAGCATTAGTGAACCATTATCAAAAGTATTATTCTTTATTCTATAAGTCTCCTAGTTACAAACAAAATTAAAGTATATATCACAAGTAAATTGAACAAGATAACTCCTAACTATTAACTGTATTAGTGCGTCATTACAAAAAGTATTTTTTTTGTATAATTCTTTTTTTTTGAGAAGTTAAATATTTTAATTTTTGAAAAAGAATTAAATTTGAGTTTAATAATCAGAGTTTTAGTTTTTTTTTACAAAATTAAGCGAATAGTTATCATAAAAATGATATACTTTCTTAAAAATATTATATATTATTCTGTGAAAAGAGAATTATTTAAACCAGCTTGAAGTGAAGTTCTGGTTACACCTAAAACCATGTACTGCTATCTTATAGCTTGTCTGACCGTGCTTATTTGAGTGCTTAGCATCTGAAAAACCGAGGGATCCCTCTAGTCTTTTATAGAAAGTGTTTGTCAGCACCTAAAACAAAGAACGATCCCACTAATCTTTTTTCAAAAGAAGTGCTTATGAGCACAAAAAATAAGCACCCCAAACACTCCCTAAGTCGAGACAATTAGCAAATGACAGAAAGTTTAGAAAAGGACTGATTACCAAATTCTAGATGGCCACTTGGAACGGAAAAATATGCATCGCCTATATAATTCCGACGCCTCCCCAACAGCACTTTCTTCTCCTTCAATATGAAAACTGCCACCGCTAATTTTGGAGCTGCTACGGCACGTTTTCCATTTCGATTGTCTTTGCACTCAAACAAATCTTTAGTGGTCAATTATGAGTTTAAGTTTTTGTGGTTTATTCCCCTTGTAATTTGAATGCTTTTATAGCAAAAAAAAAAAAAAAAGAGAGATGTAGCCAACCTTCTCGATCACAGAATAAATGTCAGGAAAATAAGTACTTGCTGATCCGCACCTAGTGTAAATGCATTAATGCTTACAAAAATTTTCGGTTCAATATTAATGTACAATTAGAATTTGTTGGTATCTACTACTAAAGTAACTTTTTTTTAATCATTTGAAAATACAATAAGGTAGGATATGAGATCACATCAATGTAGTATATGTATAAAAACATTTACGTTTTTCTTCTTTTCTAGGAGATACTCGAAGTCTAACATTGACTCAGATACTAGACAAATAATTTTATCATCCCCAGTACTTAAAAATATGAAAGAATTGTTACATTTATAAAAGTTTAGATCGCTACTTCTTTTATCCCATTGGTAATAAGGACTTTTAATTAAAAATAATATTTTACTTCAAAACAACTTATTGTAATAATAATCGAGCTGCTGAACTGAAAACTTATAGTAGAGATCTGTGCATAATATGAATTTATATGTATGGATGTAGATGTATGTGTGTACAAGTGTGATGCGAAAAATATATAGAGAACATGGAAAAGTGTATTTTGATTCTTCTTTCTGATGATAGATGGTGTTAAGAAAGTAACGAAAAATTATAATTTGGTCCGGGATTGTACAAAAAGATATCTATATATGTAAAAAGATATCGCTTTAATATGTTATATATTAGATATCTTTCTACCATAATGAGTTTTATCAAGCTTGAATTCTGTGGAATTTACTAAAAGATAGGTATTCTGTGTGTTGTATTAATTCAACATGAGTACAACTATGGTATTATGTAGTGCAACAAATGACAAGGTGATAACTCAGAAAGTTGTAAAGCTAAATACAAGTGATTTAAATATTTAAGCTATATCTACTCCTTATCATGCCCCTCCAAGCGAAGCTTGTTGGTAATGGTGAGCTTGGTTCTTAGGCTATGAAACCTTGCTGTTGATAGTCCTTCGGTCAAAATATCAGCAATCTGATATTACGAGATATGAATTTTATTTTCATCCAATAGTTGGTCTATTTACACCTTTTTCCAAATCAAAGGAGAATTTGTATCATTTTTAAAATTAGAGGCAGAAATTTGCACCAATTTTAATATCTTTTGGTTAATTCTAATGGAATTACTAATAATACAGTGGCCAATGTATAACATTTTCTAAAACATACGGGGTATCGATGAGTTTTGAAGTTATAGGGGGATTTATGCAACTTTCACAAAACACGGGAGGGTAAAATGTATTTTATTTTAGTAAAAATGTGAAGGGTTAGTATATAGCAATGCTATCATAATCTACCTTAAATATTTCCAATCCAGGCTCCAGGTGGCTGCTTCTGTTTCCCGCCCAAACATCACATGACAAGGGTTCGCGTCATCGTGATCAATATGTAATTCAGGCCATGTGTGAAGATTGAATGCCTCCGGAGATTGTGCAAACAACAGGTGACATGGATTCATGTCATGGTGATATATTTAGCGCATGTGGGCGGAGAATTAATGCATCCACATTGTGAGTTAAATTTTGATTCTTCTTTGACGTTGCACTGTATGTTGTCGTGGCAATAAGCTGTGGAATGGGTATGATTAAATGATGCTGCTGAGTCTTCGGATTGCTGCTTGATACAATGCACATGGTCAAGAAGACATTATCCTGAGAAAGAAAGTTTCCGAATACTGAAATCGACTAAGAATCCACTTCAAATTTGAACGAAGAAATAATAAAAAAAATATTGTTTGTTTCTAGATATCTCAATCTCAATTTTGTGGTGTGTATGTGGGGACAGGTCGTGGATGTTTTGTTTACTATAAAAAGACAAAAACCTCATGCTTCAGTTGCCACAGCACTCGAACTCGCCTGGCCTGCGTTTTAGGTCGGACATAGTTGGTAAGGGTTGGTAATGGGTCAATGCACAGTCAGTGTCGTTGTTTACGTTTGGAGTTTAAAGCAATGGTACCATGCATTAATGCAAAAGGTTCAACAAACCATTCTTAATTTTCCCAATTTCAGTGGGTTCGAGGGAAGGTACGTGCAACTCATATTTTTCTTTCTTCCCTTTGCTTATAAATTTGACATTGCATGGTTTCATTACTCAGATTGCTTCCACCTTCACGTACCTATGATTATCAATCACGCTTAATTAATTATACTCAGAATACAGATTAAATGCCATCGGTGTTATATGTAAGTTGTGCACTAATATAATCTGATATGCTTTTTTTTTTTTTTTTTGGTTCCATACTAGGACCAGCTTGCACTTTTTTTTTTTTATTAACGTCAGGCATAATATCAATTACTTCTATTCCAATGACTAATGCCATTTGATGGATTTGCTGTTGGCATTGCAAACGGCACTATTGGATGGAGCGTGTAGTGAAGATTCGATTTGCTGCCATTTATCTCAACGTTAAAATGCTTTTTACATTTTTGTTTTTCTTTTCTCCCTTTCTTGCAATATAAAGACAAAGATTTTGGGGAGCTTTATTTTAGAGCTTGAGAAGCAATTACATTAAGTAATATTTGCTGTTGGATTGTTAGGCTTTTGGCGTCTACTTTCTGTTCAGTTTTATTGAAGCGACCAAATCTTTTAGATATATGTATTTTTTCTTTAGGTTTGGGTAAGTGACATATTGTTAAGATTTAGCAGCATTTGGTAACGATCTTTGTTGTGTCTTCTTGAAGTAAATTTAGAAATTTTACAGAGTGAAAGCTTTATCAAAATATCAACAAGTTAGGTGAATCCTTTCTCGAATAAATATTTATATCTTTTTCCTTTTTGAGTTTTGGTACTTCTCATTAATTGAATAATACTTAGTTCTATATGCAAAGATTCTCCGTTTGGAATGAACATAAATAGTGTACTGATTTTGGTGAAAGATATTGCAAAAAGAATGAGCTTTTGTGGTTTCTGGAGCTGAAGAAGCTGACGTGGTTTAAAAAATTTCTTTTTTGCAAAGATGTTTCAACTATATATATATATATATATATATATATATATATATATTTATTTATATATTCTCTATTGGTTTGTACAGTTACCGTATGCAACTTTTATGGATTTGCTGTTTTCCAGGACAAGATTCATAATTCAAAGGATTCAAGGGGACAATCAACTAGAAAATTGACTCAAAATGCAAACGAAGCTGTTGACTTTGTTGCCAACCAAAGCCTCAAAGGCAAGCTTAACTAAGACGGGTACCAATCATCCCCTGGAGTTGAAGGAAAATTTGTCTCTAATGTAATGACTGTCGTTCTTTTTCATATTCTGTGTTTTTAATGGGTCATTGATGTATGTTTTCTGATGGTCCGAATGAAAATCATTCTATTTCTGTGTTTTGGATACATTAGGTTGTTCTTCAGTATTAGTATAATACTATCTCCTTTAAGAGTAAACTCTTGGGTTCAAATCCATGGGATGGGGGTTTCAAAAAAGAAATATAATAATGTGGTGTTTAGAATATGAACTGAAATCACTCCAACAGGATTTTCTTTAAGAGAACATTTTTACTAACTAAATTCTTTGAAATAGAAATAATTATTGAAAAATTACTATTCATTCTATTTTCTGTTACAGATCACTAAATAGAATGAATATTATCAGAACTGATGTTACTATTGGATTGGTATAT
This sequence comes from Cordia subcordata, assembly GCA_028554755.1. NCBI lineage: Eukaryota > Viridiplantae > Streptophyta > Magnoliopsida > Boraginales > Cordiaceae > Cordia > Cordia subcordata. The sequence goes on from JAPTOF010000020.1 coordinate 7,113,581, forward strand.
TTCTTTATGCTATTGGGATCGCGAATTCTCAAAGTCTCAACCCAAAAGTTCAATTAAGAATGTAGCTAAGATCACCTAGTACGCAACTTTGATTTCTTTTAATACGAAATTCGGTATTAAACGATGGGTTAATAAAACAAAAAAAAAAAAAAAAGAAAAAGTTCTCGATCAATGTTGTTATTTTTTCAGAAGTTAGTCTTATTACTTTAAAATGATAATAAGGTACTACTCTTTTCTACAAGAAGATATTTTCTCTTATGTAAATAACGACATTGATGCTTTCATTACAATTAAGAAAATAAACGAAATATTGAAAAAATTGAAGAAGTAACTGATATACTAACACTTCTCATTAAGGATTATAATTCATGGTAAGCAAACAAATATAATATATAAAAAATAAAAAATAATTAGGCATTTAAATCAATCTAAATACTTATTTAAAACAAAAATATTTTTTAACAAAATACTTTTTCTTTAAAAAAAAATCCAATTCAAATGGACCCTTATGATCCCTTGTGATAAATGACTGCTGCTAGCCTCCTACCACACACAGTTGCACACACTACAGAGGGCCTCCCTTCAACTATTACAAAAAAAAAAAAAAAAAAAACCTACTTAGTTATGCCTATATAGCTCTAGGTTATAATTTAATCAACCACTTACAGAAAATTGTGATGCCCGTATATCGCTCCAGGTTATAGTTTAACCAAAACATGGCCCACTTACCAAAAATAGTTATGCCTTTGGCTCCAGGTTATAATTTAATTATCCCTAATAAATAACTGTTGACATGTGGCACCAATTTGCATGAAATTATTAAAAATGTAATAGTTAAATCCAGATGCCTATCAACGGAACCATTGTCATCCACTTCTCAAAAGGATAATCAAGATCTTTTCATACTAGGATGTCTCTCATATTATATAAAACGATTATCTTAACCATTTATATATTGGTTAGAATTATCTTAGTTATTCATCTGAAATAAATTCCCAAAAAAGGATATGATCCTATGGCCACAAACTAAGAGCCTGTTTGGTTTTGCTTATTTTGCTGTTTATAAACATTTAGAGAAAAAAAAAAGAATTTTTTACGTATTTTTACTATTTACAACTTATAAGTCCCAAATAAATGAAACCAAACAAACTCTATATTTGGTGTATGCATTTAAATCTGGTCATTATATAATCAATTCTTGGAAAATGAAAGCAATTGCGGCAGGCTCCAGCACAACCTAAAATCAGGTTGTTTATCTGGAAAGCCTGCAAAAAATGCCTCCGATGCTTGGTCCCCGTCGTGTAACTGCATAAGTTATGCCTTCGAAGCTTTTCAGCGTGAACATACAACATAAAAGGGTCGTGAACATATGCTAAAATAGTTATAAATATATAGTTTTTAAGTTGTTAATATAGAATATAGGTCTAGTGAATTTACAATAAAAAATTGTGAATACAATATAAAACTTGAGAATATAAAGTTTAACGCGTTTAAATATTCGTTAATTTCCATACAATGTAAAATTTTTTAACATATAGTATAAGAATTATGAATAATTAAAACTTATAAATATATTATAAAAACTATGAATAATTACAACTCATAAATATATAAAATATAAAATTATGAATATATAATATAAGAATTGTAAATAATTAAAATTTATTAATACATTATATAAGAATTACGAATATAAAAACACATTGTTTAATTGTGACTGTAGTACTATTTACAAACTGTGGGAAACACAATGTTTCAGAGAAGCATAATGCTAAAGGTGACTACAAAAAATGTAGGTGATACGCAACACTAAAACGGTCAATTATATGGTCGTTAGCTATTTTAAAATTACACCTATTTGAATATAATTCCAAAAAAAATCACACCATATTTTATCCATGGTTCAAACTTTGAACATTCCTTATTGTACTTAATAATTATGCTATCCACCAATCAAGATAAAAATGCATTCATTAATTATTTTAAATAATAATATTTTTATATTACTTAAGCCCCTGCTTATATCATAAAATTGCTGTCTATTCCTGGCATTGCCTATTCTTTGTTTTTTTGTAGGTATGCACGAGATAAGCTCTCATCATAGGTAATGTGACTCACCATCTAGTCACTGGCTGGGACCTTCAGAGGAAACCTTTGTAAATCATTATTAATTAATCAAATAAAGATTCTCTGATGGTCAGGGACGGAACTACCCACAAGGATGGAGGGTGCCCCCACCCCCCCTGTAGTGGTTTTTTTTTTTTTTTTTCCTTTTGTACTTCTGAAGTAAAATTTTATTATAAATAAATAACTTGTATTGGTCCCCCAAATTTTGAGGGAAGAACAAGTAAATGGCAATTTTGTTTAGATAGGAAACTTATGTTAATTTAATTTAATTTAATACTCCACAGAAAAGGAAATCTAATTTAATAAATGGTAATTTATTTTTTTTTAAATTGATATTTTTGCAAATTACAATTAAACTTTTGTACTCTATTTTTTCCATTTTCATTTATTGTGGTCTCAGAAGTTGTATGGAGATTTCATTTAAATTATCCGATCCCTTTGATGAGACAGTTCTTGAGATTTGAAAGGCTGAAATGATATTTGCAGTGCCGCCGCGAAAACATTTTGGCACAAGGGTATTTGCAGCGCCGCCGCGGAAATGCTTTGGCACTTGGTAGGTTTATCTTTTTTAAGCGTTTCAGCACTTATATATAATTTTCTTGAGTTGAAAGAACGAACAATGTGTTCTATTGTAAAAGGTTATAGGTAATTTGAGACTATTTTAACAATGAATATATAATCTTTGCATTTCTTTAAATTTTATGACTATTTATGTCTGGCCTTCCCAACATTTTATCCTAGATCCATCACTGCTAATGGTCATTGACCTATCTATCAAGCAATTGCCAACATGTAGGGAAAAAAATAGGGAATATGTTGGAGTTAGCTTAAGTTATTTTGGATTTTGTTTGGAGACTTTCTTCCATGCTTAGAATCTTTTCTCCCTCTTATCTTCAGTGCTTGCTATGCGGCCTACATGTTCTTAGTCGTGCCAATCTACTAATCACATAGTCCTTCTGTCTCACTTTGAAGGTCTAGTTTTCACTTTTTTTTTTTGTCCCAAAATAAGAGTCTCATTTGACTCTATTCAATTTTATTTTACACAAATTTACACATTGAGCTGCTAACCTTCAACATAATTAGACATTCGATTAAATGCTATGCATTGGCTTATTGTTGAACTATTCCCAAAACGTAACTCTTAATTTGGCAGCATCCAAGCAACAAGAAATCCTTAGTTAGACAAATAATATTTGTAGCATTGAAATTAATGACATTTTAAATGTTGATTGTCTTAATATGTGTGAAATATCAAAACTGAACCTTCAAAATGAGACGAAGGGAGCAGTAGATTAGGCACTCATGCAATTATCTTTCTCACCAATCGTGTGTTAATTAGTTTTCCACAACTTTGTTTGTTGCATATTTATTTATTTATTTTAATTGTATACTTACGTTGATGTTAATATAACTTTGTTATATGTTCTTAACAAAAAGATAGATATAAATACATTTTTCTAGAACGATATTATATATAAACATAAATTCGACATAAATAACAATAATATTATTTACTCATTGCATGGCTTATTAGGCAGACTTATAACTTAATCACTGCTGCCGTGGGCGGATAAGAAATTGAAAATAGATTTGACCTCATTTTTCACTTCACATGGCGAGCTCGTAGGCCATTGAATTCCAGACGGCAGCGCCCCGTCCACTCTAAGTTATTGTGTGCCTATTTAATTTGGAGCTACGCTTTATCCTTTTTGTTTTATAAAAGTCACCATAAAGTTTTTATGTAATTTCAGAATTCGCTAATACTCTCTATGGCTGTAACAACATTGCACATTGGCCCTCTCATTAGTTTTTCTATTAAAGTTAACCGATAGTGTAAAAAATACATCTACAACAAACTTTGACTTTGTATTAATGGAAAAAAACTCAAGTAAATTGATGAAATTTTTTCTCTACTTTTAAAAATGGTACAAATTTCGCTATCTGATTTGAAATAAGGTATAAATACATCCCTAAATAAGTAAAAAAGTTAAAAACTTAACTCCTAAATTATGAAGACTTCTTAGTTGAATGACTCATAATCAAATAATACAAATATATTGAATAATAATTGAATGCATATAAGCAAAGAAATCTACATATTTCAGGAGATATATATTTTTTATTTTCACTCAAGGGTGATATATTTACACCTTCTAAAACATACCACATTATTCCCCTATTTTATTTTAAAAAGTGGCACAATCCTCCAATTCAAATAAGGTTTTAAAAGGACCAAATTATCTTTACTAACTTCTACTGCTTTGCTTCTGCTTCTTTTCCATTAAATTTTGACCCAAAAACAATTGAAAATAAAAAATTAAATATTAGGAAATTGAAAATCTAAAATAATCATTTTTAATTTTTTATATTTTGTTTTTCAATTGTTGAATTTTTTTATAATTTCTAGTTTGCAATTTTTTAATTCTTGATTTTATTTTCTTTAGTTTTTAATTTCAAAATTTTAATTTAAAATTAAAATTTTTAAATTTTTAGATCTATTTTTTAATTTTAATTTTTAATTTTTAAATTAGTTTTTGTTTTTGTATTTTTTATTTTTCCTAACTTCTTAATTTTTTGTTTATTTTATAAGATAAAGATAAACAAATTATGTTATAAATTTGAACAAAGGTATTTTGGTGATAAAGTATAACAAATTTCAACATTTGACATCCGCACATGCAAGAAAGAAGAGTGTATTCTCTGTTAATTTAGATGGTAAAATTAGGTTAGGGATTATATGGCACTTTTGAAAACAAGGGGAGGGGGAGGGGAAGGGAGGAGAAGGAGGTTAATGTCATATATTTTAAATCACAAAAGAATAATCAACTACTTATACAAACTATAAGGAAGTGTTAAGCATTTTACCCTTCTATTAATTCTTTGTTTTCTTTTTCTATTAACATAATTACATTCGTTTGTGTGTTATTCAATTTAAATATTCTACTTAATTATTGTAGATCTTTTATTAAAAAATATGATTAACATTGAAAACTTTATCAAGAATTTCAAATTTTAATTAATATATTTGTATTTTATCTTCGTGTTGGCTATTATCTATATATTATGTAAAAACAAGTACATACCTTTGCGTGACATGGTACATGTCATTATGCTAAACACTCTTCTATGTAATAAAGCTTTTTATCTCACCAATAAATAATACTATTTTCTCATATAAAATAGCATTCAAAATCTTCTATCACTTTTTTTCCATATCAAATTATTTTTTGATTTTACTTTCTCAATTTAAATAAATTATTCAATTATTAAAAATTTCTTATAAAAATATTGTTATTAGTATTAAAAACTTACCTCAAATTAAATTTTAAAGATATATTTCTATTTTATTTTCACATAAAATATAAAAAAATTGAGCATCAAAAATAAATAAATATATACTCTACTATATTATAGAGGGTGGGGTGCATGATTATCTTTTTAACATCCAGTCTTTTGTGCATGTTTCTTTAAGTTGGTTCCTGATTTATATAGATGCAAATAGCTCAACCGGAGCAAGTAAGTTGAATAACAATTGCTAAACGTTCAAGATCATGCTTCATCATCTCCACAAAATGTTTCATGAAACAGAAAGGAGATCAGATGTTTTCATGAAAACTGAAAAGGCAAAACATTTGACCCATTTATCGGAAATTGAAGAGCTAAGCTCCTTCTGAATGCTGATTGCGGAATAATCATTTGTAAGCTTCCGGTTGTTGGGGTATCTTTCTTATTTTTTAATCTACATACATGCATCTGACAGGGACGATCTTCAGTAGATGGCAGGTTAAGCACGCTCCTTGAGAAAAACTTTCAAATTGGTCTGCCCAAGCCACCACTCCACCCTCTAAAAATAAGACGGGCTTGCGTTATTTTTTTGGCTTTGTTATGTAATAAGGCTTGGTAATAAGAGCAATGCCAGTTGGAAGACCAACCCTGCTTCTTGTTCGAATTGAACGAAGTTTTACTAAAATCATGTTGATCGCAATGATATGTACATTAACTTAATTTTTTTATAAGCATCAAGTTATATATATATATTATCTTATAGGTCGTAACACGATGAGACTAGAAATTTATGATTGATGAGTGGAAATTTATTTACGTATTTAAATAAAAATTATCATCAAAATAGTGTTAATTAAATTCTGATGATATTAGATATTTTAAATTTTGATGATATTAGATATTTTAAACATTAATAAGTGTCAAAAATACTATTTAAAAATACTATAAGATTATGTGAGAAAAAGTTTACTAATCCAGTTAATAAATTAAGTTCTTCTCTCATTTATAAAATTATCTAACCATAACTTCTCTATGGAAAAGCTCCTCAAAATTTATGAAGTTTCTTGAATATATATATATATATATATCTTGCAAGAAAAAAGGTCTAAGTACCTAACCATCAAAACAAATAAATTAAGCATTATTGAAATTTATATGCTAAAATTACTTATTTACTACAAAAATTTGACCACTAGAATATCATCTACAAATTAAAGGAAAAATTTACAGTAAAAAAATGAAAATTAAAAATTTTACATTGAGCAACATATACTTTCTTGGAGCCGCGCGGGGGGCGGTTGGCCCGGCCTTGTTTCCACCTATATGGTCCCTAACCTTGTTATTTATTTATTTTTTTAAATTAATCTCTATTATTTTAGAATGTGTAAATTAGTTTTTCAATATTTTACAAATACAATTAAATTAGGCTTTATTATTTCAAGCTATTTATATTAATCTTTAATATTTCAGAAATTTATTTAGACTAGTCCCAAAGATAAGTAAATTAAGGGAAAGTGATTTGAATATTTTCACACAAATGCACAAACTCACAGTCTCACACACACAAACATGCACTCACACACACACACACACACTCAGACGCAAAAACACACACACACACATATGTAGAAACACACTCTTACACACACACACACACTCATGCACACATACACAGAGACAAACACACATTTATACGCATAGGTGGAGCTACAAATGCTCCAGGGGGATCCCATGCACCCCCAGACCTTTTGCTTAAAAAATATTACTATTACATTTTTTTGTTAATTTTTTTGGTTATGAGAGATTAATTAATCTGATGTGCATCTCCTTATAATAAGAGTACACCCCCTCATGATCGTGATAAAGGAAGCATCAACACCTGTATTTTTTTTTTTTTCATTCCAAAAAGTAAATTTAGACCCACAAAAAAAGTAAAAAAACAAAAAAGATAAAAATATACATAGAAGAGATGAGATAAAGTAAGGAAAAATGAAAGAAAAATGATTGCTTAATCAATTATATATGTGAAGAAATGTTTTCTTTTTTTTTTTTGATTGAATATTCATCATTTTCAAAATATGCAGTCAAGCTAGAATAATTATAAAATATAGTTGTATTTGCAACAATGATAGATATTTCTTTATATTTTTATGTATATTAAGATGCTATTATTGTATTAAATATTAGACATTTTTATATTTATATTAAAAATTACACGTATATAAATGTGCACCCGTTGAACTCTGGGTCTTAGCTCTGCCACTATTTATACGCAAACAGATGCACAAAAACACACTCACGCACACGTACGCAGATTTACATGCAAACACTCATAAAAACACACTGTTCCATGCACACAAACACACAATGATATTTATTTAATCAATGTGTTTGTTTGTAATTTTTATATTATTTGTAATTTTTATACTTTTTGTTCATAAATTAATATAAGAAATATGAGTTCAACTATTTGTTCACTATTTTATGGTTTTTATTCACTGCTTTTGGATTGTTGTGTGTGGCTGTGTGAAAGAGTTGTTAATAAAAATATGTTGACTGGCGAACAAATAGTAAAAAAGTTGTGAACAATTTAATTAATGTATTTGTTCATAAATTTTTGCTAAGTAAGTGAGCTTTTATTAATCAATTATATACAAATCATATTATAAAGAATTTACTCAATCTATCGACTATGCAACCCGCCTAATGCAAAACAACCGTGTCAATTCTCCAATTCCTACAAATTGCTATATTTAGCCTGCAATTTCCATACTTCCCTAACTTCATGACTTTAGTCCTAATGACAAACTCAATGTGATGGAAAATACATTGCCCAGTAGTAGCCCTTTCCTGATGCAGCCGCGCGTTCCTGTCCTTCCACTCAAAGAAAAGTATTTGTTCATAATTTTTCTACGACTTTTTCATAAATTAGTATAAGAAATATATGTATTGAATTATTTGTTCACTATTTTATGGCCTTTGTTTACTAGAAGATTCATAGTGTGCATTATGAACTGGGAGCATGATACAACTTCTCCTTCTTACACCATTATGGTTTCGTGATTGAAGTTAATGATGGTGAAAAACTTGATTTGTATTATAAGAGAATGGTGTACTTATAGTTTACTGAGCAGCTAAGCCTAAAATTATTTATGGTACTAATGTGTGAAACAATTTATGATCAGTCCAGTATGGGGTGTAGAATATGGTGACATTGGATTATTGTCGTTATTCCTCCAATAATGCTGTGATTCCTCCAAACAAATATACTACATTGATATGTTTCCATATTTATCCTACATTTGATATGTTCCATATCTCATCTTGTTATATTCTTATACTTAAATGATAAAAAAAAATGTACTTAAATAATAAATATCAACTAATTCTGATTCTGCACGAATATTCATTGATCCGAAAGCTCTGCATTAACGCATCTACACCATTTGAAAACCAGCAAATACTTGTTTTTATTTCCTGATATTTATTCTGTGGTCGAGAAGGTCGGCTACTTCTTTTTTTGCTATAAAAGGACTCAAACTAGAAGGGGATACACCAAAAAAAAATTAAACTCATAATTGACAACTAAAGATTTATTCGAGTGCAAAGGCACTTGATATGGAAAACGTCGTCGTAGCGGCTCCAAAAGTAGCGGTGGCAGTTTGCATATTGAAGGAGAAGAAAGTGCTTTTAGGAAGGCGTCGGAATTGCATTGCCGATTCATATTTTTCCGTTCCAAGTGGTCATCTTGAATTTGGTAACTAGTCATTTTCTAAACTTTTCCGTGATTTGCTAATTTTCTTAACTGTAAGGGTGTTTGAAATGCATATTTTGGAAGTTTATATGCATTTTCTATAAAAAGTTAGTGGAACTTACTTTTTATTTTGGGTGCTTGCAAGCACTCTAGTAAGCACGATCAAACAAGACGTGAGATGGTAGTACACGTTTTTAGGTGTAACCAGAACTTCACTTAACTTTTTTTTTTTTCAAAAAATATATATTTTCTAAAAAAAGTTTATTATTAATTTTCTTTTTACAACAAGTATTTAGTTTCATTTTTTTAAAAAGTTAAAACTCTAAGCTCAAATTCAACTTCTTCCTATACCAAAATATTTATATAATGCTATCACTTGTTAGAAGTCGTTTTTGTTCAATTTTACTTATGATATATATCTCAACCTTAATATTGTATGTAGGCGAAAGCTTTGAGGAATGCGCAGCTAGAGAAGTGACGGAGGAAACAGGATTAGACATCGAGAAAATAGAGACACTAAAAGTGACTAACAGTTTGTTCTTGAAGGAAGCAAGTTGTCATCATAGTGCGCGCAGTCTTGGTTGATGCAAATCAAGTTCCCGAAAACATGGAGCCTAACAAATGTGATGGTTGGGAATGGTATGATTGGGATAATCTTCCTCAAGGACTCATTCCTCAATTTGCAGGTGCCATAAAGCACGGTTTCAACCCTTTTCTTGATAACTGAGAATGCATATGATCCTTTCCACTTTTCTTCCATACCCTAAGTGTACATTATTTTATTATTTTTATACTGTAATATTATAGTTTCTCTACATCCTTTATCTTATTAATTGAAGAAGATAATTGCATTTCACTGGCGTCTAGTAATATATCAAGAGTGGAAATAAAACCGAGTGCTTTAATCTGTTGTTTAACTTATTATTCCAGGATCTGGGTGCTTATTAGTTAGATCCATACCGATATATGACCGTGGCGATGCCATATAAATTTCCTAATATATATATATATAAAGTTTCATAGCTAAAGATATTATATATTATAATTTGTTTCATCAAATTTATATAATTCAAATTAAATGAAAAGCAACATTAATGTAGTTAAAGATAGTATAGTAAACTAGTCTAATATAAGGTATCACATGCAATGGTATATCGTGAGGATATTAATACATTAAAAGACGCTTAACACTTAGAGAACAAGTACTACCATATAAAGTCATTTTTTTTTAAAAATTTTTACGAGGATGGAAAAATATTACATTTCTGTCACTAAGCAATGTAAAATGTTGTGCTTAGTACCACATGGCATCAGATGGTTATTTTTATTTTGGTAGAAAAAAACTCTTGTTGCTCTCGTAGCTTCTTCAGTTACACTATAATAATGAGTTTTTTTTTTAAAAAAAAATATCATTTTCAAGGAAACAAAGCTTATAATTATAAGACTAGCTTAGGAGTTGAAACTCTTTTAATCTTGCTCTAATAGAATTTTGAGCTCATTCGAGGTTCTCCTACTTGATGATGGTTTCAAGGAAGATCAAGTCCATAATTCACTAATCAATCAATACACCTACCAATTTCAACGTAGGTTGTAGTTTAACAAGAACCGAGAATTCTTTCTAAAAGTCTATTTGGCTCAATTTTTAAACACTCAAAAGTACATCTTGTGAGTTCAAAAGTTGAAGTTGACTTGTTTCCCTATTTTTTAAGAGAGCTTTTCCAGAAAGTTGAAGCTAAAAAACGTCGAACAGCTAGAAGCTCTAATTTGAGCGCTTTTCAAAAAAATACTTTTTGGAAAGCTATATTTAGATTATGTCAAAAATTGTTTTTGTTTTTCAATTTTTCTTCAAAAATACTATTATATGTATTGAAAGCTTAGTATTACTCTCAAAATAACTGAAAGTTTAACTTTTGAAATATAATGTCAAATAATTAATCACTTTTATTCAACAACACTTTTACACAAAATTATACAGCTTAGTAGTTAAAATATTATGGTTAGGCCTAACAAAATTTAAGTATATACCTTAGTTCTTCAATGTAGAGCCCGAGACCCGAGTGATGTGTCTTCACAAGAGTCTCCATTAATTCAATGCACCAATACTTATGAATTGGATTCAATTTCAAGATTAATAATTCTTCGTTGCACTGTCGGTCGAAGACCCTCGTAGAAAGCAAGCGGCTATACCTTCTTTTTTGTCGTAACAACCAAATTACGTTAAAACCTGTCTCTTGTCTTCCATGCTTATCTCAGAATCGAATAATTCCCTCGCTGTAGCCCTCATGGATCATTACCCAAAGTATCCATGAACAAGGTTAATGTCACTACCCTTCGCCTTGGTAAAAGCTGTAATTGTTGGGGACTGGCGGCAGCAATGTAACTAAGAACAGTCTGTGTGTGTTCATGACTTTTCTTTTTGAAATTGTTTAATTTTATAAATAATGTGAAAATTGTGATTGGACTAAAAACTTGCTAAAAATTAAAATTTGATAAAACATATTTATAATTTTTTTGTGTGGACTACAAAAATTCACCATCAACAACGTATTCATTTCTCTCATGTATCAAATAAATAATATACTAGTTGTTTAATAAAATGGTGGTGCAAAATATTCATCACTTTTTTTTTTTTGGATAAAAGGGAGAAACTTCTACCCAAGATTTTATTAAAAAAAAAGCAAAAAGTAAATACAAAAGGAGGGATACTAAGAGCCTTAACCTCCTTTTTACCACCAATTATGCCATGAGTGACAAAACCAATCATACGACAGAGAAGGAGATAGAAATGCAACAAACATAAAAGTCACCAAATATTACTTAGTGACGAGTGAATTTCACCATCACCCACTATGGTTTTAAAAATTAACACCAACGTCCCTTTTGATTTTTTAGGTAGTTGAAAATTCTTTATACTTTGCAAAATGAAGTTGATGTACCTCAACCGTTAAATAGACCAATAGTTTTAACTGGTATTGGGCAACATGTGCACGGATGATGGTTTTTTATTGTCAAAATAGACGAAATTACTCTTAAAAATGAAGATAAAATTATTGATAACCTGTTTCACCATTCTCTTTCATTTGTTTGAGTAAGTAAAGCTGCTTTCTTCTTTTCCACTGAGGTGTAAGATTATTGCAACAACCAGGTAAGTCCAAAATTCTTTGTTGTTTTCTTTGTTTTTTTTAGTTTAAATTTATTTTGTTTGACCAAATGCTTTAGAAAACTCGAATTTAGAATAAAATACATCTAAACTAAAAAATAAATTTAAACATTTAGAGCCATATAAATTTAAACTAAAATAAATGTAAACTAAATTTATTTTAGCTTAAATTTGAACCAAAAAAAAAAAAAAAGAGGAAAACAACAAAGAATTATAGAAATACCTGATTGTCGTAACAATCGTGCACCTCAAGTGGAAAAGAACAAAACATCTACTACTTGCTCAAACGAGTGGAAGAGAATGGTGAAATGGGTTTCCAACAATTTTATCTTCGTTTTTAAGGGTAATTTTATATATTTTTACATAAACAAAAATCATTTATGTGCGTGCTACCCAATATCAATTAAATCTAATGGTCTACTTAACGGATAAAGTGTGCCAGCTTCATTTTATAAAGTATAGGGGGTTTTTAGTTACTCAAAAGATTACAAGGGATGTCAACTTTATTTTTAAACACTATAGGGGGTGCTGGTGCATTTCATTCCTTAGTGACATATACAAAATGCAGTTTAGAAAGCAGTAAATAAGACAGTGCTTACTACCTTTATTTTCTAAATAAGACTAAAATATAAGGCAGGCCGAGTTTGTTTGCCCTCATAAGCCCTTAACTACTCCAAGATTTTCCATAAGAGCAGCAGCTGGGTTGGATTCGCTCCATATGTGATTTCACCTAGGCCATTAAATTCTAAACTTGGCTCATCATCAATTCTAAATTATTTGCGTATTATGGAACTATTCACAAAATCAAAGGCAAACCGTTCTTTCGTCACTCATTATCTACATGTATACTATCATATTTCCTTGAACAGAAGAGACAAATAGGAAACAGGAAAGAAACAGAGAGCAGAATATATAAAATACACGAGCATGACGTGGAGATGCATTTTTGGGAATTTAACCTCTCAAGATATTGTTCCTCCTCGTTGGTTGTCTAACAAAGAAATATCAACTTGTACAGTCTCTCATCAAACTAATAATTATGAATTACTATTTTCTCTTAATTATTAGCGTCTTCATTTGAATAGGATGTAAAATTGTTTCTATTTATATATAAATAAGAGAATCAATCTGGATTATATATTTTAAAATTTTAATTTTCGTTCTCCTTTCTAAATAATAGATCAATGCATTAGCTAATAATAAATCAGCACGTATACATAGATATATACTAACGATAATTTACCACTAATAGCAAAACATCAAATTTAGCCAAATTTATTTACACATTTATGATAATTTCCTTAACTATTGGTAGTCAGGGTGATGGCACATGTTAGAAAAATAGTAATCATAAACCATTTGACCTCATCCTTAACTAAACTTGATGAGAGGCAAAGTCAGTTATTGAGCGACTAATCTAGGGGAAGAGACCTCTCTCACATCATTTTCAAGCGATTCCTTCACCGTATCAGAAGGTTCCTATAGCCAATGTATGCCTAGAGGATGGGTTAGACATTTAGACTCACGTTTTTTTTTTTTTTTCAAACACCCAATAATTAACATTTGATTAGAAAAGCTCTGATTTTGATTTCCCCAACCAAGAGATCAATGAATCGAGATGCAGATGTACATTTATAAAATGGGCTACAGAGAAAAGAATCTGAAAACAATTGGTAAACGTTCAAGACATGTTTCATCATCTCCCTAAAATGTTTTATTTGTAAAATAGAAAGGAGATAAGATGTTTAACATCCTGACTGAAAGAAAGATTCTTCTGGTCCTCCTTCTCTACAGAAAACTCTCGAAGACTTATTCTCTGAACACCATATAGCAAAAAACCTCATCCTCCACGCACATTGTTTGTCGCCTCCAACTTGCCATCCTTCAAGCGAGCAGGACAACACATCAGTAAGACAACCACCACTAAGAGGTATCTCCGGACATCAATTCTAAATTATTTGCATATTGGAACTATTCACAAAATCAAAGGCAAACCGCACTTTCGCCACTCATTATCTACATGTAAACTATCATATTTCCTTGAACAAAAAAAGCATGATATGGAGAAGCATTTTTGGGAATTTAACCTCACAAGATATTGTTCCTCCTCCTTGGTTGTCGAATAAAGAAATATCAACTTGTACATTGTCTCATCCAACTAATAATTATGGATTAGTATTTTCTCTTAATTATTAGCGCCTTCATTTGAATAGGAGATAAAATTGTATCTATTTATATATAATATAAGAGTCAATCTGGGGTATATATTTTTAATTTTTAATTCTTTTTGCTTTTCTAAATAATAGATTAATGCATTAGCTAATAATAAATCAACACATATATATAGATATATACGAATGGTAATTTATTTTTAATAGCAAGACATCAAATTTAGCCAAATTTATTTATACATTTCTGATAATTTCCTTAACTATTGGTAGTCAGGGTGATGGAACATGTTAGAAAAATAGTAGTCATGTACCAGTTGAACTCATCCTTAATTGAACCTTAAAAAGTTTTTCTTTTTTTGGTTTGCCGGAGGTGAAGCCAGTTATTGAGTGACTAAACTAGGAGAAGAGACCCCTGTCGTATTATTCCCCAGCGATTCCTTTACCGTATCAAGAGGTTTCTGCAACCATTATATGCCTAAAAAAGGGGTTAGACTCATGTTCTTTTTAGATGTCCAAAAACATTTGATTCGAACTAAGAGATCATGATGCATATAATAGAATGTCAATAGGGGGAAAGAATTCAAAAACAATTGCTATAAATGTTCAAGAGCATGTTTCATCATCTCCATAAAATGTTTTATACATGAAACAAAAAGGAGATAAGATGTTTAACATCCGGATCACTGAAAGAAAGACACTTTTCCGTACTCGCAACTGTTAGAGTGTTATTCCTCCCACATAGAAAATTCAAAAAATTTAAAGCTACTTAATAAGGACCTGGACTACTCCTCTCATAAACCAATTGGTTTCTAGAATAGAACCCTAGGATTTTTCACTTGGTATTAGAGCCCAAGTTATGGGCCAATTATATTCTGTCCACGTGTGATCCTTCTTCATCCACGTGTAATGTTCTGATTTGTTCACGTGTGACCCTTCTTTCAATTATTAATTTAGATCACACATGAGGGGAGTATTAGAGTGTTATTCCTCTTATATGGAAAATTTAGAAATCTAAGGCCACTTAATAAGGTCCTCGGGCTTCCCATTCACTAATTAGTTTTAAAATGGAACCGCGAGATTCTTCTCAACAACATGGTGAAATGGTAAAACATTTGACCCATTTTTCTGAAATTGAAGAGATGCTATCTTATTCTTTAATCTTCAGTCAAGCAACTATCAGGGAATCAGTTTCTTGGTCAAACTAATATTTTCCTAATCACGTTGATCACATTAATGTAATGTCGACTTGAACTGAATATTTTTATAAGCAGCAATGCGTACATTTATATTTGTTTTTTCTTTCTGTAATTTTGTAAGCGTAAGCGCTTTCGTCATTCATTATCTACAAGTATACTATCAAATTTCCTTGAACAAAAGAGACAAATAGGAAAAAGGAAAGAAAGAGAGAGCAGAATATTTTTATAAGCACGATTCTTGGTCAAACTAATGTTTTCCTAATCACGTTGATCACATTAATGTAATGTCGACTTGAACTGAATATTTCTATAAGCAGCAATGAATATTTTAATAAGCAGCAACGCGCATCTGTTTTCTCTTTGTGTAGTTTTGTAAGCGTACCTCCTTATTTAACTACACCATGTGCCCACAAACAGCAACGTTATTTATTTTCCTGTTATTTTATTCTGTGATCCAGATGGTTGGCTAATCTTTTTGCTATAAAAGGACTCAATGACAGAAGAGGATAAGCCACAAAAAACTTAACTTATTATTAACCATTACAGATTTGTTGGAAGTGCAAACCAGCAAGCTTAGAAACACTCAAAATGGAAAACATAGTGGCAGTTCCAAAAGTAGCAGTGGCAGTTTTCGTTTTGAAGGAGAAGAAAGTGCTACTGGGAACGCGTCGCGATTGCACAGGCGAATCATACATTTCTGTTCCAAGCGGCCATCTCGAATTTGGTCAGTCCTTTAATTTTCTAGACTTTTTGTCATTCATTAGCTATTCCCTTCAGAATCATGAGTGACTAAAATAGATGCTTAGCTAATGCAGCTCAAGTATTTTTTTCGTTTAATTTTCTCACGATATCTATATTAATATTGTCCGCAGGGGAAAGCTTTGAAGAATGCGCAGCAAGAGAAGTGAAGGAGGAAACAGGACTAGACATTGAGAATATAGAGATATTAAAAGTGACAAATAATTTGTTCTTGGAGGAAGCAAAACCAGCACACTTTGTTGTGGTCTTGGTGCGTGCAACTTTGGTTGATCCTAGTCAACTTCCTGAAAACATCGAGCCTAACAAATGTGATGGTTGGGAATGGTACGACTGGGATAATCTTCCTCAGGGACTTATTCCTCAATTTTCAGATGCTGTGAAGCACGGTTTCAACCCTTATCTTGATAATTAAGGATACAATATGATCCTTCTGTCTAGTTTTCTTTCATACCCTAGGTGTAGACTATTTAATCCGTCTTTATATTAATTTTATATCTCCTTTGCATTATAAGAGATGATAATTCCATTGTATATTGATCCAAGATATATAAGAAGAAGCAATAAAGCCATGCTTTTTGTTATTTAATAAGAACAAACTTTTTGTCATTTATTATTTCAATATGATCAGGGTGTTTATCTAGTCTAAGGTTTTGAGTACCTTGTGGGCTTAGCCTTTTTAGCCTTCACTGATGTATCCTTTTTCCTGGTAGAATTTTCTTCATATTTATCTACGTGTAACTCATATTTCTTAAATTTCTTCTACTTAAAAAATTGATAAAAATCTAGGATCCCTTGAAAATGAGTGTTTGAATTTCCTCCAACATAGGAAATCAATAAATTCAAGCCATCTTATAAGATTATAGGCTACACCTCTTACTACCAATTACTTTTAAGTTAGAATTTCAAATTATTAACAGTTCTGCATAAGTGCTTTTTTTTTTCCCCCTTTTTTTGAGGAAAAGGAAGGCGGTACTCTCATTAAATTTTATTGCGAAGAAGAAGATTTTCATGAGCAAAGGCGGCTCTCTCATTAAAAGTGACAAATAATTTGTTCTTTGAGGAAGCAAAACCAGCACACTTGTGATCTAGGTGCGTGCAACTTTGGTTGATCCTAGTCAAGTTCCCGAAAACATTGAGCCTGACAAATGTAAAGGCTGGGAATGGTATGATTGGGATAATCTTCCTCAAGGACTTCTTCCTCAATTTGCAGGTGCCATAAAGCACGGTTTCAACCCTTTTCTTGATAACTGAGAATGCATATGATCCTTTCCACTTTTCTTCCATATTGTTGGGTTATGGCTCAAGTGTTAAGCCCAAGTCCATATTGAAATTAGGAAAGAGTCTTAATGAAAGTCAAAATTCTAATTATGGTAAGAGTGTTAGTTATGGTAGGATTGATAGATTAGGAAATTCTTTACCTTCGAGGACAAGAAAATCTACTCTGTAAATAGAAATCTTGTATTAGTTGAGAGGATATGTGTGTGTCTTGCAATAAGTCTAGGCTAAGAGAGAGAGAACCATTGTAAGAACACCACGAGAGAGGGTTTAGACTTTTCTATCCGTGCAAAAAAGTCCTATTAAGTTTGTACTCTTTTCTTTCTAGTGGAGTTTTTTGTGGACGTAGATAGAGGGTCGAACCACGTTTAATTGTGCGTATTCTTTTCTCGTTACTCGTGTTTTAATTCCACTGCATGAGTGTGAGTCATGCGTCCTAATTTCCTAACAAGTGGTATTGAGAGCTAGTTTGGAAGGAGGACGCTGGTTTGCACGAAAAACGAAAAAAAACGCCTAAGATGAGTAAAAAAATTCGCTGACTTGCTGGTCATGTTTGGTGGCCTTTCTAGAGTACAATCGATGATCCGTTAGTTGTTGTGTGTTTGTCTCGGAGACTTATTCCTCACTTTGCAGATGCTGTGAAGCACGGTTTCAACCCTTATCTTGATAATTAAGGATACAATATGATCCTCCTGCCTAGTTTTCTTTCATATCATAGGTGTAGACTATTTAATCGGTCTTTATATTAATTTTATATCTCCTTTGCATTATAAGAAATGATAATTCCATTGTATATTGATCCAAGATGTATAAGAAGAAGAAATAAAGCCATGCTTTTTGTTATTTAATAAGAACAAACTTTTTGTCATTTATTATTTCAATATGATCAGGGTGCTTATCTAGAACCATATACTTAAGGTTTTGAGTACCTTGTGGGCTTAGCCTTTTTAGCCTTCAATGATGTATCCTTTTTCTTGTCATTTCTGGTAGAATTTTTTTTTATATTTATCCACGTGTAACTCATATTTCGTAAATTCCTTCCACTTAAAAAATTTATAAAAATCTATTTACACATGGGAGCAAGTATTTGAAGTTCCTCCAACATAGAAAATCAATAAATTCAAGACCATCTTATAAGATTATAGGCTATAGCTCTTAGCACCAATTGCTTTTAGGTTAGAATTTCAAGGATTGTATTATCTTTGTAATAGAATAATAAAATTGTAAAAATCCTTATGCTGTACGAGAATGTGGGAATCTTACTAAGTTGGGTTTTGACCCCAAATCAAAAAATGAAGTATGGAGTTACACTTAAAGGTTCTTTGTTTTCTTAAAGGGTCATAGAGTTGGTTTTGTTTATATTTCAACGAGTGAAGAAAACACTTGCTTTTTAGTGGATTTTGTAAATATTAAGGTGTTGAATTGGGACTCTAGGAGAATGTATCATCCTAGTCTGGCTTTTGATCTTTTCTGTATATTAATATAACAAATAAATACATTAATATTCTCTCCATAAACTTAAACTTTTAGTTAAGTTAATAATTCTAACATAGTATCAAAATGTAAAAAACCAAGTAATCTCGAACTTAAAGCTTACAACCACCCATTTAAACCATTAAAATTATTTATATATAAGCTTGAAAACAAATCATGCATGTACCTGGGAACATGTTAATACAATAAATATATTAAATAAATACGAATATCTATATTTGGGTTCTCTTTGAATGGACTTTATTATCATTTTGCCATTCCGTCACAAATTTGCCATATAATGGCAACAGATTGGCGATGACATCAATAAGTTTTATTACATAAATAAATATTAAAACTTTAATTTTTACAATTATTTTAAGAGATGATAATTCCATTGTATATTGATCCGAGAAATATATGAAGAAGAAATAAAGTCATGCTTTTGTTATTTAATAAGAACAAACTTTTTGTTATTTATTATTTCAATGTGATGAGGATGCTTATCTAGAACCATATACTTAAGGTTTTGAGTACCTTGTGGGCTTAGCCTTTTTAGCCTTCAATGATGTATCCTTTTTCTTGTCATTCCTGGTAGAATTTTCTTTATATTTATCCACATATAACTCATATTTCTTAAATTTCTTCCACTTAAAAAATTCATAAAAATCTAGTTACACATGAGAGCGAGTGTTTGAATTTCCTCCAAAATAGGAAATCAATAAATTCAAGACCATCTTATAAGATTATGGGCTATAGTTCTCAGCACCAATTACTTTTATATCAGAATTTCAAATTCTTAACAATTCCATAGAAGTGTTTTTTTTTTTTTCCTTTTTTTGAGGAAAAGGAAGGCGGTGCTCTCATTAAATTTTATTGTGAGGAACAAGATTTATAAGAGCAAAGACAGAGTATAGAGTCTAACTTTTGACATTTTTCCAAAAAGGGGGGCCAATACTCTCACGAAATTTTATTATAAGAAAAAAGATCTACAAGAGCAAAGGTAGAGTATAGAGTCTGATGTTTGAGGAGGATTTTCCGCAAAACAAAGAACGGGGAGGATTTCCCACACCAAAAAAAATAATAAAAATAAAAAAAGACTGCCAAAAATTAAAAAAAGGGTGGAGGGGCTAAGGGCTCGTTTGGATTAACTTTTTTCAAAAGCACTTTTTTCAACAGCTGTTTTTTAAAAGTTGAAAATTCCGGCTTCTGAAAAAAATTGTAATTGAGCTTTTTTCAGAGTTTCAGCTTTTTTGGAAGTCAAATCAAATAGTTATTGCAAATTTAATTTAACTTTTTTAGGAAAAAAATATTTTTTCCTTAAAAAAAGCTAATCCAAACAGGTTCTAAATTGCCACCCCTTTTTATAGAGCCCTAGCACTACCAACAATAATATAGCTTTGAGATTGGGGACTGCTTTATTTAATATCAATTGATTTTATATAGATGGGACCTTTTCCCAAATTTGATTGCATGATCATCAATTTTGAAAAGAATAGTTGGTATACTTCCATTGTAAAACTTTTTATAAATATCCATCCACCAAAAACATCGTAAATACAACTTTCCATTTTTGAGCAATCTTTTTTGTGTATTCAATAGCCTTACAGTGAATTTTAGACTAAGGGCCCATTTGGTTTGGTTTTTTTTAAAAGTATTTTTTTAACAGCTTTTGAAAAACAGTTTTTTTTTTAAGTTGAAAATTCTAACTTCTAAAAAAAATATATTTGAACTTTTTTTAGAATTTCAGTTTTTTGGAGACCAAATCAAATAGTTATGGCAAATTTAATGTAACTTTTTCAAGGAAAAAAAAAATTCTTTTTCCTAAAAAAACCAATCCAAACAGGCCCTAAGTTTGAAATTTAAATTTCATGTATTTAGAGTGATGGATCAAAGCTTCATTGTTATATCTCGCTCTGTAGAAGCTTTTATTACCTAATTCATTATCGAAACCTTGATCTTGTACTATCTTTGTGATAGAATAATAAAATTGTAAAAATCCTTATGCTATATGCCAAGGTGGGAATCTTACTAAGTTGGGTTTTGACCCCAAAACAAAAAATGAAGTATGGGGTTACACTTAAAGGTCCTTCGTTTTCTTAAAGGGTCATAGAGTTGGTTTTGTTTATACTTCAACGACTGAAGAAAAAACTTGGTTTTAGTGGATTTTGTAAATCTTAAGGTGGTGAATTGGGAATCTAGGAGGATGAATCATCCTAGTCTAGCTTTTGTTCTTTTCTGTCTATTAATATAACAAATAAGTATATTAACATTCTCTCCATAAACTTGAACATTTAGATAAGATGGTAATTTTAACATAATATCAAAATGTAGAAAACTAAGTAGTCTCGGACTTAAAACTTATAGCCACCCATTTAAACCACTAAAATTGTTTATATGTAAGCTTGAAAACAAATCATGCATGTACGTGGGGAGATGTTAATACAATAAATATTAAATAAATACCAATATCCATATTTCGGTGCTCTTTGATTGAGACTTTATTATCATTTGCCATTCCGTCACAAATTTGCAATATAATGGCAGCAGATTGGCGACGACATCAATAAGTTTTATTATATAAATAAATATTAAAACTTCAAAATTTTACACTTATTTTTAGTCTAAATCTTGTATATATGATGGTTTCCTACATTATGTTTGTTTTGAATCGCCGTCAAAGATGAATTAAATGATATGATGGTTTCCTATATTATGTTTGTTTTGAATCGCCGTCAAAGATGAATTAAATGACATGAAATATCATTCCTATAACTTCCACTACATAGTGTGTTACTCAACTTTAATACCTTCGAAAATGACAGTATGAACATGATATTATTTTTAGTAGCTCCATTTAGAATCTATAAATTTAAATTGATTCATAATAAAACTAGAAATTGTTGCATTTGGTATTTAATACAAATAAAATTTTCGTAATCATTCCATCACAAAATGAAGAAAGAATGGCAATGGATTTATCGTAGAACATCAAATTTCATCAGCATTTCGTTGCCAATATTTTCTTACGATAGAATGGCGATAGAATCTCACTTCATAAAAATTTTGAAGAAAATTAGCCTTTGTGTTTGCGGATATACGTCGCCATTCTGTCACAAAATGGAGATAGACAAAAAATTGGTGAGTAAAATCCATTTCCCTTATTCTCCATTGTAATTTCATCAACAATGACAGTTTTATTTATTTATTTATTTATTTTGTTCATCATGTCACATGAGTTTTTTTTTTATATGTACGAAAATCCCCACCCCTATGGGATCGAACTTACACTACTAGAAATTGACAGTTTAGAGACGCAAAGTTTGAGACGGATTTGAGACGGAATTAGGACGATCTCTTGAACAAAAAGTCTGTCATACTTGTAGACGGATTTGAGACGGAACTTGCGTCGGAATTTGTGACGCATTTTTTTTTTTAACAAAATCCGTCTCAAATGGTGGAAAGACAATATTTAGCGGCGGAATTTGTGACGAAATGTGTGTCATAAATCTTTGAGACGGATTTGAGACGACTTTTATGATGATTTTTCTCTTTTGTCAGTTTTGAGACGGATTAAAGACGAAATATATATTAATATTTTAACATTTTAGAGACGGATTAGAGACCGATTTTTTTAAAATTTAGAGACGGATTAGAGACGAAATTTTCTATAAATTTTTTGGAATATTATTTTTTGTAGAGTTAAAAAATATTTTGCAACGGAATAGAGACGAAAATTTTTAAAATCTTTTTACTTATTCTGAGATATATGAATTAGAGACGGAATAGAGACGGATTTCTTTTAAAATTTATTTATTTTATATTGAAACGGAGTAGAAACGGAATATATATTACAAAGTTGGAGAATATTGCAACGGAATAGAGACAGATTTTGTAAATATAAATTATTAAATTTGAGAAGTAAATTATTTGATACAGATCTGAGACGGAATTGAAATTTGAGATTATTAAAAATTTAAGAGATTTTAATGTTTAAGATGAAATGGAGACGAAAATTTGGAGAGAATTATAAAAAAATAAAAATTAATTGGCATAAATACTAAATCACCATAAAGTATTACCCGAAAGAATATAATAAATCAAAATGATGAATAATTTAGAGTATGGAGATAGTTAACTTGAATAAAAATATAATTAAGACTAATGTTCTATTAAGTTGTTCATTTGACCATTTTCATGTCATTATTATTATTATTATTATTATTATTATTATTATTATTATTATTATAGTAGTAGTAGTAGTAGTAGTAGTAATATAGACATATAGAGATTAGTGTGCATAAAAAGAAAGTTTTTTCAAAATAATTTAACTATAAGTAAAAGAAATTACAGTTGAAATTGAATACATATTAAATTCCATATAGTAACAGAATAAAGACGAAATATGCGTTTCTAATGTTTTAAATATTCTCCTAAATAAAAAGGTGGAAAAAAATTTTTGGGTGGGAAATAATTAGGCAAAAACGACGTCGTTTTGATCATGGAGAAACCACGTCGTTTTGGTCTGGGAGAAACGACGTCGTTTTAATATTATCGAAACGACGTCGTTTTTATCACGGAGAAACGACGTCGTTTTGGTCTTAAAGAAACGACGTCGTTTTGGTCTTGGCGAAACGACGTTGTTTTAATCTGCAAAAAAACCCGTCGTCTTCATCCTCAAAAAGGCTGTTATTTTGAGCCTAAAAAACAGAGACTGCGTTTTTTTTCTCCTCAAAATACTTTTCCCTTTTCCAAATGCTTCTCTTCTTCCAAGTGATTCTCTTCTTCCAGGTACGAAAAAGAATTTTACGTCCTTCATTCTATTTTTCTCATTCTTTATTTTTTTAAATTTTTGAAAATTTTTGTAGCATTTTTATGTGTTTTATACAAAATATGTGTACATACATATTTCGTGGTTTGAAATGACAACATAAGCAGCTGCTGCAAAGATTAGCTCTGTGTGATGTGTGTGTGTTTGGCAGAGAGCCAAGTGCTTGTAAATCTAGTCTTTTTTTTTTTCGTTTTATTTTTTTCATAGGATTTAGTTTAGTTATATGACTTTTACAAGGTAAATATGATATTTAGTGGTTTAATTATTAGCAGCTACATTTGGAGGAAAGCAACCCAGCAAAAATACATACATAAATACCACAAAGAAGTGCCCAACACACACAAACATACACACACATGGGTGAAGTTCAACGCCCCACTTTTTCTTCTTCTTTTTCTTCTGCTGCTGTTATTCTGCTTCCTCCGGGAGCAGTAGACTCGTCGGTAGCGGCATCACGTGACGACTCCGCCGCTCCCCGTCCTACTCGTCCACTGCCGTCCTCCTCTTCCTCATCACGTGACCCACCAGGGCAACACGCTCCACCTCCTCCTCGCTTCGATCCTAGCCGAAGGTACACTTTACCCTTTTTTTTTGTGCACGAATCTCTCGTTATGAGAATTGCTTAATTTCTTTCTGTCTAAGGTTTTTGCTTTCGAGATCAGTAATTGAATTTCTAATTGGTAATTTTGGGTACCAACTTGCTTATATAGTTTTAAGCGTTCGTTTTTCTTTTTCTATTTTCGAAATTTGTAGCTTTTTGTTCATGTGTGTATATTTTTATTCCATTTATTAGCCAAAAAAACAAAAAGAATTTTTAGTGACTGTCAATTTGAATCTATTTAATGAAAAATTCTGTTGGGTCTTTTTTTTTTTTTTGCTTTGAATTAGTAATTGGTGGAGCATAATTCGCAAGATCCTGTCTTTTTGATTTTTCGAGCTAGTAACGAAAGCAGGCAGAATTTTCTAACCATACTGAAATTTCTTCACTTTTCTGTATATTCGAGTATCTTTGTATGTAAAGGCGATACTCGCTGCACAATGCTGCTTTCACAATTAGCACATGAGATTTTTGGTATTAACCAAGCGAGTAATGGTCTACCTTCCATATACTTCTTCGTTGGAGGATAAGTAGGGTCTAACTTTTGTGCCATTTTGGACCCACATAAGTTTTAGACTATATGTGCTTTATGCTTTGATCACATGTTTTGCAGTGACTGATTATCTTTATGAAGCTAATACTTACTTTCAAGTCCTTGCAGCTGTTTTTGTTTTTAGGGAAGAAATACAAGACAATGAACAAATTAACACCCACCTCTTTTATGCTATAAATAAATCGTATTATTTCCATATCCATCTAATTGGATGTCTATAGATTAAGAAAAGCCATTTTTCTTCTCTCTTTGTTGTGTCTGATTTTGGACTAAAATAAGAATAGTGCACATGAAAACTTTTTTGATTATGGTGAATCTTTATGCCACTTGGAGATTGACGATACACAAAATGACAAAACAATAATCATTTCTCAACTAAAACAAAAGGTTCTCTTTATTGTAAGTTGACACTAACCAAATTAATTTTAAAAAAAAAGAAATTAGACATCATGAAAAGGTGTTCAAATTATTCTCACTATTACAAATGATTACAAAGACACGTAAATCCTAAGTCTCTAAGTGTCGGTTAAAAGCTAATGAAGATTTTTTGTTTTTCTCGTTGACTAAATTACAGTAAAGCTAATCATTGAGAATTTTGTTTGGACTCCATTCCAACTATTTATTGTTGTGAATGGTGAGGCTGGTTAGTATGTTTAAAGTTTTAAATAAATCAAATTACTTTTATGCAATTTTATTATGTTATTATTTTTAAAATAATATGTACAGGCGAAGGCGAAGAAGCGTCCGGTCTCTGAGATAGAGCTGTACTTGGAGACACACAAGAATAAGGATGGAAATTTCGTCAATGAGCGGTCAAAGAAGGCATATGAAACTTATAAATCACTTGTAGAAGAGAAATATGGCACAGAGGTCTCAGCTGAGAGTGTATGGGATGGGGATTTTTGGACACGAGCTAACAGCCAACCCGTTAAAGGTCGTATATATGGCCTTGGTGCTTGTGATGTTGATAAAGTACTTGGCATAGGTACCTCATATGGCTTAGTAATCAATTCTTTTGGTGTCCATTTTTTTATATATCATATATAACGACTGAGATGCTTCATGGATCTATCTCATTGCAGGATCTACCTCATCAAGCTCTATTCATGGCAACTATGGTGATGATTCGGCATTAAGGGTTGAGCTCGAATTAACCAAGGAAAAGCTACATTCAACTGAAGAGAAGCTCAACTCAACTACAGCAGAACTTAATGAATTGCAAGGCTCTATCCCACAATTGATCTCCTCTTATGTCGATGAGAGACTTACTAGGCTTGGCATCAACCTACCTCCTATGCCTACTACTCCTACTCGTGCATCTACAGATAGCTAGTCAGTGTCTCTTTTCACTCTATTTGACAATTAGTTTGGATCATTATATTTATATTAGTTTTGATTTTGGTGAACTATATAACTATGTGATATTTTTATCTTGGTGAACTATTTAACTATGTTATGGTGAATTTGGAATTTGGTACCATGTTAATGACTTAATGATTTAGTGAAATGTGTGGTTGGTTGTGTGTAGATCTAGTATCAGTTACATTGTATGATTTTAATTTGGTATATTGGTAGAATATATGAGGACATATTATATTTATGAGTTTTAGTGGTTGAATGGATGGATTGGTATGAATGAATGGATTGGTATATTATTATAGTTTAACAGGTATGGAAAACAAAATAAATAAGTAAAATATTTTCAACGAAAAACATATTAGAGACGGATTTGAGACGGAAAATAATTTAGTCAAATTGCATTAGCGACGGATTTGAGACGGAAATAAATTTAGTTAAATTGTTTTTGCGACGGATTTGAGACGAAAATTATTTTAGTTCAATTATATTAGAGACAGAATTGAGACGAAATTTTTCAAAAAAACGCGACGAGGTTTGTGACAGAATAGAGACGGAAATATTTAGCGACAGAATAGAGACGGAAATATTTAGCGACGGAATAGAGACGGAAATATTTAGCGACGGAATAGAGACGGAAGACTAATATGGGACGGAAATTTTCGTCTCAAACTTTAGTCGCTATATTTTGTCAACAACAAAATAGCTTTAATGTATTAGAGACAGAAATTTCCGTCACAAAATAGAGACGGAATATTCCGTCACTATATGTTGTAAGAGACGAATTTTAACGAACTGTTTGAGACGAAATTTGAGACGGAAACAATTTCCGTCTCAAATAGAGACGGAAAATTCCGTCTCAAATTTTAAGACGGGGCTTTTTGCGACGGAAATTTTCCGTCTCAAATTCTGTCGCAAATAAGTTTTGAGACGGACTTTTACATGTTTGCGACGAAATTTTTTCGTCTCTAAACTATTAGTTTCTAGTAGTGTTAGGAGCTCACGCCTAAAAAAGATAGTCTCTATCACTTGAGCTATCCTTAATCTCGTGTCACATGAGGTTGACCTATTGATCGAAATACATTTTTCCAGAACCCTATTATAAAAATAGATGGATTTAAGCCACAATAATATGATTAACTCGCCTTGCATGGCCTTGGCAAACTTATAATTTCATCATATTATATTGCACAATAAAACATTGGGGTGGACAAGAATCAGATCTTTTCTTATTTTGCACATCTCATGGCTGGCTTGAATGCCATTGAATTTCAAACTTAGCTTTCCATCGAATCTAAATTATCGTGTGCCTATTTGGACTATTCACAATCAAAGCCAAACAGCTCTTTCAGTTACTCATTATCGACCTATCAATCTAAGGTGAAATAACCAATATACCAAGCAATTAATTTTTTCACTTTGCCTAGTCCATAAAACGGGCGTCAATATTTTTTTAGAATCTAAAAATGTAAATGGATGATGTAATTATATGTAATGTCCAATAATTACTTTATTTATATGCTATTGCTCATTTCTTTATTCATGTCTTTATTTTTTTATTGGTTCATTGAGTTTATCTAAAATTAAAAATGATATGTCACTAGAAAATAAGGATTAAACTATATTTTTTCATGTTTATTCCTATAAAATTGATATTGTTATGAATTTTACACAGTTTGTTCTTTTAAAAAATTGATAGTTCTGAACTATTTTGATGTTAACATTAGGGATGAATTTTGATGCTTTTCAAATATTTTGGGTACTTTTATCATTTTAGCCTTCGGAATAGGGTCATTTTATTGGCAAGTCACACTTTTTCTGTTACTTTTGTTGTTGGATTAATAAGGTGGATTAATGGAGTAACAATTTGGAAATATTAGGGACTGTGTCCGCAACTTTTGTAACTTCGGGGTCTAACTTAGGAAAAATGGTAAACATTGCGGATCATTTGTGCTACTTTTGTAATATTGGGGATTAATTTGACAAAAATGGTAAAGATCGGGGACTATTAATGAAATTTGCTTACTGTTTTAACTTCTTTGAGTTCTCTTAAAAGGGTTGATGATCACTTTGAAAAGATTTTTGAAGAATGAAGTTTTAACTGCCAAAATGCATTTAGAAAACTTACAAGGTTCTTGCTACATGCAGGAGAAAGTACCATATTGTACAAAAGAGTGATATTTCATATCATCTTTTTTCTCTCCTTTTTTGTAATAAAAATTCGTGTATTAAATATTAAATTCCTCATATATATTATAGCAATTATATCATATAAAGAAGCATGAAAAGGCAACATATAACCAACAATTCGAAGAAAAATGAGTGTTTTTATTAGTCTTGAATACAGGTAGTTCTCTTTTAATTTGTATAAGTTCTTATTATTAAAACAAACATGAACACAAAAGGCAAGAGGATAGGTAGTTATTTCAAAAGCTTGGGTTATTCCAACCTTATACCCTGTGCCACAAGAATGGTGCACCTAAGTACCATGCACCAAATGGTGCATGAACAATATACGCAATCTTCACCTATATAAAAAAATATATTCACGTATTATTAGAAATAGAAATAAAACTGAGTCTTTTTGTTATTTATTACAAAAAAAAAAAAAAAACTGACTCTTAGTACTACTAGGTGTCTATGTACAAAAAAGAATTAAGAAATCCATAAAAAAAAAGGAGTGAGATAAGGATAAAGGATGGAAATATCGACCTTGGTCAGTCAATGAGATGCATTTTCTTCTCCAGAAATGGCCAAAGGATAGAACTATTTAAAAACTGGACCTGAGTACGAATGATTGCTATTTTGTGCACAAGCTCAAATAATCTGCAAGCGCACGGGTCATGTGTAGTACAATGTGTACGAGTGTGGGGCCAAATCCATGGGGAGGCTAAACGTGAGTGGTATCCTAAGCTAAGTGCGTCCTAAGGGTTACGTGTTGGGTTCCTAAACTATGATATTTTTTGGGTGTTTGCTTTAAAGGGAGTTCGAGGAAGGTAAATTTAAGATAAAACAAGAAAATAAAAGGTGGTATGTGTGTGTGATGGGGAAATCAAGCGATCTAAAGGGATTCTAAATGTGGAAATGGGAGAATAGAGTGATTACGGGTTGCAAATGGGTGATTACTACTTCTCGTTAGGGTTACTTGATGGATTATACTTAGTTACTCTCTTCTAAACTCCTAATGAACCTCTTAATTGCACCTTAAGCCTCACTATAGGTCCGTCCCAGACATCAACTAACTTAGGGCTACGGTGTGGTCTGTGTGACGTAGGGCCACTAGGCTAGCTGATTAGAATTTCAGATGACTTAGATCGATCTAACCTTAGCATCTAAACCATTGGCTGGATTTAAAGCCAAGACCTAGTCCATCTAAGGTCGACTAACCTATTCTAAAACCTATTAGTTGGATTTAAAGATAAAGGAGACTCCACCTAGGCTAGCTATTAGTTATGCACCACCGATCATCATTACAATAGCGGGTAGCAACATTTGAGCACAAAGCATACACATCAAGGGCATGGCGTTCAAGATTATACCGATTTATTCGACTACTAAATACATAGACATGTTTAGATGATACCAATTTAAGAAATGGCACCCGACATGTAAGTAATAGAAGCTATTTATGCTATTAAGTATGCAAATACGCGCATGGACATGTTATAAGCATACCCAATGCATGTAATTACTATATAAACGCATAGACATACTAGCACAATGATCTAGAAACGGTTAATAGCATAATAGACTTCATTGAGTGATGGAGCTAGAAATGTAACATGAGGGACAAAGTTAACAAATTTTTTTTCAAAATACTAATGAATTTTTTTAATAAGACATTTTATTTTGAAAATAACATAAATAAACTATCAAGATTTTCATTATAGTATTCATGTATGTGTGTGCGTGTGTGTGTGTATATATCTATGCTATAGTATAAAATAGACCCCGTTGAATGTCATGTTGCCACGTGTCGCTATTACTTTGTTGCCATATGTTTACTACTTAATAATAATGTTAAAAAAATACGTAGCTGTCCTTTTTTAAAAAAAAAAAATTCATAGATGGCCTTCTTTTTCTAGAATTTTCCTTTTTTATTATATTTGATTTCTAATCGTAAATATATATATAAACATTACAGGTCTGTTGCCTACAACTAAATCATTTAATTGTTGTTCATTTCGATTTCTTACCTTTTCGTGCACTAAAAAATCTTTCCTTTTTCTTCTCCATATATTATTTACACTTAATCATTAGCCTAAAATCATGGTTAAATCATTATTTTAGTATCATATTTCAGCTCACACATTCCAATCTCACACTTGGTAACATAGATTTGCTTTCCTTTTGTTCTAGATACTCGCAATTCAATCAATTTATTTTATATCACCACAATTTCTCCGTAATTCCAAATTGTAATGTCTTGCAAATTTTAAAATTATGCATATATAAGATAATCACATTTATATTGTCAATTTTTTCAGATATTTTTTGATTTACACACTAATCTGACAAAAATTGACAATATACATGTGATTATCTTAAAAAATGGAGGTAAGCCTTCTTTCCATTTTGAGAAGAATGTGTAAAAATGAAAGATTTTTCAAAATCCTTTTCTAATATATAATTTAATTGTAGACCCTAAACGTAATTCTGCCAATCGACAAATATATATGAACTTGACTACTTAAAATGTTATCATATATATTACAGTCTAATCAGGTATTTAAAGCATAGTAACATCATTAATCTTTATTTGCTTTGGTAAAATATAGCAAGTTATTATAGGTCATATGGAAAAGTTGATTTTAATATTATTCAGCTATTTGTAACAATAGGCTTTTTCCATTATATAGTTGCAAATCTCTTTATTAAATAGGTTTAATTTTTTTTCCTAATACAATGTTATATTATTAACCGTATGTCTATTATTATTATTTAATCTATTAAAATTAGTTCATATAATTTATTTGAAATATTTAGATGGACAAAATTAAATCAATAAACTTACATATGGCACATTCTATGCAATCGCACAAGTGACATACTAGTGTGTGTGTATATATATATATGTATGTATGTATGTATATGTATGTATTTGTTTACAACTTTTCTCATTACTCATTAGATTTCAATATACTCATTATGTTTCAAGACCAAAAAAAAATGTTCTTAGTTCCAAATACATTCAAGTACATAAAAGAATAATTCTACATTTATTGACCCTCTCCAAAAATAATATATTACATATCTATATTTCTCCTGGGCATCTTAAATCACTCATTGCATTTTGATAGCATAAAAATTAGAAAGAACTAATGCCGAGCAGTATTTTTGGATTGAGGGGAATAGGGGAGGGGAAAGCTAATGGAGAGATTAAAGGATTCATTCCCTTGTTTGGTTTCAGAATAGATGGAAGGAAGTGGATTTGAGGGATGAGATCACCCCTTCAAATCTTTTATTTTTAATCCCTCCAAATTGGGGTAAAATGAAGGGAGGGATGAAGCTCATCTCTCATATCCTTTATTTACACATAAAATTTATCGTTTTATTTTATTTCTTTTTCTAATCCAAATATAAGATACTCATATATTTTATGTTCTTTTCTCTCATAAAAATACCCCAATCCAAACGTGAATACCCCATCCCCTCTCATTTCCTTTATAATCATTTATTTCCTTTATTAAATTTTCTCCCCTCAATCCAAACATGGTGTACATTGTTGACCATCTCTTTCAATATTAACACTGTTATTACGCAAAAATTAATGAAGATACCATAAAATGTTACTAATTAAAGTTCTAATAAAGAAATTAGTAGTCTCTGACATTTAAGATTTTAGATAGTATACTAAATGATGTTTTAAATAACTTATTAATCTAAATAATTGTTATTTTTTAAATGATAATATAAGAGGTAACACCAAAATTTTCATCAAGTAAGGGGAGCGATTAATTGAATATAATTAAAATTTAAAAACAAATACATAAATTTAAAATAAGAAAAAATTGGGCTAGGGGGAGCCATGGCCCCTACTTTCCCCCTTGCATCCGCCGTTGCTGTTATTTTATTTAACTACACGATGTGGTTTGCTGCCTTTTATTGCCATAAAAGGGTTCAAATAGAAGGAGATAAACCACAAAAACTTAACTCAATATTGACCATTACAGATTTGTTCGAGTGCAAACTCGCAAGCCTAGAAACACTCGAAATGGAAAACATAATAGCAGCTTCAAAAGTAGCAGCGGCAGTTTTCATATTGAAAGAGAAGTATTACCAAATCACGTCCCTATTGCCACAGCTGTAGATATAAGTATTTTGACAATACACCTTAACGACCAACGGGTAACGATGGCTCTCACCGGCGAATCATACATTTCCGTTCCAAGCGGCCATCTCGTATTTGGTAATCAGTCCTCTAGTTTTCATAAACCACTTTGTCGTTAGATTTTCTCTTCGGCATCAGTGACTAAATTAGATGCTCAGCTAATGCTGTTACGTTACAACTCTTTTTTCTCAATCTTACTTATGATATCTCTACTTTTAATGTTGTCTGTGGGCGAAAGCTTTGAGGAATGCGCAACTAGAGAAGTGAAGGAGGAAACTGGGTTAGACAATAAGAATATTGAGATATTAAAAGTGATTCACAGTTTGTTCTTGATGGAACTTCTGATAAAGTTTCTTGATAACTAAGATGGTTTGTGATAATTAAGCTATCCATTCATTCTAAAAGCAAGAGAGGTGTGTGGTGTCTTGGCCGTGTGCAGATTATTTGAAAAGGTCTTTACAGTGTACCCTTAGATTTACTTCTCTTTAACTTTATAAGAGATGGTGGTTCTCGTTGTCCCGAATCCAAATTTGTCAAGAATAGAAATAAAGTTAGGCTCTGTTTGTTTTGCAGAAAATATCTTCTTCCACATTTTTCGATGCTTATTATAAGGAATTTGAGATTTTGTGACGTAAAATTTTGTCATAAGAAGATAAAATTTGGTCACTAATACTTTTAGTGACGATCATCACATGTCGTCACCCTATATTCATGTCACAAATAGTTCTTGTGATGAATTTTTATTTGGTCACAAAAGCGACATTAAAAGTGATAAATAATAACATCACTTTTATCTCTTATATGTAGTGACAGACCTTGTCATCTCAATAACGCGTTTCTATATGACCTCGTATGAGTTACTAAAATGATTAAGATGTAGTGAAGTGATGCTCATAATTGTTGTTACAATTTAATTTATTTTTGTGGAGAGAAAGATATTTTAGTTTTTGAGTTTTGGATAAATTTTCAAATAGGTCCCTCAACTATTAAAAAAAAAACCCTTTTTTGTCCCTCAAATTAATAAAAAATTAGAAAAATTAATAGTAAATCATTTGATTTGTTGAAAAATCCCAAAATACCCTTCAGCAATTTTTATATATATTTGGACTCCATACATTTATTGGAAAATATTTTCTTGATTTTTTGGTGTTTGATAATACCTGAAAATAAACACCCAAAAATCAGTCAATAGAAAACATTGGTCAATGAAAAACTTTAGTTATAAACAAAGGAAAATATTTTTTGGTGGCCAAGATAACGAAAATATTTTCTGCATAGTAATTCTCTTTCTTTTTCTTCTAATAGGCCCACCCACCCCCACCCCCACCCCCTACCACTTTAAAAAATAAAAATGAAAAAATGAAAATTTTAATTTCAACTACTCTTTAAAAAACTAGCATAAAAATCATTAAGGGTAATTGAAATAAATTTTTAATTTTTTACTCTTTTATTTTTAATTTTTTATTTTTTTAAAAGGTAGGGGTAGGGATGGGATGGTAGGCCTAGCGGAAGAAAAAGATAGAGAGTTATTATGCAAAAAATATTTTCATCTTCTTGGCCATTGGAAAATTTCAACTAAAGTTTTTCATTGACCAAAAAATATATTTTAGGTGACTGATTTTTCAGTGTTTATTTGCCCATGCTACTAAACACTAAGAAATCAAGAAAATATTTTTCAACAAAACATATGAAGCCTAAATATTTATAAAAGTTACTCAAGGGTATTTTGAGATTTTTTAACAAATCAAATAGTTAATTACTAATTTTGAAAATTTTTTATTAACTTGAGGGATTAAAAAGAGTACTTTCATAGTTGAGGTACATGTTTGGGAATTTATTCAAAACTCAAAGACTAAAATATTTTTCTCCCTTTTTGCGACAAAATTTTGTCACTGTAGAGTTGCAATCTTGTGGCTAATGATGTGATCACTATTTAACCTTAATTTTCATGACAATTATTGATATCCCAAAAATCTTTGACTCAATTTAATTAATTTAATTATAATCTTAGTGAAATCTATTAATGCTATTATGACACTAATGTGGTTACTAAATTTGACATCTCAATTGTAACATCGATTTTAATTAAACAAATATATGAAGATAAAAAAAATTAAAACAACAGTATTAAGCTTGGTAAAAATATTGTGTTATAGAATTAATAGAACTCAGAAATATAATTACATAAAAAGAATTACATTGAAGAACAAGATATTAAAATTTCATATAAAAATTATTACATAAATATATAAAATTTAAAAGAAATTAAATTACAAAATTATTGTCTTTCATTTCTTTCAAATGACTTGAGGTAATTTAGAAGATTACCAACTCCTCAACATTCTTGCAGTTATTGTCATTCCATTCTTTCCCTTCTCCAACAGCACAGTATAGAACCCTTGAAGTTCAAAAGATTCAGCTGTAACCTGCGACCAAATTTAAAAGTTTTATCAATGGAGAAACAAATTCAAGGTATTTTCACATTAAATTTATGTATTCAAGTAAAAACTTAAGAATTAAAAACAAAAGAGGCAAACACAAAAAATAAGAAAGCGGAAAGCTTACCTTTACCGCCAATACAATATTGAATATATTTCTTCCACTAAATCTCTCATCTCTTATAGTAATCCAACTTTCTTCCTAACAAATAGGAAAACGATCTATGAGTGGAAGAAAAATTATCAATCTAATCACTTATATTTACTTATAAAATTGATATATACTAAAAGATAAATTGAAAACACATTTATTAACTCATATGCAATTTAGACTATTAATTTGGTTCATGGGTCGGTACCCATTGATTGTTTCATCGCATTCTTGGCATGCTTGAAAGAATCACTTTGGAGAATAATTGCAATAATATTGCAATTCCAATATATAATACCATTTTCATTAGAAAGTAAATGTGATCAAGGAAGCCAGAAAAAAAAAAAAAAAAAAAAAACTGAAACTCAACCTTTCGAAATTTCCTTTGGCTGCACCCTCTTTTTCTCGTGCAAGCGTGTTTATATTTAAAGAATACAAAAAACCTACATTAGAAGCCTTGCCCCACGTGGACCATGCTGGCTTTCGGCCCTTTTCTCATGTTCCATTTTTTGTCTAAATAATTTAAATCACGTGGCCCAATTTGGCTATTTGACTTTTAACAAAACTTGGCCTAAAATGGAAACACGTGTGTATATATATACGCATAAATATAATATAATATATATAGGTGAATTACTTATACTGAAAAAATTATTAGTTTATTAAAATTATTTCTGTTTTGATCTAAACATTTTTCAGATTTAGAAATAAAAAGGACATAAATTAAAAATTAATTTATCTTTTGAATTTCTTTTCATCAATTTGTCAACAATAAAAAATTTGAGGTTAACTATTTCGAAATAAAAATACCAAAAATCAAAGAAACAAACACGGGATGAGATGTGCCATCTCACCTGAATATTAAATAAAGAAAATTAAGATGAACTTACTACAAACGAAAAAAAAAAAAAAGAAAACTTAAGAAAGCCAAATGGCATGCATCTGAACTTTTGAGGAAAAAATGAAAAGAAAAACTAGAGCTGCTATTATTATCCAAGTATTTGGAAAAGTGAAGAAAGAACCCTGATATTCCAAGGGTTAACCCAGGATTATGTAGATGTGATCGATAATTCATCTTTTGAATTTTTTTTTATCAATTTCTTAATAATTCAAAAATGTGTGGTAATTATTAAAAGAAATAAACAAAGTACAAAAAAGTTGAAGAAACATAGAGTTTGATGAAATGCTTTCACTACTAGAAAATGATGGATTTGAGACGGTTCAAATTGAGATGGATTTGAGATAAAAAATTGTCCGTCTCAAATTGAGACAAATTTGAGACAGAATATTTGAAAAAAAAAATCTAATAAGTTAATATATATTTAAAAAACTAAAATTGAGATGGAAAAATTTTCATCTCAAATCTGTTTCAATTAGAAATGAAATTTTCCATATCAAAAATTTGAGAAGAGAATTTTTTAGATGGAAAATTTTCATGTCAAATTTTGTCTCAAAATAGATTTGGAATAGAATTTTTCTGTCCCAAATTCAAAATTTTTTTGTAGTATTTATCCTAGCATTAAATAAGATAATGAACAAACACTTATCCTAGTATTAGAAGGGAAAGGAAAGAATATCATTTTTTTTAAGAAAATATAATTGTTGAGGAGTCCCGCCGAGTCATTTTAAAGTATAAATAGATTCTAAGTGTATATATAAAAAAAGATCAGCATCCTACCTTGTCATTTTAATGTATTTATAGACGAAGTTTTTTTAAAATATTTTCTTTTTCTGTACTTTATATTTGATGGTAACGTTATTCCGCTCCACCCCAATGCATAGGAGACTGTAGGGTTTTTTCTTTTCCTTGGGGGGGGGGGGGGGACGGGGGGGAGGCGGGGGAGGAGGCGTGAAAAAACCCCATGACATTAAGCTTTTCCAGACAATACCTTATATCTAATGATATATTGCCATCTTTATCTTTTTATTTATTTATTGGGCTATTTAATTCTACTTTACTGCTAATATTTTATTTTTTAAATGTCAGTTTGTTGTAGTAAAATTTTTATTCTATTTCAATATTATACATGTATGTGTATTTATATAAAAAAATATATAGATTTCAATCTAAATTTAATATTTATTTAATTTCATGTATAATAACATAATTTTTATATAATAAATTATTTTTATTTTTTATATCCTTAAAAGTTAGTTAATTCCAAAACATGTGTATTAATTTAAGCAGAAAAGATTGTATTCTATTTGAGATGTATATCGTATAACAAAAAATTAGATTTTAAATCAAATCTATTTTTTTTTCTCTTTAATCTCATGGGCAAGAAAATTTTTTTCAATAGACTATTTTGTACATTTTGTGATACTTTAAAACTAAAATCTTTTGAGTTTTGATTTGATAGTAGATATTTGTTGAATGATCTATTTCATTAAATTATTTTATTTATCTTTTTACTTTAATAAATAAATAAGCAATAAAAAGTAAAAAAGTAGCTTATTGTTAACAAAATTTTTATGAACAAACTATTCTTTAATTTTTTTATATTTCTAAATTAAAACTTTTATGATTTACAAATTATATTATATGAACACCGTACTGTGTGTGAGTTGTACACGCACACAGTACATAATAATACATGTGTTTCAAAATTTTTATATTATATGTTCAAAATTCTTATATTATATGTTTAAAACTCTTATATTAAGTTGTAAACATGTTCATAATTTTGAACATGTAATATAAGAGTTTTGAACATAGAGTATATTTTGTGAGTATGTAATATAAGAGTTTTGAACATAAAGTATAAAATTTATAAGATTATAATTTTTATTTTGTGAACTTGTAATATAAAAGTTTTGAATATATAATATTAAAATTTTAAACATATAATATAAGAGTTTTAAACATAGAGTATAAAATTTATGAGATTATATTTTTATTTTGTGAACTTGCATTTAAACTTCTAAACATGTAATATAAGAATTTTGAACATGTTTATAGTTTAATATAAGAATTTTGAACCTATAATATAAAAATTTTGAACACATATATATTGCTATGTACTGTGCCCGCATACTGTTTATGTACAGTATGGTGGACAGTGCTCATGCGAAGCACTGTACATATGGTGCATAGTAGAGGTACTACATCGATCTTATCCCTCTCAACAATAATAAATTTTTAGTAAAATACATTTTGCTCATCATATTATGTCATCAAAGTCACATAACTACTATAATTTGATAAAAGTTGTAAACTGAACCCTACTATTAGTTTTTGGATTAGAGTTAATAAAGATTAGTTATAAAAAAAGTACCCAGATTTGCCTTATTGAGAAATCCAGTTTTAAGGCCTTGGTTAGAAGCCTAGACGATATTAAAGAAAGCACCACTTTAGTAAAAAGAAAACTACATTTTGCCCTATGATTGTGTTTTGACTCGAACTTGTGTCCACAAAAACTTGCACCCCTTGTTCAATTATATCCCTGTCCTACAAGTTCACATGACGGAAATTATTTTTTCTAGTAGTGATAACTTAGGTTTGAATATTATGAAAATCAGCAATGTTGAGTTGGACTAGTGGAGGTAAAAGGCCAAAAAAAAAAAAAGAAAGAAAGAAAGAAAGAAAGAAAAAGAAAAGTTAATATACGTCTTTGTAGGTTCGACTTGCCGTTGTCAGCTATTTTGAAAAAAGAGACCAGGAGAGCTATATATATATATATATATATTGACAAAATAAATATCTGCATTTTATTTACAAAAAAAGAAAAAGAAAAAGAAAATTTGACTTCAGTGCTCAGGTGAGAAAGATTTCCGTGTTCACATTATGTCGAGAAAATGAAAGTCTGCTATTTTATTTGAGACAACAGCAAAGGGTAGCTGAGTTTCTATGCCAAATGAACTACGTGGCTCGTTTTCTTTGTCATATTATATAACACTCTAATTGATGTTCTAGATTAGCTTTGACTTCGAAATCATCTTGATTTAATTTAATGTCTTAATTTTTGCGTATAGCAAACACAAATTATATTCTGCACCTGTGGACAAGGACTAATGATGTCCTATTTATCAAAGTTCATGGACTAAAAGATTTATTTTAAAAGTCAAGCGACTAAAATACGACAAAACCAAATATCCAAAAACTAAAAGGTGTATTTTGAAAGTTAAAGAACTAAAAAGTGACAAAGTTAATAGTTCAGGGACTATTAGGGGAATAACCTTTTTTTTATTAAAAGAAAGTTTAGGCTAATGTTTATTTTGTATTGAATCCTAAGACTGATTCAATGATTGAGAGCAAGAAATTCCTTTCCTAACCAACTACTATAGAGTTTTCATTGATATCATTTTGTTACAAACCAAACGAAAGAGAAAGACTATTAAGTACGTTAACTCTGATTGGGGATGGGCTCAAGGTCTAAACATAAAAAATTATGTTGAATACAAAGTATTGATAGATATACTATTTTTTCTCAGTGAATAAAAACTTAATTAAATTGTAAATACTCGTAACAGTGAATAAAAACTTAATTAAATTGTAAATACTCGTAACACACTAACCATTATGAAAGCGGTGTGAACTTGTGCTTTTATTAGAAAAAAATGATTATTTGAAAAAAAAGAGGTTAAGGAATAGTTTAAAAATATCTCGTGATGAGTGAGATCTTGAGTTTGAACTTGTGGTGGAAATTTAAAAAAAAACACTATTATTTAAAATAAGTTTTAGAAATTTTATAGTTCTGATTTTTCAATAGGCGCATGGGATACAATAGACCTAAGGAGAGAATCACATCAATTCTCTTTTTTTTTTTCAATCAGAAATCATATAACATTAAAAATATCGTTATTTTTCTTTAGGCTCTGATGTGTGCACATCTATCTTGACCCCAACAAATTCCCTTAGAAGGGAGAAGAAAAACAGACTAAAATACATGAGGTGTGAAACCAATTTGTCTTACTGGCTGCCAAAAAAAGTCAGCCAGTGTCTTCGTGAAACTTAATTGGTGGTTTAAAATATTAAGCCTGACGTGCCCGATGATGCTGTAACATTACATTAGCATAGCCAACGTCACTAACATCGCAGAAAATTCTTTAATGAATCTAGCTGGAAACAAATATCAACATGTGATGAGATTATTTAATGCATTATATTACTATTTGAAAAGTTTGCAATTACAACTTTATCCTCTCTGCGTTTATATATCACAATGTCTTGATGGTGGTTCTCGTGAGACTCACAAGTAGATAAGTACTTCAACATTAGTGCCTAACATGGCTGCCAATACCATGATACACTTACAGCCTTTGTAGCTTAAAAAGATAGTATTGGCGTGTCGCATCGTATCATGTCACATGTCCGATCTGTGCTAATTCTTGGGTATTGTAGATTTCAAGCTTGAAAAGTATGCAAAGTGTGGAATGGTCTTGGCCTGCAGCTGTACCAAGTCAACCGAAAAGGGCAATTGAAGTACTCATTCGTGGATGTGAATTCACAAAGCAACTTGATGCAATTATGCAACACGCCCATGCTAATGGTATTAACCCGTCCTCAAAGTTCGCCGTGGATCTAGTTGTGAAAATCTTGGAATCGGTGGATGAGGCTCTTTCAGTACTGTCGATCTCAGACGAGTTGGGTGGAGATCCACGCGAGCCGGCT
Organism: Cordia subcordata; assembly: GCA_028554755.1. Taxonomy (NCBI): domain Eukaryota; kingdom Viridiplantae; phylum Streptophyta; class Magnoliopsida; order Boraginales; family Cordiaceae; genus Cordia; species Cordia subcordata. The sequence continues at coordinate 7,154,650 of JAPTOF010000020.1, forward strand.
GGCAATCGGAATGGCCGCAAATTTGTTGGTTCAAATCAGAGTTGCAAGACCTATGCATTCAAAGATCGAAGAGGCTGCTTCAAGAGAAGGTAGGTCAAACTTCTGTGCTGATGATGTAGTGACATTTTAAAACTTGGAAAAATGAAAAGATCTTGAAAAGTATCAAAAGAAATATGTACTGATGATGTAGTGACATTTGTGACTTTTGGAGATTCTAATTGTAATTTTGATATTTGTCATCAGGAGAACTGCAGAGACATGGAAGAGAGAGACCTCTATCTTGATTGATGATGGCCATGTATGGAGAAAATACGGACAAAAGATTATCGTCAATGACAAACATCCAAGGTTAGACTTCTGATTATTGCGTTTTTAATCTGTCAAGTCTTTTAACTCGAAGCATCCCTTTTGAATTAAGTTCTTCAATATTTGATCGCTTAATATGATATCAGAGCCTAGATTACCGAAAGTCATGAAAATAACTCTCAATATGCAGGAGCTACTATCGATGCACCAACAAGGCCGATCAAGGCTGCCAAGCCACAAAACAGGTGCAAAAGATTCAAGATGATCCACCCAGATATGTCACAACATATTATGGCCACCACACTTGCAAAAATCTATTTGAAGCACCCCAAATCATCCTCCCTGCTACTGATAATCAAGAAGATTCCTCAATCCTACTAAGCTTTGGATCAAACAATCCAATGAACAAGCAATTATGTGATCCCTCTTTACTGCCATTTGCTTCAGTAAAGCAAGAAAACAATAGTGAAGTGCTTAAAAGCTCTTGCAACAACAAATTATCCCCACTTGATTATTCATCGGCATCTAATGTGACAACGTATTGTGAAACATTAATTGAACCTATGACTTCGCTGTCATCGGTGCCTCATCCAGATGAGATTTGTTCTGGGGTGTATCCTTCTGATGATGAGGCTGGCACATATAGTTCGGAGATGGATATATTCTTGGATCCGAGCAGCTGGTTTCGTGACGATGTTTCTCAATTTGAATTCTGATGACCATGATTTATATATAGAAGCTAGATATGTATCAGTTCTTTAAGAGAGTGGCATGATTTAGAGTTTCTTTTCCTTTTTTTTTCTCCTTTGGTCAAGTTAGATTTTCTTTTCTTCAGTGTGAAATGTCAATGGAATCCGCTCGATATGATTCTTTTTTTTTTTTTTGCACAGGAAATGTCTAATCCTGTATTTTACTTCTCATTAACTATTAGTGCTATGAAATTAATTTGTACCAATTTTCTATTTGTTGGAATTTGGGCTTTGACGTGGTCAATCTGCAATGTTTACTTTATGTAAGTGGTTCTTACACTTAAAAATGAGAAGTAACGGATGCACCAATGATAATGGTACTTTGTCCTATTCCATTCTATTTATGCATCTCGTGTAGGGTTCGGGAGTTGGCAAAAATCTTTTTCTAGGGTAAGGTGCTGCTATAAGTGTAGGTTTAGGGTAGGGATTTATCAACCTCGCCCTACCCTAAAATATGTGTGTTTGTGTGTATAATTTTCTTTATTTAACTATGTAGTTTTATAACTTTATTTTAAGTATTACTAGTTTTTAGGTCTCGTGCATTGCACAGGGTCTACACTTGAACGACGATATTGTGAATTTAATTTTGAAAGTATATTATTGCATATTGTATTTGGGATTTCTAACTGTAAAATATATTATTATAATCGATTACAATAATTGAATAATTTTTAACAATATAAAAGAAGATTGTGTGTACAATTTATTTAAATTACAAAGATTTGATAGATAAAATGGATAAATTAATTTATTATATGATAATCTATTCAACATCAAGTAATTTAGTATATTTGAGATCAGGAAATGGCTCAAGTGATTAACACTATCTCTCAACAAAAGAGGTTCTAGATTCAAATCTCATACGGGATAAAAAGTTTCAAAAATGAAAAAGAATTATTGTTTAGAAAAGTAATTTATTATATTAGTACTATACCTGTGCTACGCACGAGTATGAGCTTGCAAGGATTTATTTGAACAACCACGTAAGAATATGTTGAAATGTTACTTTCATGCTCTTGATTCACGTTCATTCCAGGCTGAGGAACCCAGATATGGTTCCTGGTGTGCCTGTCCACAATGTTATATTAATCCCGTGCGTTGTACATGTTTTAAAGTTAATTTGATTTTATAAAATTTATAAATGAAGATATTACAAATTATACTTTGTATTCATCAGTTAAAGATGGTTCATTCTCATCGCATAATGCAACAGGATTACAGATATTTCGTACATCTGTTTGATGTGTGCAATTTTATATGCGCTAACTACGCGTCTTCAGTTGGGTTTTAAGTGTTTTTGTGTGCAAAATAGCATGTCTTAGATAGTGGAAGTGCTTAAGGTTCCTTTTTATCTCATGTAATTATTTTAGTGTTTTGATTATTGTTTCTTTCCCCTTATTTCGCTTATAAAATTATTACATTTCCTGCCAGAAGAAAAATTTTAATAGTTAATATTCTACCTTTATTCAACTTCTAGTAGTAACTTTTGACTTTAATTCTCTTCTTTTATTTACTTTAGTCTATTATAAGTTCTCTATTTTGTTTCCTTCTTTTTATTTCATTGAGTGAAATTAGTGTTTTTATTTTATTTGATTAAGTTTACTTTTGTTTCACTTTGTCTTATGTTTCAGGAAATTGTGAGGGGTAAGAGAAGAGAAAAACAACCCAATTCAACTTCGCATTCAGTAGCAGATGAGCACCAATAAAAGCTTCGCTTGGACCACCTGGACAAGAGACCCGAGAGCCCACTTCTTAGCCAAACCCACAACGTATCGCAGCCTACAGAAAACTAAAAAATACACACAAAAAGACCGCACCGCCATCGTCCCTCTTCACTTCTCACGCACAAACACCCAATCTCACACACTATCTCACGTCATTCACACATGCACATACACATGACTCGCACACACACAGATAGGATCTGCACACCTACACACACTTTTAAACCATTTATAGCAGCATCTGCGGGCGAAGTCAATCACGTTAGAATTGTTTAGGATGGTGATTGGTGAAGTGGTAGCCTGGGGAATACTTAAGTGATGGTCCAACAAGAAAGTTCCACGTGCTCATGCAAAAGGACACCTGTTTCCTGCAAATGTCATGCGCACACGTACTCCATTGCCAAGCACAAGCTGCTTCTATATTTTATGACACCGATACCGAGCACATTGATGGAGTGTTGGTAAGCCGCTTTGACCAAAACGCAAATCTTTTTATTATCACTTTGCAATGTTTCAATCCTGTGTTAGAATTTGTTTATGTGTTATTAATATGTAGAGTTTTAACAAATAAAAATTTTAATCCAATTTTACCTCGTTAATCTTATTAACCAGTGCTCTTATAGGGGTAGAGCAGATTTTTTTTTTTTTAATCTAATAAGAGTAGAGATTGTGCAAGCATTTACCCCGACACTAATTGTAAAATAAGGGTAGGTAAAAGATTTTTCTACCAGGTGAGAAACAAGAGTTAACAAACCCGCCCCTTAACCTACCCCATTGCCAACACTAAATGACTATATATATATATATATATATATATATATATATATATATATATATATATGTATGTCCAGGATTTTCTTTGTCGGTATATGTCATATTCATAGTGTGTTTGGAATGATCTTATTTTAAGATACTTATCCTATTGAAATTTGGAGATGTCTTATAAGATTTAAGATATCTTATCATATGCACCATGTATTTTATAGTTGTAAAAAATAAGATAGGAATAATTGTTTATTTCTTATAAGATAAAAAGTTTGGTTTTGTTTTAAATTTTCATAGAATGCATGGTAAAATTTCTTAAATCTTATAAGAAGTACCCTCATTTCAATAGGATAAGTATCTTAAAATAAGACTATAACAAACAGAGCATCAGTATCAAATCCAAATGAATGATGAACGAGAAATTTGATTACAAAGTTGAAGGACCAGCTTAGTGTTACAAATAAGAAAAATATCAATCGCAAATAGTGGCTAATTAGTTTGATGACTTGCTTCATAATTTTTTTCCCAATCACTAAGCATTCATTTTCATTTCACCATCAACAATTTTATAAGTACAAAAAGTCAAAAGTAAATCTCCCAAGTTATATAAAAACTCTTATTTTTTAAAAGGAGAAAGACATATAGGTCCTCCAAGTATATACTTTGTTCCAAACAGCTCCTTCAATTTTTTATAATCTCTTAAGAGATCCTTCTAATACATTAACTTTATTAAAAGACCAAAAATACCTCACATTGATAGTTATATTTTGTAATTGGCTATTACCTTTATGTATGAGACTTTGTTGGACACCTTTTCACCTATTTTTGTATTTTTTTTTTTTGGCAACATGTTCACACCAATTTTTTTCATTGCTTAAAATTTTAAAAATTAAAAAATTTAAAATTTAAAAATTAAGAAATAAAAAATTGAAACATAAAAAAATTAAAAGATTCCGAGATTACGATTTTAAAAGGTTAAAATATTTAAAAATAAAAATTAACGAAGTTTAAAACAAAAAATTTAAAATACTAAAATTAAATTAGTAAAATCATAAGTAGCACTTTAAAATGTAATTTTAATTAAACAGATTGAAAACTATGTCTTATAATTATAAGTTATAAAAGGTAACTTAATTTTTATTTCTCATAATCTTTTAATTTTTTTTATTTTTCAATTTTTTATTTTTTATTTTTTATTATTTTTTATTTATTTTTTATGTTTTACTTTTTAATTATTTTTGTCATAATCTTTTCATTTTTTTTATTTTCAATTTTTTATTTTTAATTTTTTTATGTTTTACTTTCTAATTTATTTAATTTTGAATTTTTTAGTTTTGAATTTTTTAAATTTTTAAATAATGAAAAAATTTGGTGTGAACCTGTTGGCTTAAAAATAAGAAAATAGACAAAAAGATGTCTAGAAAAGTGTTAAATATAAAGGTTATATGTACCACTTGCAAAATATGTCTAACAATGTAAGGGTGTTTTTGATCTTTTAACAAAATCAACACATTAGAAGGACCTTTCAAGAAATTATAAAAAGTTAGAGGACCTATTTGGAATAAAACATATATTTGAGGGATCTGTATGTCTTTCTTTTATTTTTTTTTAAGTATTTTTATATTTACAATTTACACTAAAAATAAATTTAATGTCAACATTAATACTCTCAAAAACCTATCCCTCTGAGACAACTTGAATACCATGGAGCCTACACACTTTAGAATTATACATGTCTACGAGCAACACTACTTTTAGGATTAGCCATTCCTTGAGAATGTTCAAGATTATGTATTTATGTACTAGAAATATCATACTTTTAAGAATTTTGAATTTTTTAAAATACCTTGAGATGGCAGCCTTGTTGGCTTTGTCAACATTTTTGGATGTACAATTGTGGTTTAGCATCTTTCTCCTTAATTAAGAAAGGTGTCCGAAGGCCTCGTTTCGATTGGTTTTTGTTTTTGACGTGTTTTTTAATATTTTTTTAAAAAAGAAATATGTTTCTGAGAAATAAAAAATTTTTGGTTTTCTTAGAAAAATTATTTAAATTTTTTTTAGAGTTTTTGCTTCTTTTGAAGCCAAGATAATTAACTATTAAACAAATAATATTTTTTGTAGAATTCTTTGTGGGGGGGGGGGGGGGGAGGGGGGGGAAACCAATCCAAACAAGTAACACGTCTGAATTGCCCCTTCTGCAGCATGCGAGGTTTTACATTAAGAAAATACAAGAAGGATTTCCTATGCTGTAAATACTTGGTCTAATGATGTGTATCTTACTTAGTATGCCATAGATCTCGAGATCTATAATATGAAATGTGCATCACTTGAAAAAAATTCTTTAATCTGAAAAATGGAAAGTATCTTTTCATAGTAATTCTTAAAATATTGATGTTCAAGCAGCCAATTTGACTTTATAATATTGTGGTATCATGAATATATCACAAGAACAGACATTAAGACTCAAATTTAGTTTTTCATAAAAGCAATTAAACAGCTAAAAACATCAACTAGCACCTTATGGAGTCGATATATATACTTCAGTACCAATCTAAACTTTAATTATACAGCTTGCACCATTTGCATGCACATGTTCACTGCTTCAACATCAAACGAGAATAGCAAAATATTAAAAAAAGCTAGGAAGATCGGGCATTTGCCATTTATATATAACCATGTTGCAACAAAGACCTCAACTGTTAGATTCCGTAAATTAACTTCCCATAATTAAAGTTATTGACTTTAATTTATTTTTGTTCTTATCACATCTTTGATTTCTTTGTGATAGCAAAGTCTACTACACGTGCTTCAGGCGGAGGTGCTATTGGAAAAAAGATAAATGGGGTGAAGCTGCGATAGAAGATAATCGTATGATTGACATCAATATATGTTTTGTCAAAAAATAAAAAGAATAAAATATTGTTTTGTCCTTTTATATTTTGTGAAAGTTGAGTAAAATTTTCATAGTTTCAAAATTTATTGATACCTCTATGGTTCAAAAACGTTGCACATAAGCTTTGCTACTAGTTTTTTTTGTTAAAGTTAATGGTGAGTATAAAAAGTACGGCTTCAATGGATTTTGGCTTTTTAACAACAAAAAAACTCAAGTACAACTATTTTCTATTTTCACCATGTGAGTGGTATATTTGTGCTTTATTTCTAATAAGAGGGGAAATATTTTGCATCATTTTGAAAATCAAAGGGGGAATTTATAAAAATTTATTTAAGTTTTTTGGTTATTGACAAGTTAAAAAGCATTATCGACTCGTATTTTCACTCTTCATTAATTCTACGAAAATACTAACGACAAGGACTAATGTGCAACTTTTTTAAACTATAAAAATCTTAGTGAATTTTAAAACCACAAGAAATTTTATGCATCTTTTACAGAAAGTTAAAATGCACTAGACCTCTCTTTGGTCCATCAAAAGTGCATCAGATCCTCCTCTTATTTAAAAGATCCTGCAAAATCCTCCTGCAGTCCATCAAAATTGAATCGGATCCTCCTAATGTTAAAAAATTTGTTATTTTTAACTATAATTATTTTTGTCTAAACCAATTTTTTTTGGTTGAAAGAACCCAAACTACCCTTCTTTCTTTATCTATAGTTCTTTTTGTGTCTAAACTAATCTTTTTTTGGATCAAAAAACCCAAACTATCTTTTTCTTTTTAACTATAATTTCTTTTTGTGTCTAAATTATTATTTTTTTGGTTCAAGAAAACTCAAACTACTCTTCTCTCTTTTACAATAAAAATACTGCTAAAAGAATTTGAACCCTCAATCTTAAATTAAATTAATAAATATTTTAACCAACTAGATTATAAACAATTTATATTTTAATCTATTATCATAAAATAAATGTACCCTGTACTTTTATAACTATTAAGAAAATATATATTTAATTTCGGCAGTATGCTACACCAATGCTTCATTCAAAATGCTAGTGGTAATAGTAAATTATATTAGACGCACCCAAAAAATAAAAAGAATTCTGTGCATGCCTCATGCAACAGATACTGTTAAGACGCCAAACAGGCCACCTGAAAGCATTCATATCCGAATCTCTCCCCTCTTCCAAATATATAGATTTCTCTCCAATCTTCCAAAAAATTGCCTATTGGATTAGCCATTAAATGTAAAATAATATAAAAAATATTAGTATCGTATTGTTGTTGTTATAATAACTATAATTGTTATTACTATTATTGACATAACATAATTTTCTACATGTTTCTTATGATATTATTTTATTATTAAAGCATAATAAAATTATTTTTTGATAAACTTGTTTTGTTAATATTATAGAAAGTATTTTCTATTATAAAAATATCTTTTAATTATTTAAAATTTATTTCCTGTGCTAATGTTACGTTTTTTGAGTCCTGACCCTTCTTTTCTTCTACATCAGTGGTTTATGATCTTCCTCTTCGTGTGCCCCCTCTTAGTTCTCTTTTAGTTGTCCCGCCTTCACCTGCACCACTATCTCCTGATCTTGCCCTAACACGCTTAGATCGTCTAGACCTCAAGACCTATCATTGACATGCTCGTCCACTTACTGATGCTTCTGCGCCACCAGCTTTACCTTCTTTGAATCTTTTGTCTCATCCACCCTCCAACTTGGATGTTCCTATTGTACTCTGTAAAGGTACTCGTTCTTGTACTAATAAACATCTTATATCAAATTTTGTTTCTTATCACTCTCTGTCACCCTTGTATCGGTCGTTTGTTGCATCTCTCTCGTATGTGCCTATCCCGTCTAATTTAACAGAAGCACTTGGTCATCCGGGTGGGCATGCTGCGATGGTGGAAGAGATGCCTACTTTGCATGCTAATGATACATAGGATTTGGTTGATCTCCCAGTTGGGAAGACTATTGTTGGTTGTCTTAGGGTCTATACAATAAAGTATTCACCCAATGGCACTCTAGATCGCTTGAAGGCTTGTTTGGTGGCAAAAGGATATGCACGGGTTTATGGTATTAATTATGATGATACCTTTTCCCCTGTTGCTACGATGCCTTTGGTCCGTATTGTTCTTACTTTTGCAGCTATATTTGATTGGCCATTTTATTAAATTGATATAAAAAAATGCTTTTCTTAATGGTACACTTAAAAAAGAGGTATACATGGAGTAACCACTAGGGTTTGTTACTTAAGGGGAGTCTGATAAGGTATGTCAGTTAAAGAAATCTTTGTATGGCCTTAAACAGTCATCTCGAACATGGTTTGGTCGATTTAGTAAAGTTGTCATCAAGTTTGGATTGACGAGATGTGCAGTTGATCACTTAGTCTTTTATCAACACTCTTCTGCTGGGAAATGCTTATTATTAATTGTTTATGTTGATGATATTATCATAACTGAGGATGATCTTACAAGTATATATGACTTAAAGGCTTGATTACATCAGCACTTTTGAACGAAGGACTTGGGACAATTGTACTACTTTCTTGGAGTCAAAGTTGTGCGTTCTAATCAAGGTATTTTTATTTCTCAGCATAAATATGCACTTAATATGTTGATAGAAGTAGGAAAGCTAAAGTGCAAACCTTGTGAGTCCCCGATGGACCCAAATGTCAAACATGTACCAAATGAAGGGGAGTCATTACAAGATCCAGGAAGATACAGAAAGTTAGTTGGCAAGCTCAATTATCTTACTATAACTCGCTCAGATTTTTCCTTTATAGTGAGTATGGTTAGTCAATTCTTGAATTTTTCACAAAAAAGTCATCAGAATGTTGTCATTCGTATCTTGCAGTACATTAAGAGTGCTCCAAGAAGAGGGCTACTATACAAAAGGAGATGAGGCATGAGCATTGTTGGCTATTTTGATGCAGATTGGGCAAGATGCCTACATGATAGATGGTCCACTTCTAGCTATTATGTGTTCATTGGTAGAAATTTCATCTCTTGAAAAAGTAAGAAACAATTAGTCGTAACCTACTCAAGTGCAAAATCTGAAAATAAAGCTGTGGCATTAGCGATATGGGAGTTGATTTGGGTGAAACACTTGCTGGAGGAACTTGAAGTGGACTACTCTCAGCTTATGAAGTTAATATGTGATAATCAAGCAGCAATGCATTTTGCGACCAATCCAGTCTTTCATGAAAGAACTAAGCACATTGAAGTAAATTGTCACTTTGTGAGAAGTAAAGTGTTAGCTAAGTACGTTGTTACATCTCATGTTAGTTCAAATGATCAATTAGCTAACTTCTTTACTAAATCCTTAAGAGGTCCTCATAACACTAGAAACAATGGACAAATGGAAGAATAACGTCACAATTTTCATGCTTTTCTATCCCGGTAAAGGCTGGGTCTTACTCATACTTAGAGAGGAAAAGTAAAAAGGGGGGAAGAAATATAGTGCTAGTTCTTACTGACAAGAGTACAATTCCCTAAAAGAACATGAAGAAGATTCGCAGAACGGAGAATAAGCTGTAAATCTTAGTTCTCGAAAAATCAGTCTTTCTTATAACTCTTTCTTTCCTTTGCCTGGCACACATGCTTTGGCCTTGTGTGTCCATAACTCAAAATAGGTGACCTAATGGCCGCTCGGAGAACCAACATTCAATAAGAGAACGAGATAAAAAGGAAGATTTCCTAAGCTAACGGTAAGTTGAGTACATTTGTAATAAACTGGGCACATATGATATTTATGCTCCAGCTTAAGAGGGAGTATTAGTAGTTATTTGTATTTATTAGCAATGTTATGCTAATTCTCCGTTATAGTAATTATTTGATCACGAACTCTGGTAGAGGTTCAGAGCTACCACAGGCTTGTGAAATAAATTTTTGATGGACAAATACTATAAGCATGCGCAACCTGTGATAGTTGAACTATCAACATTGTTGTCTTCCCTGGTGTGAAAACATATAATATGTATTCGAGAGGAGGCAAAGGACGTAGTTTGCTGGCACCTTAGAGTTAGAGATATTTCTTTTGGTATGACAATTGGCTTCAGGAGGGAAAGCTTTATCAGTTCATTCCTTGTATGTCGAGTACTATTAGAGTTAATGAATTTTGGAGTCATAAGAGGTGGGACATGTGGCTCCTTAGCCAAGTTCTTTCTCCAGATCTTGTTAGAATGGTGATTAATACTTCAATTGCTTTAGATGGTAAGGACACGCCTTTTTGGAAGTATTCTTCTAATGGTTTGTTTTCTGTGAAAGATACATGGGAAAACTTGAGGCAAAGATGAATACCTAATTATATTTTTAAATATCTATTGTAACACTCCTTGCTAATTTAAATTTCTTTTTTTAATTGGAGACTTTTACATGGTTGGCTTCCTTTAGATGACCGATTGCAATGTAAAGGTATTAAGATGGTATCTAAATATCAATGCTGTCATTCTGATAAGAATATCCATCATGTCTTTTTTATAGCTGATAAGGCTAAGAAAGTTTGGAGTCATTTTGCAGCTTTACTTGGGTTCAAGCTTCCAGTGATAGAAGGGTTTAAGTAATGGTTCTTAGAGTGGTTGAGCTCAGGTACGTCAAGTCGTAAGAGTCACATTCAAGTTCTCCTTCTGAGTCTTATTTTGTGGGGTCTCTGGCTAGAAATGAATGATGTGAAACATCATAATAGGGGTGTGCCAGCAAAGAGGGTTATATGGTGGATTGAACAGTTTGTTGGCCAACTTTATCAGGCGAGTTTATTAAATTGGGCGGATTGACATGGTGATTCTAAAATAGCTGTTTTATTTAAAATTAGAGGTTCCACCCTTAAGCCGACCATGCCATGCTTAATTCAACGGTCAACTTCGTGCATTGGGCGTTTGAAGCTGAATGTGGATGGAAGTGTCAAAACCTTGGAAGGTTTAGCAGGTGGTGGAGCTCTTTGCATAATGAGGAAAGTGCTTTGTTATTTGCCTTTTTGGAGTACTTGGGAAAACAATCTTTGGTATTAGTAGAGGTTAAAGCTTTTGTGAGGGGTCTTCTTCTTTGCAAGGAACAGGGATTTTCTCAAGTCTGGGTAGAACTTAATTCGTTATAGGTGGTCAAATTGATGCATGGTGCATCTTGTTCTTGGAGTATTTTTCATGAAATCTTGCGAGCTAGGAATTTAGTATCTGAACTTAGAGCACATGTTACGCATATTTGCAGAGAGGGTAAATCAACCGGCAGATTTCCTAGCAAATGAGTGTGTGAAGGCTACGGGTTTGACGGTGATGCAGAATATTAATGATCTTCAATTACTTAAGGGAATGATTTGGTGTGACAAGCTTGGCCTTCCTAATATTAGAATATTGGTGTTTTTGTAAGGGTAGAAGTACTACCTTGTTTATGTTATGCATATCTTTTGTAAAGGTAGTAATACTACCTTATTTTATTTTGGTTGCATGCATCTACATTTTATTTATGTCTATTGTAAAAAAGTTAGCTTGCCAGCCTCTTATACTTAGGAATAGCCTAGAGAGTAAGGTTCGGTCCTTCGTCTACTTGTAAATTTATAATTTTTAGGACATAAAATTCCCAAGGAGAAAGCCCTTCCCTTTCAACAATATATATATATATATATATATATATATGTGTATGTGTGTGTGTGTGTATACAGATATATACACACACACACATATATATATATACACATATATATTCACACACATATATATACACATATACACACACATATATATATAGATATATATATGTGTGTATATATATGTGTGTGTGTGAGTGTGTGTGTGTATATATATGTGTGTGTATATATATATATATATATGTTTATATATACGAATAAGACTTGCATCTTTTGGGTATATTTTGATGTGGATAAAAATTGAAATTGATTTTTATTTTATTATTTTAGATTTATATTTGTGAAAGAAAATGCAACAAATGTAAAGAGAGATTGGACGGTAAAATTGCCAAAAAAATGTTTAAGTAAGGGTAGGATTGTCAAAAAAAATTGGAACACTAAATTCTATTTGAAACTTTAATAATATTAGTGTTTCAGAAATACTACTTCAAACTATTGAGTATGGCCTATAATTTAATTGGGTGCCTTAGGAATATGGGCCATAGGAATCTTAGTCTTGATCAAATTAGGAGTTTTGCCTTTTCTGTTCTCCTACCATTAAGGTGTACACAGGCGATTTAGGCAGTTTTGTTACTAATTTTTTAATCGAACCGATATTGGCGGTTAATAATTTTATGAAACCGAAACCAACCGAAGTACCAAAAAAATTTGCGACTTTGGTTAGAGTGGTTTTTGGGTGTTTTTGGTAGTTTGGACGGTTTTAAAATTTGATTGTCACATACTTAGTTATGTGACATAATTATATTCTAACAATAAGATCCTAAATCTCAATAACAATTACAAACATAATAGTTCAACTCTCCAATATTTTTTAAACTATTACACACACACATACACATACACACACACACACACATATATATGTGCTAAGCGGTTTGGTTTAACCACGGCTTTTTACATCTAAAACTAAAAACCGAATCGCTCATTTCGGTTTTTAATAATTGAAATTATGACCGATCGAACCACTTTAAAAACCACCAATTTACGGTCTATTTGGTTTGATCTAAACGGTCTTTTCAATTTCTTTGATTTTATGTTCACCCCTACCTACCATATCTTTAGTCTTACTATATCTTGGAGTACTAACATATTCGTAGTACTGTCATATTTGTTGTTTCTTGTACTGTATCTATAGGACTTTACCTATTGTATTAGAGTGAGACATAGAAACAGAGAGACAAGATAGAGAGTGAGTGACATTAAGGGTGAGGAGAACGTGAGGGACGAGGGCCCACAGGCTCGTGCCTTCTCCCCGTGTGTTTTATTAATTCTTATCATAGTGGAATTCTCTTGTCCACCTATAAACGTGATGAAAGGCAAAGCCATATTAAAAATATTGTGTATCCATTGTGTTTTATCTATCTCTATTTTGTTTATCTATGTTCCGAACACCTCGATTTCATAACAAATTGGTATCAGAGCCCGGTTTGTAAAACTAGGCACTTGGCGGATGAAAACACATGGCGAATTTCATGGTTTCGTCAAATTGATTCGCCGCGTTGTTGAGCACAAAAACCAAAAACCTGTTTCAAACTTCGACAAAGATTTTGGCGCGGAAAAGGAATGTCAACAGACTGCTGCATCACCATGACATCATCATACGGTAGATGCTGACATCATTATCTTCTTCCGAGGAAACAAAGTCCTAGTCTTTGCAAGCCATTCATAGAGTTACTTCACCGATGATAGAATTGAGGCCATGAAGGTTCCTATAGGCTCATGAGGTGACAAGGAATTGTTTAAAGGTGGTACCGCTACACCAGGTGGCCAATGGTGATATTGATGGAGCTCTAAAGGCGCGATAATGGTGAATGACAGCGGTGGTGCTTTTGTTCTCTCTTTAGAGGTTTGCTAGTACCGTTAAGGTCACATGGTGATGGGGAAGATATTGGTGGTGATGATAGCGTGTTTTGGCATTTGAATCGACAAAGAGGAGGTGTTGAAGGTGATATGCAACAGCAGCTGGCGGTCGACAATGACTGGAGCTCAAGGTACTAATCGGAGGTGGATGCGTGGTTGTCGGCGAACGGGGAGCGACGTGGTATCGTCGAATTTCAGAACTGACAGATAGATTGTCGTGCAAGGCCTGGTTGAGTTCATGGTGTTTAGGGTTCTTGGTTGCAGCATTCTAGTGAAGAAGACAACATGATGGCTTATGATCCTGTGTTACGTGGAGACGGAATTTTTGTGAGCTCGTAATCTTGACCATCAACCATATGCTAATGAAATCTAACTAGATCTGATTTGATGAGCTGAGACACAGTATCACGCGCACGTGAAAGCTTTGTGAGCTTATTTGACTAGCTTTGACTTCTTTGACTAGAAAGTTTGACCGCATTGACCGAGACTTTTTTGGACCCAAACACAGTTAATCGAGGGTAACCCTACATTTCTCGACGTGTAGAATCAAACACCGTTTAGTGGCATTCGACTCTGAAGTGCGTGTTTCTAGGGAATTGTCAACTTTGACTATGATTTTGGTGTTTGACCGAGTTGGACCAGAGTTGACCGAGGTTTCTCAAAGGTTTTTCAACGTGCTTAGTCTAAAGTTGCGGTCCGTTTGACCAAATTCTCAGTGGTTGTGTGTGGTGTTGTAGTAAACGAAGATGTTTCAACCTTTTGGAGGTGCGAATTTGAGAGATTGATGGATGGACGTCTATATTGGTCTTCTTGGATGAATACGATCACGTGGTTGACGGTTGCATCGAAGAGAAATGATGAAAACACTATGCTCTTGCGACAGTATGCGCCACGTGTGAGAGAATGACTAACTACAAGGAACTAGTAGGTTACTTATAAAGACAATAAGCGTTCCAACAAGGTGTTGAGTGGGACATAGGTTGGAAGCTTTGTGTGAAGAGTTAAGTAAGCTCTTTCGGAGAAAGTTGGAGCTTTGTCGGTGTTGCCATGAATCAAGGATTAGAGACTGAGGTGTGCTACATGGTGTTTGATCTCTATCCATAGCTTCTGCAAATACTTCTTAGTGGTAGTTGTCTTGGTGATGAGTTGCTCTACTCGCTTAAAGGATGGCAAGTTGGAGGCGGAGGACATTGTGTGTGGAAGACAAGGTTTTCTGCTGTGGTATTCAGAGAACGAGTCTCTGAGGGTTTTTTAGTAGAGACGTATGGGACCACAAAAGAGACTGAGAAGTAGTAGTTGAATGCGGATCATGGAATAAGGGAACAGATGAAGCTGGGGTCAAGCTTAAGAGTTCCATGAAGTAGCAAGTGGAGCAATGTGTGTGACTAGGCAATTAGTAGTATATAATGAGGTGTATCTTAGAATTGATTTAGACTACGATGCATGGAGCAGGTGGAGCTTACGGGAGAAGCCCAGAAAGTGTTCTAGGAGATAGCTAGAGGTGGTTAAATCATGTGGACTTCAATAGATTGAGATGAGTGTGTCTCTGAGATGTGGAAGTATATTGTGACGCTGAATGATGAGAGGATGAGTCGAAAGATCTCTGGGATTTGCATTGAAGGTTGATGCATTGTCTTAGAGAGACGTGTGTACATAACTGAGGCTCCCATGTTGAGATTAAGGTCTTAGTCCTAGTAAGCTTTAATGAGTTGATACTGCAGGTGAAGGTTCTTCACGTACACGAACCTAAGGAAGAGATAGAGCGATAAAAAAATTAGCTGTAAAGATGTTGTGTGCACTCAAAGGAGTTCCTTAGACCGTTGCAAAGCAATGTAAATATTGGTTTGATCTTGAGGTGATCGCAAGAAACTAAAGAGATATCTTCGGGACAAGTTCTACCAGGTGCTAGGGACTTGGGAGGTATAAGCAATACATGAAAGCAAGCCTATCATGGGGTAGATGGCAGCTAGAGCAAGAGAAATTCAAGGTTGCTGATGAAGAGCAAATACTGTCTAAGATGGATATTTGTCGAGTATAGCCCGTATTCTAATTGGGTGCTGTAGGAATATGGGCTGTAGCAATCCTGATCCTGATCAAATTAGGAGTCTTACCTTTTCCATTCTCTTATCATATATCTAGTCTTACCATGTTTTAGAGTACTACCATATTCTTAGTGTTGCTATATTTGTTATTTTTTTTTTGTACTCTATATATAGGGGTTTTGCCTATTGAATTAGAGTGCAACAGAGAGATAAGATAGAGAACGAGTGACCTTGAGGGTGAGAAAAATGTGAAAGGCGAGGACCTCCAAGCCCAAGCCCTCTCTCCGTGTGTCGTATTCGTTCTTATCATAGTGGAATTCTCTTGTCTACCCATAGACGTAGGCAGGAGGCCGAACTACGTTAAAAATACAATGTGTCCATCATGTTTTATATTTCTCTATTTTGTTTATCTTTGTTCTAAACACCTTCATTTCACAACACAAATACTATTTTAAATACAAACGTCACTAAAAATTGTTTTACCGAACAACAAAAATTGGACATGATAGTATTTTAAGTTGGTCAAAACACTAAATACTACTTAAAATACTGTTGCCGAACAGAATTTAAATGTTTATTCTATATGCTTGGTAGGTTAATTTCTGTCTAGTTTAAGGATTAAATCCATTCATGTCTTTCTTCAAGCGGATCGTGTGATCCAGTAACAATGGATATTTAAATCTCGAACATTTGAAGTTTCTCCATGACCATATTTTGCAACTCCAGGCAGCAATAACTTAAATTGCCAAATTACTTAGCCAAAAAAAAAAAAGAACTTCAATTGCTAAATTTTAGACAAGTCATATCTATGTCATTAGTTTTGCTGTTGAATTTAATATAATTAATCATCTAGGTTCTTACAACAATATCATCCCTTTTGGTGTGAGGTACTTGTGGACCACCTCCACCAACCTGTAACACCTCATGGTGATAATCAGGCAAATGATTCTCGTTTGCTATTATTTGTTAACTTTAATTGGTAATTAGCATATTTCTTATGTTAATTCATGATTATCTGCATTTTACTCATTTTTCTTACCAAAATCCAATACTCAAATAGAAATATGAAAAAGAGAAAGATGAGTTTTAAATAATAGATTTTATCTTACAGACCCGAAAGACTCAATGGCTAGACGACTATTAAGTGACCACCTCACTATTTTGAAGATTTAAATTTGTAAAAAGAGTTTATCACGTATCATGATAAATTCTTTTCAAACCTTACATATGAACCCTTTTACTATTTTAAATAGAGCGAGTTGAATCTAGGATTTTGAGCTGACAAGGCACCATATTAAGGGTCAGTTTAATTTTTCAAATTTTCATTTATGAGAAAAAATTAAAAAAAAGTTTGGTTTTACAACTTAAAAGTTAATTTAAATCGAAAACAATTGAATTTTGAATTTAAAAGAGAGTTAAAATCTTTGCTTATCCTTTTGCAATTCACGATGAAAATTTAAAAATTTTTTGGACAACAACATCCTTAAAATTTTTATAATATATGATACTTCTTCTTCTTTCCCGACCCCTCTTGAATATTCCATTTTTTTTGGATACTTCTATTTTTTTATGTTTATTACTAATATTTTTGAATTATAATTATAATTTCTTTAGGTTTTTTCAAAAATTTTAGAGTAAGATTAAAACAATTTTAGTGATTTCGACAACTAACAATTATTTCAAATGTAAAGTTAAACATTTTTTCCTTTAATAAAAGTTTGTATCAAATAAAAATAACCAAATATTTTGCATTTTCACTAAAAAGTTCAATTAACATAAGTCCATCCTTTTTACAGAACTATATATATTTGTAATATTTATTTATTTTGTATAATAAAGACTTTGTTGTCAACAGTATACACATATATACTTGATCTTTTTATATATTACTTGTTATATTCCGACGACCTAATCAACCCTATTCTTTAATCGAAACATCAGCCATAAGACAGTTGGAAAAAGGTCTGATGACGAATCCCCGTTGACGTCATTATATCATCATTTTCTGACACAAAATGTGAACTATTGTGATAAAGTAAAGGAAAAACTTCACGTTACTCCCTTATGATATACCAAAGTATCATGTTATTTCTTTGTGTTTTAAAAACTTCAGACCACTCCTTGTGTTTTTTTCAAAATTGATCATACCCTCCCCCATCGTTAGTTCAACACTAACGTCGTTAAATCCAAGCTTAAAATGACAAAATTGCACCTCTAATTACTAGATGGTAAATTTCATATTACTTCCTGTGATATGTGAAAGTATCACATCATCACCCTGTGATATGCGAAAGTATCATGTTACCCCCGTGTTTCCAAAGCTTCAATTCCCCCTTGTGAGAGTTCGAGACATTGGAGTGGCCCATGTTTGCTTTTGCTTTATTTCTTTTTTCTTCTTCTTTTGCTCTGTTTTGCGAATGGCCGAGGAGGTTTTGGAGCTTTTCACTTGCAATTGCATTGATTTTAATTGAGTATGGTGATACGATTCAACGCAAAGGACAAAAGGAAAACGAAATAAGGAATCTGTTTTTTTTTTTTTGTCCAAATAGAAGGTAACATGTAAATAAATAAAAGGTAAAATGAGTAAAAATGCTAGACCAGTGACGTTTCTAGCGCGTGTGGCTTAAATCGGACAAAAAAATTAACGGAGGTAGGTAACATGATAAATTTTGAAAAAACACGAGGGGACAATTTGAAGTTTTGGGAACACAAGGAGGTAACGTGATACTTTTGCATATCATAGGGGATAAAATGAAATTTACCCTTTTTTGTCATCCCAAGGATATTTTTGTCCTAATAAAAGGTAAAATGGGTAAAAATATTAGACCAGCTGTGTTTTTGGCGCGTGTGGCTCAAATCTAAAGGAGAAATTGATAGAGGGGGCAACGTGATAAATTTTGAAAAAACACAAGGGGACCATCTGAAGTTTTGGGAACACAGGGGGTAACGTGAAATTTACCCTAAAGTAAACCATAAATATTAATTTATCCCAAAAAATAAAATAATAGATATTATGTTAAGCAGCAACTTAGCTTGGGTGTTATTTCTCAAAAAAAAAAAAAAAAAATTAGCTTCAGTATTCGTGCATTCTAACGACCCAATCTGCAATGGCATTCGAACTCAAGTTATTATTTAAGAAAATAATCCTAATCAATTAAATACCAGGTAGTGATATATTGAAAAATAATCCGACTTCTTAAATACTAAGCAAAAAAATATCTATTTCTAATAAGTAACTGCAATAAGTAACTTCTCTCTCTCTCTCCCCCTCTCTCTCCCCCCGCCCCCCCTCTCTCTCTCTCTCTTTCTCTCTCTCTTTAAGAGAAAGACTTGCTCCATTATCCTCCCTTAGGGTTTCCTATAGAATTTTCCATGTTTGGGCTGAGCCTGTGATAAAATTTTCTTGGCTTGGCTTCGTTGTAGCTTATTTGTTTTATTGTGTTTTCTTGTAGACTTTTTTCCTCTTTTGTATTTTCCGTGTCTGTGTTTGTTTATTTTCATTGTTGTCTTAATGTGTTTGCACTGAACACTCTGATCTAGGTTATGTCATCTTGCGGTCTTAGACCTGAGTTTCATTTTGGTGTAATGGATATTGTCTGCCTAGTGGCTTATGTTGGTATTGTTGTTGGAATTTTAAATTAAACTTAGATGATGTGTGTATTTGCATTTATACAATGACTATTCATCTTGTAATAGCACCATCATAAGATGCCAAAAGTGTGTCTTGCATTTTGCTTCAGATTCTTTTCTCTATGATGGGTGTTGAAACCACCAAAAATAAATTTCTATCTCTTACCTTGCAACTTTAATTTGTGTACGCAGTGAGAAAAAGGGTCGAATCTATGGGAATTGGGAGATTATGTTATGCTAATTACGCTAAGTAGATTAATCAAATAAGTCACAATCAATGAAGGGGGTTTTAATGCAAAAAGTAAAATAAACAAAACTATCCACCACACTGGTCTGCGCTGCATAGGCACGCAACTGGGTAGAAGATAAAAAAAAATGTACATAGAAATAAAAATGACTAAAGCATACAATCCTAAATTCACGTAAAACAGGAAAAATAAGAAATCAATGAGAATTAAATCTAGCCTAAGGTATAATTGCAATTTCGATCAACAAATCTAATCCTAGATGCAATGATACTTCCAATCATTTTGATAAATTAGTTATGATTATTGGCACGACCTAATAACCTCATATTTCCTTACAATGTTGATACAGTTTAAATCCCCTACGATTTGTCCCCGTTATCGCCTTACGTATTAGACATTCTAACCCCCGAAGATGCCCACAGAGTCTATCTAACATCAGCAATAAAATCTAGAAAGACCTGATTCTAAAAGTCAACACTCTTGCAGTAATTGATCATTTAGATTGCGTAATTACACAGGAGACATAGTTCCCACTATTTTTAGATTAATTAAATTAATCTAAGTGGCTACCTATTGTCAAGCAATTGAATAATCGAGTCCTAATTAAACAATTATAAAGCAATATTAATTTTTGAAACAGTAAATACGCAAATATCAAAATAGTATGAAAGAAATAAAACTATTAGATCTCATGGAATTGAAAAACCAAAATCTTGATTAACCCTTGGCTAGAAAGAAATTTAAAACTCCATCGTCATGAAAGTGACACCTCAGAAGATGAGAATATCTTGCTAGAAAATTATGAATAAAGTCTTGATCTCCCCCTATGAATTGTACGTAAGAAAATATATAGGAAAAGTTTTTAACTAGAGTCCTTCTCGAATAAGGAAACTCTTTAAAACTAAGGAAAATAAAAAGATAAAAATCCTTAATAAAAGTCTTCTAGAATTGATCTCCTTCCTTCTAAAAATATGATAAGCCATCAATGCAATTCTTTTCCAAAAGTGCTACAAAAATATCTCCAAGCTAGGTCAAAACTTGGTCAATCCCGCGTAGATATTGCATGCTATTTTTCAAGGTAGCAGAATCAATTTTATCAGTTACAAACATGTCCAAAAATCCCTTGAATTTATATATAATACATCTACCTCCTTTTTCCAAGCATAAACATGCAAAAAACACATCAAAAACACTAATTAAGGAGCATCTAATTCGAGAATTAAGCACAATTAATTTTGAATTAAAGGCTTATTTTGGATTTGTCACTCCCTTGTGAGTCCGGCAATGATAGGATGTTTGTTGTTACCACCAATTCAAGTCAAGGACCTAGCGGGTCCGTCCTTTCGCTTAGGATATTAAGACCAACTATGGTATGGAGTTCCTTTGCCAATCTCTGCTCGGGTAAGTAAGTCCTAAAAATCTTATTTTCAATTCTTTGTTTGTTTTTTTTTTTCTTTCCTTCAGTGGATGTTGCTTTGCAGCTGAAGTTGTTAGATCTAAACGAGCATCTTGATGTTCTTGTTCCATGGTATTTATGGTAAGGATTCAAGGTGATGGTGAGGCTTGGTCGATCTTGATTCTGATGGGTTCTTATCATGGTTGGTTAGGCTGCTGTTGCTTGCCAGAATTTCCTTTGCAGAGGCTTATCCTAAAATTAGGGTTAGACCTGATTTGGTTTCTAGTCCAATTTGTGTTTTGGGCTTTCGCCCTTGCTGTTTGTCTTATGTTTATTTTCCCTTTCGAGTATAGGTTAGGCGTCCCAATTCCCAAACACTATGTTGTGTGTCTGGTCTAGTTCTGTTAGACTTGGCTCCTTTGTAATTCTCTAGTTTAAATTAATAATATTTAGTTTTTTCCAAGGGTTTTTTGTTAACGTATCTCGTGTGTTGTAGCGAAATTACATCGCTGACCCCTATGTTTTCAAAACTCTCTATTAACTAACTTGTATTTTTTAGAGGACTGCAACAATACTTCCTTCGTCAAATTTTCTATCCATTTTAATGGTGTGCGAGAATCACTCGCAAAAAATGAGAGTGGGAATGTATTTTGCGTAGAAATAGCCTAAAAAACCTTATTATCTTAAAAATTGCGCTTATCATCTTTAAAAATAATTAAAACAAAAACAAAAAAAGAGGGAGAACCTACGCTGCCACCAATTAAAAAAATAAAAAATTTAAAATTTAAAAAAATTAAAAATTAAGAAAAATTGAGGAGCCACCGTAAATGGTGGCCGCAGGCGTTGGAGCTCGTTGAAGTTCATGAGAGGCACCGTTGTGTTCGCCGTCTAGAGGAGAAGTTGATGGTGCGAAGAACGTCGTGTGTCGTGGCGCAAAAGACACCGAAGAAGAGCTTGAAATCCACTACCATGGTGGACATTGATAGATTACTCCAAATCATGCCCAAAAATGTGATTTAGATTTGATTTATCACATGTCATAAAATATTGTAGCAATGGGCTTACAATTCCTAGAAAACCCCTGCAAATTCTACTAATGATTTCGATGCATCTGTGGTAGTGTGGTGGCACCAGCTCATGAGATGACATTTATTACCTAATTAAAAATCATCACCAACATTTCTAGAACCTAAAATTGAAACATCATTAGTTGTTACTTTAGATCCATTTATGATAGCAAGCGAACCTTTCGTGCCCGATGGTGTTGCTCGCGTTGCGAAGACGAAGGCAATAAGAGGTGGTGGTTGTAGATGGTCGTTTCAACGCGGATCGGAGATCAGAGCTTATGACGGAGGTCACGATCTGGTGGGGAGAAGAACGATGTGTCCCGATTATCAAGCCAACGGTCAGATCTTGCTATCTTCTCGGGTCAGCATCGCGGGTATTTGGTGTATGCCGGTCAAGCTGTGCTGGTTAAAAAAAAAAAAAGAAAGGTCGGCTGTGATCCTGTGCTTCGCGGCTTGAGCTGGTATATTGAGCTGATGCACACTACTGACCGCTAGATCATGTTGGCTTTCGGTGATTGGCTTTTTGCTTTTTGTTATTTTATTTTAATTTGTGTTATGATTAGGACAAAATAGTCATTTGACTCGTCTTTATTAGGACAAATGGTCTTCTGATCAATTCCGTCAATGGAATTAACAGAAATGAGTTTTTGGGGGATGTGTGCAAAAGTGAAAAAAAAAAAACAAGGGGGTTAGTAGATAGTTTTTAAAATATAGGGTCAACGACGTAATTTAGTTATAATAGAGGGGTCCGTTAGCAAAATACCCTTTTTTCCGACTAAAAAGAAAATATATTGAAATCTATTAATCTTTCAAATCTATTTCATAATTGGCTGGCGTCCTGCTTGATGTATGTCGCTAATCGATAAAAATGTCACACGGTTAATTGCGAGAAAATGAAGCAGCGAAATTGTCTGATTGTGAACAGCCAAAATAAGGTCAGAATGCAGAAAGACTAGACAAGTTCATGAATAAAATCCAAGTAAAAGATTGAACGTAAGAGATAAAAACTCTTAAATGTCCCCCAAAAAAGTTACAACTATTAGGGACAAGATAAAGCTTTAACATAAATCTTCAGATATAGCTGTAATTAGTTCTTAACATAAATCATCATGTCGCTTCTTGACATGGTATTAGATTTCTATCTCTTCTTACCAACTCTATTCTTCTGGCATTAGCTCTCACGTGCATCGATCCTTGTCCACCGAGTCAATTCTTCACGTAATTTAGTGTGAAAAGAGAATAATAATTCTCTCACATTGATTCTAAATTACTCTACTTATCACTAATTAATTAGCAAAAAACAAGAACATCTAATGGATATTAATGTGGCAGAAAAGAGATGCAGCAAACTAAGGGCCACTTTGGATTAGTTTTTTCATATATATACCTATTTTGCTTCGCTTCTAAAAATTTGAAACTCTAAAATAAGTGGGAATACAACAAAAATCAGAATTTTTAATTTCTAAAAAAAATACTTTTTCAAAAGTTAGTAATAAAATATGCTTTCAGAAAAGTCAATCCAAAAGTACTTTTAGGATAATTTGAAACAGCTTAATTATTGATGGACCATTTGATGAGAACATGACAGATTCCAATCCCTGAGGTGAGCGGGGTAACAACCGCAATTATATAATTGCTAAAATATCGTAGGCAAAACACATAATAAGATTAGATCTGACGAACGTAATGCAATAAATTATTTGCACGTTGTTCATGTAATTATGAAAGCAAAGTTGAAAATTGTAAACTAGATCTAACTATAATATAATAGCAAGATTTTTTTATTCAATCACATTCTTGAAGTTGAATCCAAGCAATTAAAATGTGAAGATCAAGTGGGACATTTAGAAAAATCAACTGGCATGGAATTATTATTATTATTATTTTTTTTTTTGGGGCTACGCCAACTGGTACGGATATGTTACCTCTAATATACTTTCATTTATGTAACCATCTCTGTCGCTGCTTGTTATTCATGAAAAATGATAGCTGAATTTCATATGAAGTGGAAATGGGTCCCACTTGTTTGGCTAAGCATTTGTTTGGCTAATCTTATTTTTAAGTGCTTATAAATAACTTGTGCTTATCAATAACAAGCTATTTTACAAGAATCAACAGCAATAACAAGCTACTTATAAGCAAGTTATTAATAAGCAGAAATATATTTAAATAATATATGCTTATAAACTACTGGCATATTTGGTTAATTAGTATTTATAAGTAGAAAACGAAAGTAAAAATGACCAAAAAGGCAAGTCACTAATTAATATGGTACTTTTTAAGAATAAATTGGTCTTTTTATTGGTTTGACCGCTTATAAGTCCTTCAGAAAAATGGTAGATTAGTGCTTTTCTTTTTCCATCTTATAAGTCATCAAAAAATGCGTATAAATTTTGTTGCTAAATATATAAATTTATTTTTGACTAATAAGCTGATCAAACCAACTTATAAATTTAGTCAAATAGGCTCTAAATATTGGAACAATGCGGTGTGTATTGGAGCTGTTATGCCATATTTTCCCAGCACGGTATTTAATGAAGCATCATGTGTACACCCCCTTGCACAATATGTTAATTAAAAAAAAAGTTTCAAAAGCCTGATTTGACAAAGATCATTATTTTGTGATCATTTAATTATTATTTTATGAACATAAAATTAGAAATTTATGAATTTGAAACTTTAACTTCGTCAATTTATGTATTTAGTTAATAATTTGGGAATGTTCAATTATAGACTTATGAACACATTATTTTTGTTTTATGAACATAAAGTCATGAACTTGTGCATGTTAAGCTTAAACTTTATAAAATGCAGTATGAACATTTTTTTATGAACTTGTGAACATGAAACTTAACTTTATATTCATTAGCTTCTCACAATA
Source organism: Cordia subcordata (assembly GCA_028554755.1). Classification (NCBI taxonomy): domain Eukaryota; kingdom Viridiplantae; phylum Streptophyta; class Magnoliopsida; order Boraginales; family Cordiaceae; genus Cordia; species Cordia subcordata. Next base: position 7,179,858 of record JAPTOF010000020.1, read on the forward strand.
TAATTGTCTTATATGGTACGTTCGCAAATCAATGTTAGAAGCTTTTTGCTATATAATCACAAGATTTATGCTGCATGTTTACAACTTATAATGTATATTTACAAGTTAATTGTTGTATGTTCATAAATCTTGTACTGTTTATTAAATATTTAGGCTCTATTTGGTTTAGTTATGAGATTTTAGTTATTAAACTGTAGAGCTTTAGGTAAAAGCGCTATTGAATAAAAATAGTTGATTGTTTGGCCTTGCATTTTAGGAGTTGAGCTTTCAGTTATTTTGCAGTTAATATTGAACTTTCAAAAATATAGAACGGGATTTTTGAAAAAAAAAATGAAGAAAAACAATTTCTAACATGACATAAAAAAAGTTTTTCAAAATTTTTTCTTGAAAAGCTCTAATTTGTAGCATTTGTTTTTTCAGCTTCAGGTTTTATGTAAAAGCACTTTTAAAAATGGACTAAACAAATCAGTTTTACTTTTTATACTTATAAAAAACACTTTTGAGGCTCCAAAATTTGAGCCAAATAGACTCTTAATCTTTTATTATACGTTCACAATTTATGAACTAAAGTTCACAAGTCATTGGTTGCATATTCATAAATCTTATAATGTCTATTAAATGTTTATTCTTTTACTATATATTCACAATTTCTGTACTATAAGTCCACAAGTCTCACAAGTTCTATTCAAAAGTTTTATATGGGGAGATAACTTAGATTTCTTGAGAGCCGACAAACATCCTAAAGGATTACAAATACTTTTACAGTGATTGCTTTATACTAAAATTTAAATTTAAATGTAATATGAACAAAATGGAAATGCATCATTTATTGAAGTTGCCACCTCATCTAAAGGCTTAAATTTGTAGGGAAAATATTGGTATGTCAATTTATTGTATTAACACATTTCCTCACATGCAAGCAGATATTTTTTAGCATTGCACGTAGATAATTTTTAACTTTTTTTTCAAATGCGCCAAGGTGAGTTTCGAATCAGAGATTTTTTATTTTTAGACACTAATATCATATTGAGTTACAACCTCATGCGGTAGTAATTCCAATAACATTTACTCAAGAACAAACCAAGGTCAGGTTTATATTAGTTTTCCGGCTTGCAGGTAGCGACAGCGACATAGAGTTTTTTTCTTTTTTATTCGCTTGTAGTTTCTCCCACTTGTTTTGAGGTGGAAGAGTTGAATCCAGTTAAGAATAAATCTACATTATCCCCTCCGTGCACATTTTGATCCATGTTTCCTAGTACAACCAAAAGGATGGATATCTTTCTTTCTTTAATTACATATTGATAACTAAAATAAACTTTATTTTTCAAATTTAGATTATGTAGAACTCCGTAAATTTCGAGAAAAACCAATTACATTTTGCGACTCTAGTATGTAACAATTAAGAGTTCAAAGTCAGCTATAGACTAATTAATCTTCGACCAAAAGAAAAGAAATTAAGAAATACATGTTTATGTATATATATGAAACATGTTGACGTAAGTGCGTGACACAAGCATGATTGCATCATTCTCACCTTTTTTTTTTTGGGTTAAAGTTCTCACCTGTCTATGAGAATATTAATGAATGAAGATAGAAACTAAACTAGCATTGAACCTTATATAAAAACTCTGAGGAGGCGTATTATTGGGAATGTAATTCCCAAGAATGACGTAAAAACTATTTAGCATATTAAAAATATTGCTGAAAAAAAAATTTAGAGTATTTCTAGAAATGTTTACTTGTTATATTTGTTATATTAATTATTATTTTTATTATTATTTATTATTTTATTTTTAATTATTATTTTAAATAAATTAATTATTTATTTTATTTTTAATTAATTAATTATTTATTTTATTGTTAATTAAAAGCTAAAAAGATAAAGAAGCCATATTTGATGAACAATACATATTGAATAACATTCCCACATCTAAAAATCCAAATTGGATTCCCACCCCCTACGTGGGAATGAAAATTGAGCAATCATGAGAATATTGCATTCCCGAAAATGTAACATGCCTAAAAATCTTTTTTATTCTTTGAACCAAATGCAAGAATTTCACATTTCTAGTTCACTTTTCTAGGAATGTTCTATGATTTCGTGAATTAAACGCTCCCTGAATGTAACGTGTGCAAGAACTAGAAGATATATTAGAACATTGAATTATTGGTGCTCTCTAACCCATTATAGATGTTTGAGATCATTGTATACACACTGGGTATCAGCAGCGTAAAGAAGCTTTTGACTCACCCCATTAGTTGCAATCGGTTGAGTTATGAGCTATGGAGCTAGGGCAGCTACTTCGACTATTTATTATAAAAATCAATCTTTGGTGCTCCGCTTCGGTATAAGGCAGCCAAATTTTGGAGGAGAGGAAAAGACCTTCTTAAAAGGGCAAGAGAAAAATGCATAAGATGTATAAAACCCCATATAATTTTAAAATTCACTGACACTCTTGGGGCTCAATAAGTTCTAAATGTGGAGGAGAATATGCATAGATTTTGAGATCAGAAGAGCGAGTATGCATTTACTTTATAATCAAAGGGTTCAATCTGCAACGTTATCAAAACCCCATGGGCGTTTCAGCACGTTTTGAACCCACATGAAACTTTATGCAAGTTTTATAAAACATAGGGGTAAAATGCATTTTACTCATATGGTGAAAATTGAAGAAAGAAAGAAAAATTAAATGAAAAAGAAAACATGATATTTAGGGTCTGTTTGAATTAGCTTTTTTTTTTTTTTAGGGAAAAATACCTTTTTTTCTGAAAAAATTATATTACTTTTGTAATAACAACTTGATTTGATTTTCAAAAAAACTAAAACTCTGAAAAAAAAAACTCAAATACAACTTTTTTTAAAAGCCAAAATTTTCAGCTTCTAAAAAAAAAGTATTTTTCAAAAGTTGTTAAAAAAAAAAGCTTTTAAAAAAAGCCAATCCAAATGAGCCCTTAATCATTTTAGTAAGTTCCAGAATTCCTATCTTGAATTATTTTTTTTTTTTTCAATTCTAGTTCAAAATTTTGAATTGGCAAACTGGCAATTCAATTGTATCAACATATATAAATTCCCTATCCCAAAACGAACCAAGTCCAATGAAAATGAAATCTCTTGGGCACGGGATTAGAGAGAGTGTTTGCCGAAGAAAACCTTAGAGAAGAAATGTGATTGATATGTGAAGATCTTTCATCATATAATGCAACTCCTTCTGCAGACTCAAAAAGATGTGTGAAGATCTTTCATGTATCCGAGATGTCATCAGCCTAACAATCATGTAGATGTTAGTGCATTCTTCGTTTCATGTCTTTTATATGGTGTAAGCAAAAGAGATGTTATGTTTTGTTAAGTTTTTTCATTTTATTCATGTGGTTGTTACATGATAAAGATGTTTCTTTTTTATATATTTTAATCAATTATGTAATATTTTATTTAAATTCAAGATATGTTACCTGATGCTAGCAATGTGTAAATGCCATTTTTTCTCATGAGTTTTAACTTAAATCTCAAATTTCCCCATAAAATTATAATTTTACCTATATTCCCCTATGTCATCAAACTCTGCCAAACAAACCCTTATTTTAAAAAAGTGCTTTGTATTTATTTAATAAATTAGAAATAAAATCATTTGATAAAATTATTCAACAAAAAATTTACTTATGATTAATTTGAAAATAATAAAAAATTTAATTTCAAATATAAAAAATAATAAATAATTTATTTGTAAATTTTTTGTTAACAAAAAGCTACTTTTTACTTTAATTGATTTCTTATCTATTTATTTATTAAAATAAAAATATATAATAATTTAATAGAATCATTAAACAAAAACTACAATCAAATAGAACACAAGATTTTAATTTCAAAATATGACAAGATATATAAATAGTATATTGACAAAAAAAAATATTTTACCCATGAGATTAAAGAAAAAACTAGATTCAATTTAAAGTCTATTTTCAACATATTTATATACATTTTAAATAGAATTAAATGTTTTCACTTTAACTAATACATATATTTTGGAAAGAACTAACTTTTTAAAATATAAAACAATTAAAATAAAAAGTAGTTTATTGTGTAAAATTTGTGCTATGCATTAAATTAAGTAAATATTAAATTTATATTGAAATCTTTTTTAATGAAAATATAGATATTCATATGAAATAAAAAATAGAATAATGATTTTGCTACAATAAACTAATATATAAAAAATAGAATAAAAATGAAAATGATAGTAATAATAAATTGTTCAATAACCAAATAAAAAAGATAAAAATGAAAAAATATCATTAAATATAAGGCATTGTTTGGCAAGACCTGATGCCGTGGACAAAATTGGATAAAATTTAAATTTCATGGTAGACTTTGAGATTAAAATATAAACTCATGGAGGTAAATGGCATTTTTTGTGCCATTATTGATTTGTGAAAATTCTGTCTCAACAAATAAGATTGAAATATAATTTTCCGTAACTTTTGTACAAACCTTCAATATTTCTTTGCTATAGGTTTCTTAAGAGAAGGTAGAGCTGAAAAAAGAAAAAAAAGAAAAAAGAAGGAAGAGGCATGTAACATTGACATGAGAGAGAAAAAAAAAAAGAAGAGGCATGTGACATTGACATGCCTTGTATGCGATGCTTCTTAATAATCATTCCATATGATATTACTTTTTATTCGTATATTTAATTGGCATGATACTAAAAACTATTAAAGAAAAAAAAAAAAGGTTTCTTAAGCAAATATGCTAACTGAGCTAAGCATTAATTAAAAATGGGCTGATATGCAGCATTACTATTCATATATGATTATCCGACAAACTACTTATATACAGTAGCTATTTTCGTGGATGTGTCTATATTCTTAGATTTCGATTTCTTTTTCTTTTCTGATTTTGTATTATTAACACAAAAAATAAATATATTAATATCCTCTCACTACGAATTTAAATTTTTAGATGAAGTGTTAACTACTTTATCATAGTATTAGAATCTAAAAACTAAATAATAATAACTCTATCACGTATATGGACGGTCAAAAGTGAAATTGCATCAACCAATTCCCATGCTTGGGAAAATCAAGACAACGTGGAACTTTTTACAACCCTTAAGGTAATTTACGATCCAAGTCCAGATACAGAGGCATTTGCTCTAAATTCTTTATCAGCCAATCAACAGCTTTTGTTAGATTTTTCTTAAAATCCTGTTTATTCAAATAATATAGAGTTCTTAGTGTATGGAACCATCGGGCCCTCTTAAGATTCTTCCTTGCGAGAACGTTAGAGACGTCCCGTCGCCCAAATTAGTTTCTTTTATAATCAACTTTGCCTCCAAACCTTTTGAAAGAAACTATATATATATATATATATATATATATATATATATATATATATTAGAGTTCTTTAAACTAATATGCTATGCTTCATGTAGTAAATGATCGATTCTTGATTTAATCTTCAGCTGTTAGCAGTGAAATCAGTTTTCTACAGACCTCACAAGTTATAAAACGTTCAAATGCAAGTCGAATTGGACTTTAAGCTAAAGGCTATAGGCAATTGCTTCAGATCAACTTTCATTCTCTAGACTCTAATCCATGTTCACAGGCTGTAATTGCATCATGCCTGCTTAATTAGATGTATAAAGAAGTAAACAACAAAATGTCAATATTTACATCTGTTGAATGTGGCCCGTATTCTTGGCCCCTTATTCACTTATTACTTTTTGTGGCCCATAATTAATTAGTTGCTTAATAGGTTTAGGAAACCCTAGCACTATAAATATGTGGCAATCTTCATTACGTTAAGGTGTAAGACAGAAACCAAAGTGTTAGCCTTGTAGCATTTGTGATCAGTAATATAATTATTCTCTGTTGTCCGTGGACGTAGGCTTCAAAGCCGAACCACGTAATTCTTGTGTTCGTTATTTCTTCTCGTATTCTTCGTGTTTGCATGTTTTTCCCCAACAACATCCAAATCATATATTTTAAGATCGATGGAAAAGAAGGGCATTGGAAGCATGCTCCAATAAGCGATTTTCTATTAATTAATGACCTAAGAAGTCATTAACTAGAAATTTTAGAAGTTGATCTCTTTACTCTACGCGTTAATCATTTGATCTTTAGCTGTGAAGTCAATTCATCTGCTAGCCAGACTTCTATATAAACACCTCCTGCTCCTCTGAAGCTAATCATCCTAGCTCCTATTCTTCAATCTTGTTTCTTAGACCAAAGAGAAAATAAGTTCAATCTTGTTTTCTTAATGGCAAGCCTTACGTTAAGTTTGATCATATTTATCATTTTGATTTGCGCGGTTGAAGGCCGATTGATTAGACTTAATACACCAAACCACTTAGTCTCAGATGGAGTAGATGATGTTAACCAATTATCTCCGTTTCTTCCTCTCAACGGTTTGTCCTCGTCCCCCGGCGGCTGCACGCACGATTACGGTTTCCTTCCATGTGCAGATAACGTTGGAGGTTACATATACCAATTGGTTATATATCAATTTTTGCTGTTTGTTGGAGGCCATTTTATAACAAACGGGAGCAAGAAGCTCTTTACAATGCTTGGCACAGGCATATTTGGTGCAAGTGTTTTCCGGGTCCTCTTAGTATTGCCCCGAATCATGTTTGTGATTGGTAAGTCCCACAGGCGTCCATTTCTTGACCAATTCTAGTTTACCTGGAATCTTTTATGCATTCAAAAGCCAAAGTCAACTATATTTTTCCAACTTTTCTTTAATAGCACCCAACAGTTGTGGATTGTTATAATTAAGTGTGTGTCATCCCTATAATTTCAAATTAGACAAGGAACTCCACTTTAATCCTCAAAAATGTCGTATGCATGTCCCTATAGTATGCATGGAACCCCTATATATATGTAGTCATCAAATGCGCAACATACATGACTACAGGAGCTATTTGTATTGGTTGTTTTTTGTGGAAAAGTAATTTTTTTTTCCTTTGAAAAATATACATCTTTTTTTATAATAAGTATTTGATTAATTAAATTTAAAAAAATGAAATTCTTAAAAATCTCAATTTCATCTTTTTCTGAGATGCCAAAATTTTTAGTTCCTAAAACAAATACATTTTTTTTTTAAAAAAATTATATTAAAAAATGCTGTTGAAAAAAGTCATTCTAACAAGCTCTAAAAAAGGGTCTATGCACGTCTCAAGATGACGCAGATAACGTGCATTTATAGTAAACTACATGGGATAAGACGCAATTTGCCTTCTTTTTAAAGAATAACCAGACAAGTTTTTCCGGACATTCATTAATAACTCGTTCTTCAATATTTTTGTGTTTCAATTTGTGCACGAATCAAAAGTATCTGGACTTTACTCCAGCAAAGAGGAAGCTCAACGACAAGTCTCTCTTGGAGTGGCCATTTATGCTGGATCAACTGTCTTTTGTCTTACGTTGCTATGGGCTACGTGTGTAATAGTTGGCAGCAAAGATTTGCCCGAACGACAATCGCGTACAGATTCATCAACTTCAGAACGCTTGCTAGCCAAAGAAACATGCTCAGACTTAAAGGGTTTGTTTATAACCCACAGACCACTTGAATTACGCAACAAAAATGGGATTTTGAATTGACATATATATCTGTTTCATAATATTTATATATACAGGTAAAGGTGTCAAAACAGACGAAGATACTAGTCTTACGGCTGGAATTATGCTTCTGTCTTTGGTTCCATATGCTATATTGCAGCTAGTAAACGTATTCAACTCAGAATCAGCAAGTCGTTTGGTGATGTTGATTGCTCTTGTTGTATCAACCATGTTCTTGCTGGCATACTTCTCATACCAGGTACTCCAATTACATTAATGTTTAGGGGCGGAACCAGGTTTTGAATTTGGAGAATATAATAAATGTAAAGAATAAAAATGATATAAAGAAAAATTTATCAATTTAACCAATAAAATTTTGCCCACTTTCTTTCATTATATAAAGTTCATCAATTTGAGAATGTAATCCCAAGTCGCGAACTAAGAATTACAGGTAAATTCCATTTTTTCCCCATGAGCCCATGAAGTTTTAATTTTACCCATATTCTTACACCCACTATTAAACTTTACCAGACAAAGCTTTATATTGAAAAGTGTTTTGTATTTATTTATTAAAATAAAAATAAAATAATTTGATAAAAACATTCAGTAAAAAATTTAAAATCAATTTTCAAATCATAAAAGTTTTACTTTTAAATTATAAAAAAGAATTAAGTTTTCTTGTAAAAATTTTGTTAATAAAAAGCTACTTTTTACATTTTTTATTTCTTATCTATTCATTTACTAAAGTAAAAAAAATTAAAATAATTTAATAATTAGACAGGTAAATATAACTAATATCAATTTAATTAATCATGTATATATTTTTTAAAAATAATTATCATGTATAAAATCTTTTTTAAAAATAATATGAAGATATTTTAACTAATTAAAAAAATTAACTCGTAAATTTTACTTATTAAGTTGGGATTGGAATTAGGATACATATATATATATATATATATATATATATATGTATGTATGTATATAAGGAGGTCGGCTCGGTCAAATAAATGTCTCACTACAGGGGCACGATATTATACAATTATTAAAATAATCGATCTATAAACTTTTTAAATTGAGAAGTAAACAAGTATTAATGGTGTACGTCATATACGTAATTCTAGGATAAGAATTAAAAACCTCAAAGATTAGAATAGACCTTTTGATAAGATACAAGAAACTCTACCTTCTAATTTAACAATTCTTTAATTTAATATTTTTCTTTTTTTGGTTTCAATCTATATGTTGGATCAGAGTCGGGGACTCTTTATTTGACCGATTATTTTATAAACTTTCATTTTTCGCAGGTTTTTGATCACCGGTTTCAGAAAAGAAGTCTAGAATATTCGAAGTACGAGAAACTCGTACATGAGTTTTTGCAGTACGCCCGAAAACATGCAGAATACAACCTGGTTAATGACAAAGGACAGCCTAACGTTCCTGCAATAGACAGGTAAAAGGTTTGGAATGCTTGATGTAGATTCGCCAGTGGTTAATGATTGCTAGTTGCATATCCTTGAAGCACATTTCCCAAGTTGCAATGTTAGATTAAGGTCCTCGAAAAACATCCACCTTCGCAGATTTTTTTCTGAAGCAGATACAGATAACAATAATTTCTTATCGATTCAAGAATTGGAAAAAATGTTAGAAGGTATGGACAGCGGAGAACTGCAAGGCAACCGTGAATTTGCTCTTGCACAATTGGTGACCGAGTTTGACCGGAGCCGTGACGGAAAAGTTAATCATCAAGAATTCGTCAACGGGTTGATGAAGTTAAGAAATGAGGATAAGCAGATACCTACCACAGGAAAGTTCATGAGCGAGGCAAGCAACCCTACCCTTTACTAATTCTGAGTTACGTTATATGCGTGTTAGGCACAATAAATGAATATATCAAACCCCTTTCTGTAGTTCAACTCATAAAAGTTAGCACTAAAAAACTAATCAAAGATATCGCAAACACAGAAATAGGTAGAAAAGATTAAACACAACTTTTGAAGGGACATGTAGTTTCGAAATTACATCTTCTTGATCGGTTTTTGTAAATTCAATTTCGATATACCTGCAGATAGTTAAACCGTTCACTCAGAGGAAACAAAAGGAACTCGAAAAGATCGAGGAGCTCGCTGGAAAGATTATGCAGCGCGTTCAAAGGCAAGCGCTTGAGGGGCTTCTGGACGAAGATGGACGGGTTAATACTGAAGGCGTTAAAAAGTATAGTAACAAATAGATTAGTTTTAACACTTCCATTTTTCTTTCTTTCATCTTTAAAGTTTTAATTTAGTTCCAATGTTTGAGTGACCCCTTTACCTTTCACAATGGCAGACTCTTCAGTGAACTCGACACAGACCAGAGCCATTATATTTCGCGAGACGAATTAAGGCGATTACTTCCGAGTTACAGACCTGGAGGAGAACAAGCGGCAGATGATGCGACGGTAGACCAGTGGATGAGACAGCTTGACGAAGATCGTAATGATATGATCAGTGAGCAAGAGTTTATCAATGGAATGAAAGTTTGGTTGAAGAAACCAACCAAGGAGGATGTTACTAAAGAAACCCAACAAACAACCAAATCATCTGATGGCAATCAGGTAAATACAACTGCTGCTACTCATAAAACTTGGAGATATACAATTTTTCCTTTCTTTTTTTTTTTTTTTTTTGGATAATTTCTTCAGAAATCCCCTAGACTATCAAATTAAGTCTTTTTGTCCTTGAATTATTTTTACACACTGTTAGTACTTTAGCCATTTATATTGAAAAAACTAGTAAATCTCTCTCCAAAATCTTACATCAATTGGACGATCATGGCGTATAAGTAGTTAGAATTCATAACGGCAACATTAGTTTTGGGTGAAAGTAGCTACAAGGACTAATACTTTCCAACAAGTAATAATCCAAAACGACTAAGGGCCCGTTTGGATTGGTTTTTTTCAACAGCTTTTGAAAAACAGTTTTTTTTATAAGTTAAAAATTCTGGCTTCTAAAAGAAATTATATTTGAGCTTTTTTCAGGGTTTCAACTTTTTTTAAAGTCAAATCAAATAGTTATAACAAATTTAATGTAACTTTTTTAAGAAAAAAAAAAGTATTTTTTCTAAAAAAAAACCAATCCAAACAGGTCCTAAGAGGCTTACTTTGATAGTTTAATAATCAAAATGTCCCAAGTGTCAAGTGTAAATTGCAGCAAACTTTCTTATAATATATCATAAGTGTACGTTGCTTCTTGTAGTTTCAATATAGGCACGAACACTCATTTTAAAGAATATTTGTACTACACATTTGAGGACCACAAAGATGTGGTGTCTATTTTTTTATTTATGTATAATATACATTTTAAGACGGCAAAAAGGTCCAATACCTATAAAGGAGTAACGTGTACTTATAATAAATCACCAAAAGATTTAGTGCAATTAACCTCAAGTGTCATATATAGTTCAAACTTGTAAAAAACTTAACCCACCCCCACCACCAACCAAACCCTGCCATGTAATTTGAATTTAAGTTATTACTCTTGAAAATAATATAATCTGCAGTCTCCAAATTACAAGACGATCCACATGTTTGATCTCATAGACTAATTATGTTACCATCTCTGCTACGCATGGGGTTGCAGATTAGTTGGGACGAAGTGGATCGTAAATTATTCAATTATTCAGCAGCGTGGGCTTTATGCAAACCTCTCTCAGAAATCATCTTGGGCGTTACAATGTTGACGTTCCTCGCCGAACCCTTCGGGAAAAGTATCGTACAGCTCTCAGACGCGATGGGTTTGTCTACTTTCGTCATCTCATTTGTAGTTGTACCTATCGTCGCAAATGCCAAAACAGCAATTTCAACTATCTTTCCAATAAGGCAACAGTGTGACAAGACTTCTTCTTTGACATTTTCAGAGGTACATACCTCTCTCTCTCCCCTTCTATTTATTTAGTCGCAGAGCCAGAATTTTCACGTGTTGACATATTAAGTTTTTTTTTTTTTACCTCAAAAGAATCAATGAAAAAATTTGTAATAAAATATCATGTACAAAATCATGACGTCTTGCTTTTACTTAATATATATGCAATGAAAAGTTTCTATTTTGATGTGTGCAGATTTATGGTGAAGTGGTCATGAACAACATAATGGGACTAACAACACTGTTGGCAATTGTGTATGCAAAGGATTTGGCATGGAATTATTCAGCAGAGGTGCTTATAATCTTCCTCATTTGTGGCGTAGTTGGCCTTATTGGCTACTCATGCAACACCTACCATCTTTGGAGTAGCATCTTGGCGATCTTCATGTATATTTTCTCTTTAGCCCTTTTCTACGTCCTCCAATACTTCTGGGGCTGGGACTAATCAACCGATGTGTATATTCTTGCTTTTTTGTTGTATTTCTATCAGAGGTAGCTTGTTGACAAAAGTTTAATTGAATAAAGAGTTGTAAATTGCAGTCCATCAACACCACTCTGGAAAATAGAACTTGAAGTTCAAAACCACTTCCTGCTGTATCATAAAAATCTTATGCATTAAATGTTCCAACATTCATTATAGAATGTGATCAAGTTTGAAGTTTCTTTCTTTCTTTTTTTTTTTAATGAAATGATTTATTTATCAAACAACCCAAAAAAAGAAAAAAAAAAACTTTGATCAAGTATTTCAAAACATGGAAGTGACAAGAGAGATGACCATGATGTTATATGAGCGAGTAAAATGCACATTATCTTTTTGCAATTTATACCACACTTTCACTATCATGCTCTCTCATGGTCCCTTATTTTTGTTCAAAATATTAATGCTGTGCGAGTGTGTGTTTTGTGTGTGTGACTGTGTTTTTGTGTACATATATGTGTGCAAAAGCGGTGAACAAATATATGTTAAGTGGTAAACTAATAAATTATGAACAAATAATAAAAAAGTTATGAACAATTTAATTGACGTGTTTGTTCATAATTTTTATACTATTTGTTCATAAATTTTATGGTCTTTGTTCATTGATGATACATAATATTTAATGGGTGCATAATCCTTAAAATATATGGTATCCCTTCCCTTATCCTTTGTGATTTACTTAATTAGTTGATTGCTCCTTTTAAAATTTACTAGAATACCCTTTTTGTTTTCAAAAGGGATATTTTATCTGAGCATGGCTATGTTTTTAAAACTTATTACCACATTTAACCCCTATACGGCTGTATCTTTTCAAAATTTGGCACAATAGATTCTTTTTTTTTTTTTACTATTATCTTAACACAATTAGCTAAAAATAAGAGAATTTTTGTGAAAATATATAACATATAACAAGTTTTAACACATATAAATGCCAAAAAGAAGTGCACGAATATAATACACAATAAGTCAATTTGAACAGAGAACAATAGAGTAAGAGATTATGGCTACCGTTTTAAAAGCACAAGGAATAACCTGATAAGTTTTAAAACATAAAAAGGTACTCTACTAATTGGACAAACAACAGATGCATTTTAGCCTGACATGAGCCTTGGCAATTTGTATCTAAATGAAGTCTAAAATACATTCTCCCTAGTATTTTATAGAAGTCCTATAAAATTCTTTGTATTCTAAAACTTGTTAATACCCTATACTATAAACAATATTGCATAAAACTATTAATTTTTGGGTGGTTATGTAACAGTTTTTATAACATACAGATATTATTAATATTCTTTATTAGCATAAAGAGATATTAGCAAATTTTGAAATCATAAGGTAGTTTATACAAGAGACAACAGATTACTAAGTGTAGGTCAATGTGTTTTCCATTTTTTTCTCCTTCTTTTGTCTAAGAAATGGAGATCGAACTACAACTAATAAATCCAAGCTATAAAATTTAACTAAGAAAGACTACGTATAGAAAACGTAAATCAATAATAGTAAATTGGAGATTAGGACATGGCAAGTCATCCAAGAGATGATGCAAAGAGACATGATAAATGCGCCCCACAAGTTAAAAACTCGAGAACATGATATAAAGTGTAGGTCAATCTTTTTTTTCTTTTTCCTTTCCTCAATAAAGAAATGGAGGAACTACAGTATAAACATAATGCATTTAATTGTCAGCTTGCTTATCTGAATTTTAAATTCAAAGTCCAAGGTTGTACTTCAGAATTATACTTGATATGGGTAAAATAAATCGCCCAATAAGAATGTGCCACGTACTCAAAGGAAAAACCTCCATAGCTATGGCTAGACCTGAGTACCTTCGCTTTGACCAACCATTAGCAATTAATGGCTTCTAGGGCACACCCCGCAAGGTGGGCTTCACGTTCCCAATCTTTACCCTCTCAAGGTCACACCTTGTGTAAAGGGCTTCGACCAACGTCTATGTCACTACCACTCAGTCTAAGCAAGAAGGTAAAGCTTTGGAACCCCAGCATGGGCGACAACTAGTTGGCCGAAGCTCAAGGGAGATGCTTCGGCTATGCACCCAGGCTTAGCAATGACATCATTATTCCCCTTATAAAGACGACACAAGACTGACGGTAAGGGTCAGAACATTTAAGATACCATGAACAAGGCAAGCCTCGTAAAAAGCATCATGAACGCCTATAAATACCCCTTTAGTTTATGAAAGGGGGGGACCTTTTTTCTCTTAACTCCTTTAGAGTATTTTCTTTATAGAGCTATTCAACACAATAACTGACTTAAGCATTGGAGGTGAAACGGGGGGAAAGCCTCGCTTCATTGTTTTGCAGGTCTGCGTAGCCCATTCCTCCTTCGCTCGACAAAGCCCGTCACATGCTCTACGCCCATTCCTCCTTCGGTGGACGAGGCCCGTCACGTGCTCTACAGAGGTCGAAGCTCTAGACCAACTCTGGAGCAGCAACACGGAGTGCCCTCCTTCCTTTAACGAGAAATTCCAAAGGCCTTAGAGTTAGTCGAGTTACTAACGTGGCATAGGAGAATTCCTATATCACATTAGTTGGCGCCGTCTGTAGGAACAAAGGACAAGTCCTATTGAGAAACAAGTGGCTAGAAGCCATGGTAAAGCCGAGAAAACATCAACAGGCCCCACCCGAGCAAATGAAGCAAGTTGAAGAGTCAAGGTACCAAAGAGAACCTGGTGAAAACCTCGATGAGAATGGGGGGCAAACCAGCCTGTCGGGATACCAAGGTACTCAGAAGATGGACACACGTGTTCATGGACAAGATATAAAGTTGCAAAGAGAGGCAATGAGCAAGCTCTACTCCCAGATGTAAGGACTGATGGCAGAGTACCAAAGAATTGGGGGCACCCTATGACGCCACCTGCCATGCCTGTGCCACTAGTCCTACCCATAGCGACACATGCTCAAGTCTCAGCTCCAGCAGGATACCTATATTCGCCACCGTATCACTCGTTCATGCAGTATAGTCAGTATCATGTGCCTCCTGTGCATCCATATCCGGGGATCTCGGGGAAACAAAAGGCACAGTTCTCTTCCACGTATCGGTCCCAAACCTCTCTAAGAGAATGGAAGAAAGACCACAACCTAGGTGTTCGCCACGATAATTATAAGTCCACGAGGGGTAACAAGGCGTTTAACAATCTCGACACCCATCAAACGACGAGTAAAATCCATAGGCCCTTCACACCAGAGATAAAGGCGGCAAGGTTACCTCCCTAGGTTCACGTACCTCCATTCCCCATGTATGATGGGAGCACAGACCTAGAGAACCATATCAATGTCTTTGAAAGCACCCTCATGATATATGGATTATCTAAGGGGTTAAAGTGCCAAGCTCTTCCCGTCACCTTAGTGGACGCAGCGTATGATTGGTATAAGCGCCTGCCAAATCACTCCGTCCGTTCCTTTGATTAATTTGTCAAGGGATTGATAGACAAGTTCGCGAATAGCCAAACCATACCAAGGACCTCCGCAACCTTGTTCTCTTATCGCCAGGAACCCGTGGATACTCTCCGGGAGTATACAGAGAGATTCAACAGCGTTGAAAGTGGCTGACCCAAATGATGGGGTGGCTATTATCGCCTACATCCAAGGACTAAGGCCGAGCGAGTTCAAAAACAATATCTCAAGGCTTGACTACCACTCCTTTGCCGACTTAATGAAGGGGGCCAAATGCTACATTCAAGGGGAGAAAGTTAATCGCAGCACTAAATTTCTGTTGAGGGAGGAAGAAAGGCTATCTAGATAAAATCAAAAGGGCAAGGTCAAGGAAGAAGCCATCCAAGAAAGAAGGCAGGCTTATGCCGACCCCAGTAGATACCAGCCCCGATTTGATAAGTACACTCCACTAAACATACCTCGGACAGAAATGCTAGCCGCTATTCAAAGGATCGCGTTTTGCGGTGGCCAGACAAGTTGTTGGGGAATCTTTCTAAAAGGGATCGTAACCTTAGATGTCATTTCCATAGAGATCATGGGCATTCCACGGAAGACTGTAAGTAGTTGAAGAATGAGATCGAGATGTTCATCAGGCGTGGGAAACTATATCGGTTCGTTGCCCGCGATCGACAGAGGAACCAAGACGAGAGATATCTAGGGGCGAGAGACGAAGGACAGCCTTCGGGGCATCAACCGTACCTTGTGGTGGTAGATATGATATCAGGGGGCACTGCTGCAGGGGGAAAGACTTCGTCAGGCCGTAGAAAGTACGTTTGAAGTCTGAAGGATGTTGAACTACCCAAAAAAGGCTCAAGCACGGGGATGCACTGACGTTCACCAACTTCGACTTGGGCCCGGTAGTGACTCCCCACAATGACCCGCTGATAATAGAAGTACTCATCGCTTACTACCTAGTGAAGAAGATACTAGTAGACACGGGAAGTTCGGCAGAGGTACTTTTCATCAAGGCGTTTTCAAAGATGGGGTTGAAAATGGAAGACCTCCGACCTGTGTCGCCAACCTTGATGGGGTTCTCTAGGGAACGAACTAGACCCTTGGGGGTTATCGAGTTACCAGTCTCCCTGGGCTCTGGAGACCAATGTGTTGACTTGAAGGTAGATTTTCTGGTGATGGATTGCGCCTCAGCGTATAATGGAATCCTCGGCAGGGCGTTCCTCAATAGGATCCGGGCCGTGGTTTCAACTTACCATCTGATGATGAAGTTCCCCACTAGAGCTGGGGTGGCGGAGATCCGTGAAAACCCGTTGACGACGGGGGAATGTTACACAGCTTCTTTAGAAAGTGGTAAGAAAGGGAGGGAAATTATGCAAATAGAGGTACCGGATGCCCGGCATGAAGAGCATCGCGAAACACCCATGGAACCTAGAGGAAGTAACTATTGGGAAGAGAGGGGAAAAAGTCTACGTAGGCTCCGAACTGCCCAAGGCAGATAAAGAACACCTAATCGATTTCTTGGCGAAGAATAGAGATGTCTTCGCCTGGTCGGTATTGGATATGACTGGCATAGATCCCAGGATATCGGTTCACAAACTAAACGTCGATCTTAATGCACGACCTGTGCAGCAGAAGAGAAGATCATACTCTGCAGAGAAGAGCCAGGCGACGTTGGAAGAAATAAAGAAGCTTCTAGCTGCCCGACACTTAAGGGAGGTGGATTATCCGAGATGGGTCGCCAACCCGGTGCTAGTGAGAAAGCCAAATAGGACTTGGCGAATGTGCATAGATTTTACGGACCTGAACAAAGCTTGTCCAAAGGATTGTTTTCCCTTGCCAAGGGTAGACCAACTAATTGATTCAGTAGTCGGTTCGAATTGCTAACTTTCATGGATGGTTTCAAGGGATATAATTAGATCATGATGGCTGCCGAAGATGAGGAAAAAACCATGTTCATAACTGAGCGAGGGTTATATTGCTATAGGGTGATGACGTTTGGGTTGAAAAATGCTGGAGCAACTTACCAGAGAATGGTTAACAAGGTGTTCAAGCACTAAATAGGCAGAAATATGGAAGTTTACATGGACGATATGTTAGTAAAGAGTGCTAAGGCCAAAGACCACCTAACAGACCTCCAAGAAGCCTTCGATGCCATGAGAAGGTGTAACATGAAGATTAACCCAAAAAAGTGCACCTTTGGTGTGAAAGCAGGAAAGTTCTTGGGTGTCATGGTGACACACCGCGGGATAGAAGCCAATCCTAAAAAGATACGAGCGATATTGGAGATGGAACCACCTCGGAACGCCAATGAAGTCTAGTCTTTGGCTGGGAAGGTAGTAGCACTCAGTAGGTTTGTCTCGCGCTCCACTGACAAATGTTTTCCTTTTTTCAGGATCCGCATGTAATCCCAAGCACTTTGAGTGGAGTAATGAGTTCCAGGATGCGTTCGACCAACTTAAGACGTACCTATCCACTCCTCTACTACTGACTAGCCCCGAGGAAAGAGAAGGGTTGTTGTTGTACTTAGCTATATCTAGAGTGGCAATAGCGGCGGTGCTAATCAAAGAAGAAAGGAAAGTACAGAGGCCCATATACTATGTAAGCAAAGTGCTTCACGGAGCGGAGCTGAGGTACCCGCCCATCGAGAAGGTGGCTCTGGCCCTAATTGTAACTGCCAGGAAACTAAGGCCATACTTCAAGGCACACCCTATCAAGGTGTTAACAAACACTCCACTTAGACAAGTGCTCCAAAAGCCAGAAGTCTTTGGTCGACTGCTTAAGTGGGCAATTGAACTCACAGAATATGATATCAGCTACCAGTCGAGGACCGCAATCAAGGCTCAAGCCTTAGCGGACTTCGTCGTGGAATGCACAGGCGAAGAGGCGAAACCTTTGGATCCTACATGGATTTTACAAGTCGACGGAGCCTCAGGAAAGCATAGATCCAGAGCAGGTATAATCTTGACTAACTCAGCAAGGAAGGAATTTCAATATGCCTTGAAGTTTGATTTTCAAACTTCTAACAACGAGGCTGAGTACGAAGCATCGTTAGCAGGGTTAAGAGTGACACTAAGTGTTAAGGCAAAAGTTGTTATGGTGTTGACTGATTCCCAACTAGTAACCAATCAGGTGTCAGGGCAGTATGAGGCCAAGGACCCAACAATGATGGCTTATTTGAAAGAGGTCAAAGAAACAGTCTTGAATTTTGTGAGAGTTGTAGTGCAGCAAGTCCCCGGGGAGGAAATCAAGAGGGCAGATGTCGTGTCCAAGTTGGCTGCTGGGCAGGTTAAAGGGACAAAGGTTCGGGTGGAAACTTTGATAGAACCCAGCATCAGACAAGGTCTCAAAGAAGAAATCAATTGCATAGACCAGGAGCCTAACTAGGCGAGTGACATTAGGAAATACTTGGAGAAGAGCGCCTTACCTGAGGATAGGGCAAAGGCTAAGTCGGTTCAGAGGCCGGCCCAACACTACTTGTTGGACGGAGGACAGCTTTATAAGTGTTCCTACTCCGAACCGCTGCTAAATTATGTAGGGGAGCATGAAGGAAACTATGTCCTAAGGGAGATCTGTGAAGAGGTATGCGGCAATCACATGGGAGCCAGGGCATTAGCTCAAAAGGTCCTCCGTTTTAGATACTATTGGCCAAGTATACAAAGAGATGCCCAGGCGTTGGTTTGGAGGTGTGATGCGTGCCAACATTTCTCCAACATTCAACACGCACCCTCATCTAAGATGGCTTCCATCACAAGCCCATGGCCGTTTGTACAATGGGGATTGGACATCATTGGTCCTCTTTCCCCTGGGACCGGGCAGAGGAAGTTTGCCTTTGTAGCTGTGGATTATTTTACCCGCTGGGTAGAGGCAGAACTTGTCCCAAAGATTACCAAGAAGGCTACCTGGAATTTTGTTTGGAAAAATATGGTATGTAGATTTGGCATCCCTAATACTATCGTAACAACTCCACGGGAAATGCGAGGAGTTGGGGATCAAGTTGAAGTTCACCTCAATGGCGCACTCAGTGTAATGGGTAGGTGGAGGTAACAAACTGAACGTTGTTGTAGGGACTAAAAGCCAAGTTGGGGCATGCAAAGAGGCTCTGGGTCGATGTATTACCCGAGGTCTTGTGGTAGGAGCCAATTAGCAAGGACCGTACTTAGTCACAGAAGAGATCAGGCCAGGGACCTACAAGCTGGCCAAAGTTGGTAGGGAGAAGCTCCAAAACGCATGGAACGCAGAGCACCTCCACCCTTATTATGCCTAGTTTGCCTTACTATCTTATGTATTCAATCAAGGCCTGGAGAGCCATTTGTAGTTTCATTTGTTTCAATGAAAGGCGCTATGCCTTACTTCCAATCTGAACTCACCCTGCATTCGTCCTTGTAGCCAATAAGGAAACTCCCCGAGGAAAAACTCTCGCGCGAGAACCTAAGCTGTAGGGTACGAATGTGCCCCCGAGGCCACTCTCCGCCCAACCTGACAGCAAGGAAGGCTTAACTCTCACTAGGGGTGGAAGGGCATAAACTTGCCTTGAAAAAGGGAGTGGTAAAAACTCAACCCATTTTACTCGCCTTGGACTCTGGAGTGGACGCTGCGCGGGATTGACTAACGCACGAAACGCTTCCGGGATTGGTCTGAGAGTCTGGGTAAGGAATGAGGCTGACGAGTCTAAAGGACTAGCCTAAGGGTAAAGGTGCGGCCCAATCCCAAAAGAAAACGGCCAAACACCAAACCTATTCTTCTCCTCTAAGACCACTGAGAAATGAGGTTTGCTACGTGTCTACCTGGGACAATACCTGGGGCATGGCAAGAGGGTAATGCAAAGGCCGAGAGCCTAAAGAGCAATCACTATAAAATGCATAGGCATAAAGATAATAAAGCATACATTGTCATATAGCTTGATAAAACAGAGTTAACAAAGAAGGTTCCTAACCCTTGCGAATAAAACAGTATTGAAAATACATCACCGGGAAGGCACTCTGTGCTGTACAAAACAAGATCGAAAACATAAAGGGGTAAAAGTTCCTAAGAAGCTATCACAGAGCAGGAAGGGCCGAAAAGCCCATGACTGGGGAAGCATCTGTAGCGTCGTCCCTGATGGCAGGGGAGGTCACTTGAAAAGAGGTGGAAGGGATGGAAGTAGAAGGTGGCATGAACGGGGATAGATCGAATCCTGGACAACACGAGCAATAGACTCTAAAAGCTTTATCTTGATTTCGGAGATTTTCAACTTGAATTCCTCTTGAATGAAACTTACTATCTCCTAGCTCTGCTTGAAGTCCTTTATGGCCTTCTCGCCTTTTTCATCAACAAGCTCAATAAAGCTGATGTATTTTCTCTCCAAGGCAGCAAGCTCCTTTCACACCGGCTTCAGCTCGGCCTTGGCAGAGTCTTAGTCAGAGGACGCGGAATCGCTGGCCTTCTTAGCTGCTTTGATTTCTCCTTCCTCCTTGACCAGCTGTTCTTTTAAGTCTTTAATTTCTCCCTTGGATGGTCTCCTCCACTGCCTAACACTTGCAATACTCGTCGTTATGGCGTGCATTCAACTCTTCAATCAGAACCGATCGGCGAGCATCCTGTACCAATATCAAAGGTCAGCAAAAAGGTTAAAACAAAGGCTGTGGTCACAAGATTACCTCTCTTAACTCCAGCATTATCTCCGTGTTCGTCATGGTCTTCGCATCCCGAAGATATTGAACTCGTTCTAGGCTCGAAGTGCCAAGGGTAGAGCCTCTGGCCACACTCAGCAAAGAACCAAAGATCCCACTGAAACCACAGGCTGGATTCCCAGGACGAGGGACCGGAAGAGGTAGAACTAAATTGCTGAAACCCATGCCTTTCCCATACTTCTCTAAGGTAGCTTGCTGAGAGCCTTACCCTAAAGCAACGCAGTTCGATGGCCTGGAGCGGCTCCCCCTAGGTTGACTCTCCGTAGATTTCGTGGAAGAGGGACGAGCCGAGGCGTGAGAACTAAACTGTAATTTAAGCACTCTTTGTCAACAGTGTTGGAGAGGCAACTTCAGAGGCACTTCTTATCCATACCTGCACAGGATAGCAACTCGTTAAAAATATGCTACATGTCAAGTAATGAAAGAGAAGCATACCTTCTATAAGATAACCCTTCTCAGGCAAGGTGGAGGGCTCATCTGTGATAAAGGTGTAAGATTCGATCGAAGTAAAGTCACCTTCGACGTGGGACACCTGGCCTAATGATTGATCTCCGCTTTCGTCAGTTGCCCCGGCTACTTGTTGACAACCACCTGTGGCCTCGTCCCCAGACTTGCTCCCAAAGTCAGAAGGGACAGCAGGTAAAGGCACAGCCTGATGGCATAACCCTACTGTCGTTAACATAAGTTGATTAATGTAGTCCGTGACCTCAAAGAGGTCTTCACCCGAGACCAGTTGATAGACTAGCGTCACCCCAAGGTCGTCCAACTCTGGACTCTTTGACTTATAAGGAAACCCCCAATGCCTCGGGGCTGACTAGTTGTAACCGTCCAACTTGATGAAGTAGAACTTGCTCCGCCAGACTTTTTGGGCTTCTCCTTGATCATGTGGAACATATTATCATTGTGTGCGAAGATGTAATGTCATCCAGTCATTTTAGGGATTTTACCGAGTTTAAAGAAATAACTAAAGGCATTAAGAGTGGGTTTGACGCCATTGTACTTTAAGGCTAACACGAAGGCAATCAGAACCTTCTACCTATTAGGTGAGAGCTGCGCTGGGCAAAGCCCGTAGAAATTGAACCTTCGGGAAGGGGATAGTCAAACCTATCTCCAGCATCTCTTCATAAAAGGCATACTCCCCAATAGAAGGAGAGCAAGCCCTTTCTTCAGGCCCAAGGACTCACACCTGAATGTCAGAAGGGAACTGTCCACACTCTATGAACCTTCGGAACCTGTCCATTCTAGCCTTACTCGTAATGCTCTGAGCGGTCCATTAAGGACTCGGCTTCATTATTTTAGGTTTCCCAGGACAAGATGGCACTCCTTGATTTGTACGGGTCATGATGCAGTAGGGATCAATCAAGCGTCAAATGCGAACCAACCGGAGGCGCAAAGCAAGAGGCACTAACCTGCAAAAGAAACCCATGAGTACAAAAGATAAGTGAAGATGCACAGGGCATAGAAGCTCTAAATGGTACCTTAGGCGATGCTGAATCGGCCTAATGAAATAGTAGAACCTGTACACATCAAGGGGAAGTATCAATGGAAGAAAGCCCGTGGTAAAATGAAATGAGGGGGTGCCCCAGAGCCTCGGATGAAGTACTTAGTGCAGCGAGCCCTAGAGCCGCACAAGACCGAAGGCCACGACACGAGCTGTGACTCCAAGGCCTATCGAGGATCCAAAGCCGTTGTCACGTGCTTCAACTAAGCCTAGACTAAAGGCCGAAACTTTCGCCACTCTAAAGGAGTAAAAAAAAAAAAGAAGGAGAGAGAGACAAAGGAAGGAGAGGAACGTGCCTGCGCGGGCGAGAAGCCTTGGTTGCTCGACGAGTGAGAATGAACCTGTAGAGGGCTGCTGCAGCCAGGGTAGAGTGGTATACGAAGCATGGAAGGAAAGGTGCATACGTGAGAAAATGGTTTTAACCAAACTTGTTATGAAAGGTAAAAATGAATTAAGGGTCCTATTTATACTTGAAGCCCAGCGCGCAAAACGAAGCATTTGAACGTTGCTTCATACTGACATGTTGATCAGAGAAACAACGAAGAATAACAAAGAATAATTGTGTGGACCCTACCGGACTTAAGTGCAGTGAAGCCCAAAAGGGCAAGTGATATGGGTAAAATAAATCGCCCAATAAGAACGTGCCACGTGCTCAAAGGAGAAACCTCCATAGCTATGGCTAGACCTAAGTGCCTTCGACCAACCCTTAGTAATTAATGGCTTCCAGGTCACACCCCGTAAGGTGGGCTTCGCCCTCCCAAGGGCACACCCCGCAAGGTGGGCTTCACCTTCCCAAGGTCACACTCTGTGTAGAGGGCTTTGGCCAACATCTCCACCACTACCACTCAATCTAAGCAAGAAGGTAAGGCTTCGGAACCCCAGCATAGGCGAGAGCTAGTTGGCTGAAGCTCAAGAGGGATGTTTCGGCTATGCACCCAGGCTTAGCAATGACATCATTATTCCCCTTATAGGGAAGACACAAGACTGATAGTAATGGTCAGAACATTTAAGATATCATGAACAAGGCAAGCCTCGTAAAAAGCATCCTGAACGCCTATAAATACCCCCTTAGTTTATGAAAGAGGGGACCTTTTTTCTCTTAACTCCTTTAGAGTATTTTCTCTATAGAGCTACTCAACACAATAACTGACTTAAGCATCGGAGGTGAAACAGGGGGAAAGCCCCGCTCGATTGTTTTGCAGGTCCGAGCAGCCCATTCCTCCTTCGCTCGACGAAGCCCGTCACATGCTCTGCGCCCATTCCTCCTTCTGTAGACAAGGCCCGTCACGTGCTCTACAGAGGTCGAAGCTCTAGACCAACTCTCGAGTAGAAACACGGCATGCCCTCCTTCCCTTAACGAGGAATTCCCAAGGCTTTGGAGTTAGTCGAGTTACTGACGTGGCATAGGAGAATTCCTATACCACATCAATACTAATTAATTAGTAAGGTGTCTTATTCAATGACATTCTAGAAATTGAACCATACACTAATTGACATTGCATTATATTAACAAAATTGAACCATACACCAGTTGAACTTGTTGCATTAGCAAAACTCCAAAGCCTTAACAACCAAAATTAAACGAGAATTTTCAAGATCAAGTTGAGAAGTGCGAAAGTCAATTGGTTTATTTTAGTTCTAAAGAGCATGTAAGTATATTATTGACTTATCGCATATAATGAAGTAATCTCTTCATCATTGATTTGGTGAAGCTTAGATGGAGTGATGGAGAAGAGATAAATATATAGTTTTCATGGTTGACTAGATTTTCCTTATAATTAAAATGTAGTCATTAATAATTTGCAAAGAAACTCAATTGTCAAGATGCTAACTATTACTTTACATGTACGTCACCAACATCGTAACGTTTTCTATGTCATCCTTGATGCTCTCATACCCTGAAACAAAAAAGTCAAAAATATAATGATGAGGGCATTGGTGTAAATTCGAAGGGTCTTCATTTGTGTATTGTTAGTCCTGCTAATTTCAAACCTTAATCTTGTTCAACTCACGAGTTCCATTCCATTGCTCTTATATTCAATTTCATTCATCAGAGCAGCAATAATTAAAATGACAGAGAAAAGCAAGATTTTGATAATAGGAGGCACAGGCAAGTTAGGAAGATTCATGGTGGAGGCAAGTGTGAAATCCGGGCATCACACTGTCGCCATGGTTAGACAACACACCATCGATACAGATCCTGAAAAGGCACAACTTGTAGAGACTTTTAAGAGCCATGGCGTCGATATTATTTGTGTAAGCACTTAGCAAAAATAAGAAAAGTATAACTCCAAAAATATTATTCTCTTCAACTGATTTTCTGTTTTTCTTTTTCTTTCCAACTTTTGTTTAACAATATAATTTATGTTTTTGGAAACTGGATGATTAATAGGGAGATATCGATATGGATCACGATAGCTTGGTCGGAATTATCAAGCAAGTTGATGTGGTGATTAGTTGTCTAGGGGGTCGACAGGTGCCTGATCAAGTTAAGATCATTGTAGCCATAAAAGAAGCAGGCAATATCAAGGCAAGATATATATATATATATATATATATATATATATATATAAATACATACATATATTATGAGATTATTTTTGGTTCAAATGTCTCTTTGCGAAATGCTATAACTGTAGAAGGTTGTGTGTTTGCAGGTATTTTCCTTCAGAATATGCAATAGACGTGGATCGTGTGCATGCAGTTGAGCCTGCTGCGAGTTTGTTCGCAGCGAAAGCTGAAATTCGAAGAGGAGTGGAGGCTGAATGTATCCCGTATACTTTCGTGGTAGCTTATGGCTTTGCTTCACACTTCATTCCCAACTTGGCTCAAATGGATGCTTATCTTCCTGGTATTGACCAAGTGGTCATTTATGGGGATGGAAACTCCAAAAGTATGACAAGTCTCCCATTTCTTTAAAATTTGGGCTGTTATTATAAGAGTATCAAATAACTATTTGGACCGTTAAATTAATTAGTCGAAAATAGGTCTGACTAATAACTTGAGCTGACTATTTGGACTAGTTAATTTGAAGGCGTAACTAGATATTTATTATCTCTACAACACTAACTTTGTTTGTGGACCTGGAGGTTTGGGATAGGCAGTATGACACTAGGGACCAAGTTTAATCTATTTTACTAATAAAAATAAACTGTCTTCTTCTATAACACTGCTTTTCTGCTGGTAAAAATGGCTGATTTTGTATATCTTTTTAAATGGGAAGTCATTTGTGCCTTGGAAGAAGACATAGCCACATACACCATCAAAGCAGTTGATGATCCGAGAACATTGAATAAGATCCTATATGTGAGGCCCCCTGCCAACATCTTGTCCTTCAATGAGCTGTTCGACTTGTATGAGAAGATGACTGGTAAAGCCCTCGAGAAGAAATGTATTTCCGAGGAAGAGCTGCTTAAGATGATTCAAGGTAAGTAGAGCCACTAGATTCTTTAGTAACATAATGGCCTCGTCCATAATGATTTTTTTCAAAAGTTTCTTTTTAACTTTTGAAAAAAATATTTTTCCTTTGAGAAATTAAAATTTATGAATTAGAAAAATACTGAAATTAAAATTCTCTCAAAGTTTCATTTTTTCTTGAAATTCAATTCAAATATTTATTACAATGTGTGTGTGTGTATATGTATATGTATATATACAGAAGAAAAGCTAATCCAAAGCTAAATAACCATAGGGTAATTCCTCCGTCATGAAAGAACCTAGGAATCAAATTGTATTTAAAGTGCACTCATCTCAATCTCTTTCTTGCAAAAGGGAAAAAATACTAGGCTCAATCGCATGGAGGTAAGTGGTTTAAGAAAAAGGGATAGAAACACCGTTTTGGCCCAAATCCTATGTAGGACCAATAGTTTGGATAAGGAAGGGCTGTGTTGCATAACGAAGGCAAGGCCCATAGCACACCCATGCCTTAGGGCTGGGAAATCACGTCTGAGTCAACTCTTGCCCAGGATATGGAAGTATCTCAATCGTTATGGGCTTGAATCGCAAAACGCGGGATTATAATTGTAGATTGTCACGATCATGGAACTGTGATTGCGGGGTCCTCACCTTTATATGGGGTAGAAGGCCGAACTTAGGGGTCGTCATCCTCATTACCTAAAAACACTATCACTCTCTAATAGTATCAAAGTCAAGTTCTCAATGGCAAGGGTCTTACGCTAAGCTCCGGCACAGTCTGAAATCTTAATTGGAAATTCAAGGATCTAAAAATACCATTGAGCAAGAAGTACTTTACTATTTCGTGTTTGCCTAATAACTCCGTTATCAAAATTATTCTCTAATTTAACACAATATTGTCAATGTACTTTCACAGAGTTATATTCGCGAAATGCCATGTAATTGTCACATGTTTATATATACTTTTAAGCACAAATATCTTGCTTTTTGTTTGTTTTGCAGAGTCAGAGTATCCAAACAACCTCCTCCTGGCCATCTGCTATTCTGTGGCCATAAAAAATGATTATGCAAACTTCGTTATTGAACCTTCTTTCGGTGTTGAGGCCACTGAGCTCTATCCTGAGGTGAAATATACAATTGTACATGAGTATCTATATTTCTTCCTCTGAAATCATTGTCGATCGTGCACTCCTCAGTACTGCTTCTGGTGCTCCTCGATAAAATAAAATGAGAAAATTTACCTTTACTAGTGTCCAAAATGTCCATTTTCTTCTTCACTTGTAGTATAATCGTGCTTTTTTGGGTCACAACAATCTTGTATCCTATCAAGTGTTCATCTCTTTATATCGATGATAACATGTTCCGGCACCTTAATTGATTATTCTCTTAAATAAATAAAATTTGATTATTTAGTATCCAATTCACATTGTTGATCATTTTGGTTCTGGGCTCATTGCATGCCTAATGTTGTTAGACTTTTTAAATTCGTTGTTATTATCTTAAAATGTCCAAATTAATGCTTATGTTTCGCAAATAAAATCACATTAGTCTCTATTATTATTTGAGAATGTACATATTAATTATCAATATTTCAAATTCATTTTAAAAAATCCCCATTATTTTACTCAAACTGAAAGAAACTGATCAATATAGGTAGAAGAAAGATGCATTAGATCGAAATGATTGGTTACAACAGAGATTTAATTTATAGAGTTTGATGTCTTGAGCAACAAAGCACTGCATTTGCCAAAATTTGGGCCTCCTTAGGGCCGGCAAATTAAAATAATCTTGGGCCACATCCTCCTAAATTAGACCAAGTGGGCCTTCAGGTCCAAGACCAATTCTTTTATCGGTACATATCAACTTGTTTCCAATGTATTTGAAAAGTGGGACACTTAAAAAGTGAAAAGAAAATAAGCTGATAGATTTTCACGCACCCTAAAATTCAAGCTAGTTTGACTTTGAGGCTCTAGAGCACATAGTGGTGCATACTTTGGAGTGTCTTGTTTTTCTGTAGTTTTTCTCAAGTATCTTTTCGAGTGGGCATATCCTTAAAAGAGTTCTTGCTCTTAAGATCGAATGCACTAACAAAAATTCTATAGAACTAGACAATCATTGCAGCTGCGCTTTATAGCATATAGGCTTGTGCCGTGTAAGTTTCTTGGCTCAATGTAGATGGTTATGATTAAATATCTCTTACAACATTTTCTCCATTTCCTATTTAGTTTCAAGAGTACGAATTTCACATGAAAATGTGGACATGGTGACTAGGAAATTGAAGATATAAAATTAATAAAATTAGTAGTTATATATGTCAGATCTAAGTGATTATTTATATAGTGTTAGATTCATGTTAATAAAAGGGTTATGAGTTCATTTGTCATGATTATTATTATTTATACGTCACATTACTTTTTTGTAATTTTTTCTTCTGTAATTTGTGCAGTTTTCTGATTACAACTTCTCTATTTTTAAAGCTTGTCACGTTATCTCTCGTACTTTTCATAAAGTGGCATAATAGTATTTTTTTCAATTATTATTCAAACCTCGATCGTTAGCTAAAAATACGTGTATTTTTGTTAAAATATATAGCATATCACAAGTTTTAACACTTGCAGGCAAAAAAATGTGTGTACAATAAGTTAATTGGAATAAATAAAGTCAAAGTAGAAGATTATGTATCGTTTTTAAATAGTACAGAGATAATATAATAAATTTTAATATATAAAAAATAATTAGCTAATTAAATAAATTGTGAAAACTAACGTACATTTTATTTCTTTGAAAAATGCATAGGTGAGGGTGTATATAAAACAGAGTTGACCTCAGTTCTCTAGTCTCAACTATATATCCAAAGTGATCACAAGTGTAGATATCTACAACAAGCCCTACACAGCACACGAGCAGCAGCAATCAGATTAATAATTTGTCTCCCCTACAAACTTAGTTCACGTCAAAGCCAACAATTCAAAAAGCACAGGGTGGTTAATGGGGGGCTCATAAATATGTGTGCTGGAGATGGTTGATACTTGATGGTGGCAATTGAATAGACTAAAGTGCCATATATTGTGGGGTGTCCTGGTGTGGGTACAGTTTTGGTGTGGCCTTACCAGTCCTTAACAGTTCCCAATGCTCTCCTCATATATTAGACCACTTCTATGAGGGTGTTTGGCTTTGTTTATTTTGAGTGCTTATAAGTACTTAGAAAAAAATATTCTTTTACCTATTTTTTTATTATTTAAGTGCTTATAAGTGCAATAAGCAAAGTGAAACACTCTCTAAGGCCATCTCCAATAAATCTTTAGTCTGACTCTAATAGATCCCTAAAATACAAAAACCCTCATATTTAAGTGAGTTATTAATACTTTAACATCTTTCCTATCTCATTCCCAAAATTTTAAGTTTTTTTCCAACCCCAAAAACCAACACTCATATATGGGAGTTCTTTTTTATCTTTCAAAGTCAACACCCAAATCCATCCCCTATCCTCATAACTTTAAGATTACAATATTTTAAAATAGAAGAGCTACTGGAGTGAAACTAAAGTAAAGATTTCTTCAATTGAGAGTTTAATAAAAAAAATAAGGGAGCTGTTGAACTAGAACTAAAAGTAAGGGATCCCAAATTATAAGAAAACGACTCAAATCGCTTAAATTTAGGAGAATAAATGGGAGGGTTGTTAGAGACAGTCTTATATGACTTTTTAAGCTAAATTTAGGGGGTGAAAAAAAGAAAACGCACTTCAACGGTACTCCTATCTCAAACAGCACTTTTATCTCACCCTTTAAATTTTAAGAGTCTCTTTTTTGTTTTCTATTTTCCCCCACCTATAAGGGGTCTCAAACCCATCGCCTTTCCAACCTGTTAAATATTATAACATTAAAAATTTACTAATTAATAATTATTATAATTAATTAATAAAAATTTATTTACATTTATAATAAAAAATGGAAAACATAAAAATGAAAAAAATGTGTCTAATGAAGATAAGAAAAGGACATAAAAATAGGGGGTTTTGAAATAGGAAAGTTGTTCAAATAAAACTAAAATAGGAAATTTCTAAAATGAGGGTTTAATTGAAAGTAGGAGAACTGTTAAAGTGAGACTAAAATAGAAAGTCCCTGAAAACAAAAAAATGAATGAAAACCCACTACATATAGGAGAAAAAATATAGGTAAGCTATTAGAGATCATATTCTTTTTTCCCCCTACATTTTGATGATTTGTAACATTTCTTTATACGTAGAGATTTTTTATTTTAATTTTTACATTAACAATTTTTTTATGGGTTACTATCTCTAGATATGGGAATATCAAGAATTAATTCAGGGAATGAAACCATTTATCCTTGCATTACATGTCGATTACAGAGAGCTTTAGAGTATGTGTTGGAGATGCTTTTATAGCCTGTTTGGCTACCCTTATTTTGCGTTTATTAATTGTCACTGATAAAAAATTTTAAGTATGTTCTTACAAGCTGTTTGGCTAAGCTTATTTAAAACTTATAAGTTGTAAATAATAAAAAAGTATTTGAAGGCCAGACAAACTCTTACTCAGTCACTCCTGCCTTTCATTCCTTGCCCCACCCCTCTCCTCGTTCTCAGCTGAGGTGTCCCCACCAGAAGAAAAAAGACATCGCATAAATTCTGTCTCCTCATTTTCTACAGCTCTGCAGACCCCGTGTGTATATTTTTCTACTATGGTGTTGTGGTCTCTACTGTCTGCTTTATCCTCATTTTTCCATACCCAGGCAGGTGCGTGACTGCTCACCTTCCCCTTTGTCAGGACTCAATAGACAAGCCCTCATTTGTCACGAGAGGCTGACAAAAGAGACGAGAAAGCTCAAGAATAAATCACCTATTATATACCCTCTGCGTATTTTGTTTCACAACAATCTTTTATTTCTTGTTTGTTTCTCTTTTGCTTTTCCAAGATGAAGACAATCATGGCGAAGAACCCACATGATTCTTTCTCATTCTCTAGAAGATACTTCAACTGGAGAAAGAAGGCTGAAGATCATGAAGATGGTGCTGAAGAAGAAATTCTCACTTACATCTCTTCGTCCTCCCAGGCATACGAGGATGAGGTGAAGAGCGAGGAATCTAACGAGCCTGTGAATTCATCACTTCAAGTCAAAGAACCAAAGAAGAAGCTGCCATTGGTGTCCATATCCAAGCTTCGTACAGCGTTTGCATTCGGCAAGAGAAGCAGGCCGCGTTTCTCAGGTCTCGGCAGGAAAGTCATAGCAACCCTTTTCGGGTACAGGCGCGGCCATGTCCATTTCGCATTCCAGGAGGATCACAAGCTGAGTCCAGCTTTTTTAGTTGAGCTTGCTGCACCAACGAGCGTTTTGGTTCAAGAAATGGCGTCAGGGTTGGTTAGAATCGCCCTGGAATGTGAAAAGAAAGGAGACAAGAAGGGTCTCAAGCTGCTTGAGGAGCCTCTATGGAGGACTTATTGCAATGGCAGAAAATGTGGGTACGCGATGAGGCGTGAGTGTGGGGCTGAGGAGTGGAAGGTCTTGAATTCCATCGGTCCGATAACAATGGGCGCTGGTGTGTTACCAGGGTCTGGAAATGGAGTGGGCAGCGAGGGTGAGCTGATGTATATGAGAGCTAAGTTTGAGAGAGTTGTAGGGTCTAAAGACTCTGAAGCTTTCTACATGATGAACCCTGATGGCCATGGAGGTCCTGAACTCAGCATTTATCTGCTAAGAGTTTAATCCATTGAAACTATAAGCTTTCATGGAGCATCTCAGACTGGGGTTTTGGGTATATCTCTGTGTAGTTGGTTTAATTATGTTTAGGTGTGGGGAAGGAAACAACAATGGCCAAGGATGCAATGGGGGATTGAAATATAATTATTATGTATAGGGTCTTTTTTCAGTTTATTTCTGTGCTATGGTAACAAGAACAAAATGCAGAAATTAATGTTGCTCTGCCCATTTTGGGTATATATTGCTGATTTTCTGATCTTTTCCTGTATCATACCTAGTTTCTTATTTTTGTTGTTTTGTTCATATGTTTGGACAAATTTTTTCATATCATCCCCACATGTTTGTAGTGTTTGTGCATTTCTAGTACACAAATTTCATGAATATTCAGATATGAAACTTGCTAGAGTTGTAGGCTTGCCAATAGAATCACGGGCCGAGGCTCTCACCGACAGAAGCAGCAAAAAGAAAAACCAAAAAAAAAAAGAAATTTTGGGGATTTTCATTTGCCCAAATTGTTTCCCGGTTCTCATGATTCTTGAATCTTCATAACAGATTGGTATCAGATATAATAATTTGAAGATCTTGGTAGACTCTCAAAGCAGTACTTGACTTTTGTTAACGGGAATATGCCTAGAAGAATTCTTCAAAACAACCATGAGTGTCTGATCATCAAGAAAAAGAATGATGTGATGTAAAGGAAGAGATCAAAAATTTTTTGATCATTTTGAAGTATCACTTGAATGACTTTCTTAATAGATCAGGTTTCATTTCTTTCCCTTTTTCTTTTGTAGTTGGACGCGTGCAATAAAATAAGTTTGTGATATTGGCAGATATGAATCTGTTGGTAGTATCCATGGACTTCGCATGCTATTCTCTACACAATATGATGGTGCTGAAGTCTTTGCCCCTGTTGGCGAATTGATATTATCATATTTATGAGGCGAATTAAATTGAAGTCTCCCCTTCAACCTACTACTAAAATTTTTGCATATGAACAGATCAATATTAACCAGCCGGCCTAACTGATTGGCTATCCATGCTAGGTTTGATGGTATCCTAAATGATTAGGCGCGGCTAATTTTAACCCCCCCCCCCCCCCATAACTTGAGCTAGGGCCTTGCTTTTTATTTTTTATTTTTTTTGGGGTCAAAATGGCCTTGCTTTGTAATGATATCCCGAACATAAGAGTTGGTTGAATTGCTTTGTTATTGATGAAAATTTTCATTTGATCAAGAAAACAAAAATTGGATGTTGGTAGTGATCGAAAAGTTTCTTTTTTTTCTTTTTTTGGGTCAGTTTAATATATAGAATTCACTGGGTGAAATTAGGAATTTGTAATAATTCTCATATAGACTAATTAAGGAGAAAAAAGAGCATTATTTTTCCACCAAGATGCTCTAGCGTTAAGAACTAAGAAGACGGTTGATAACTCACCAAATTCTGTATCCCAGTCCTCTACATTGGTGAGTGTTCAATATAGGGGACCCCACTACAAATCCAGTTGTCAATTAGGTCTCTCGTCAAAAAAGATAAAGAGAGAATATAGACTAATTATCTCAAGAATATAAAAACAAAGAAAATTTTTTGGCTAAGAGTGGAATGTAAAACCGGATTACTGCTGATGGATTCCACATTCATGTGAGTTTATCATTCCCTTACATTTACAAACATCCAATTAACCAAATGCAAAAATTTTCATATATGTAAATGTTATTACGTTTATCTTACAACAACAGTAAAAAGTGACAATAATTACCCATTATTTTGCCACGCTTTTACAATCGAATAAAATTTCATGTACTAGTATCAACATCAATTGGTGTCATCAATAATGCTACCAGTGAACTCCTCAACACGTGGTGAAATTTTTTAAATACTATCATTAAATTGAAAAGTTTGATTTTTTGATATATAGTGATGATCAATTAAATCCAGTATCAATTATGCATGTCGTATATTGTTTCTTTATCCTTCATACTCTCGCAAAGATGGTGCACGCTTGCACTTCATTTGGTCTCCTGGGCAGTCTTCAACTTACAAGTATAACACTTAATGTTGTTGCCCATTGCAATTGATGAATCATTGCATTTCTATCGTGACTTACTATTTGCTCTAGATTTCTCATTTGTGGGTTGTCTTTGATTCTTTTAGGAAGAACATTAATACCTAAACTTGTGTTGACACACGGAAAGCAATTAAAGTTAAATTATCGCATTGACATCCTCTTGGCAGACAATATAAACAACCCCCCATTAAAATATTTACTCTCACGTAATGAATAATGTCAAAATTAATAATATGTATAAATGTCACAATGATATTTAGCTCATGAAACTTAATCATCAGTTTAATCAGCAAAATTCAACTATCAACGAACAAATTTTAGGTGCGCAACACATCTTTTATATTGAATAACGGATAAGTAGAAAGTACTTATGTAGAGCAAAGAATAAGATTAAACCCGAGACACTAATTGCGACTCTTTTCCGTCTCTATGTTGGAAATTCACATTATCAATTTGAAACTCACGTTTGGGTAACTGGAAATTTGTGTAGAATTGTCATCTGGAAGAGAATATTGGTTATGGGCGTAAGGAATAGTACAATGTAAACAGAGATTGTTGGGTTACAGCTGGGGCAAACATCTTCATTGGGATTCATCACTGTGTGGCTAAGCTGTTCTTGATCAACTCATAATTTCAAAAGCTTAATTTGTCCTTTTAACGTGGGAAAAAGTTAGGCTGCTGCTTTACAGTTTCCATTATGGATTAGTTGTACCTTATTGAATTTTCGGTTCCCTTTAGTACTTTACACACCTCTTTCTTCTTTCTTACTCTTTTCTGCCAGATATTTTAATTAGCCAAAAAAAAAAACAGAAGAAGAAGGAAAAAGGAAAAAAAAAATTAGATGAGAAAACTTTGATCCAATATCGCTGTATTGCGTCATAAGTTTTAAAAGAAACTTCATAAAAATAATAAATCATTTGCTAATGTTGAACAGTTGAAGATAATAATAAATTCCTCTTTAATTATTTAATTTTTAAATATATTTGACACTTAATTTAGATGATATACTAGTCAATAAACACATGTGATATACAGGAGGATATAATATAAACTTTAAACTAATATTTAAGCCAATGCTAAATTTCACTTTTTTTTTCAAATGATTATATTCTTTATATTTTACTGGGTCTTGTCAAATTGTATATTTATCTTAATGTAATAAGTAATATAATATTGTAACTATTAAAATTCAAAAATTTTACACAAAATTAGCTCTCAACATATTTTTTATTTATCGTAATATATGCAAACATTAATATCATGATAACGTATTTATCTAAACAAAGCATCATTATCAACTTTATACTTTTTAATGTAAAACTTTATGCTTCAACCTAAAATAACGGTGCTTAGGAAATTACTAGATGGTCCGTTAAATAAAACATCAAAATCTGGCACTATTTCAAGAAAAGGAGTTACTTGTTGACACACAGTGATTCAATCAAGTATTTAGAAATGGTTCATGAAATCACATTACAATGCTTAAGCTCCGTTTGTTTCGGAAAGCATGTTTTTTGTATTTTCTGATTTTTGGCTCTTAAAAATGAAAAAGTTAATGGAAAACATTTTTCTGATCAAAGGAAAATAAGATGATTTTTTTGAAAACCATTTTCATTTTTTAAAAACAGAAAAATATTTTTCAAACAATTATCAAACCTTCAACCCCGAACCCCACACCCCTACCCTAGCACCCAATCTCACCCTTATACCCACTCCAACCCAAGGGACTCGACCCAAGGCCCCGGCGCCTAACCTTGGCACCTGGACCCCCTAGCTTTGACCCTCCAGGTTGGCATACCAGGCCTGGTGCCCCGGCTCCCGAGACTCGACCCCAGGGCCTCGGGACCTAGTGCCTCGACCTTAACCTCCTGCGTGGGCTCACTAGGACCAGCACCTTAACTCGAGCTCCTAGAACTCGGACTTGGCCCTGGCCCCTAGCCCCTAAGAGTCGATGCCTAGTGCCCTGGGACCCAACGCCTCGTGACCTGGCCCCAACCTCGGTCCCCTGCCCTAGGATCCCGGAAGTTGTGATGGCACATTGGTACTTGGTCCCTGGATTGGGTCCCGAGGGCCAAGCGCCGTGGCTTGATTGGCCCGCCCCGCAACAAAGCACATAAATATATTTTTTATGTCATTAAAAATATTTTCTAATTAATTTTTATTGTAACAATCAAACGACAAAAATTTTTTTCTAAAGAAAATATTTTCTAGGAAAAATATTTTTCCATAAAAATATTTTCCAAAATAAGTTATTTGTGGCAAAACAAACGAAGCCTTAATAAACAAAGAAAATAAGCCTTGCTGGAACAATTGTACAAAAATAACCTAACAAATGGAGTGCAATTGAAGTGGGAAAGCAACTAAGATAATGGTCTTCTACTTTATATGTGTATATATATCTGTATATATAGATTGGAGCTCGATTAAAAATATAGGATTAGTTCAAATTTCACCACCATCTGTTAAAAAGAAAATGTTCCCATATAAGTTAAATTGAACTTGGCCTATAAACGGAGAGTGGTCAAATTATTCACCTATTCAAGTCTTGTCACTGTCTATATTAAAAAAAAAATATATATATATATATATATATCCATGAATTAATTATCATTTTATTTTTACGTAAAGAAGCATGTACTATGATTGAAATAGAAAAGTCATGGCTTTCTCATCCGTTAAATCATTCAAATTGTGTAGTTTAATCTATCAACTCGTCAATTTACGTACACAGAATATAGCTCAGTACTCGATAGTGGAATATTTGCTGTGAAGCTTGTCCGAGGCTAGCTCTTATTTTTTGGGTTTTGAATGCACAATTTTCACATAGTCCAGCTGTTTATGTCCCCATTAACATAAAGTTGAAACAAGAGCGGATTCTTTTATTGGAAACACCAAGTATATATTTTACAGTTTCCAATACTTGTGAGAATGAGAAGCTGCATCAAATAGAATAACTCTAATTTATCGTAGGTTTAATATTATCTACGGGTATCGATTTTAGAATATGATATGTACAAAATACTACTTATATTGGGGAAAATGTTCCTAATGAAAACAAATGATAAGACAATGCTATGGAGGTTAGTGCTTAGTATTCCAACAGTGTTTCTCCAATCTAGTGACATTACATAATTTTTTCTTGATGTCGAGATAAATTAATTATGTTAGAACTTTAAAACTTAATATCGAAAGTTAAAACGTCACAAATAGGTATGTTAAAATTATAGTTGTTACGTGATATATATATATTTTTAATTATTTGCAACAATCATCTCTTGAATAAGACCTGCATAAGGACGTCGCTTAGACTAGAGGTTTTCAATTTGTCACTCTCATAATCATTGTAGAAAGTCAAGCCTATACTTTTACTCTGTTTGTTATAGTCTTTTTTTTAAAATACTTATCCTATTGAAATGAGGGTACATCTTATAAGATTTAAGAAATCTTATCGTACATCCTATGAAAATTCAAAACAAAACCATATTTTTTATCTTACAAGAAATAAGCAATCTATCCTATCTTATTTTTTACAAATATGAAATGCATGATATATGTGATAAGATATCTTAAATCTTATAAGATATCTCTAAATTTCAATAGAATAAGTATATTAAAATAAGATCATTCAAAACACACTGTCTGTCTTGTATAGCCAAAATAATCAAAATAATGATTAGATATATAGACCAAGGGCGAAACTGTAGCGCCATAAATTGTCCCCATTGAATTTTTCTCTATTATATTTTCAGGTTCATTTTGGGGTTCTGTGAAGTCTACACGATCATAAACTGATTCAGGGCCTGTTGAGATCAGATTTTTTTTTTTCATTTAAAGGAGCACCTTTTTTTTTTATTTATGAAAAAGCATATCTTTTTGTAATAAGTATTTGTCTTACCTTTCAACAAACTAAAACTCTAAAAAAAAAACCTCAAATTAACTTTTTCAAAAACCAAGAATCTTATAACTTCCCGGAAAATGTTTTTTTAGAAGTTATAGAGAAAAACCCTTTTGGTAAAAAACAATCCAAACAAGCCCATGATTGAATATTTAATAGGATATCAACTTTTTAATTTCACTGAGGGGAAGAAACTACTCATAATTCATAAATCTGCAATCTGATCCAAGCAAATAGACCTTGAGGCGTGTGTAGGCCCAATATCTTATAAAACCAGAACAATCTGATAGTCTAACCAAATAAACATTCAAATGCGTCTAGGCCCAAATCCATTTCAGAACTTAGCCGCTGAAGTCCCTTTAGGGCCCAATTTTCCACATAGCGCTTTTCTTTCTCTCCACAAACTTAAAAGGTATCAGAATAAAGAATTCAATTACGATAAAATTTTACATATTAAATATCAATTTTTTTATATGTAATGAAAAATGAAATAAGAATTGTAAAGCGGTAATCTATAATAATACTTTTCTTTTTCACATTTTAGTAAAATTTCCTATTATTTGGGGAAATCATTAAGAAAAATTCAATACGATTGTCTAGCAATGTTACACTAGAAAAATACCAATAGTATTTTCTTTTTTTTTCTTCTTCAAGGGAGACCACAGGCCGATTATATATTACATATAACTAATAGGAATCGATCCTAAGAGCACTTATACTAAAGATTTGTCTAGTCAATGCAATAGTTATAAGAAGAAGATTTTTTTTTTATTTATAATTTGAAGGACCTTTTTCCAGATTTTGATAATTAAACTTTGATGACTAATACATACTCATGAAAATTATAAAAAATAATAAGAAATAATCAATCTGACTCTGTATCTACATTCATTAATATATTTTATGTATGAAAGGGAAGGGCAACCAAGATCATATAATAACTTATTTTTATTGAATTCCAAAACCACAAATACAAATTAAAGGTCCAATTTGTATTTTCATTTCCAACATAAAATTAATTTTTATAATCCAAAATTTCATTTTAAAATGTGAAAAGGAGAAAGGTGAAAAAAATGCTCAGTTTTGGCCATAATAGGAAAACAAGATTTATTACTTTTTCTTTTCATGTTTTGAGAATAACA
Organism: Cordia subcordata; assembly: GCA_028554755.1. NCBI lineage: Eukaryota > Viridiplantae > Streptophyta > Magnoliopsida > Boraginales > Cordiaceae > Cordia > Cordia subcordata. Next base: position 7,218,594 of record JAPTOF010000020.1, read on the forward strand.
CTTTGGACTATAAAGGTCTATTTGGTTTTCCATTTTAGATAGCCAAATTGGTTTTAGAGTCTAAAAGTCCATATTGAAAAAGAGAACATTTGGTTTTACATATATATACTATCGACAAAGTTTTGGGCTTAAATAAAAATGTCAAAAATGTTTACTTATTTTGTCATTTTAGGATGTAGTTTTTAAAGATTTCTTAGACAAAAATATTCTTATTATTTTTACATGTTCGATCGTGGGACTTGATAATTCCCCTCATATCAATACGAGGAAAACCTTAATATGAGAGAATCTTAATCCTAGGTCTTGCATCTGGGTGCTCTTATATAGCTAGGTGCTTCTACTGTGCGTTAACAATATGTAGTATTGTTCACGCATAATAAACTTAAAAAAAAAAGAACAAAGAAAATTGGTTCACACACCAAATATTTGTTTACCACTCGCATGTATACAATTACACACAAAAACATACACATTTATTTGATTACCACTCTATATATGTTTGTTTACCACTCTCACGCATACACTGACAAACATCAATACAAACAAGTTTATATGTTCACCATCCCATATCTATTTGTTTACTACTCTTTATATATTTATTCACCACTCACATTTAGAGACACACACAAATACAAACATATTTATTCGTTCACCATTTTATATTTATTTATTCACCACTTCAAATATATTTATTCACCACTCTATATATAGTTGCTTACCATCTTCACACATAAACACAAACACATATATTTTGTTCATGACTTCACATATATATGTTAACCACTGCACATATATTTGTTTAGCGCATATGTTCGTTTACCACTCTATATATAATTGTTCACTACCTTCACACACAAACATAAATATACATATTTATTCACAACTCTACATATATTTATTCATACAAACTCGTATACACATAATCACATACAAACACAAAACACACACAGCACACATGCATGCTCATACAATTGAAGATGAAGGCGAGCTCTAATGTGGAATGGAGCTTAGAGTGTCCAAACATCGCATAGGAGATACGGTTAGAATCGTGACAAAGAGAGAAAGAGATTGGTGGTTGCAATGCTGCGAGAGAACAGCACAAGGAAGAAGATAACAAGGGCGTTAATAGTGGATTGGCACCTAGGAGGTTTTCTTAGATATGGTACATATCATTACGATCAGCAGAGCAAGGCGAATTTTAGGGTCGTGTTTGTCCGGCATGAGATAACCGGTGGTGTCACTGGTGGAGTAAGGAAAAGAAGAGAGAAAGGAGAGGAGAGAGAGGAGAAGTCGATCTGATCTGGTCTTCAAATTTTATTTTTTTTAAATAGGCATGTGAAAATCACATGCGTGTAGGGGCATGATGCTAAGATGTTGATAATCTTTAGCTAGATCATGATAGCAATTATAATTTGAATATAAATAAATTTATTAAAAATAAAATATTTTAGAAAATTTAATTAAGTTCATAAAAAATAAATATAAAAATAATAAGAAACTTATGAAGAAATAATATAATTAAAAAATGGTTTTAATTAATTTTAATAACCAATAAGAATGTTAAAAGAAAGTAAAATGAATTTAATAATTACTGAAAAGAATAAAAGATAAAATAATTTCGAAATAAATCTAATTAAAAACAAAAAGTTTTAATAATAATTTAAACAATTAATAGTTTAATAAAAATATATTAATTAATTAGATAAATTAATTTTAGGAAACTAAAAATACAATTTCTTTAGGAATTTTTCAAACCAATTGAAGTGTAATTAAAAAGAAAATCATGGAAAGCAATCATTTGGCAAAAGTCCAATTCACGTAAAAATGGAACGTGATTCCTCACGAATTCACTTGGTGAAAATATTATCATCATTCCACGGCCATGCAGCGATGGAATAACTATGGATTAGACTATGGTATTAGTATATAATAGCCAAAAAAATTAAAGATTAAAATTTGTCATTTAAGTAGTTTAAAGTCTAAATCTAATAATAAAAAGAAAGCCTTTGTACATAACTTTTCATTCAAATTGCTTTCAAGATACTATATATATATATATATATATATATGTCACTTTTTTATTTTGATTATATAAATTAAATTTATACATTTTGTATGATGTCTTTCAAAGATGGTTTTGACTTAGTATCACATTTGTAAAAATCATTGGTTATGAATTGAATAACTTGGAAAACAAATTTACCGTAAAATTAAACATTATTATGATTTTTTAAATATAATTTAGACTTTTTTGACTAATTCGTCGCAAAAAGTGATGGTAGTCATGAGCTTTGACTTACCAAATCTAAGGTCGTAAAAAATATATTTGCTAGAGAAAAGTTTGTTGGCGGTCATGTGATGGAAATTAAGTCCAAATTTCGATAGATTTTCTTGAAGCGTTAAATTTCTAAAATAATTAATTAATGAGAACGCGGGTCAAGCAATTCAAAGTCAAGGCTCAATTCATGCAATCCCTTTCTTGTTCATCGTTTCTAGCTACTTTTACAAGAACAGTCAAACGAACAAACTGTAGCTAAAAATATCTCAAATTATGCAGAGGAAAATCCCAGCTTTGGATTCAGATTGAACAAACCATAGCAGCAGAATAAAATAAAACAAAATCTGAACAAACAAATATGTTTATATACAGTGCTACAACTGCAAAAAATTCGCCTTGATCGCTTTATGCCTCATGATATCTTGTATATCATGTTGGAAACGATCTTGGCTTAATGACAATTATGATGACTTGCAAAAAGCTCTTAACATACAGTACAACTACAACCTAAGCTGATAAATTTGAAAGAGAGAAAAAAGAAGGAAAAAAAAAGAAAAAAGAAAGAAAGAATAAATAAGTGATCAATTATGTGTGTGTATGCGTGTGAAATATTCTTTCAATTCTGCGGTAGAGAGTTGTGCCTCTTGGATGGACCAGAGGGAGGAACAGGCGTGCCCTTTGGTAACATGTGGTAAAACAAGCCACCTCGTCTGTGCTCCAATGGCTTCATGCTGATTTGATCTTCCTCCATTAATATTGTTCTACCTGGTCTTGTGGCTAAGCTCGACCTGACAAGAAGCGATATAAGCAAAAGGATCTTGATTACATGCCATAAAAAAGAAGAAGAAGAAGAAGAAGAAGCAGCCATCGAAAGAACTTTTTTGTTGCTTGCTTTTTAGCTTTGGGTTCTAAAAATATATGAATAATATAATATATAGTATGAGATCTTTATATATATATATATATATATATATATATATGCATGGGGGAGTAGAAAAGTTGGGCGAAGAGAGGGGGGAAGGGGGGTAATTGAAAAGGTTGAAAAGGTCATGGAGAAGTGAATCGCACGCTAAGGACTATGGAATTTCTTGAATGTCAACGTTGAGAAAATGGGGTTTGGGGCGGGGGGCGTGGGGGAGGAAAGAGAACGCAAAAACGAGTGAGATTGGACGTTGTTTATTAAAAGTCAGCATAAGAGAAGTTTCCCATGATATTCCTTGTCTTTTTGCTGCAAATATTTCATGTGATGTTGTATTTTCTTGTATGGTTGGAGAAAAATGGAAATTTGGAGAATTCATGATAATTTGAATTTTTAAAGGTGGACATCTTGGTCCCTACTGAAAAAAAAAAAAAAAAGAATTTCACGCTCTTCTTTTTAGAAAGGGAGCATTCTTATTACATTCTAAAATATATTTTAATAAAACAAGTTACTTGTAAAAAGGGAGTTAGTGAAAAATTTAAGTGATTGAAATTATCAAGATTAATAGTTTGGAGTATTTTAAATCTTTACGTGAAAATGTGTTAACCTAAGTGGCAACTAATATAGGTCGTGAATTTCTTCCAACAATATGTACTCGAAATATGATGAGATAAAGAAATCGTTTAATTTGTTTACCAAAAAGTTCCATTAAACTCCCACTTGTTTTGTACATAATCATCATGTAATTCACAACCAGAGACACCCTAAATTCAGTGCCCACTTCAGCAGTTACTTTAGTGGATTTCTCTTAGGAGGCGGCACATTATGAGCTGGAATGAAAAAGGCAAAAGTCAAGAATATTGATGGCACTAAGTACCGTCTATTCCCTGTTCTGAAATCTAACCTGATAATTATATGATGAAAAAGAAAAGAAAAGTGCATTTAAGTTTCTTTTTTGGACTAATGGATTAATTGTCTGCGCCCAATAAGTTTGATTTGGGATCTTTTGCGTATGAAGCTACCACAAGAAAACCCAAAGTTGCTTTGGGTCCATTAATTTCGGATTACATCCTTTTCCGACGGTGACATCTGGATTTGATGCTTAAATGTCATTCACTAAAACAAGTTAATTGCCATGCCAACTTAAAAGTCATAGTCGAGTTTGGGGTAAAAATTTTGAATAAGTACAAATTATATTAGAGTACTTACATAAAACAAGTAATAATAATTTTGGTTTTCGGATTAGTTTTTCTAGTGTAATTTTACACCTGAAATCAATTTCAGAGAAAAAAGAAATAGAAAAAAACCCAAACCCGATCAGATCGGGTGAAATTGGAAGACAAAAAATATTCCCGCCTCTAATTTGAGTTATGAAAATTATGTCTTATAAAAATGTAAGAGTGCATGATAATAAATTTAAAGTAATACCAAATCTTTCTCAAAACACTGTAAATTGCGAGAATTTTTAAGAGGCCATCGTTTTCTTTAACTGAAAAAAAAAAGAAGAAAATTAATCATGTTTGACAAAATTGGATAATATCCTAGTTTAAAGGCCAACTAAATAAGACAATTGGCCAAACCAAAGAAACTTGAGAAATGGAAAAGGGTCCGAGTCACGACGTTGAATGCAGGCTACCCGTTTCACAGGTGGCTTTACGAGTATGCAACGTTTTATTTTTTTATTTTTTTTTATTAAAGTAGAAGTCAAACTTTGTGACGGTAGAATCACATGTTTGTTTGACGAGAAAAATTGGGACACGTACGAAGATTGAGGGGATTAGACCGACAGCCGAATATTAATTAAGACGGTAAGCGTAACGTGTTTTGGTGTGAGAAAAACCAACGACTTATTTGGATTTGGGTTGTTGAGAATTGTGGACCATTCAACCGTTCTTGATGTTGAGTCTAATTTACTTAGACAATTACTTTATAATTCTTCCACCAAATTGTTTTCTAAACTCTAATGACAATTTTCAAACTGTTATCTAATGTTTGAGTATGGCCTCCTCAGGATTTGACTTTATTTTAAGAGTTTTTTCTATTTTAATTTTTTAAAAATTATTTTTTCAAAAAAAAAAGCAAATGTTTTGGAATTTTAAGGTTTGTTTAGATCGGCTTTTTTAAGGCACTTCTTCCTATAAGTTTTAAAAAACAAAAAGTACATTTTTTAGAAGTTAAGATTTTTTTTTTATTTTCTAAAAAAATTGAATTTGAGTATTTAGCTAATTCAAACAATTATTGCAAAAAACTATGTGCATTTTTTAAGAAACAAGTGTTATTTATGAAAAAAAAATCCAAACAAACTCTTTAAAAAAGTTGAATTTGAACCTTTTTCAGAGTTTTAATATTTTTAAATGCCACCCTAAATATTTGTTTTTTTAAAAAAAATATACTTTTCTTAAGTGAAAAAATACTTTTAAAATTTTTTCTAGAAAAGAAAAAACTCAGTCCAAACAATCCCTATATCATTTAGAAGTCAAATATTATATACGTTTACCAATTCTAAGGTTTTCTGGTTTTGTCGGAGGTTTGCTCAGGATTGCATAAAATAATAAGTGTTCACAAATAACAGATAAGAGAGTGGTTTGTGCATGACAACCATTAAACACCTTGTGGAAAATTAAAAAATGGTTTTTTTCTTTTTTAATAGTGATCTCATGGTTTTCTTATGGTGATCTCATGATCACATCGTTCGTCTTCGGTAGATTTCCATGAAACAAATAGCAGCGTTCCAAATTACTAAAATTTCATTTTAAAAATTGATTAGTTAATAGAAAGAATGGTTCAAGACCTTAATACTTTTTATTGTGGTCGATGAACTGTAAACTTTTGATTTTTTTCAAATGAAAAAATAATATATATTATAAGTTGATAATTTTTTTTGCGTGAAAAGAATATATATTCCAACAAACAAATAATACGAAACGGTTATAGCAAGACTCGTGTTTGGCTGTTTGCTCTCTTGGGCATGGACGTTAAATTGCCAAAACCAACTGTTACGTCACCCAATGCCTTGGCTCGGTCAAGAGATACAGTCTTGCAAACACGAGCTTGAGTTAACGATCATGGGCCATGAGCCATATGGTGCAAGTGAAGCCCAAGGTTTCACTTGTGTGAACATGGCAATGATGGCATACATATACTATACAAGATTTTAAACCAATAGTTACGCAAGTTTTGTCCCGTTTGGAGTAAAGATAAAAGAGAAAATGATAATTTTTAATCTAGTTACGATTTTAAATGTAACAAACAAAATATTTGTTATGTTTTTTTTAACTGTAATAATGATATTGAAACTTTTATATTTAATTTCCTTAATATAGCAACAAAAGTTGTTATTCTTGAAAGTCTAATTAATATAAATTTGAAAAATGTATTATTATATCTCAAAATATAACAAAATTTGAACCTCATTTGGTGCACACCTAATATTAACTACACTGCTAAGCGCAATAAAAATTAGCTATGCCTCCAAATGTAACAAATATTAACTACACTTTCCAAGTGTAGCATCAATTCATAATTACATTAAGAACTCTACCTTAGAGTTAAGTATAACTAATTAATTTTATTACATTCATTAATATGATTAGGAACTTAAATATATGTATAACTACTAGTTTGATTTCTCGTAGTGATACGTATACCTTTAGTTTTTGAAGACGAGAAAGTCGAGACTACCCGCAAAGTAGGAAAAGGAGAAAAGAAGAGCCCATGACTTCGACTATTTGACCAACCTAGAGAAAATTAGGAAAAACGTAACGTTAAAGAGGAAGTAGACAAATATCTTTGTGAAGACCTTCTCACATGTGGAACTTTTCCAAAGTCTTCCGAGGAAAACACCAGTCAAGAAAAAGGAAGTATCCGTGCATTTAGTAGAAATACAGGGATAAAGGAAGACCCGACAATTTCGGTAGTTATATGGATCGTCGAAGTTTCCTATTCTTGGACCGTGATCTCGGTCGCCTCCCTTCTTTTACTTTGAAATTAATGACAGTGGATCATACGGCGTTGTCTCTACAATTGAATTTCCAAAATGGAAAAGGAAAAAAAAAATGTGGCCAAAAAAAATTGGCCAAAAATGGTTAAAATGGGGATATATTTGTAATTTAACATACTTATTGTCTATTTTACCCTTAATAAAAAATTAAAATGTTAAAATTGAATATTAAACTTTTTGTTTCTTTTTCATCATTGAATATCTAACTACCAACAGTTCTTTTACCATTTCCAATGAATTAATCAACATGTATTTGTTTGTCTATCTATATATATATATATATGTGTGTGTGTGTGTGTGTGTGTGTGTATGGAAAATTTAAAGAAAGGAGTTGCCTTTTGATATTTTATTTGATACCACGCATATAAGGAAAAATTGAAGGGAGGCTTTGCCTTTTGATTTTTTCACTATATCAAAACTGAATATAATGAAGCATATATATTAGTACAAGTTAAAGCACATAAACACGAGTGAAAATAGGAAGGCTACAACTGTAAAATACAATAAAATTATAATAAATTACATTTTAAATTATATTTAGCTACCAGAAGCTTTAAAAAAAAATCTTATTTTCACCTTTTAATTGAATTAGAAAAGGAATAAGTTATTGACCTTTTAAAATAGAACAACCATGACAAGAAGAAAAAATAAAGAGAAAAAAAGAAGACACGAGAACAACCAAATTTTTAGGATGTGTATTATATTGGGTTTGCTAGAAACGAAAAAAAAAGAGCAAATTTTTGAAAAAAAAAAAGATAAATAAGGTGTTTAATTAATGCAGAGATTAAGTTTTGAGAGGATTTATTCGATAAAATATGCGTGTATGTGTGTGGTTTTTTTTCCCATGATATATATATGAAGTATGAAAAGCAGGTGCATGCATATACATACATACATACATATATATATAGCATAACATGGTTATTCACCCAAAAAATATAGAGCTGGGCTTTTGTGAATCTCTTTCCCACCTAATTACATACAAACACACATACATATTACTAATTCTGTTGCAAATTAAAGGATACTTAAATAATACGACCTCTTCGAGACCATCTTAAAAATAATAATTATTAAATTTTTTTATTTTTAAAATTTTTCTCTAAGCACCCTATAAATATATTTTTATGTATATTTTCTCATTTTGGACATTCTATAAGTATTGTTTTGATATTTTTTATTTTGTATATTTGTTATTGAGTAATTATTAAAATGAAGCATACAAAAATTAAAAATTTTTCATGTGGCCTCAAATTAAAAGATAATTAATATGACATGTCTCCTCGCAAAGTTTTTTGGAAAATGATGTGGCATCTTCTAAAACCTTTTAATTTTTTTATGTATAATTTTATTAGTAGTATTGTATAGATATTGATCTATAGATAATCATATATAATATATTACAGATCTTTGTAAAATATTGGAGATTAGTTTGAATATTATTAAAATATTAAGGACTTATTTGAAAAACAAGGCAATAGTAGAGGCCTATGACATAATTTACTACTTGAAAATTAATAACTTTTAAACAAAAATAGTAATACATGATATATAATCAATTTTGTTCTCTTATTCAAAAAAATATGGTGTCCACAACTGAAACAATATTGTAATTAAGAATTTAGTATTAATAAGATTTTTCTAGTATATAACATTAACACATTAACCAAGCCAAATGGGATTAAGGGGGTCAAATGACTCCCTTGTATTTGATAAATCTTCATTGTTATTTATAATTTTGAACTTTTTAAAATTAATTTATGCATATGATCCACTTTAAATTATAAATGACCTTTTAAGATTTTACATTTCATGTTTTAATAAGGATAAATGACAAAATGTGATTTTAGCTAGGTAAAATAAAATATATTCTTATAAATGTAATTTAACAACGTAAGACTTGCAATAATGAATTAAAAGAAACAAAACTTATCCTGGAATAAAAAGGTGACACTATTTTTAAAAAGGAGAATTTGTAATTGTGAGATGCTACCCGTCAATTATTTTAAACCATAATTTTTATCTACAAGCAAAAGAGACTCGTTTCTACAAAATTAGGAAGATACCATCATAGATTTATGTTGTTAGTTAATGAAACTTTATTAATATCCAATTAACATTATCATGATTGAAGAGAAACAAAAAAAAAAAAAAAATTGATAGGCGTAAATAAAGAAAACATAAAGCTTTTTATTATTATTTTGGTTTTGATCCAATTGATAAATCATGTTAAAGTTTCAATATTTATGATATATAAGTATGAACAACTCAATTTACAAAATTGGACATATCATAAATTTAGTTATACATTTGATATGGTTAATTATTAAATTTTGTTTTTAACCATATAATATTATTGTAATTTGAGAGAAAAATAAAAAATTGATAGAAGGAAGTGAAAGAAAATTTAAAGCTTTGATACTATGATTTGTAATAATCTACTGAGTTATAATAATATTGGGATTTATAATAATCTACTAAGTTTTAATAATAATATTAGAAAAAACATAATTAATTTACGTCTAGCATCTTACCTTTACTTTTATAGTTAATTTACTAAATAATGTTATTATGATTTAAAAAAAGAAAAGAAAAAAAAATTGATAGGGGTTAGTAAAAGAAAATGGGAAGCTTTAGATTAGTATGATTGTAATTTGTCCAATTAGTGTTTTTAATTTTTTTTTCTATGATAGCCTTAATGCCTTATCCTATTTTTTTTTTTTAATGTTTGATATTTTTTACTATCTTTACATTTTTTTTCCTATCATATACCTCATACCTTTTTTTCCCTACCTAATCCTAATATGTTTTCCTTTCTTTATTATATTTCTTTACGAAGCAAAACATACTTTTAGCCTTGTAATATTCTCCATCTCACTAATGTATCATAGACTTTGTCTTTTATAATTTTTTTTTAAAAAAATTTGTATTGCCTCTTACACACATAATGGGTAGAAAATGGTTATGCAACATTTTTATTTGTTTCCCTATCTAGACAGCTTTTATATATATAAAAAAATATATAAAACTTTCTTGTAATAAATTTTTTTATAACAATTATATAATAAATAATTTGCTAAAATTGTATTGTTTTATAAACTTAAATTACAATCATAATATTATTATAACATAAAAGCATAATGACACATCATAGATGATTGTGTGAATCTACTTCTATTTGACAAGCAATTTTAGAGGAAAGTTTATTTAAATTTTATGGAGTCAAATTTTGGAAGGATAAAAGGCAAATATTAAAAAGAAATACAAGTGAGAAATAAATGTTGGCTAACTAATATAATCTCTTTTCTTCCTTAATGAAATATTTAGCCAAAAAAAGTGAAGGAGGCACCTGAGGAGCAGGAGGGGGGGGGGGGGGAGGAGAGGAAGTAGTGAGTTTAATGATAAGAGAAAGAGTTGTAATGATAAAAGAGAGAAAGAGTTGCAATGAGAAGAGAGAAAGAGAAATAAGAAGAGAGTGTGTTGTTATAAAGAGGAAATAGAATGTAAATGAACGATTACCTTTATTTATACCTTAGGCTAAAAAAGGTCTTTTTATCTACTCTAAAAGTATTTTCGCATTTTTTGGCTAAATCATTTTTGGCTGGTTAGCATGATCCTTTCAAAATACTTGTTGTAATTGTTATCCCTTGTATTGATCGATATGATGGTATAAATCTATTCTTATTGTCGTAGAAATACAAGAATTGTAATCATCAATTCATTTTGAATTGCGGAGAACTAATAAAATTTTCACAATAATCATTCATGGTATCAAAATGAAATTAAGCTCAAACGAGCTAAAATAAGAATTTTACGAACTAAGAACAGCTAAGAAAATCAATAGCTCACACGAGCAAAACTGCCAGATATGGGTCATGTAAATGATAGCAAGATATGTCAAAGAGTTCATATAAATGATAGTGAGGACACTAAATGACACGAGAACATATGCATGAAAGATGAGATTAAACCAAGAGCCTAGGATGCCATTTGGAAAATATAATTAAAATAGAAAATGGTATGTTGTACTGAAAAACAATAGGGAGCCCCTATCAATGGTGGCTCTCACTATAAAAAAAATTTGAATTTGAGACGAAAAATTTTTGTTTCAAACTTAGAAAATTCTATCTCAAAATGGATTTGAGAAGGAAAATTTCTATCTCAAAAACTCTTATTTCAAATTTTGAGACGAAAAATTCTATCTCTAATTAAGACAAAAGATTTTCCATCTCAAATTTCCATTTCATATTCTGTCTGAAATTTATATTAACTTATTAGAAAATTTAGTCCAAAGTTTCTCTCTCAAGTCCCTCTCAAATTGAGATGGAAAAATCCATCTCAATTTGAGACAGAAAATTTTCATTTCAAATTTATCAGTCTCTAGTAATGTATAGAAAAGAAAAAGAAGCATAAATGCTGCATAGTAAATTCTTGTTATCTTGTAAATACAATAGAAAAGGCCTGTTTATAAGCCTCATAACTTGGTGAACAAGATTAGAAGCAAGATTAATAAGGCAACTAGAATACTAAGGAAGTTAAAATAATAAAAAAATTAATTTGATTAATTATCTAATCTATAATATTGCATAATCTAGTACCATAAAATAAAAATAAAAAATACTTTAATAACCAAAAATATTGTTCAACAATAATTATTAGATTTTTATACTCATAACTGAAATGATATTGTGAGCAATTCCATTCCCGAATAAAACTGGTCCTTCACTCTCATCAAAATCATCTTCAACTAGAAGGACCACTTGTACTTTGGACCAACTATGGCTGCAGCCATACCCTAGAAGGAAGGCTAGAGGGTAATAAACGCAGTAATGGCGAATGAGGCTAACAATATCCACACACATAACTTTCGATGCATTAAAAACCAGACTGCCATAGCTTAAATACCAGCAGAAAAGTTGAAAATACATATGTCAAATGTCAGTTAGACGCAGTTTCTGCGGATACCTCTATTGTAACCGTGCCAATGGCACTAATTTATTGCAAAAGATAAAGTGTGGATCTTTGTTCGTCTTTCTGATGTGATAAATTGCAATTAAAAGAAAGGAAAAAGGGTGATTGATTTCGATCTACAAGTTCTTAAATTATTCACGCGGGATATTTTGGTATTTCAATTATCAAAGTGATATTTTTCGTTTTTAAACTATTAATTGTTAGATACAATCACATAGTTAGTCCTACTAGCCATTTTATCAAAAAATTAATGTTATTATTAATTCTTTTTAGTTCCTTATTTACATTTTCTTGTGAGTAGTGTTAGTTTTTGGAGGCAAATAGTTAGTTTTGAAAAAAAATGTTAAAAGGACTAACAGTATTATAATTTATAGATTAAAAGATTCGCTTTGACAATTTAGAAATTAAAATATTTCTCGTTTTATAGTTGAAGAATGTGTAGAAGAATTAACCCATCGAAAGATTATTGAACTTTTTAGTTATGCACTTATGTGAACTCCAGGTTCCACGTATGTAGGCTGCATCTCCTACAAATTCCATGGATCTTAGATGGCAATTTAGAAAAAAGAAAGCTTTAGAAGGTGAGGTTATGTAAGCCCTCGGGTCAAAACAGTAGGCCCATAAGCAAGATTACCATTGCGGCTAAAGAATTATTTAGTTGGGCCTCAAATTTGCAACCTCAAGTGGTTGTCAATTAAGTTCAAAATATTAATCTCCCTTGCTGATTTAGCATTTTTGATTTGAGACATAATAGAATGGTACCAAAATCACTGTTTGGTCTTGAATATGTCTCCAATGAGGATATCAGAGTCTTAATAGAGGTAATTATAATGTTTTACATTGGTACAAGAAGTGACATTTGAATTACTTATAAATTAATTTTTGAGTTTAAATAGGAATTTGAGTTGACCATTTCAGATTGTGCCCAGTCGAGTATGTTGGGTGCTCAATGGAATAATCTCATCTCGATATTTGATAAGAGAAGTAATAATTGAGTGATTTATAATTAAATGTCGTGGGGTTCAAGTAATAACTTGAATTAATATTTTGGATTACTGAATTTGACGTGCAAAGAGTCATTTCTTGAATTGATGACATCAATCTGACTCATGAGCTCTTCTAGGTGAAATTTTCGTACATCTATATTGTTGGGGAAAAAAATGCAAATATGAAGAATACGAGAAGAAATAACAGACACAACAATTATGTGGTTCGGGTTTAAAACCTACGTCCACGGACAGCAGAGAATAATTCTATTATTAATCACGAATGCTACAAGGCTCTCACTTTGGTTTCTCTCTCACACATAACATAATGAGTATTGCCACATATTTATAGTGCGATGGTTTTCTAAACCTATTAAGCAGAAAAGATAACTAATTAATTATATGCTACAAAAGATAACAAACGAATAAAATATGTTAACAAGGAAATCTGCTATTCTTGTTGCCCAAGAATACGGGCCACATTCAACAAATCTCCACTTTGGCACGTATTCGCTTCAATCAATACTCCATCATCTTTGCAGCCAACTGCCCCTAAGGGCTCAATGCTCCGCACCGCAAATAGCAACCAAGTCCAAGCAATGCTTGGACTTGCTGACTAAAACCACCTTAGTCATCATATCTACTGGATTCTCATGGGTAGATATCTTCTGCACTGATATGATTCCTTGTGATACAACATCTTTGATAAAATGATATCTGATATCAATGTGTTTAGTCCTCTCATGACACATCTGATTTTTCGTCAAATGGATTGCACTCTGGCTATCACAAAAGACTGTACTTGTATCTTGCTGCAATCCAAGATCACGAACTAGGCCTTGTAACCACATGGCCTCCTTCACAGCTTCTGCAATTGCCATGTACTCCGATTCGATGATCGACAATGCCACGATGGCGTAATGTCGCTTTCCAACTGATAGCACATCCAGAGAGAGTAAACACGTAACCCGTCAGAGATCTTCTCTTATCAAGGTCACCCACAAAGTCTGAATCACAATAACCCACCAACCTCGTGCAATCTCCAGTCATCTTGTTAAACAGTAAACCTACATTCGTAGTGCTACGCAAATATCTCATTATCCATTTCACCGCTTCCTAGTGTGCTTTCCTAGGTAATGCCATATACCTGCTCACAACACTAACTGCATGTGAAATATCAGGACGAGTGCACACCATAGCATACATCAAGCTACCAACAGCACTCGAGTATGGAACATGATACATATGCTCCACCTCCTTCTCAGTTTTAGGTGACAAATCTGCAGACAACTTGAAATGAGCAGCAAGCGGCACACTCACAGGCTTTGCTTTCAACATCCCGAAACGCTCTAGCACTTTCTCAATATAACTCTGCTGAGACAAGAACAGCTTCCCAGCGTTTCTATATCTGTGAATCTCCATGTCAAGAATCTTTTTCGCTGCTCCAAGATCCTTCATCTCAAACTCATCACATAGCTGCTTCTTTAATTCGTCGATTGCATATATACTTTTAGCAGTAATAAGCATATCATCGACATACAACAGCGAGTACACAAACGAACCATCTGGAAGCCTTTTGAGATAAACACAACTGTCATAGGCACTCCTTGTGTATCCAGCACCTACCATGAATGTGTCAAATCTCTTATACCATTGCTGAGGTGACTGTTTCAACCCATACAAGGACTTCTTCAGTTTGCAAATATGGTTCTCCTTACTAGGAACTACGTACCCCTCCAGTTGACTCATGTAAATTTGCTCTTCAAGATCACCATGCAAAAACGCCGTTTTCACATCTAGCTGCTCAAGCTCTAAGTCATGAAGAGCAACCAAGGCAAGTAAAACCCTGATGGAAGTATGCTTCACAACCGGAGAGAACACTTCGTTGCAGTCAATACCCTCTCTTTGTGTATATCCTTTTGCCACTAACCGTGCCTTGTATCGAGGACCCTCAACCCCTCGAGTACCTTCCTTTTTCTTGTAAACCCATTTGGAACTGACAACTCGCTGTCCCTCAGGCAATTCAACAAGCTCCCATGTTTGATTCTTATGAAGAGACTCAATCTCCTCACTCATGGCACCCACCCACTGAGCAGAATCTTTCCCAGATATGGCCTGTTTGTATGAATTCGGCTCATGTCCTTCAATTGTTTCGGCAACAATCAAAGCATAAGCAACAAGATCAGCATATTCGTACCTTTGAGGCACTCTAATCGGTCTCCTTTCTCGCCCAGTGGCAATGCTGTACTTCTGTTGTTCAGGCACATTTTGATCATGTACCTCAATTGGTTGAGTCGGCTGAATTTGACAGCTACTATTGCTAGATGGAACATTTGAAACATCAGCAAATACCTCCACCTGCTCTTTGATACCGTGGTCTAAACCAACTACCGCTTTCTCCTTTTCTTGGTCTAATAAAGCAGACTCATTGAATATGACATCCCTACTGATGAGGAAACCTGGAGACTTTGGATTTGTGCACCACAATCTGTAACCTTTCCTCTCGGACGCATAGCCTAGAAATATACATTTCTTTGCCCTCGGCTCCAACTTGCCATCCTTCACGTGAGCGTATGCAGGGCAACCGAACACCCGTCAGCAGGCTTACCAGACCATAACTCAAAAGGAGTTTTCAATTCAATAGCTTCGGATGGAGACCTATTCACCAAGTAGCATGCCGTATTGACGATTTCAGCCCAAAAGTCTTGACTCAAACCAGATTGGGAGAGCATACAACGAGCTATCTCCACCAGAGTTCTATTCATGCGTTTTGCAACTCCATTATGTTGTGGTGTCCTTACACATGTGCGGTGTCTCACAATGCCATGTTTCCTGCAGAACTTATCAAACTCTTTATTGTAAAATTCCAACCCATTGTCAGTCCTAAGACGCTTAATTTGTTTATCAGTCTGCTTCTCAATCAACGTCTTCCACTCGACAAATGTTGGAAATGCCTCATCTTTAGTTTTCAAGAAGTATACCCACACCATCCGAGAGTATGCATCAATGAAAGTGATGTAATACTTGGCACCTTTCTTGGAAGGCACTTTATCAGGACCCCAAAGATCAGAATGAATATAATCAAGTGTACCTTTTGTGTTCTCCTGCCCCTTGCTGAACTTCACCCTGGTTTGTTTTCCAAAGACACAATGCTCGCAGAATTCAAGCTTTCCAGTTCTTTGTCCACAAAGCAAATCTCTCTTACTCAGCTCGGTCAGTCCCCTTTCGCTCATATGGCCCAACCTTTTGTGCCACAACTGCGTAGTGTCATTATCACTCTCCTTGGATGTAACAACTGCAACACTTGTAACTGTACTACCTTGAAGGACATATAAGCCACTAGTCAAGTTCCCTTTCAAGAGCACAATTGCACTTTTGGTCACCTTTAAGATACCATTCTTACTTCGGAATTTGTATCCATGAGAATCCAAACGCCCAAGAGAAATCAAGTTTTTCTTCAACTTTGGCACATGCCAACACTCGAGAGATCTTGTAATACCATCAAACATCTTGATATTTACGATGCCCATTCCCTTCACCTTCAACGAAAGATCATTGCCTAGAAAGACTTTCCCTTCTCTTTTGGAATAAGAAGAGAACCAGTCGCGCCTAGGACACATATGGAACGTTGCACCAGTATCAAGAATCCATTGATTATGTCACTGTAATCCATTCACAGTCAAAACTTCCCTGGTACTACTCGAGTTATCTCCATCACTGTCAGCACTCTCCACCACATTAGCTGAATTCTCCACCTTTTTCTTTTCCTTTTTCAGTTTTGGATATTCTTTCTTAATATGACCCTTTTCACCACACTCGAAACAACATAGCTTTCTTGCTTTTGATTTTGACCTTGACTTGCTTATCTTTCTATCCAAAGATCCCCCTCTATTCTCCGATCTCCCTCTACTCGTTAAACCTTCCCCATGAACTTCTTCCCTATGTCCCAGAATATGTGTTTGAAGATCCTTCGATTTTAATGAAGTAATCACATCTTCAAAGGTAATTTTATCCCTCCCGTACAACGTAGTGTCCACAAAGTTCATATATGAAGGAGGTAAGGAGCATAATACGATCATAGCTTGGTCTTCGTCATCAATTTTAACACCCACATCCTTCAAAGCAATAAAACAAGAGAAAAACTCATTAAGGTGTTGCTTTAGTGACGTACCTTCTTTCATTCTAAGATGATACAATCGCTTCTTCAAGTAAAGGTAATTGGTGAGAGACTTAGATGCATACAATTCCACCAAAGTATTCCAAGCCTCAATTGTTGTCGTCTTATCAGCAATCTCCAGCAATACTTCATTTGTCACAGACATATGTATTGCACTCAAGGCTTTCGCTTCGAGTTCTTCTCTCACTGTTGGTTCCATCTTTACCGAGATCACTTTTTTAATGACTTTCCAAAGTCCTTGCATTGTCATAAACGCTTTGAATCAGATCCTCCAAAGACTGAAACTCATTCTCCCGTCAAACTTCTCGATTTCAAACTTTTCACCTGTGGAAGACATCTTCGTTTGCTCAAAACTCACACTTTGGGATGGAATTTGGCTCAATGGACCGCAAAAACGAATTCAGCACATTGATAAACCCCTGGTCAACTTTGGTCAACACCGGTCAAAGTCAAACATGTTGGTCAAAGTCAACACCGTCCCTAAACACGTACTTTGGAGTAGAATCTGGAAAAACAGAGCCCAAAAATGGACTCAGCACGTCGAAAAATGTGGAGTAAGGCTCTGGTCAAATCCGGTCAACCCTTGGTCAATGGTCAACAGTCAAAGTCAAACCCGGTCAACCCTTGGTCAATGGTCAACAGTCAAAGTCAAACCCGGTCAACCCTGGTCAACGCTGGTCAAAGGTCAAATTTGGTTAGATGGTCAAATCAGTTTTTTTTTCTTGGGCTAGGCCCAACCAAA